>OX637477.1:20780060-21431978 GCA_951800055.1 Cenopis cana | reverse complement strand
TGACGTACTTGAAGTTTAAAAATTCCGGAAATTAAAGATTTCGAACTTTAACGCTGGCATCCCTGTAGGTGGCGCGACATTTTGCAATGAGCATTATGCGAGTTGCGATTACACGTTTTTAAGATTAAAATAACATCTAGCTGCCTACCACACAGGACCCGACAACACGCAATAGTGTTATTTACCAGGATCAAGGATATTTTCCAGGATTTGGAAAGTTTTTCACGGATTTGGACAATTTGTTTCGAGAAACAAATGAACGGTGAGTTTTGAGAAAATTTTCATGAACTATGAAGATTTAAGTATAAATTACTCACATACTACAAGATTTAGTGCTTGTTAAAGCGGCCGGGGTGGTCGAGATGTGAGCGCTTTTGTTATATTGTCCTAGTAGGAGGCACGAAGTTTGTTTAAGTTTCTTTGGTAGGTCAAGCCTACATACTTACTAATTGGGTATAAAATACGATTTGTACGGACAGTAATCAGGGAAAAGTACAATCACGCCGCATCGCAAACAAGAATTGAAATAAGTATGACCATCTTTACAGATTAATGGTCGGTACCGTAAAAGGCCGGCAAGGATCGAAGAGTAACATTCTTTCCAGTTTGATAAGCGAACAAGTAAGTACTTAAAACTCTTAAAAGGCATAAAGATCACTTAATCAATAGTTGATTTCATTCCTTGCAATATGATCTAAGTTAAGGGTAGACATTTAAACAAGTTACCAAAGGATATCGAAGTTTGATGAAGATAATTGTCAACTTCCATAAGAAGTTGTAAAACAAATTATTACATGGATATGAAATGTGAAAGCAGAATAAACATGATTATGTTTGAATATTATCTAATTACTTTGAATGTGCTCATGCTATTTACATTTTATGTGTTATGTGTTTTATTTTCTTTGTATTTTATCACATAGGTTGCATTACTGTAACAAGGTGTGACATTTATTAATAAAAAAGTGTAACACGGTGATGACATTATTTGAACAAATGTCTGACGTTTGACAAGCGAATAAAGTTAAAATTTTACTGTTCCAATTAATATCATTTAATAATCGAAATAATTTCTCAGTAAATAAAGGTGACTTATAGTGTTATTGTCAAAGGTGAGAAGTTAAGTATAATTTGCTGATACAGGTGCAATTCAAACATGATTTAAATATAATGAAATTGAAAAATTAAAACAGTTTTCCTTCAATAAATGAAAAACTTATTTAAAGTTACTGCGCTATCACCATGAGACAACTTTATCAATTCTGATGAAATAATTATTAAAGTACAATGATTGTTAGTCTATTTATGTGAATTCTAGGTATAAAATTGCAACATGGAAGAATTGCTCTTAAACAGACTTAGGCTCATCCATGATAAAATGAAAAATGACTTAGATAAGATTCCGAATACTGTCAACAGTGACACTTTGATGGCCGGGCAATTGGCATTCGGGAAACTAGAAGCTTCAGTCAAGCGGTTCAATACCGACTTAAATGAATATTTTAGGTTGGTTACTATTCCATCCGCGGATGATATTTCACAAATGAGTGAAGTACAACTACAAGCGGAGGAGGCATTGGCGGAGTTGAATGTTAAAATAAATTGCATTCGCACAGAAACTAAATCTAAACAAGATACACATGAAACCAATTCATCCACTCGACTACCAAAATTTGAATTGCCAACGTTCAACGGTGATATTTTGTCCTGGCACGAATTCTGGGACCAATTTAAATCAAATATAGACTCAAAAAACTTATCAGATGTTGACAAACTTTCGTACTTGAAAGCTTCCGTAACCGGCAATGCTAAGAAAGCTATTGAAGGTCTAGACACGACCAATAAAAATTACCAGATAGCCTTATCAGTTCTAACGGAGAGATTTGGCAAAACTTCATATCTCATCGACGCGCATTATGCATCATTGTATAAAATCAAGACTGCGAATAACACGGCAGAGGATTGTAGGAAAATCTTCAACGAAATAGAGAGAAACCTGAAAATATTACAATCATTAGGCGAAAATATTAATCATAATCACTTGCGTTTCATGTTGATGGAGAAATTTCCAACAGAACTGATTTATGAATTAAAATTGAGATCTACTAGTGACTCTATACAAGAATTAAGGGGACAACTAGAAAAAACCATAGCCGCAAGAGAAGATGCGGAAAGGATATCAGGTCGAAAGCGATCGGGGAATATGGAAACTTGTACGGTAGAGGCGTTACATATTCAAACAAAACGAACAAAGTTTGCAAACCGCAATTTCAAAAGAAGTAATGACTATCAAAATAAACCTAAATTTCAACAAGCACAAAACCGTGATGAGAGACGTCACATGAGAAGAAATATCACTATGTTTAGCAAACTGCAGCAACCTAAACAGAAGGTAGTAGCTTGCATATTCTGTCAAGGCAAACACTACAATGACCAGTGTGACAAGTTTAAATCTCTGCGAGATAGAAAATTACAATTAGGCCAACGCTGTTATCTTTGTCTTCAGAAAGGTCATGTTTTACGGACATGTCATACTGAAATGACATGCCCTCATTGCAAAGCATGGAAGAAACATAACAGGGCACTGTGTCCGTCGATTTTTTGCAAGGATCTGAAAGGGAAGAAACAACTATGACGATTAATAACAAAGGAGCAACAATTCTACAGACAGCCATAGTTAAAGCCAGTATCGTAGGAAATGTATCCACACAAATGAAATGTCGTGTTTTGATGGATTCTGGTTCTCATAGATCGTACGTAACATTGAAAGTTGCCGAGGAATTAAAACTTCCCATAGATGAAGAAAGTAACTTAACAATCTTCACCTTCGGAACAGAGAAGCCTCAAGAGATACACAGCCCTGTAGTGACCCTACAAATGCAATCACGGACAGATGAAACAGTTATCATACATGCTAACTGCGTGGAATTTATCGCACGGGGCGGTATTCCTTATATAAATTTAGAAGAGTTAAATAAATCTTATTTGTTGGCCGATGACGGATCACTAAAGGATCAGGTTCATATATTAATAGGCAATGATTACTATTTCAACATTGTTCGAGAAAAGAAGATTCAGCTAAGTGAGAATTTATTTCTAGTCAATTCCTCACTGGGTTGGTTTGTTAGCGGTCAAATTGAACCAATAAATAACAACGAATTATCAGTCATTACTTATACTCAAACTAGCAGTGAAATGGGATTGGATCATCCTGATCCACCTTTATGCAACGGAGATATTAAGAAGCTGTGGGAATTAAAATCTATTGGCATAAATGATTCACCTAACTCGAGTAGAGAAGAAGAAGCTGTTAAATACTTCAATGAAACTACCCAAATAATAGATAACCGGTATACTGTAAGCTGGCCGTGGATAAAATATCCGCCAGATTTATCGGATAATTTTGGATTAGCTTTTGGACGTTTAACAAATTTATTGAAACGCATGGATACTGATAACTTAGCAGAATATGAAAAAATCTTAAAGGATCAAATGGATAGAGGCATAATAGAAGTCGTACCTTATTCTGCGAAGTCAACAACCAACAGGATTGTACATTTTTTACCATTTCATGGAATTAAACATCCTGGAAAATCTATGAGAATTGTGTATGATGCCAGTTCTAAAATCCAGAATAATAAAAGTTTAAATGAGTGTTTGTATCGTGGACCAATGATGCTTGAAAATCTGACCGGTTTACTTCTGAAATTTAGAAGTCATCGAGTAGGAGTGTCTTCAGATATTGAAAAGGCATTTCTACAAATGGCTTTACACGATAGAGATCGCGATGTCACGAGATTTCTTTGGATTAAAGACAAATCGAAACCTGTGTCTAAAGACAATCTTATGTATTTAAGATTTTGTAGAGTACCTTTTGGAGTTATTTCGTCACCTTATTTGCTCAATGCCACTATCAAACATCATTTGTCAAATTCAGACATCAAAGAAGTGAGAGAAAAGGCAAATGACATATATGTGGACAATTTCATCTCTGGCACAGACTCTACAGCTGAAGCTATGACACTGTACAAGAATCTGAAAAAGACTTTTCAAGAAATATCAATGAATCTCAGAGACTGGAGCTCGAACTCCAAAGAATTGGTACATACAGTTCCAGATGCTTGTACTGATGAAAAGGTCAAAGTACTTGGTTTAGAATGGAATACTGACGAGGATACACTTCGGTTAAAATTCACGAATCCACGCATAGAAGCATGCACAAAAAGAGAAGTTCTTAAGACCATCGCGTCAGTATATGATCCATGTGGATACGCTGTACCACATACTTTACGAGCTAAACTCTTTCTACAGCATCTGTGGAAAAGAAAGTTGAAATGGGACACACCTTTACCAAAAGAACTGAGAGATGAGTGGTTTGTCATTCATGAGGGACTCAATGACATCGGAGAGATTTTAGTGAATAGATGCTATATGAAAGATGCTAAAGCAAATAACTATGAACTACATTGTCTGACGGATGCTTCTTTGCTGGCGTATGCAGCTTCAGTGTTTTTGGTCAACGGTTCTGACAAAAGTTTTGTCATTGGCAAATCACGACTCGTACCAATAAAAGACCAAGAAAATCTTAAGATACCGAGACTAGAGTTACTTGGTGTATTAATCGGATCCAGACTGATGAAGTTTGTTCTTCAATTTCTTCAACTGAATATAACAAAACAGATATTATGGACCGACAGTCAAGTCGTAATAGAATGGTGTAAATCTGATAAATTATTACCTCCGTTTGTGGCTAGAAGGGTTGAGGAAATTACAAAGAACCAAGAATTAGATATTAGATATGTACCATCGGAATTGAACACAGCAGACGTCGGAACAAGACCTATCACCTCGAAAGAAGATAAGGAAAAATGGCTTATGGGTCCACAGTTTCTGGTAGATAGTACAAACAAGTGGCCGGTTGAGGCGAACGTCGTAAATTCCCATTCATGTTTGGCTGGGGAGGGTCCGACGCCGGAAACAATTGATATTCCGATGGATATCGAAAATCCAGAATCACACAATAACGAGTCGATGTCTGAAACAATGGACACACAAGTTAACGAGAAAGTAAAACAAAACGATGTTAACAATCGAGATTTAGAGGATATCTCAAATTTAAAAAGGATTCAATCAGAATATTTTCCTTTAGAAATGGAAGGAAAGATTACAAGTTTAAGTCGCAATTTAGGTCTATTCAAAGACATAGATGGATTATTAAGATGTAAAGGTCGAATGAAGTACGCAGATTGGTCATTCGATAAGCGATATCCTATACTGATTCCCAAGGATACAGATTTCACGGAAAAGATCATTACAAAATATCATTGTGATAATAAGCACGTGGGAGTCAGTCATACTCTAGACAGGATTAGACAATTATATTGGATTCCTCAAGGGAGAAGTCGAGTTCAACGAATTTTAAGAAAATGCCATGAATGTGTTAAATATACAGGAGGACCGTATAAGCTACCGTTGACACCTGCTCTGCCAAAGGAACGAGTTAACTACAGCTCTCCATTTACGTTTGTTGGGACTGATTATATGGGACCCTTGATAGTTAATAATGGCAATGGCAATTGCAAAAGATGGATATGTCTTTATACATGTTTAGCAGTAAGGGCAATACACCTCGAAGTTGTCAATGATCTCACAGCAGAGGAAGGTTTACTTGCATTGAGAAGAATGGTATCTACGAGAGGTGTACCAGACTTAATCACGTCTGACAATGCGACAAATTTTAAGTTAATATCTGAAATACTGCAAGACAAGTATTGTGTGGAAAAGAAGATACGCTGGAAATTCATACCGCAATTAGCACCGTGGCACGGTGGATTTTATGAACGGTTAGTAGGCCTTGTTAAGAATTGTATGAAAAGGACTTTACATAAACATTTGTTGAGAGACAATCAACTCATTACAGTGGTGAAAGAAATAGAAGCAGTTCTTAATACTAGGCCTCTGACTCGAGTAGATTCTGAACCTGATCATGTATTAAAACCCTCAGATTTTCTAACCATGGGAAAATGTATTGAGATGAAAACATCAGAAATGGATT
This sequence comes from Cenopis cana, assembly GCA_951800055.1. Taxonomy (NCBI): domain Eukaryota; kingdom Metazoa; phylum Arthropoda; class Insecta; order Lepidoptera; family Tortricidae; genus Cenopis; species Cenopis cana. The sequence continues at coordinate 21,425,923 of OX637477.1, read as the reverse complement.
CTATAATAACTCCAGGTACAGTGACCAAGGATAACCTAGTCAGAAGCTGGAAAAAAGCGATTATCATTTTAAATGAATTTAAAGAAATGTTCTGCAATCGTTATCTTCTGAGTCTGCGGGAACGGTATAGTCATGGACCTAAGGAACCGAGGGTAACCTCTAGGTTAAGTCCCATGATTGGTCAAATAGTTCAAATCAAAGGTGACTCTAAGAATCGTGTTGGTTGGAAAGTTGGGAAGATAGTCTCTTTGATAAAAGGATTAGACGGCTTGTGCAGGGTAGCCAAGGTCAAAGTAGGTGATAGTATATTCACAAGATCTATTGCACATCTTTACCCACTGGAAATGGAAGAGGGAGAAGAAGAATGTGTTTCGAATTCCGAAATTAAAAACACAGAGGACGGAGAAGATCTTCAACTTCCCGAGTTCCATGTACAGTCAGCAGAAGATGAGATGCCAGTCATGTTAGATATGCCAATCAACGACGTTGTTGAATCTCCGATTGAAGAGGAAAGTAACCGAGTGTCTGATGAGGATGGAAATGCTGATGAAAGTTCGTCTTACAGGCATCAGTCTGAAGAGAAGGACTCTGATGAGCTTGTTCCCGCCATATTGCCCGAGCCTATGTCAAATGAACCCGCCGAATCTGGATTGCCAGAAATAAGTCATGAGTCGAGATCGAGACCTAGAAGAGTCGCTGCCACGAGAGCCCTAGAGAAGATTCACGAGTGGACAAGCAGCCTTGTCACATTACTTTCGCCTTTTGTGGGGAGTGTCGCGACTTCCGCGAAACCCTAACGAGGCCTAATCACAACACTGGCAGCATAGACAGGCGCCGTCTTGAAAGCTCTATGGTAAGCATATTTTAATGGTCTGTCAGTCAGACGGCGCGACGGACAAACAGAGTAATATTATTTTGCTGTAGTGTTGGATGAACGTGAATCGTGTGAAAGTATCAAAGCTAAGTATTACATGCGTAATTTCTTAGTACAGCTCGAAGTAGAGGTTGGTGTTACAACGCAATTGATTTGTATGCCTTGATGATTTTATCAGGCATTTGTGGTCTACAAATCAGGTCAGTGAAGGTGTGAAGGCTGCGTCCATTGCTAGTGTCATGGACGAGCCGAGACGTGGGTAGGCTGCTTCCAGGTCAGACTGGAAGTAGGCCGAGGCCTGTGCGGACGCGTACAGGATCTGGTCTCACAGGACTCTGGTATGTTATGCTTTGAGTCGGGCTCGGGTGGTTTTACCCTATGAGCCGTGGTACAGTCGACTGTGAAGTCTCCTCCCCTTTGGGGGGTTGGAGCCATAGCTGTGCCATGTGATGTGGTGCCCAGAAGTGCCGTAAGACAGCTGTGTTCTGAGGTTCTGGAGCGTCAATGATAGTTGCACTGGTAGGCTGCTGCAGGCGGCTACGTGACTATTAGAACTGTGTGTCAGTTGAACATTGACTCTAGGTAACCTATCCGATCTACCTGTATTTGATAAGATGCGCCTTAGACGAATATGTTTTTATGTCATATTCGTGGGGCAAGATTGTGATATACCTTTTAATCGGTTCCAGAACAGAGGTCTTTTTATGTGACGCTCATTCTGAAGGACAAGGTAGCTTGTCGTGTTATATCTAATGGTTCCTGAACAGAGGTCTTATTATGTGAAGCTCATTCAGATGGCAAGGTTAATTGTGTTGTACACATCAATTTATAGAGCTATCTTTATACAGGTGGCAGAAGGTCCAGCCTGAATTGCGAAGCAGATGTATAATGTTAATGAAAGGAACTAGAAGACAAGCTCTAAGACACTAAGGTATGTATGCGCCGCATTCCTTGACTACGCTTTTGCCGCCACTCGTATGGGATTCATATTTCCCCCATAACGTCTTAGGGATCCTTATGGGTGACGATACCTACATCATAATGTTCGAAAATTTTCGCGCGCCCTACGCTCACGTTTTCACATTGTTTTCAGATACATTAGTTGATGCGTGTGAAATCTTTTCCATGCCTGCATCATAATGTTCGAAACATTTCGCACTCACTACGCTCGCGTTTTTATCTTCATTACTTGATGCGTATGAAGTATGCATCACAATGTTTTTTTATTTTATTTTGCGCTCGCTACGCTCGCGTTTTCATCTACATTACTTGGTGCGTATGAAGTCTTTTGTACACCTGCATCATAATGTTCTAACATTTCGCGCTCGCTGCGCTCGCGTTTTCATCTACACTATTTGATGCGTATGAAGCATTTTCCGCCCCTGCATCGTAATGATTGAAAGAATTCGCGCTCGCTGCGCTCGCGTTTTCATCTTCATTACTTGATGCGTATGAAGTATTTTCCATACCCGTATCAGAATATCCGAAACATTTCATCTACTTCCTTCTTAATATATATTTTGTCCTCTGTCATGTGTTTCATGTGGGCGCATTGAGCCGGCGTGCGCAATATTTGGCGAGACAGCCCGGCGAAATACAGTGTAGAAGTTGATAATGGATATTCACGCGAATGAAGTCGCGGGCAAAAGCTTAGATAAATGAATTTAAATCATAAAAAATCCTCTCCCTGTGATCCTGATCTGTGTCCTTTAATTGAGGATTGAGGTGTGCAATAAAGAGTCGGTATTTGTTGTTGTTTGTTGTTGTTTAAAACTGGACTACCCGTGCGAAACCGGGGCGGGGTATACATGCGAAAGTAACTCTGTCTGCCTGTTTCCCCTTAAAATGCTCAACCGATTTCGATGAAATTTGGTATGGATATAGTTTGAGTCCTAGGGAAGGACATAGGATACTTTTATCCCGGAAATCATCCCTTAACGGGGTTTAAGTTAGAATGGAAGAGAGATAACTAGGTAAGTGCAAGAAATAGAAGAATGAAATAACATTCTAACGCGATGACGCGAGTTCTACGCAGACGAAGTCGCGGGCAAAAGCTAGTTAAGGTATATATAACCTCATATGTATTCAACCTTATAGCCTGGCCTCCTTAATGTTTTCTTTACTTCAACTCACTCTGTGACAGTGCTTAACTTCTCAGTGCGATAGGGTACGTTTAATATACGATTTATCTAATTTATTTAAACCTAGATATGCTTTTTATTTCCGCTAGAACCCATAATTCAATTTAATATACCGCCCTCGTCGTAAATATATCATTTGCTCCCTTTGAGACCAAAACTACTATTTTGTACTGTTGTTTTGTCTCCGTACTCCGTATTGTCTTTTATGTAAGCGGGATTTGTTTGATAGTCTGTACTCTGTAGGTATACTTCGTACAAAACTCTTAAGGCCAAATTCTGTCAAACGAACGCAAGCAAAACTCGACTTAGAGCTCTGACTGTTAGGTAGATTTTTGCTTGCGGTAATTTGACAGCACTTGGCCTTATAGTTGTGTAGCTTGTGTACGAACTATACCTAAATCTTTTTCTCTATACAGAGAAAAAGACACATAACCAACACACATACGCCAACTAATTTGCAAGCTAGGAAGCCTGTTGTGCTGATGCGAACATTCTTTTCCTAGTTCCCGCTCGTTACCGTCGGCCATAATGCATGGGAGTGCGGAAGACGCGCTATATGAGCCTAGTGATGTGCCAAATCGATTAAATCTATCGATTTATAGTTTAGTATGTCAGGCTGAAATTATTTCTTGGCAGAGTGGAGTACTTTTATCTCACGAGCGCGGGTGAGCGTGTTGAGCTATACTCGCACATTGTCTATGTGTGCGTCAGCGTAGGAGCTATGAGTTCACGTTGTCTATGTGTTCGTATGTGTCACAAATACAACAATGGCCAACCCGCGCTCCTGAGATAAAAGTACTGTATTTATTTATTTATTTAAACTTTATTGCACAAAATACACAGAATTGTACAAATGGCGGGCTTAATGCCAAATGGCATTCTCTACCAGCCAACCATTGGGCTAAACAGAGATTTTATAAAAGGTGCAAAGTAAAAAGTATGAAAACGGACTACACGGAACACTAAAACAAATTAATTGCAAATACACTACATATAAACATAAATATATACAATACACAAATACATACATATTGCAATATATATACTACTACATATTTAATACATACTATTGATATAAGGATGGATTCTATACGAATTCTTGTTTAAGCAGGTGCTTACGTAGCATCCGCTTGAAAGCAAACTTGCTTGGGGCTTGTCTGATGGTGAGAGGGAGTGAATTCCAGAGACGGCTTGCCTGCACGGCGAAGGAATGAGTCATGAAGCTAGTATGGTGGAAAGGTACAGATAATTTGAGAACACGGGAAGTACGCAGCTCACGTCCTGGGCGAGGGGTATCAAAAACAAATTTACTTTTGAGATATCCTGGAGCAGAAGGCTCAAACAGGATTGAAAAAAGGGTGCAAAGGATTCTAAGGGACCTACGGCGACGAATGGAGAGCCAATTGAGCTGACGGCGGAAGAAGGAAACGTGGTCATATTTACGAAGGCCGAAAATGAAGCGTATACAATTATTGAGGAGACGGTCCAGTTTATTGAGGGATTGTTGAGTGAGATTGGTAGTGCACACATCACCGTAATCGATAATTGGCAGCACCAGCGCTTGAACCAGTAACTTCTTCGTACTAACCGGAAGGAAATTCTTAAATTTATAGAGGGTTCGCAGCGTTCCGGTGACCTTGCGACTTATTTCAGAAAGCTGACCATTCCAGGAGACGTTCGAATCTAAAACTAATCCAAGGTTTTTGACCTGTGTGCTTAGGGGAATGTCAACGTTATCAAACCGGATCGGTGCAACAGAAACTGAACCAAGTTTCGAAAGTTGCTGCTGGCTACCTAAAATTATAGCTTGGCACTTAGCAGGGTTGACACAAATGCCGAAACTATTAGACCATTCAGCGATGTGATCCAAATCTGCGTTAATTAAGGAAACGGCACTGTTAATATTATTGACGTCAGCTTGAGCGTACAGTTGCAGATCGTCTGCATACAAATGGTAAGAGCTTTGAATCTTAGCGGTAATGAGGTTGATAAATACTGAGAAGAGGAAAGGAGAAAGAATACCACCTTGTGGCACTCCGGTACTCAGTTCACACCATTCGGACAATGTGCGGTTAGCACGTACTGCTTGGGCACGATTGGAGAGATAGGAAGAGAACCACTCTGCCACCTTTGAAGAGACCCGCAAATGAGTAAGCGTCGCAATTAGTAGGTCATGGTCAACAACATTAAAAGCATTTGAGAAGTCTATAAGCACTAACACCGTTACTTTAGAGGATTCCAAACCAAGTCTAATATCCTCTGTAACATTCAAAAGCGCGGTGGTAGTGCTATGACCAGATCGGAAGCCAGACTGGAAAGGAGAAAGCATTTTGTTGCAATGGACAAAATATGAAATCTGTTTATGGGCCACAGCTTCGAGTATTTTAGAAAGAAATGGGAGAATTGATATGGGACGAAAATGATTGAGAGAACTGGGATTACTAATTTTAGGAAGTGGGATGACAAAGGCCTTACGCCAACATGAGGGAAAGATCCCAGTAAGTAAGGAAGTATTCACGATATGAGTTATAACAGGCAGTACAGCGTCAAGAATAATGAGAATCATAAGTCGACTTACATTGTCATGGCCAACAGCTTTAGACTTAATAGATTTAATAATTTTGCGGATCTCTTCACTTGCAACAGGGGAGAAACTGAAAGATGAGATATCGGGAGAAGGAAGAGAGGCAATAGAACATAAGGTTTTGAACTTAATTATATCGTTTAGGGTGGATGTTTTAGAGAAGTGAGAATTTAGTTGATCTAAAGTGAATGGGGAGGAGCCTATATCTAGTTTAGAATTGCCTATACCAAGAGATCTTAGAAACTTCCATGTATCAGCCAGAGAAGAAGAAAGAACATTGTCATGAATGTATCGTCGCTTCGCTGCTCTTACCATTTGGTTGCAGCGATTTCTGGCAACTTTAAATAAACGCCAATTCTCTGCACACCGATCCCGTTTGTAAATACGGAACGCCTTATTTCGTTTTGACATGGCCATTCGAACACCTCTAGTGATCCATGGAGCGGGTGGTCGCCTCAGCCTAACCGCACGAACCGGCGCATGAGCATCGAACAGTTTTAGGAGAGTTGAGTTGAAATTATCTACTTTTTCATCCACTGTCGGTGCATCAAACACGGTCGCCCAGCCAGCCGAAGCAGCATCCCGGCTCAACAGATCCTGATCAAGTCTGGCAAAGCTTCTCACATGTATTACCTCGGGCCTCCGTTTGGGTGGTTTAATTTTATAAGTTACAAAAATAAGGTCATGGTGAGAGAAGCCCGGTGCTAACAGTTGGCCAGAGTTAACAATATTGTCCGGCGAAGACGTTAGAATCACGTCCAGCCACGAGTCAGGAGAGTCAGTATTACGGTGTGTAGCCTGCAGGGGAACTACAGAAAAATCAGCATCTTCAACTATCGACCGTAACTGACGTGATCTAGAATTGTCTCTTAGCAAGTCCGTGTTAAAATCGCCCATGATTATGTGATGTGTACACTCACAACCGACATCTGAAAGAAGGTCTTCGAAAGAAGAAAAATAATTCACTGTAGGGGGACAATATATAACACCTAAGATAATACAGACACCACGCAGCTTAACCTCAATTACTAGATACTCCATGGAACCTGAATAGAGAGATGAGGACGACTTAACAATTTTATATGGGATGTCAGAGCGGATATATATTGCCACACCCCCACCGCGTTTACCTGTACGGTCATTCCGCAATAGGACAAACCCGGGGAGGCTGCAAGAAGTAGATGCGATACTGGGCTTTAACCAGCTTTCACTAATGAGAACAGCATGAACATCGCATGAGGAAAAGGTGTCTAAAAAATCTGAATAATGGCTGCAAATGCTCTGAGCATTAATGTGGCATACGTTTAAATAATTAGGATTGCTCTGAAATTCACAGTTTAACAATGAGCCAAGAGTACTCGGCTCGATCGACTCGTCGGCCGAGTGAAAAGAGGAAGACAAGTCACAAGCGGAAAAAAAAGATGCGTTAGATCCATCAATAGACATATAAACTATATAGATAAATAAAATAAATAAAGATATAATATATAGTATATGCAATTATCAAAAAAACTACTAATTACTAAAAAAATACGGGCCTGTTTAGCCCGCCGGTTGACCAAACACAATACACACCAGGCCAAACCGACACCGAGATACAATTAGGATGTAACAGACAAATTTTAAAATAATCAACGCAAAACCACAAAATAGGACAATAATTAGTATGAAAATAGTACGGTGAGAAAAACATTACACTCCTTAGGCAGTCGTGTAAATATGACATAATAAATATAGGTTTCAGAACGTTGCTGACGTCACTGTGACATTTGTTTGACGTCCTGTCAGTTGACTTAACTGTCAAATGGTGAACACAACACAAAACTGCAAAACAAACAAAAAGTTAAGACTTAAGAATGTCAATTGGTGTCGGTAGGCGTTAAAAACATAAAAGATAAAAGTAATAGTGAAAAACGGGTACATAAATATCAGAACTACACTATGGCGTTGAAGAGATAAAAAGTAATAGTGGAAAACGGGTACATAAATATTAGAACTACACTATAACTTATAGCATCGAGGTGCACTCTGTATAACCACAGTTCGATTGATTGCAAAACAAACATGTCAGTGATGGTATTCATTTCTGCCTCTTCGGGTAACGCGATGACGCCTCCGCCGGCTTAACCCCTTTCGCAGCATCTTCTCTGGGTGCGTCCGAGCCAGACGCCGTCTTGACATTTGCCGGACCTGGAGCCTGACATGGGTGTGCAATCACCAGTTTTTGAAGCTGCTCCGCTGTGGTCACACGATGTGTCTTACCACTAGGCAATTTAATAAATATGGTGCCGTCCAATGTCCAAACACTTCGAATGCCAAAATGTCTGCGTGCTTCAAGAAAGACTGCCTGCCGCTGCCTGGTTAAGAACTCTGACATAACAACCGGGGATCCCTTCAGTGCAGTCTTCTTTCTCCAGAGTGTATCCTTGAAGACTGGATTGTTGCAGCGCACAAGAATAGAGCGCATGCGCCCCGCAGCTGCAGCTCCAAGTCTGTGACAGACTGAAAATGAGGATGGTGATGTGTCCGTCAACAGCAACTGATCTCTGCAAATAGCAGTGACCACTTCGGCAACATTCTCATTGCTGGTCTCTGGCACGCCTGCTAGCAACAAATATTTCCGACGATGTCGCATCTCTATGTTGTCCACTGTGTTGCTGAGTGCTGCTATTTGCTGCCTGATAACACTCACCACGGATAGAGTTGTCTCCTTAAACTTTTGCAACTCCGCCTTCAAGGTGGCGATAGTGTCATTACCAGGACTTGCAGCCTGCAGTGTAGCCTCGAATTCTGCAAACTTCTTTGCCATTGAAGCCTCCAAGGAGCTCTGAGCTTTGGCAATTGCCTCCAGTGAATTCATTTTCTTTGTAATGTTGAAGTGTCAATAGGGTACAAAGTCCAAGTAGGGTGTGTAGTGTGGTCACCGGCAGGTACTAGTGTTTATCTTTTTATATATACATCAATGGAGTTTGCCCACAATGTATGTAAATATTTGCCAAAAATACCGAACTAGCACAGCAAAATTTTTGAAATTTGTATCAAAATACTATTAAATGTTTATTTACACATTAACTTGACTTGTCACTTTATCTAGCACCTACCCTCCTATCTACTGTAGTAGGTAAGGAATCTTTTTATCGGCTAGATTTTAATAAAAAAATATACAATATTGGGGAACGGGACTTAATCGCGTACAATTATAACTAATTTACATTTTTTTAAAGGTTTTGCCCGACGTTTCGAATGTATCACAACATCCGTGATCGCGAGCTGACTGGTGTGAGCGGGTATCAACATCTTCTAGCCGCACGGGTTGTACCTACGCGATTAAGTCCCGTTCCCCAATAATAATGTGTGAAAATCGTGTCAGTTTCAATCAAAAAATTAATTGATTTCGAAACTTATTGATTGACTTTAGAATGGGGACCTATACCTACCTAGTTTGATGCATCTCAGCTAATTCAAATTATTTCAAGTATAACATGTCTTACATCGATAATGGTTGTTACACCAAGAAATATTCACAAAATCTTCTTGAAGATGTCACATTCTTTGTTTTACCGCCCTTGTTAAGTAATGTATACTAATACGAAGTATTTACCATTACCTACTTGGATCAGTAAGCAATCATCTTGTTATTATATCGATTTTATCGATACACTGGGCGCTACGTCCCGCCTCTCATCTCATTATTTTTTTCGACATGTCTACGGGAGCTAGTGATGCCACTTGTTCGGATTCCGGCAAAAACGCCATTGTGCTGTGGGAACTACAGATTTAACACCTGTCTCCCGCCCCATACTGCGCGTCTATAGTCTATGCTACGCCCGCAAAATTGCGGTTTGAAATATGTTACTATTATTTAATGTGTGATTTCACAAGGCTGAGAATTTATTGGAATTTAATGAAAGTTTAATTTTGTGATAGTTGCGCTTTAATGAGTACGTCACTTGTCACTTACCAATCGACAAAATCAAGATTATTCCAGTGGCTCTAGTATAAGTTTTTTCAAAACATTAACTAATTCGAACGCGTTTGCGTTTTGTCTCAAAATGTATGAAAACGCTCTCACCGAGTTTGAAATACGCGCGTTCATCGGTTAGCAACAAATGTTATTTCGCTGTTTTAGTTTGCACTAGTGACCACCAGAGGCGCTGTTCACGTTTTCATACCACTTTCATACATGTTGAGACAAAACGCAAACGCGTTCGAATTAGTTAATGTTTCGAAAAAACTTATACTAGAGCTACAGAGCTCCTGAGGATGTACTGTGTTGAGAGCTAGCGACCTAAATTTGTCCCTTCTGCTGTCGACACAGTGAATCCTCAAATTTTATAAAGGGTTGGCAACGCGCACGTGACTTCTTTGGAGTTGCGAACGTCTATAGGCTACGTGGCTACGTTGCTCAACAGTGGGATTCTTTGTAATACAAAAAAAAAAAAAAAACTAACAATTAATATAAAACCAATAAGTAAATCTTCGTATTTAAACAAAAAAAAAAACATACTAACAATTAAACTTGTATTGTATTACTAGGCTAATAAATAAAATAGGCTACGTTGTCCGCTTACCATCAGGTGGACCGTACGCTTGTTTGCCACCGACGTTGTATAAATAATACATATATACATATTTAACAAATAATTAATTTCCTAAGTAGATAGGTAAATATAAATATTTTGTAAAAAGATGCTTTTTCTTAAAATTTATCCCGGGATAGAAATTCTACAACGAATTAATCAACGTACGAGTATAACAACTCTTATTCTATTCAAATAGATAAGGTCCAATGCAATCACCTCCAAGAAATCAATCATTACAAAAAACGCTTCCGAGCCTGTTCCGAAACAATAAAAAAAAAACAAGCGTTCTTAATTCGAAAAGTGAAAAAATGGCGGGTGTGGGAATAGCGGACAGATGGGCCTGGATCTGACGTATGGCTATTATCCCGTAGCTCTTTAAATCAAAATGCTCGCGAGATGATTTCCTGAACGACAATCAGCTGTGAAGTTAAGTATCTCACGGTTTTTGAACTTCTACCTAGTAACTAGTGGGGTCGGTTTGCGACAAGCTAATTTGGTGTGCCGGTTTGCGACCACTTGGATGAGTTGATGAACTGAAAGGATATTTAATAAGGATGGATATTAAAAATGAGATTTTTTTTAATTCGTTCCCAATAGGTCCCAAAAATAAAGCTTTTTGGGGTCTGAAAAAAGACCTTTAAATTTTTAATTAAAAAAAAGTAATCAGACTCCATGGCCTATGGACACTTCTGACTCCTCTGGAGTCATGCGGAATGCCAATCCTGTATTGTGTGCTTTGGTAACATTCCTCACCACAAAGAATAAAACATAACATTGTGTATGGGTCGGTCTTCTGTAATATACCTTAGATGACTTTCGACTTTATCCCCGACGGCCATGGCACAGTAAAACTCTATGCTGGTTTCATTCATAAATACCATAGACTATATAGACTTTAGACAAGTTATGAATGAAAAAAAAATAGAGTTTTACCGTACCGCGGACGTAAACGGTAAAGTATAAAGCGCCCATCGCCTCCCTCCCAAGAGAGTTCCCTCTGCAAGTTCATATTAGAGATTCTTCTTCGTCATTCTTGCTCTGTAGGATGAATCAGAATAACTCTGTGTCGGAAATAAAAAAAGATCTTCAAAAACATGCAGGTTAGCTAAACTGTGTATGTTCCCGTTTCAGCTAGTAAAGGGTTAATGGCAACCGTGCATCCGCCGCTGCGCCGACGCACCCCTTCTGCGCGAACTTGACATTGTCTTTAGTCTATTCCCGCGCCGGAAACGGTAGCAAGTAATACCTATAAACAGTATCTTGTGTTGTAAATACTAGTTACAATAAACATAATAAATACCGTAATTCAACATAGCCCGGAGACGAAACATTTTTTGATCGAAATGGACAAAAACATGTGTATCGTAACTGGTTAGTGGTTATGTACGCAGACGAAGGGATTATTCCGTTAACGCGTTGTCGTGTTTGACATATTGCATATCTTTTAAGTTACCAAATTATGACATTCCATTGGACATTTAGAATATTTAGCGTTACTGCTTTATACAAAATTATATAACTGACGATTTCTCAACATAATTTGAGACGTTAATGAAGCCTGAGCCTACGGCTCCCTTAAGGCGTTTGTATAAAAGAAGGAACGGTTGAAGAATTTGGGGGCCGGGTGTGGGTTACACCTATAGCTCAGTTGGCTAGAGCGACTGGCCGCAAATGCCAGGAGGTCGCAGGTTCGAACCCTGCTCGAAACCTACATTTTTAAACATTTCCTTTGTTTTTAAATTTGTAGGTAGTTCGCGTTGACAGCGTTACTGCTTTATACAAAATTAGTTCCATTACTTACATATTAGAAAGTGCAACTCAAGCAACTCACACCTTAGGTTATTGAATAAACATGAAAATAAAAACTCAAATTTTAAATACTTTGGAGAAATAATATCCCGGTAGACAGAAAAACTTAACGAGCGACTAAAATATGTACTACCTAACTGTGCGAATTAATCTCACAGTTAGTATTTCAGTCAGTACGATTTAGTTCTTTGTAGATTAGGTTATTTCGGAGCTTTTATTACTACCCAATATTTTGTAGGTTCAATCGACAATGACACTCAATGCTGCATGACCTACTTCAATTTACCAAAGAACAATGATAATATACTGGTAAAAATACTTATACTGCGCAGGAAACGAGGGGCTAACAATGTTTCAGAGAAACGCCGGGTACCTCGTGATACACAAATTGTTTTTACTCTATTTATAGGAATACTAACTACTTTGTATTTTAACACGGGCGAAAACATTGAAATTTCTCTTCGTCATGATTTTTTTTGTGGTGTCGTAAGAGTCGACTAATGGAACCGGGTAGAAGAGTGTTTTTGGGCGATGAGCTAGCAACCTAATACTACAATCACATTTTTCCATCTTTAAACCTACAATTTCTAAAAGTGGCACTGGTATTAAATTTCATGTGATCTGCCTACCCCTCTTGGGAATACAGTATGTGATTTTTTCTGGACTCCGTCGATTACTGATCCCGACAAGTTATAGTTTTCATGTTTGTTTTCATCTCAAATGTTTGACCTCACAGCACTTATTGTATCTGGTCAGGGCCTCGTAAAAAGGCTGTAAACTCGTGTCCGGCCATCCCCGACCTTACTAAACAATACGCACTTGTTTCTATCGCTGGGTGGTCTAGAAAGTAGGTACAGTCAACGCCATTTCAGAATCAGAAGTAATTTATTGCCACAGTTTAAAGAAACAAAAAAAAAGACAGACATTTATGCGTTTTATAATTAGCACTTTTCACTGGACCCTTTTTAACAACATTACGAGTAGGTACAGGTACAAATTGTCTTTTTGACTAATTTAAAAATGAACTGGAGGTAAGGTTTTATACGACTTGTGTGTATTATTAGTGGAAGTCTCTTAAACCCTTTTATAAGAAAGAAACTGCCGCTTGTAATACAAGTTGTTATGAAATGGGGCTTTGGTCTCTCTAGGTTCTTTGGATAGGCGTATACATCACGCCAAAATTTTAACCAACTGCGGTCAAGTAGTCAAGTGTCAGTCAACCCAACGTCTCGTCGCATTTAAATACCCAGCCCTGCAAAACACAAAAAATGTTTATTATAAAAGTTAGTAAGTATTAGAAGTCGACTGTACCCTGCGTAGAGTAAAACAAATCCGCACTTTGAGCCCTTAAATACTTTCCTATTGTAAATAAACGACGCGTTCCGAATGGCTTTGTGCTTCTGTGTTCACGGAATCCATTTGAGAAAGAAGAAATCACCTGTTCGGTAGGTACTTTAGCTATTTTTATCGGTGGTAGTAGAGTGATTCAAGCTGTTCAGGGCACCATTTCATGTATCTCATACAAGATACAATACATGTCGTATGCTAGCCTCGCTAAGTAGACAGCTGCCCCACAAATTATACTTACGCGACTTGGGGCGGGGCTGACAGTAGGGCAGGATCGATGTGTTATTAACTTTGTATTACGAGTAAGCAGTAGCCGCTTCTGACGCAAACTACAAATATCTAAATGAACGAAAAAAATTGAGAAATCCGAATCTTACTCGGATCCTAACCTAATCCTTTTTTTTGTACGTTGGGGAAATGCATTCACGCATCCCGTCCTGTCGGGGAGGCAGGACGGGTGTGACGGACTAACCGCGGCTAGAAAGCCTTGGACTACCGTCTAAAACCACCAACGAAGACCGGCTCCGCCTTGAATTGGGGCGTCGCAGGATCACTTAGCGCATTCGACCGCGTACGTCCCAGCGGGCGGCCTACCGGCTAGTAGGCCGCAGACATAATGAGGCAGCAGCTAGGTGAGTGCCTCCAGTCCTGTGGAAACTTTTCTTACAGGGCTTGTCCCCGACTCCCTGCAAGGTTCCACTACGGTGGAGGCATCAGATGCGCATAGCGTCTAGCTCTGCCTCCATTCCGTCGGCGACGGAGCGGATCCGCGAGAGGACTCGGACCTTCTGGCATTCGCGGCCAGTCGCTCTGGCCAAGTGCATGGCCACACTAGAGCAATCGAACTCGGCCCGTAGTTTCCTCAACCGTTCCCTTATACAAACGCCTTAGAAGGTCGCAGCATGTTTCTGCTATATGCCGTGACGATAGCGGACGTAATGGCGGCTGCCTTTTTGGCGCAAATATCGTTCAAATTTTAACCATTTGTTCTTTTTGGAAAGTAATATTATTTCGAGGATGTAAAAAAGTAGTTGACGATCGAATATTATATACAAACATTTTAAAATATATTAAAAAACCTGCAGAATAGCCTATTGATACTGACAGCTGACTTTCTTATATCGTAGATACCGCCTCAGCATCGTTATATCAAGAAGTCTTTTTTAAATCGGTTTACAGCCACATATAAATGCAACCTTTGTGTCAGCTAAAAAGATAATTCCTATTCATCTCTCATGACATACTAGCTTGTTATAGCCCTTTGTGTACTTCACTGGTACTTAATCAAAATATTCAAAACGCAACGTTGTAACACTCAAAGCCGCCCGCCTACGGACCGTGGGCGGACCGCGTAAGGCCTTATTCGGCCATATGGCATAACGGGCCTTACTCCGAAGGGCCCGATCAACGATAATGTTACTTGTACACCATATACACCCACAGATGCGTGTTAGATAAAGCTAATGAGCAAATAATAGGTAACAGGGTTCAGTAAGTTGTCAGACATTGCTCTGAAGATTTTTTAAATCTTATGTAGGTAGCCAACATGATTAAGGTCTGCTTATAACTTGTATTACAAGCGGATGATTTTTCTTCATTATGTGGGTCATGGGCCAGGCCAGCAAACTATACAATACAATATACAATATTCTTTTCTTACGTGTTTGTACTTACTACGGGGCGTGAAGACAGCATCAGATCGCATTTTTCGTGCTCTAGCCTTCACCTCGGGCGTGAATTCGTCGTTACCGGCCTAGGTAAATAATATGCTATTATTATTACTATTGTGAACTGTTTTAGCTATACCATTCCCATGCTAATTTTGGCCTATAACATAACAACCTCGCTGCATCTCCCTTTGACCTCTTGTGGGCGGCGCCCACGATTGGCCCGAATTTGGTAAAATAGACATCAAACGTAACATTATATTCCTATAAAGGTTTCTTTTATCATAGTAAACAGACGAGTTTGGCATGGTGATCATAAAGTATTGGTTATAAACTAGTGGCTCTGTGAGCTGTAGACCTCGTGAGTGTTTTTTTTATTTCCAAAACTATGTTAGATATCGAACCTGTAGAGGAGGACAAACCATAGAATTTTTTTTTAGACTACTCGACAAAAATATTCGATGTAATCAAAGAACGTGCTTACAATACTTCACGAGAATCTGTTGTGAAATGCGACCCTTAGAGGTGAACAAATCGAAATTCGGCCGCAGAAACACAAAATAATTGATAAAAAAATTGTTATTTTAAATTTTGAAAAAGTGACTCGATAAAAAAATTCTATAGAATTACCGCACCTGCTCACAAAATTTCACGAAAATCGGTTGATAAATGCGACCTGTAGAGGAGAACAAACCAATGAATAAAATAAAAATAAAAAAAAATTACAAAAATTTACTTGCCTAAAAAATTCTATGTAATCATAAAACCTGCTTACAAAACTTCACGAGAATCGGTTGAGAAATGCGACCTGTAGAGGAAAAAACGGTCGCAGAAAAATACGAAATCCTTGATACAAAGTTTGTTTTTTCGAATTTCAAAAAAGTGACTCGACAAAAAAATTCTATATAGTTACCAAACCTGCTCGCAAAATTTCACGAAAATCGGTTGATAAATGCGACCTGTAGAGGAGATCAGCCAACGCGGTAAAAAATTTTTTTTTAAAATTTACAAAAATTTACTCTACAAATAAATTATATGTAGTCATGGAACCTGCTCACAAAATTTCACGAGAATCGGTTGAGAAATGCGACCTGTAGAGGAAAAAACGGCCGCAGAAAAACACGAAATCATTGATACAATGTTTGTTTTTTTGAATTTCCAAAAAGTGATTCGACAAAAAAAATCTATATAGTTACCGAACCTGCTCACAAAATTTCACGAAAATCGGTTGATAAATGCGACCTGTAGAGGAGGACATACAAAAATCCGGCCGGACATACGAAAGCATTTTTGTCGAAGCTAAAACAGAGACCTCGTTTTACTCGGTCAATTAAATGGATTGAGCTTTGTTTGTTCAAATGGTTAATAAGTACCTACGTTTTAAAGATGTGTCAGCAGGGGCAAAAATTAGGAACTGAAGCTAGTTCAAGATGTCTGAACTATTTATTTAAACTTTATTGCACAACAATATAAGTACAAAGGGCGGAGATAATGCCATGATGCATTCTCTACCAGTCAACCATAGGGCCAAACAGAGACATGCAAATTTGCAGGGTGCAGTGAGAAATGAATCATGGGAAGTTAAATAATTTCAGAAATTATAAACATACATAATTTTGTGTATAACATTTTAATGTAGAAATATGATATAATTGATGAATGCACTTGCGATGTATTGATGGACTCAGGCCGGTTTTTATAAAGATTTTTAGATCAAATTTTGATCAGTACATTTTTGACATAATTTACGGACATAAGGTCTAACAGATCTTAATAAAACCGAACCTCGCTCAACTTAGGTTAAAAAGCATATATTATTATTTACAGCAATAATTCATTTAGAGGTAAAAATGACTTTAATTAATAACTGCCTTATATTATACATCCTTAATTCCCGACCATGCTGCACATTGCAGCGATAAAAATAATAATTGACAGGCGAAATCATGTAAATACTTTTTAAATTAATTGATTGTCAGCTTACGGGCGACCTTTCATAAATCACATTCGTAACTAAAACGTGTTAAGTCGTTTACCTCCTTCGATTCAACTTCAACCATAACACTTTGTAACAAAGTTTAGAATCGCAGTATTCAAATAATGCACCTGTTATCTTGTTAAGTGGTGCGTTTGCGCAAGTTTTAAGGGCTCCAAGGCCGTGGAGGGGGCGGTAAACAGCCATATTTGGTTATGTTTACCAACATGTTTCGATAATGCCATGTCCATACATGTGGGTGGGTTGATCGAATCGCTGGATTAGATTTGAAGGCAGTATAGTTAATGTGTAATATAGGTATGTATATGTATGAAATAAAATGTTATTGACAAACAGTTGACAAACGTGGGTGAGCATGTCATGATAATGCGTAGTATTTATTACCCATAGAGCACATCAAATAGGCCTTTGGTAGCAAAAGATTAGTAGTTTATGCAACTGGTACATAATGAGGGGCATTAAAACACGAGTGTGTTTTATGAAACGAGCCGAAGGCGAGTTTCATAATAAGGGCACACGAGTGTTTTAATGCCTAATTATGTACAGTTGCATACATTACTTTATCTACACACATATTATAATTACTCTAAGATGGGTTCAGAAACCGTAGTAAATAAATACAATAATTGTGTTAATACAACCTTTTTTGCACGGTTGCGGAAATTTCGAAATCAGAACTGGCAACAGATACCTGAATGTTATTTTAAAAAGTAAAGAGTCCTTATTCTGATGTGATCATGCCGTTCTAGCTCAAATTTCGTGCGATATATACTAAAAAAACATCGAGCTGACATTTCGCATCGACTGAATTTGAATTTTCAGTGATACTAGAATAGGGACATGTCAACTTTGACATTTAAATTTTGACAGTTTTGTTTGACGTAATATTTTAACATCATATATGAGATTAAAATGAAATATTTTGTTACTGCTATAGCCTTAGCCACAGATAAGAAAATTGCCATAAATTCATTGAATGTTGAAATGAGAGTCATTTTCTACGGTTTCCGAACGCATATTAGAGGATTTATGATATGTGTGTAGATAAAATATATTTGCTATCAATTCGAGTTTCTTACGCTGGTTCTTCTCGAGGCAGAGGTTTATTTTTTACAGGCCGGTGGTAGTTTTTTGACATTCATAGCTGCATGTTTATGACTATGTAGTGTTGTGTTCCTGGAGGTGAGCAAGGTTGCCAGAGCTCCCGAGGATGCACTGTGTTGAGAGCGAGGGAGCTTTTGGCCCTTCTGTTGTCTACACAGTGAATCCTCAAATTTTATATCAGGTCGGCAACGCGCACGTGACTCTTTTGGAGTTGCGAGCGTCTATAGGCTGCGTTGTCCGCTTACCATCAGGTGGACCGTACGCTTGTTTGCCACCGACGTAGTATAAAAAAAAAAAATATATATAAATTTAAGAATAAATTAATTTTGATTTATTTTAATAAGCCATTGTCAGGTCATGGTCAAGTGTTCTATTGTTATTACATTTTCCATTGATTTTCTGACATGGATCATCGAAGTCTAATTTCCTGGAGTTTGCTATACCTGACATGAATAGTTATGAGCCATGCCAGATCCTCGCAGTTGGTTCGCACACGTCTCATTCCAACAAGCAATAATAGGTGAACAAAACAGGAAGCCCCATAAGCTTCTGATGTCGACCACCCTGTAAATACGCTTCTTACGCTCAAGTTACGTTCGTATTACGTTCAGGTTACGCTCGGGCGTGGGAACGGGTCGTGTGTTTCTAAATGCGACCTTTAGATTTATTGCAATCGGAGATAGGTAACTGTTAAAACTTCTCAACTCACGCTAGACCGTTCCGTGTCCGGGCCGGCCCGTTTTCTAGTACAAGAAATCGACAGCCTCCGCGCGTCATGTAGCTCTAGTATTAGTTTTTTCGAAACATTAACTAATTCGAACGCGTTTGCGTTTTGTCTCAAAATGTATGAAAACGTGAACAGGGCCGGCCCGGACACGGAACGGTCTACTGTGAATCGTCGTTTACACGATCGTCAGTCCCTATCATAGCCGTTGTAGGAACAGAAATATCAGAGACAAATGGCAGGTTCCTTTCAACTCAGTGCATCCTCGGGAGTTCTGGCTACCTTACTCACATCTAGGAACTTCAAACCACATACAGAGCAAGTAGTGGTGTGGTTGGTGCTGCAATATTTTGTAAGCTAACAGTGTAACAGTAAAATATACATATATCCACACTAGCGGCCCGCCCCGGCTTCGCACGACGACATTTTACCTAATGTTTTGATCTAATTACCCACTAACCTACCCTATAAACTACTACAAACGACGTTTATCTAGTCCCTCATTTCGAATATTACTCGTTTTCCATACAAACATTTAACCCCCCTTTTTGGACCCTTAAGGGATGAATTTTCAAAAACGCATTTTTTAACATTTTATCTCAGATTAGCCGTGTCTACCCGTGAAGTATGAAGTCACTCACTTTAAAATACTCAGCTTGCCTTTACAATGTTTCAACCCCCTTTTCATCCCTTCAGAAGGTGAATTTCCAAAAACGCTGAAATTAGTTTTCCTATAACTGAATGCTTGGTCTAAAACAAAGTTTCAAGCTCCAAGTTTAAAAAAAAATGTGCTCCCCATACAAACTTTCAAGTTTCAACCCCCGTTTCACCCCTTTAGAGGGCGAATCTCGAAAAACGCTGAAAACTGTTTTCTTCCATTTTAATGCTTAGCCCATTACAGAAGTTTCAAGTTTCTATCCAATTTTCTTCTCCATACAAAATGACCACCCCCTTTAAACCCCCTAGGAGGATGAATTTTGAAATAAATCATAGCCTGTGTTCTATTCTGGTATCTAAGCTACAATACTGGTAAGTTTCATAGAAATCCGTCCATCCGTACTTTTTGAGATTAAGTGGAACGTACATTCATACATCCGCACAAACTTTCACGTTTATAATATTAGTAGGATAGGTTTGGATTAGGATATACTTAATGCGTGTCATCCACTACAACGTGCCCCTCCACAGCGAATCTCATACTAATCTATGCGCAATTGTACGAATTGGGCTGTGGAGGGGCGCGCCTTCGTGAATGACCCGCTCTATACATTCGGAGGTCAAGATAAGCTGGTCCTATTCAGTATATAAGCTTTCTGAATTACTCCAGTAATAAGCACAGGCAAGTAGGCTAATGTAACTTTGGAGATGTTATTGTTCAACGACTCAAAAGGTCATAAAAGCATTATTTTTCTAAAACTTTAGACCTTCTAGAATTGGGTAGAAAGTAAACTCTCACTTGTTTATTGTTGTCCGGTAAAAAGTTTGTTGAGGTGGTAATTGTGGTACCGTATTGTATTCGTGACGGATTACAGTTTTTTTAACACGGCATGGGACTCGGTAAGCGGAATGTGAAAGACGAAAGTTATACTCCCAAAGGTGCTATCAAGATCAAAGTTGGTTAAAATGAAGGTTTGTTTAAAGTTTTTTATAGATTTTTGTAGTGGAAAAACGCGAGGATACATACATACATATGTTACGCGAGGATTTCTTACATAAGTATGTATCTGCATAGTACGTTTGCGAAGTGATGGGTTATGAATAGTGTCCGACCGAAGTTTCTGTTTCGGCATGTCTCGGCATAAAAATCATTTCGAAGCTTTTTTGGCCAAACTGAAAAGAAGACGCTTCGTTCGCGCGCTTGGTCAATATATTAGTAATCGTTCTACCATGATGATGATGAATTCCTGTTATCCCTCATTAGGGACATAGGGCTCGTTGAAGAGTTCTCCACTTGTCACGGTGTTGCACAGCTTCTTCCAGCTCTTCGTAGCTGAGTAATGGTTAGTAATCGTTCTACCATGAAGTATAGAATAGAATAATTTATTAAATATACATTTTACAATTATTCTCTTATAGTCTACAACTTATTGATAGAGAACATATATCACATGCCTGAACTAGGATGTTTCCTGTGTTTCAGGCAAATGGGCAACCAATTAAT
The DNA here is from genome assembly GCA_951800055.1 of Cenopis cana. Taxonomy (NCBI): domain Eukaryota; kingdom Metazoa; phylum Arthropoda; class Insecta; order Lepidoptera; family Tortricidae; genus Cenopis; species Cenopis cana. The sequence goes on along the minus strand of OX637477.1, from coordinate 21,404,933 downwards.
TACTATTTATCTACAAAATATAAAACATTTTAATTCTTATTAACTAGTACAACTAATGATAAAAGCAAAATTCTGTGTTTCCGAAAAAATGAGGCATTAAAATAGTTATAAATACTTAGATACTTTATTTACTTATCTATTAATCTAACAGATGTAAACACTAACAGGATAGAACCATATAAGTACAATTAATTGGTAATTTATAAAGTAGGTAGGTAGGTAAATATATTAAAAACATGTATGTAGATAAATAGGTATGTTCCTAATTATGAACGCAAATGAACGAGTTTGGACGGACATGGCTGCATACATACTTTAGTCGCGTGCGCATATATAACCCGTCATTTGTAACTTTTGATTAGGTCACAAATGGCGACTTCCTTTACATTGTAACACATTATGTCACCGAAGGGAATGTGGACGAAGTGTTATTATATTTTAATATGAACCGGTCAGCCCACGGCGCTTAGTTCCGAAGCGTAGGTATCACGGGCGCCTTACATTACTTTTATTTCACGAGCGCGGGTGAGCCATGGTTGTGTGTGCATGGCGGGTAGCACATTGTTTACTAACGATTCTCAATACAATTTGAGACGTTGATGCCGTTTCTGAAGTTGTCTATTTCGCGGTAGAGTAGATGTCGTTACGAGCCTCCCTAATAAGGCTTTTACACTCTTCTATGTAATTTTTGAAAAAATCATTACCACAGGGGATGTAGCTCAGTTGGTTACCGGACGCATGTACGCTTGATAACATTAAAATTTTGTCGTATATAGCCTGCAGTCTCGCAATGTAATGGAACTCGTATGCAAGCTCGCAACGCTTGCAACATGCTAATAGGACTTTAAATCAATCATACTGCAGTGCTAAAGCTTAGAAGAGAAAAAAAACTTATTTGATAAAATCGCCATTTTGATCCTTATCTGAAGATCTACTTATCCATCAATATCTAGAACGGAAATTACACCGTGTTGCGTATTTTTTGCAGAACCGAAACTGGTGTAACTTATTTGGCAACTCTTCCGTTAATCAGATCTACTTAATTAGTTTATTAAGATTTGGACCGTAGTTAATGGACAAAACATCACCCGTTAGCTATAGAAAGGAGTTTATTGTGTTTTTGTGCGATCGTAATATTATTGTATTTTGTCTAGCACACAGCGGTTAGGTACCTACAGTAATTGATATACTACTTTATTTCATAACTTTATAAATGCCACCTATTCTCTTTACAATGAATATGTCTAGATTCTATACAGAAGAAACTAAGGTAAAGTAATATCTTATGATACTTAAAAATGTTTGAAACTTTCTCCATAGAACAGTAGGAAATAAAAAATGTGTATGTAAATAAACCATCAATGGCCATTGGCCAATGAACCAAAGGAACCTATAGCAAATTTCAGTTTTAATGTCAAACAGTCTTTGAGAAAACTGCCTGTGATAGACGGACATGTTACAAACCGAGTGATCGCATAACTCGTTGGACCAATTGTGGCAGAACACTAAAATAAACGACGTAATACAAGAGTAGAGTACTCTGGGAATCTTAACATCAAAATGTAACGGTTTGTATTGTAAAAACCCACGTAAAACCATATCCTGCCTTTAATTCCGAACTAAACCATGCAAAAATAAATCTTCTCCCATATCTTATAAAGTCTACATTAATAAATATTGTACAAAATACAATCAAACATTACATCAGCTAGAGTACGACCAATTAAATCCCTGGGTCCAGTGGGATCGATGCAATCAATTAATTAATCGATGATACCGCATCTAGATGATAGTCTTGATTAACATAAGAATGCATTGGAATCGATTTCTCGGATGCAGTGCGGTTGGCGCAGATTCGAGATCTCTGAGATATGGGACAGGTAGAAAGGCATTTTGTGTTGTATGTTGTTTCTGTTGTGGCCTGTTTCACGAAGGTGATATACAAGTTACAATTTTACTAATCTGGCAACACTGAAGAACAGATATGTACTATGAATTTACTCGCCACACAATCTTTTGTTGGATATAAATTACATATTTTGCATTCTCGACGTCCAGTTCTGCCAATATGGTTTGCGTATCCCAGTGGCAAGTACCCACTAGTTGCCAGAAGTCGTGTTAACCACTTATGGGTTACGTAACAGGCGCCCGCGGTGCATGGACAGTTACCGTGTGATAGGGACCGGTCCGCCGCAATCACACCGGCGCGATCGTCACCTTAGTGAGGCATTTTTAATTAAAGACAAGTTTATTACAATAAAAAGAAATGTTTTTAAATCAAGACTCGCCTAAAAAGCCACACTCAAATTCATTTATCAGTTACGGAGCGTAAGATGACACAGACAGACACACGTGTACTTAGTACTTACACATATTTATAAACAGATACACCTGCAGCACTTATTGCACATTATTATCTCATTATTATAATTTGTAATTTAATTTAATTTAATTTGTAATGATATATTTTAATTAATTTAGTTTTAATTTTAGTTTTTGATACCTAACTTGTATTTGCAGTTAGCTTTAATATTATTTTAGTTATTGTTGTATTCGTGTATATATTTTCTTATTTGTAATGTATTTTGTATGGATCAATGTTATCCGAAAATAAAATGATTTGATTTGATTTGATTGCGTCGCGCGTCGCGCCCTTTTTGCGTCGCGAGTCGGGGGTTCATAATGACAATTCACAGCACAGTTGGAAACTGTTATGTATGTATGTTATGTTGTACTGTTATATACAGTGTCGGCACAGTGCTGCCGGCTGTGTGCTGCTGTGCTGTGGGCTGATAGCTCTGTCAGGCCAGAAGAGCGTTGCCGACCCTGTATTTGTCTACGAGCAAACTACCGGAAACTTTTCTTTTTCATTTGCCTTGAATAAGGGTAAAGTAAAACTTGCAATGTTCGTGTCATTTTCAAGAAATACAATTGTTCTCAAAGATCTCACGGTGTGTTGTGCGCCCGCGCCGACCTCGCAAGGCCGTGGCCGAATAAGGCTCCCGCGATACACGTTTTTACAGACACCCCACATTCCGCCAAGTAGCGGTACACTTCGATGATGCCGCCTGATAATTCTGTACATTTACTTAAATCTAAAAATTGGCTACGTACAAGGTGTACCTAACCCATATTTTTTGTTCTTGAGTATATTTATGTACAGTCACCGGCACCAAAAATATCAATATCTGCCATAACAAAGGCGGCATAAATATCTGACACGTCCTTACGGCCTTACAAAGAGAGTCGTGTCAGATATTTATGCCGGCTTTGTTTTGGCAGACATTAATGCTGGTGACTTACCACGACGGATATAAACAAGCATAATTGATGATCGTAAGCAGACACCTTAGCCCATTGACGCTTGTAGAGAAGTCACAGTCGTTGGTGACCCTATTATTATAATTTGAGGTTCCATTAGTAGTCAGCAGAAAAAATGCAACATCCCATTATGGTCTACCTCTCAGACACACATATTTAGATTTGCTGCAGCTTGACGAAGTTTTTAATATATTTAAAAGGTATATTGCGTGTGGGATGTTTGTTTACTTAAGTATACTGATGGTGTCCGAAATTAGGCGATAAGATAATTATCGCCCACCATGTTCCGGTTAACACATAAACCAATGCCAGTTTGAAAGTTGAAGCTAAGAGAGGCATTAATAGGCTAGAACAGAATAACGGACGGATACATTATAATGTGGTAATCACTGTTAATCCAGTAACCTTGTCGCCTGAAAGTACGGGGTACTTTGCGTCAAATTCGGTAGATCTAATTTATTGTAGATTTGTTGATGTTGACCCAATAAATAATACAAGTTTGTGCCCTCGAGCGCCGAACGCAACTTTGTCAAAAGTCGAAAAACCGATTATAACCCTAAAGGAGTAGTTGCTGAAAGTATCTTTCTCAGGACGTTTTAAAGTAGATTAAATTTGCTACGATATGAGACTAGAATTATTTCTGTAGACCAAATAGTTTCCAAGATAAAGCCTTTCAAGCAACGGAATGAGCCTATTGATGGTATATAGGTAGTTTTTCAGTTTATATCCTAAGTAAAGACGTCCTTCGCAAACAGTTTACAAACTCGCTTGATTAGCGTGAATTGTTAACTAACGACATTAGGGTCAACTCAACTCGCACCATTGTGTCGTGACCTTGCCTCATTACCCCAACTTAACCACATTCAGAAAAGACTTATCTTAGAAAAACTTCATAGACGTATATGACTTTTCAAAATGGCAGCCTACAGACCCAGACTATTGTCTCTTGGGAAAACGGCCGAAATACACAATTACTTTGAATTTTGTTGATATAAAATTTAATTGGGATTTTTTCGGTCCGTTAGCCGCGGCAGATTAATTAAACGCGTTTATAGTTAAAATGGTGTTTTTGTGGTTAAAACTAAAATTTAAAATAAGTTCCTTGTTATGGTTCGGTCCTCTATGGGTAGTGGCAACTGTGGCAAGTTGGTTTGACGATGAAATCAAAAATCTACTTCGTGGTGTGTAAATTGGTAGGTCACAATTTCCGCATTACTCGCAGACTTAAACCTCTTAATTCTGTTTTCAACTCATTTGATACTGCCTCAAGTCAAGTCTGGTCTTCATAATTCTCGATAATTCAGTGGTTTACTCTATATAGCGCGTGTCAACCACGACGACGCGCCCCGCCCCAGCGAATCTCGTATTAATCTATGCGCAACTGTACTGAATGGGCTGAAGACGGGCGCGCCTTCATAGATGACATACTATACTTATCAGGGTTGTTAAAATTGGAGTCCCAGTAATCCCTAAGCCACTTAGTCAATGTTCGATCATTAAGGTCAAGTCGGGTTGGTCGTGTGTTCTCACGACCGTCACGGACGGTTTCCGACCGACGTGTTGGTTCGATTCTCATCGGTGTCTCTTTACGACACTATTTTGTTTTCTTTGTGTCTTTGATTTGATGCACCCGTTCATTAGGAGTTGTAAAATTGTATAATGATTTGGGAATCAACATTGGTTTAATATATCATAAAAGTTGGCTTGACACGCTGCCGCGTGTCTAGATTGACCTATAGGAAATTTGAACAGATCTTGTTTATCAACAACTTTAGTTACAGAACATTTGAATTATCGATTGAAATAATTTAAAATCGATCTAATATTCTATTTTATGATTTCCAGGTTGCATTTGTGGCCAGGTCACTTCATCGGTATATATGGATAAAGCTTCTGTCTTCTAACAACTTACTTGTCGAAGACACCTCGAAGTTTAAATTAAGTTAAAATTAAATATTCATTTATTTCGAACCATACAGTCCACATCAACATCAGTTTAGCTACGATGATTATATTATAAAAATCATAAGATCATAACTGATCAGAACAAAACAAAGCTAAACAAAAGTACTGATCCTAGTACCTGGTGGTACTCGTCTCATATATTACTAGACTCTAGCTTATCTGCTCTAATAACGAAGATATAACGGATTACCTTAGTTTGACACTGATGATGATAACAGTACCATTAAACTAACCTAATTATATCAACTCACAACTAGCAAGAAACGAAAGATGAAGTGTCAGTTTTCCCATATCAATAATCATCAGAAGATGAGACTGTGTTCTGATATACCAAGCAGAACTAAAAAGTCGCATCACCACAGACGTTCATTCTATCTTAGGACGATTCGGTTTAGGGTAGTGTTCGATGCCGCGAAGGTTTCTCACGGGTCGTCACAGCCTCTTTACCTCGAGGTATGGTCTACCGCGTGTCTGTGTTCCCACTCTATGTAATAAAACTACGCATGCATCTTTGTCTTTCTTTTGTTATTTGATTAAAGAGTGAAGGAGATAGAAGGCTTGTTTTAGCAGAATGCCTGCGGTTGGCATTTGTCGGTCCCACGGGTAATCCTTTGCTGGATTGTCCGGGTTATTAGACTTATTAGGGAGACATTGTATTCACATTCATGTTATGTATTTTAGACATTATTCTGCTTTCATTAAAGAGTAAACGGGGGGCTGATTTTTGAGTGTCGAACGCTCGACTTTTCACTCGACATCTGTCAAAACACCATAGTTTTTTAGCGTTCGACACTTAAAAATCGATCCGGTTCTCATCCATTAAATAGAGGTAGGAGATTGCTTGCTTTCTTCAGATCTGCGTGATATTTGGTAGATAAATAATTAATACTTGTTCTACTTACTTATTATAATGCTATAAATAGTATAAATAATTCTAGATGCTAGTAAAATTTAGTTTTTTATGCCTTATATGTAAAAAATATTTTGACATATATATGTATACGGTTCTAATAATTTTTGTAAATTATAACCTTAGGAATCTCCAGGTCAGAGGTATTCCTGTCCGATCCTTTCGATTGCAAGTAATACTTCAATGTAACTAATCCTGGTACTGAAACTAGAAACTTTTCAATTGGCAGTCTACAGTCCGGCTTCCGTGGTTCCACGCTCGCCTAATCTGCAAATAAGGTTTCAGTGGCCAACAAAACGTAATACGGCGCCATCCATTTATTACGTAAGACGAATTTTGTGTTTTATCTAAAAAAAGAATAAGGATAGTCGACCCTATCCCTCCTGATAAACATTTATTACGTAAGAATCTAGAGTATAAAATAATTAAACACGGATGGTTTATTTAATGTTTTGTTTTTTAGGAAATTTAAATGATTGTAGGTACCTACAGGCACTAATAATTTTTATTTTAGCCATGGTAATAATCAACTTAAGTTTTTGCGAGCGCTTTTTAATCATAATCTTAACTTTACTCGATTTTGTGATCTTAGAGTTATCAAAACCGCCTGTAAGAAAAAAAAAAACAACGGGTTGCACTCCGGGAGTGCCGGCAGAAGTGAAAACTCAATAAAGATAGTAAATGTGTCATTGTCAGATTTAGGTGCGCGTCTTTTCGGTGGACAGGACATGCCAAAAGTTAAGGGCTACAAAGCTTAATTTTCGATTGATCTGATAACCCGCATAATCTGTAATTCCGTGTCTATAAATCCATGTAATAAAAACGTAAATTACATGCACACAAGCCGTTAACTATTGTCCACCGAATGGACAACTCTTGTTTTTCCGACTGACAATGACCCAATTTTGTCAAATTGTAGACTTGTAAAGTTTTGTGGTATAGGGGCCAGCTGAGTTTAGCTGAGTTGACACCTCCTAACATTGCAATCACGATTACTAGGAGCGGTCAACTAGCTGGTCTTAGAATCTGTCGCGAGTTCAACAAATTTTCCCCAGTACAAAAGTGCTCAGCGCCGCTAAAGAAGTTTTCACTTCAAAAATTGTAAGCAATACTACCTATTTCCCGTTTTTATTTCTTTAGATTCGTTGAGTGTGCTCAGGAACTCCATGAGCTCATACCGCCTTCCCCCTTCTTCCATCAGATATCCAGACGACGTACGACTGGCTACTTTCATTACCTGGTCAAAATCATCTTTTTTTAGGGTTCCGTAGTAAACAAGGAACCCTTATAGTTTCGCTATGTCCGTCCGTCCGTCCGTCCGTCCGACCCCCGTTTTTCTCAGTAGCCGTTAGTACTAGAATGCTGTAATTTGGCATGAGAATACATATGAATGACGCCGACAAAACAGTAGAATAAAATCTTTAAAAAAATTTTTTTTCAGGGTAGTTACCTCCTCTACATGTAAAGTGGTGGTGCAATTTTTTTTTCTTCCAAACCCCATCGTGTGGGGTATCGTTGGATAGCTCTTTCAAAAATATTATAAGGTTTCTAAAAGCATTTTTTGATTAAAGAATTGGTTGGCGTGATATTAAGCTTTGAAGTGATAATTTTTGTTATGGTCAAGTGTTCCCCTCCCCCCCCCCCCCCCCGCCAGCTAAACGGTGGCTACTAGGCATGTGAAAAAAATCATGGTAGTAGTATATACGATGAATTTAAAAGGAAAACTATCACAGCTAAGTAGACATTACTAGTTAACGAGTAATAGTCGAACTTCAGAAATGTACTTTGCAAAAGCAAACTTTCGTACAATTTCCATTGATACCTTAGATAATGTTGTTAATTCTGTCAAAAACATAGTAAATATAAGTTTGCGAACTTTTTACTCCACATAATGTTACGGGTGGACGACTACGGAACCCTACCTTGCGCGTGGCCCGACACGCACTTGGCCGGTTTTTTATAATGTTTACTGGTTTGGTATTCGAATGGCGTATGTAGGTACTTCCGAGTTCAAATAACCTGGACCTTTTTAAGGTACGAGTGAATCTTCTGGGTGAGCTCGCATAACCGTCGGCCTCATTTTCAATTTAAAAAAATATATATGACTGGTTAGAATTAGGCGTTTATTTAAGAAAATTTAATTTAGCTGTTTGCTCTAAGGAAGAACCGAAATTTGGTGTATTTTGAAAATTATTTTTATTTTTTAGGAAATATTATATTATTAATATCTATTCATTTAATGTGACTCGTTTGCTTTCTGGTCTATTCTAACAGAATCGTGCTCTATCAAGGTCATAGGGGCCCCATTACCCTAATGTGCCCAGGGCCTCAAATTGGTTAAAGACGGCCCTGTGCGTTTCCGTTACTTTCTAGAAACCTTATAATATTTTTAAAAGAGCTATCCAACATCCCACACGATGGGGTTTGGCACAAAAAAAATTCACCACCACTTTACATGTATGTAGGGCTGCCATCCGTCCGGGTTTCCCCGGATTTGTCCTAGTTTGGAGGCCGTCCGGGGGCCGTCCGGGCGGGGTGTCAAGAAGTGTCCGGGGAAAACCCGGACACTTTTCATGTAAGGAAGCACCTCATTGAATTTAAAGGTCTTGTTTTTTAAAAATATTATTTTCGGACTCGTCCGGGGGAAAAATGCGATTTACGCCAAATGTCCGGGTTTTTTTGAATCGTTGTCCGGGTTTGGCGAAATTCGAGATGGCAGCCCTACATGTATGGGGAGGTACCCTAAAAAAAATTTTTTTTAAAGATTTTATTCTACCGTTTTCTCCGCGTCATCGATATGTATACTCATGCCAAATTACAGCTTTCTAGTACTAACGGTTACTGAGAAAAATGGGGGTCGGTCGGACGGACGGACATGGCGAAACTATAAGGGTTTATTATTTGTTGGTATCCCGAAATCGAATTATAAACCGACTGAATGATGGGACATCAATTCTAAGCTGGCTTCTATGGTAGATTTATACTACGCGATTTGACCGGTTTATATATGAAATGTTTGGAGGTTATTTTTGAATTAATTTACATATTTTTCCTATTTCATCAAGTGTCTCATGATATAACTAATGATTTAGCTCAGTAACTTGGTTCCGGTGAGATTTTAGAAATAAACACGGGTCCAAAATGCAAAGAAAATGTACTTACGCAAATTACGCATGGAATGTAACATCCGCCTTTTTTCGGTCGAGTTTGCTTTTACAGCCCAACACTGAACATCCCACCATGTTTGCACTGAACACCCAAACACTACGGATCTGATAATTGGTAAATTATTATTAATTTAAACCAAACTTATCATTAATTCTCCATTTATAAAATGTACTACCAAATATTGCCAATTTGTTTTGCAATCTTCTTGACACTTCATGAAAGATTGCCTTTACCCGACCGTGAATTTTTTTTCGGTCGGTGATAAGGACAAAACATCGCACTATTTTCTACTTCCTCTCATAGGAATCGCAATAAGGCTATCTTTTTCTTACAAAGCGTGTCAGGCCCTTGGTATTTTATCCATCACTCTTGGCCACTAGGTATTTTGAAGGGAACTGTCACCGTATTTAGGGACAATAAGAACTACTTTCCATGAGAATTTATTTGAAATATGATCTTTACGGAAATCGGTCAGTCTGGCTATCCGATATTAGACTTTGGAAACGCTTATTTAGGGACAATAAGAGCTACTTTCCATGAGAATTTATTTGAAATATGATCTTTATGGAAAATCTTAGGATTGTCTTAGAACAGTTAGAACCTTGGCTTTCTAAGAAGACCAGCTGGGGACCCCTCGTAACATAGCAATCACGATACTAGGAGGGGTCAACTAACCTGGTCTTGGAATTTATCGCGAGTTTATACATTTTTCCCCAGTACAAAAGTGCTCAGCGCCGCTAAAGAAGTTTTCACTTCAATAAGACCTGTCGACTTCCTTCCTTCCCTAAAACGTCTTACGTAATAAATGGATGGCGCCTAAGCGGGGCATGGCTACTAGTAAGTTATTGTCGTTGAGACTACGGTAGTGAATGAGTTGGTTCGGGGAAGGGGAATCCGAGCCAGCACCTGTTTGTGGCCGGTGCGTGGGAGCTGGTCACCGCAGTGGTCGCGACGGGTCGGGTTTCGCCATTCTTCGTAGGGTTGAATTGGTTTGTTAATGAATAAGTAGCCTGTTACGAATCTTGTTTACGATCTGTGTTTTACAGGACATTATGATATGTATCATTATAGACGTTATGATTGATGACATTATGATATGTATGTAGACGCTGGAGTGCAAGTCGACGCTGCGTACTTTGACTTCAAAAAAGCGTTCGATTTGGTGGACAATGACGTTTTGTTGGCAAAGTTGGCGGCGGTTGGCTGTACTCCTCAAATGCTTCAGTTTTTTGCTAGCTACATGAGGGATCGACAGCAATACGTTGAGTATGCAAATTGCAAGTCTCGGCCGTATTTCACGAGGACTGGGGTAAGCCAGGGAAGTAACTTAGGGCCATTGGAGTTTATAATTATGATTAACGACCTCCCAGAAGTGGTTCAGCATGCCAAATGTCTTTTATTCGCGGACGACCTGAAGTTGCTACTGGCGGTCAAGGACGAGGGGGACTGCGAACGCCTGCAGCGCGATATAGACCGAGTGGTGGAGTGGAGCCAGAGGAACAAGATGCCATTTAATGTAGATAAATGTGCCACAATCACGTTCACCCGGGCCAAAACACCACACAATCACAATTATGAAGTAGCAGAAGCGAAGTTAGCGAGAGTCGACTCTGTTAAAGATCTAGGGGTACGCCTTAATACGGACTTGACGTTCAGGGACCATATCCGCACCATTTCTAAAAAGGCATTTCGGATTCTTGGCTTCGCTCCTCGTCGAGCAGCGAGGTTTAAAAACATACAAGCCATTTCAGCGTTGTATAATGCTCTTGTAAGAAGCCAATTAGAGTGCAATGCTGCAATATGGGCACCGCATGAGAGGAAGTACAGCCTTATGTTAGAGAGAATACAAAATAAGTTTACAAGGTATTTATACTGGAAATTATATGGAGTCTACCCTTTCTATCCGTTGATGTACCCTTCAAGCTTCGTCATAGGCATGGTGGGCTATAATAAATTAGAAACTCGTAGGGATCTCTCACTGGCGTGTTACCTTGTCCGAGTTCTACGGGGTAACATCTGCAACCCGGATATATTGCAGCAGCTATGTCTGAGCGTGCCGGACGAGTACGCGGGGCGGCGGCGGCGGCCGCGGCTGTTGGCGGAGCCGCACGGCAGAACCAACTTGCTTCGTAAAGCGCCTCTCAGTCGCGCAATACACACGCTAAATCTAGTTGCTGACCGAACTGATATTTTTTATTGTTCAATGTCTGAACTTGTGAATGTATGTTTGTATTTAATATCCAATTGCTGTAATTAGGTTAAGTAAATCTTATTTAAGGCACTATTGCATTAGGGTTACCTGTAATGATAGTTGCTGTAATTATAAATAAATAAAAAAAAAAAAAAAAAAAAAAAAATTATGAGAGGAAGGATTCCGGTGCGCTGGACCGACAGTCAAGAATGCTGCCAAATGCAGCCTTTCCCGTGCGGTCCATTTGACGAGGGACCGAACTGGATGCAGAGCAATTGCATGCGCTCACGATCCTCAGTCATGAGGGATCGACTACGAAGAAGAGAGATGATATGTATCTACTTACAATAGAATCCAGATACAGTGATAGTCAAGGGTACGGTGATATTTCGTCGCACTAACAGAACATCGCACAAAAGAGACTGATTTGCGTAGAAACTGTTTTGTATCAAAACTAAATATGAGAGGATGTCGACATCGTTAAAAGTGGTAAAGTCCCTTAAGGATGATTCACGCTAGACCGTTCCGTGTCCGGGCCATCCCGTTTTGTAGTACAAGAAAGAGACGATTTCTTGTAATAGAAAACGGGCCGGCCCGGACAGGGAACGGTCTAGCGTGAATCATTCTTTAAGCGGATTCTACAATATACTATATACACCCTTTATGGCGCTGTAATGGTGTGAAAAAGTATGTTAAATAATGTACAATGTATCTATTTACATTCAGTACATTACTGAAGTTGACTGCAGTTTGTACCTATTTAGTGCCACTGCACTAAACAACCTAACTGTGTGTCACTACACAACCTAAGTCATATTTTAGTCTGAATAATGTGTCATCAATGTAACTAGTTAAAATTTTAACTCTCTTTAAGGCGACGACGTTGGCGAAAGAAAAAAAATCAGTTTAGTCAGGTCAGGCTACATGGTACATTTGAATGTGAGCCAATAGCGTTGTCTCAGTTTAATTGTTGTTGTTAAACTTTCATAACCTACATCTACTCGTAGGTTCTAGACGTTCTAAGCTAATTTGAAAAGAAATGGCTCGCCGTGACTGAAAGTTTTGCAATTAGCCTGCAGGTACAGCTACGAATATTGTTATGTAACGGACGGACAGGTGTGGTTGGTATGTAATAATTATATTAATGTCGATGACCATGTCTGGTGTGTGGTGAGGACGTGACGTCCGGACCGCGGGAACGTTTTCTGATGTTGTTACCATAGAATATACAACTTCTTAAACCTTTTCACCGCCATTGACTTGATATAAAGTCAGGACAATAGGTCCTGGACTTACTGGCTTCCAGTCCTTTGTAACATCGCCCCTGCCAGACTAAGAAGGGAAGAAGCACTAATTAAAGAAAGCCAGAAATTCGAAGTTCGAACGGACCTTTCTGTCAAGTGCGAGTCGGATTTTAGTTTTCCCATACATTTTGAGACCCAGCGCCTGATGAAGGCAACGAGCAAAGTTTTTTAAGTCTTTTCGTATATTAGCCCCCCTTAAATATTTGTTTTATTTTGTTTTTAGTATTTGTTGTTATAGCGGCAACAGAAATACATCATCTGTGAAAATTTCAACTGTCTATCACGGTTCATGAGATACAGCCTGGTGACAGACGGACAGACGGACAGCGGAGCCTTAGTAATAGGGTCCCATTTTACCCTTTTTGTACGGAACCGTAAAAACGGTGTGTGAGACACTCAACACAACCTCATCGGGAGCTCTGGCAGCTACTTACCACGGAACAACACCAATGAAATACTTTTTTTAGGGTTCCGTAGTAAACAAGGAACCCGTATAGTTTCGCCATGTCCGTCCGTCCGTCCGTCCGACCCCCGTTTTTCTCAGTAACCGTTAGTACTAGACAGCTGTAATTTGGCATGAGTATACATATCAATGACGCCGACAAAACGGTAGAATAAAATTTAAAAAAAATTTTTTTTAGGTTACCTCCCCTACATCTAAAGTGGTGGTGCAATTTTTTTTCCTGCCAAACGCCATCGTGTAGGGTATCGTTGGATAGCTCTTTTAAAAATATTATAAGATTTCTCAAAGCATTTTTTGATTAAAGAATTGGTTAGCGTGATATTAAGCTTTGAAGTGATAATTTTTGTTATGGTCAAGTGGGGGGGACCCCCTCCCCTGCCAGTTAAACGGTGGCTACTAGGCATGTGAAAAAAATCATGTTAATAGTATATACGATGAATTTAAAAGGAAAACTATCACAGCTAAGTAGGCATTACTAGTTAACGAGTTATAGTCGAACTTCAGAAATGTACTTTGCAAAAGCAAACTTTCGTACAATTTCCATTGATATCTTAGATAATGTTGTTAATTCTGTCAAAAACATAGTAAATATAAGTTTGCGAACTTTTTAGTCCACATAATGTAACGGGTGGACGACTACGGAACCCTACCTTGCGCGTGGCCCGACACGCACTTGGCCGGTTTTTCAACCTGACTGTGGCTTTATAGGCCGGTCCCAATAAAGCGATAGGAGTGCGCGGTTAGAGGGTGGCCTGGAGAAAATCCAGGGGTAACCTCCGACACGACCTCGCGGTCGCACACACTGGAATACCCTAAGAGTTTCCGCTCCAGTGCGATTGGTTGAGCGGTTCCAACCGAGGTGTCAGTGATCTTCTTCTTTATCCCGTTACCCTCTGCTGGGGTGTAGGGCTCCAATCAATTCTCACCATTTGCTTCGGTCTTGGGCAACTTGGGTTACTTCTTCCCAGTTCATCCCCATAGAACCCAACTCTTGATCCACGGAACGCCGCCAAGTTGTTCTTGAGGTGTCAGTGATGTCAATGAAATATCAGTACGTGATAATATGCACCGAAGCGTCCATGAAATGCATTCACACGAGGCGGTAGAATAACTCTATAATTAATTATAATGTATGGACATTAAGGTGCGAAGTCCCTGTCATTAGTTCCGAGTTGTAGGACCAATACTTCCTAAACGCGACGTTGTGTGAGTGTTAATGGACACATTATAATTTTATATTCCGAGTATTTGAGGATATAACGGGAAGTACAAAGTTGTTTGTCGCTTTGAAGGTTCTTTACTTACCTATAATTGAAAGGAAACTTATATACGTAGTAGTTATAAATTATATACGTAGATACTTAGCTAATGCACCTTTGTTTATTCGACGTCCGACGTAATAGTACATTACTTGACAAGGGCGGTAAAACAAAGAATGTCTCAGATCGCAGGTATTTGACGCCCGAGCCGAAGGCAAGGGCGATAAATATGCGATCTGAGGCTTATGATGAGGGAAATCCCACTTCCTGGCCAGGGGGTGACATAAAATTTTGTACTTAACACGGGCGGTAATAAAGAAAGCCTCAGATCGCATATTTATCAAATACCTGCGATCTGAGTCATTCTTTGTTTTACCGCCCTTGTTAAGTAATGTACTATTTGAGGCCTTTAATGTGTGTGTGTGTGCGTGCGTGCGTGCTTGCGTGCGTGCGTGCGTGCGTGCGTGCGTGCGTGCGTGCGTGCGTGCGTGCTTGCGTGCGTGCGTGCGTGCGTGCGTGCGTGCGTGCGTGCGTGCCCCTAACAGTTTAAAGCTTCTATTCACCTAACAATTTCAGTAAATTACTCAACACTAAACTATCCTAGACCTCCCATGTTTGGAAGTTAAAATTGCATGCAATAATATATTTGAACAATCTATTTTAACAAGACACTGATATTTTATCCCTTCCACCCTCTTCAAGTAACGGGCTTTAAAATTCCAATATTCTTATGATAAATACCTCACTAAACGTCAATTACCGTTAAATATAGGTTGTCACTTGAAGTCACGCGTTAATGCCATAAATAGTCACCCTGTAGTCTCATCACCGGTTTTTCAAATGAATAACAACGTTATTTTAATATAAACAAGGTTCAAGATGGGATGTTGGTTGAAGGAAAGGGCAAAAGTGATTCGTTTGCGCACAAGGGCGCTAAATTGAGACGTATGCGTGAAACGTGATTATTACGGAAGGGAAATGTATTACGGTTATTGTTTCCTATACTTCCGATACGGGGTGGCCATGATCGAGGAGTGCAAGAGGATTTTCTCGAACCAATTAAATACTTAGCTTACTCTATTTGGATTTATTTTCATATGTACTATCGAGCCAACTGAATCGACCACCGTGGAACCTTGTCACAGGAAGTGTCATAATGATTTTCCTTGTCAGGCAGTACGATGTCACTATGACATTTTTTTGTGACAAGGTTCCACGGTGGGTCACGATTCAGTTGGTTCGATAGTACATTTGTGTAAAATGCGTGACTCGGCCATTCAGAGATTATTGTGAGATGAGACTAGTCAAGTCACATGGTTTGGCTTGCCTACATTTTGTTAAATTAAATACTGACGCTCACTTGCTCGTTCGACCCGACGGCGCCGCTGTGCCTGGTGCGGTATGCGAGGTTAAGCAATGGACCGGTCAGTTATTGGATGAGTGACCGCTTTGAGTGGTTATTAACGATTTTTAGACCATTTTCCCAAAATTGAATTTTCATTGTAGATGTAGATAATATTCCAGTAGCGTTTTTTACCATTCTGCTTTTTTCTATACGCATATAATTTTAGTCTTGAATCTAAAACAGGATCTTGAGGCATTGTACCGAGGATGCATTTCCTCGCTGTATCGGAATGCTGATACGTTGTACGAGGAAGTCGCCAGCTCTTCGGTCACCAGTTATTGTACTGGGATATATTTATTAGAGCTCATGCTTTGACACAAAGATTTCTTGACGAGATGTAGTGTAGATAAATAGTACTACAAGCTTGCGATTTCATAATAGAGAGATAAAGATAAATCTTTATTCACACTGTAAATACATTTTCAGGTATAAAATATAAATAGGCTGTTGCATGAACAGGTATAGCTAACAGGGTTAGGTATTGTACTGGGATAACGCTAGGAGGATGACTGACTGATGCTCATTGCTTGGAGCGATCGTGGCCCAGCGGCGCCTGCGTGCCGCAACCGGTATGCAAGGTTAAGCAATGTCGGGCGGGGTCAGTACATGGATGGGTGACCGCTTTGAGTGGTTACTAACTGAACGCTCCCGTGCTTTGGAAGTAGGGTTGCCATATGAAAAATTGAAATGTCCTGATAAAAATCCGGACATCCTCCTAAAAGTCCTGACATTTCTTCTAACAAGGGGCGAAACTTCGGTTGCCTCGAAAAAATCATTTAATTTGGTTTCTACTACCACTGTGCAAAGTGGCTTGCTTTCATCAAAAAGTGCAGGATTTTTTTCATAACCCATATGACTATGACCTCCACAATTCAATATCATAATTCATAAACCTATTTATACTTTTTTTTCCGTTTTAGCACAGAATTAGATCATTTTTTAATTTACTTTTTTTTTGAATAAAAAAATTCAAAATGTTCCGAGCGCGTTGAGATAAATTTGGCATGTGGGGACTCGCGAATTGATTGAGATCACTTTGGCTGTAATTTATACTATTTTGTATTGTTTTCGAAGAAATATTACTCTTTTTATTGATTACTTACTAATTTATCATTACATTTATTAAAACTGTGTAAACGTTAAAATAAATGTATCGTAAAAAAAAAAATATTTTTAATGGGGTCATTCCTAAAAATCCTGACACTTGCCAAGTCCGGCCGCAATCCGGACAAAGGGTCAAAAATCCGGACATGTCAGGACAAATCCTGACGTATGGCAACCCTATTTGGAAGGCACGTTAAGCCGTTGAGCCGTTGGTCTGTTGACAGCAGTCGTTAAGCCAAGTTGGAGGCCTTCGGGCGGCTTGAGAACTTCTAACAGTCAAGTTGCCCACTCACTTGAACAAGGGGGGTCGAAGTTGCACCACGTCCGTAGGGAAAGTACCCACCGCTACCCTACACGTGACCCCTGGGTGGTTCTAAAAGTGCAACAAAAACTGGCAACCGTACTGTCTTCTCGAAGATCTCACGGTTCGAATTAAATGCCATACGATAATTAAAATAATTGCTCACTGTACTTGTTGTAGTCCAGCATTTCTTGGTTTCATTGGTATTTTAAATTTAACAGGTATCCCACCACCGCATGGTCACCGCGGCCAGGTGGCGTGCGCCGGCGCAGCTATTTCCAGCGCTATTAGAAAAGCGCGCGGTTCCGATTTCAAACGCAGCCGCTCCGTTCCAACGTCAATCTAACCTCACTTTTTAACTTAACGTTGCGTTGAAAGATAAACTTTATGCTCATAACTCAAGGTTGTTAATAGAATTAATTTGTTGAAATTTTTTTACGAGGTAAAGTAAAGGCGTATTGCGTTTGACAATGTTTACGGCTTTTTTACAGTTTTGCGCTGGAATGCTGGGACATTTAGGAAGGTTATTTGGTAATAGGCAGATTATTTTTTTAAGCTTAATAATTATTAATAAGCTACGGTAGCCCAGTGGTTCAAGCGTGCGGCTGTCAAGCGGCGGTCGTGGGTTCGAATCCCAGCTCGCACCAATGAGTTTTTCGGAACTTATGTACCGTTAGCTTTTCGGTGAAGGAAAACATCGTGAGGAAACCAGCATACATCCGCGAAGAAATTCAAAGTTGTATGTGAAGTCCCCAACCCGCTCTGGGCCAGCGTGGGGACTACTGCCCAATCCCTCTCATCTATGAGAGGAGGCCTGTGCCCAGCAGTGGGACGTAGATAGGCTGATGATGATGATGATGATGAATAATTATTATATCAGCTGGGTGTATGAACACTTTAGCAGACAGGAATTTGAGGATAAATATTTCTCTGATTTAATATTTATGGTGCCATGAATATGAATACTACAATAAATAAATACGCATACATGTAAATGAATCAATAAAACATGATTATGGTAATAGTCGTAATGAACTACAGTAGAATCCGCTTATAACATTTGACCGCTTTTAACGACTGCTAAATCACCGACGTTAGGATTCATACCAAACATTTTCAAAGAAAATCAGTCCGTTTTGTACGACGTCCTGTTAGTGCGACGCTGGTGCGACGTAATATCGCCGGTCCCTTGACCGTCGCTGTATCCAGATTCTACTGTATATTTTAAACGTCGCAGCTTTTTACGCCATAAAACGTCGCTATAAATATGGCGCCCGCAAAAACCCTCGAACACCCAAAAGGCTCTTATCTCCCAATCACTTTATTACCAATAAATCCCATATTTGTAAAAGGCAGTTAATGTCGTCTGGCCACTGATTTACGCGTGTTTTTTGTCGCTGTTGATGCTGAAGAGTAGGGCACAGCGTAATGTCATCTCGTTCATATTTGGAAAAGCCCTTATACTAGTTCCACCTGGCAGAATTGAATAGTTCAATATGTAACTACAGTTATCATCACCCTTTTTGGGTTATTCCGGTTCAGCTGCATGCCGAAGATAAGATTTGGCATAAGTAGGCACTCAAGTAAGACAGTCATGCTGAATAAAGTTTGAGTAATAACAATCCGCAAATATTGACAGCTATAATCTACATAACGTGTGAGGCTATTAAAATAGCCAAATTCTGAATAATGTTCTCTTTCGGCCTTTATGCCTAGTAAGTTTAGTAAAAGTTTCATTAAGTTGAGTATTGCTATATGCTAAGCCAGATTTTGAATGAATGAATGAATGAATGAATGTTTTTACGGTAGCGTCTGCTGACCTTCCAACCCAAGGGGAACCTAGACCTTATTGGGATGTCATGGCGAAATTAAGGGCTGGTGATGTTGATGATGATGTTGCGTTGGGAAGTCCAGCCGGAAACAGGCGAGTAGTCGATCCCTTCTCGGGTTAATCCAGCCCATTTTCCCAATGTCAGAGATTCCCATGATCACATTCTTCCAATCTTTCTTTTGTTTTGACTTGACTGTGGCTTTAGAGCGGTGGAGAGTGGTCTTTGGAAAATCCAGGGGAAAGCTCCAACACGATCACGCGGGCGGTTTAAACACTGGGATACTTGTTTGCGCTCCAGCGAAATTGGTTGAGCGGTTTCAACCGAATTTGAGGTGTCAGTGGAATCGAGCTACTGGTAGTTTTGTCGCTGGTTCACTAATCCTGACCTAGCTGAGAGAGCAGCAAGAAACTCAGCTAGGCCCGACCAGTGTCGGACTGACTCTGCCCTGTATGTGTAATGTCCAGTCTTCCAGTTTTCCTGCAGAACAGAAAAAGACATCTTTAAATAGTATACGGGTAACTAGTTTGCTACGGAACCCTAAAAACGACCACCCACGTTGCCAGTTTTTAAAGTAACCACGTTTTAAGTGTTTTAACGACCACGTCATAAATAAACGCGTATAATTCGTTTGATCAGCCTTGACACGCGCGCTGACGGAATGCAAAATGCGCAGCCGCTGTTATACGCATGTCAATTTCAGGCATTAATTTGACTTGCCTATAAGGCTACGTCGCGCTGGATAAATTAATGTAACAATGTCCAAAAGAAACGATCATGCACTTCTAGAGGTTCTTAACTACCCTTCAGAGAGGTGATTAGGTACCTACGTATTAAGGTTGATTCACGCTAGATCGTTCGGTGCCGGATAAAACGCCGGCCCGGACACGGAACGGTCTAGCGTGAATCATCCTTTAACGCACGCAGTAGATCGCGGGTGGTGAAGTAACAGGAGCCCTCCACTCCCAAACGGTGCCAAGCCAAGTTCAATTAATTCGACGACCGCTTTAGCTTAGTTGGTAGTGACCCTGCCTACGAAGCTGGAGGTCCCGGGTTCGAATCCCGGCCGGGGCATATATTTGTGTGATGAGCACGAATATATGTTCTTGGGTCTTGGATGTTTTCTATGTATTTAAGTATCTATTTATCTATATAAGTATGTATATCGTCGTTTAGTACCCATAGTACAAGCTTTGCTTATTTGGGACTAGGTTGATTTGTGTAAGATTGTCCTCAAATATTTATTTATTTAATTAGTCAGATAGCGAATTGAGGAAACTATGGCTGATGAATCAAAAAAAGGGTACACTGTATATTGAATTTCCACAAAGTGTACCCGTTTATTATGCTCTTGGGTGTAAAATGTTACTTGTACACTGCGTTACGTACGCAACACTGCTCATAGAAGAGGTTAAGTGGATGCGTTCATTGGCCAAGCAATGTTTCGCTTCACGAAGCATGTCATGCTTGCATGTCGACATATTTTTACGTTTTGGGGTCTGCTTTGCTGATGACGTGATGTCACACGAGCTGCCATTAAAACTAGTTATATTTCTTATACCAAGCCGCCCTCGTGGTCGTGTCGGAGGTGTCTTCTGAATTTTCCTAACGTTACTCTCCAACCTTTTCTCAGCTAGGCTAGGTTTAGTGAACCAGCGATAAAACTCCCAGTAACGCGATTCTACTGCCACCTCAGATTCGGTTGAAACCACTCAACCAATCTCACTGGAGCGCAAACTCTTAGAGTACCTATTCCAGTGTTTAAGTCGCCCGCGTGGTCGTGTCGGCGGTTTCCCCTGGATTTTCCTCAGGCCACTCTCCATTCGCGCACTATCGCTTTATTCAGCCACAGCCACAGCCACAGTCAGATTAAAAAAAAGGCTCTGATTCTATGGATCACCATATAGATTAAGAGCTGACAACAAAAAAAAAGTGATTTTATAACATTTGGAATTGGTATAGTTGTCTTAAGGCTTGTCTCTGGGCTATAAATATGCGAGTCTGGCTACTGAGAGCCGTTGCGATTGGAAGGGGTGGGGGTTGAAAGTTAGTGAAAATTCAACAAAATTAAGTAATACTATACAACTAGTGTTGACTAATACTAGTTGTACTTTTATTTTCCATGAATTATGAACATAAATAATCTTGTATTAGTGTTGCCAGACCATTTACTGCTTGCGAAAACACTGCCAGACTGGTTTTAAAAATTGTTGAAACCAGCAGGAAATTCAAGTAATTTTATAAAAGTAGAAATAAATTAATTTCAATAGCTTAATACTATCGCCTTAACGTTTCTGAAAACGCCAGACCAAATTATAAAAGTTGCTAATGTGTTGCCAGACTGGTTGTTCACTCTTTCGCTTTCAGATTCAGGATTTTCGGGGACGAGCAATCGATCTAGCTAGGTCTCATGCCCAGGAAAACGCCGAGCTAAGCTCGGACGCCCAGATATTAGTATAATAAATAATGCTATTATAGCTGTGGTCTTCTGCAATGCGGAGGTACTTCCCCAGTTCGGCTGCTCCAATTCGAGCAAGAGATGAAATTTTGCTGTGCCCTACCTCTAATATTATCGATGATCTTTTTTTTGGGACTCAATTCCACAAACCTACTTTTCGTATATGAGTCGAACAATTCCCAGGTGCAAACGTTCGTAACACCAATTTTAGAATATTATAAAATATAGGGCATTTACAGTACTGTTTCTCTTCACTTTGAAGTTGGCGGAAAGCATGCGCATATCTTCACTCTGCACCTCATGTAAACTTTGCGGATATATGTGTAATCGTTCTAATTTCAATTTTACCCAAAGAGAGTTAATTTAGTGTTCCTATGACCACTGCGCACGCATGACCGTTGCGCAACGCAACGTACCTATTAGCGGAATTCATTTTTTTCATTACGTGATAAAATAAGTAAATCAAATTCAATGTATTGATATTTTAACTTCATCTTTATTATTAATTATTTTGTTGACGATCATGATAAGGATTCTTATAATTTTGACATTGTATGCAAATTTATATTGTAATTTTTCTCATGAAATAACTAAATCTAAATCAAATGAACTTTATTCTGTAAATAGGCCGCAATAGCACTTGTAAAGTCAAAATGTACTAGCACGCATGCCACAGAACGATGTCAGTTTTTTTAATTCTAAACCTTATTATGACACACGGACGTAAAGTGGCAATTACCGTGACACGTGCGCAAAAACACCCTGGGCAGGGGAGGACTTAAAATGTTGTACTTACCAAGGGCTGTAATAAAGAAATCCTCGGATCGCATATTTATCGGCTCGGGCGCCAGTAGCTGCGATTTGAGACATTCTTTGTTTTGCCGCCCTAGGTCAGTAAATGTACTAGTTTCGTCTACGCATTAACTCTGAAAACAACGACGTAAGGTATAAAAATAACTAATTCATAGACAGACAAAAAACAGTTTTATCCAGACTATTAAACAATGTTGTTTACAAAGAATATTAATACTTATTTTTTGCCGCTTTTATTGCAATCAGCATAAACATTTATAAGTTGACGCAAGAGCACAGTACTTAGCATTGCTAAAGGGAAACAGAATAACTCAATATTTCAGGCGAAGGATGTTGTGTTCCAGTTAGATCCACATCCTCGGGACGGGAGTGGATTTTCATCTTAATTTCCTACTATTAATAATGTATTGTATATGTGTTTTATAATCTGAATTGTACAGTGCCTTGGTCTCGACTGTAATGCTGTATATGTTTTGTTTGCAATAAATAAAAAAAAAAAAAAATCCTCGCGTTTATGAGATTTGAATGTACTGGATATTGTTTTGGTATGAAAGGAGGAAGCACTAAATACCTGAATTGTAAATTTCCTTGTTGCAAATAGCACGTGTTGCGTGAGCAATGAGCGATGTAATGACTGATCGCATAACTGATGTAGGTTATTTCTTTGTAGAATGTACTTATTTAGTACCTAGCAGTGGCGGAGCGTCCATACAACTCGATTCCCACCGGCTTACCTAATTTTCAGCCAGTGCAGTTCTTTTACTACGGCTCATGAAGTATAAGAAAGGCAAATTATTTCCAGCTTTCCTAAGAATATTTTTGACGTGCCGCCACTGGTACCTAGGCAATTCTCATTTTTGTGTACATTATTACGGCCGGTAAAGTTGTTTTCACATTTTCGTAGCTGGGTGATTCTTATCGTTTAAGTTAATTGATGTCCACTCTGGCCCGAAGTTAAGGAAATCAGGGTGCAATTTAAACTTGTTGTTGACTTCAGTTTACCCTATACCTGGGTCCCTAACTGTTAAATCACTCAAGAGACGTTAACAATTGGGGCCCGGTGTGGAAAAATTAAGAAAATGTTAAATTTTGCAATAGGAATCACCCAGCTATGCTGTACAACCTACTATAATTAGTTCTTACTAATATTATGAATGCAAAAGTTTAGATGTCTAGATGTTTGTTACTCAATCCCGCAAAAACGGCTTAACGGATTATGACGAAACGAGTTTATAGCCTGGGTGAGTATATATGATGCTTATAATACCGAAAATCATCCCTCGAAGGTATCAAATAGGAAGTGGAAGTTTACGTTGTTGAAATACCGGCAAAAGCTAGTTAAAAATAAGTCAAAAAACTTAACGAGGTGAAAAATGGCACAGAAAAAGCTAAAGAGAAAGAAGAACTACTTAACTGAAGGTAAGATAAAAATCTAATAAAAAGATCCAATAATTAGTTGAAGTAAAAAGATGCTCTTGGGCAACAATTTTAACGCACGTAGGCGAAGGCGCCGTCTTTTCAATAACACTATCTCATTTACGCAGTGTCGAAATTTAATAGAAATAACGTGCCGGTTACGTCCTTCTTTCTTAGGATGCCAGTATTTGCGTGTGGGAGTAGCCCTTAAGTGAATTTCCATTGCGGTTTTTCCCCACACGTGATTAGAAGGTTTCAGTGTAGAGCCAGCAATGAATGCACTATTACTTCACCGCTCCGCTGTAGGCGTTGGAAAGCTCTCCAGAAAACTGCCGTGATAAAGGAAAATTGTGTTTAGTAGCATGAATATCGCATGAAGATACGGCCTTTTAGTTTAATCGGACAGAAAAGTGATAAATAGTTAATTTAAAGAGCGGATATACGCAGCGGGTGATTTTTGTAGCAGGTAAAACAAAAGACGGCGAACAATGGAGAAATGAGATTATTGACGTCCGTGGTTCTAATTGGTGAGACTTGCGTCAAACTGTTATTGTTTTATTATGTAGTATGTACTTCTTTTGGTGATTGGCGTAAGTTACTATACCGTAGTTAGAAATTGTACAATTTCGAACTTAACTCTTTTAGCTGAAAATTTTAGTACATATGTCTTTTAATTGAGGTGTGCAATAAAGAGTATTTGTATTGTATTGTATGTTTCTTGCGCCAGAAGAAAAATGAAGAAGAAGAATTCAGAGCCTCATAAGTTTATAAGTTAAGAGATTTGATACTTTGAGCGTTTACTGTGTAGGTTACACAACTTACCTAAAAGTCAATACCTAACTACGACCTATAGATGTCCCAGTGCTCTGCAATGACCCGATGTGCCAATACATGGCACTATCAATCTCATGTCATGATGTATAGTCCTCGTTTGTATTTATTTATCACTTATTTTGTTGTAACCCACCAAATCCGAGGAGTCCACCGGATGCGGGTGGCGCAGGACCGGTCATTGTGGTACTCTTTGGGGGAGGGTCCAATAGTGGACGTCTTTCGGCTGATATGATGATGATGATGATGAACCCGCCAAATCACCACGTAAGTACTATAATTGCCCGCCCGATAACTATCATTAAATCATTATCGCAAATCGCAACACCTACATCAGAAACTAGGCAAAACCACTCAAAGTGTACAAAAAGGTGCAATAAGGAACTGTTTGTAAGAACACAATAGGATTCCCATTAATTATACCAGATCCATCAAACCGTCGTCTGCGCACATGATGACATAGCTTACATTATCCAAATAAATACATACAAAAATCGACTCTGTATAATTGTGATTAGATTCGAAATCAAATGTATAAAAGTCCCGATGAGCGGCGAAGTTGGAAGCGGTCGGCATACCGATAGCATCTTAAGGAAGATGACGGACAATGCTAACTGGTATTAAATCGCAAATTATAAAGTGTTGAGTTTTTCCTGAAAGATATAGTGATTAATCGAGAAACCGCAGAATAATTAGATACCCAGGGGGTGTGCGAGAACCAAGTTTAGCTGAAGAGAAAATAGGAAAAGGCGTTTTAGGCCACTGGAGCCCCCCTCACGCTTTTCTGCCTTTTGGCTTGGGCCACCCTCCCTGGGGCTGATAAGCAAGAGGAACAGGCATAGGAAGGAACCGATGTAGGTCCAAGTGCCAATCCCGTCTGTAGTATGCCAGTACGATGTCTCTTGCTGGCCCCACCGATACTGCCACAGAGGCGCTATATTTGCGATAATAGTCTCTAAGATTTTCACCACTCTACCGGTTAATCTACTCCAATATTAAATTAACTACTTGATAAAGAGAACAAATTGAAAGAAAAAAATAGCCGTTAGGCACTACAACGAGAAATTTAGAATCTTTGAAACGCTGTTCTGCCCAAACGAGGAAACAATAGGGACTGATTTTCAGATATATGATTTTTGACTGTATGATTATGGCACTGACAATAGCCGAAACATGATAGCTTAAACTTTTCTCGATAGAAAAGAAATCCAAAGTTGAGTCTATATTTTCCTTTTTTTACTCAGCCTACTAAAACAACGCATTATTAAAAGACACGATTAAGTAAATATGATGGTATTTTACTTCATCTATCTATACTCTGACAAGAGGAAATTTAATAAAATTGTACACAGTCTGAAATTTATCGAGATTTGTCTAAAAAAGCCATTCCCGGAGAGTGTTGCATTCCGTTTTGTCGTGAACGAAAAACATACGCGCGTCTCTTTCAATCAATATATCGCCATAACAGTGATTGCACGCACGGAGACGCAAGATAAAACACATAAATTAGACACGCTCCTTTGCCAGATTATTGCCCTACCACTAAATTACTCAGACCACTATACGTCACGACGCCGAATCTTTGCCTTGCATTCGAATGCCTTGCATTTTCTGATTCATGTAATTCTAAAATATAACGCTGTGCCGGTACTTTGTCTTGATTCGAATAAGTCACAGTCATTATTTCTAAAATAGCTCATATGTGACGTTCCATAACAAAAGGGTCCTTATGGCAAGGCCAAGATTAATCAATCAATCAAAAGCCAATTACCCTTACACGGCATAAATCCGGACCTTGAACCAGCGGCACCGAATCGTGCGCAGATGACGTGACGTTGTTAGTGCGCGCGCGCGCCGTGACGGGCGCGGCGCTAGTCTGCTGTGACGAGATCTATGGGATCCAAGACAACAGTCCGACCCAGGCCGGGCCTAGCTGAGTATCTTGCTGGAATCTTCTCAGCAAGGCTAGGTTTAGTGAACCAGTGATAAAACTTCCAGTAGCGCGATTTTACTACCACCTCAGATTCGGTTGAAGCCACTCAACCAATCTCACTGGAGCCAGCTCCACTGGAATACTGAGTTTACTCTGGAGTAAACTCAGTATTACAGTTTGGATTATTTCTTGGAATTCTTGTAAGGAACCTTCCCTGTCCGGGTGTCCCCAATGTGGGGCCATGAAACTTTTTTTCAAGAGTCCATGCTTCTACTGCGTGGTCACATCCTCATACTGAATGCACAGTCCAACTGTCAGTTGACTTGTGACATCGTCAGATCGTTTTGTATGGGGATAGGGAACGTGTTAAACCGCCCGCGTGGTCTTGTCGGATGTTTCCCCAGGCTACTCTTCGACCTTTTTTGCGCCCGGCTTATATAAACCACAATCAGGTTAAAAAAGATTTAATTAAAATTAAATTAAATTAAATTAAAAAGACAGAGAAGGGTCCAAGACCTTGTCGGATTGGCACAGTCAGCCTCATACCGATCATACTTTTTAATGGTTGTGGAAGTTGTCGGTTGATAGATGATGAATGAGGAACTATCGAATGTAGTTTGAACTATTTTGGAATAGCAAATGATAAGAGGAAATTAAAACTGGGAAAATTAAAGAAAATTTAAAGAAAAGAAAGTGCCCACCGCTACCCTACACGTGACCCCTGGGTGGAGTGCTAAGAGTGCAACAAAAACTGGCAACCGTACTGTCTTCTCGAAGATCTCACGGTTCGAAATAAATGGCATAGGATAAATAATAACAATAAAATTCTGCCATTAGAAAATTACTAATACCCTAACGTTTCATATAAATTAATATAAACTTGTCATTCAATACGTAATTTATTGACAATCTGAAACGTCGCGCAGCCTAATCGTACTCCCAGTTTCATCATCATCATCATCTTAAGAGCCGAGCTCTTGTCGGTGCAGCTTGATGCAGTTCTCTCCATCCCAGCCAGCCTCTTGACGTCCTGATACGACAAGACATCCACATCCTCCTTTATCTGGTTCATATAACTTTTCCTTGGTCTTCCTACTCCCAGTTTACTCGATGGAAAAACATTATTCACCATCTGTACCATATCTTCTTTTTACAATAAAACATAAAGTTGGAATTTGGAATGCAACATAAAAACGCCATTTAAAATTAACAATCCACAAATAGCAAAATACGGGATTTATTGAACCGTTAGCCAAATTATCTTTTTACAGATAAAATGATAGCTTTTTCCAGCCAGTTTTTATTACATTGACATAAGATCAAATTTCACTTGGCCTGCGCTAAAGGTTTTTTCAGTAGCTACTTCACTGTATTTACTTTCGTAATTGCCCCAGTGCATTAACCTGTGTTAAAGACCCTTATTAGGCTAAGCATACGGCCGAAACTACCGAATAATTGAGTAGTTACATGCTAAGTATAGTTTGTGGCAAGCCTGGAGTTTAGGATTACTTATTCTGTGGTTTAGGTCGAGTAATTACTCGCTTCCGGACGTTCCGGTATAATTTTAACTCGCTGATTGACTCCCGATTCCGGCATTTGGTGCTGGTGCAGCAAAGATGTAAGTAATAGGTGATAGACTTTTGTATAATTATTGATAACTAGCTTTTGCCCGCGACTTCGTCTGCGTAGAACTCGCGTCATCGCGTTAGAATGTTATTTCATTCTTCTATTTCATGCGCTTACCTCGTAGTTATCTCTCTTCCATTCTAACTTAAACCCCGTTAAGGGATGATTTCCGGGATGAAAGTGTCCTATGTCCTTCCCTAGGACTCAAACTATATCCATAACAAATTTCATCTAAATCGGTTGAGCATTTTAAGAGGAAACAGGCAGACAGAGTTACTTTCGCATTTATAACCCGCCCCAGTTTCGCACGGGTAGTCCAGTTTTAAATTTATTTATCTAAGCTTTTGCCCGCGACTTCATTCGCGTGAATATCCATTATCCATATCAACTTCTACACCGTATTTCGCCGGGTTGTCTCGCCAAACATTGCGCACGCCGGCTCAATGCGCCCACATGAAACATGACAGAGGACTAAATATATGTTATTAACTTATTATAGATGTAGATGAAAACGCTCGCGAGCGAAGTGAGCGCGAAACTTTTCGGATATTCTGATACGGGTGTGGAAAATACTTCATATGCATCAAGTAATGAAGATGAAAACGCGAGCGCAGCGAGCGCGAATTCTTTCAAACATTACGATGTAGGTGCAGAAAATACTTCATACGCATCAAATAGTGTAGATGAAAACGCGAGCGCAGCGAGCGCGAATTCTTTCAAACATTACGATGTAGGTGCGGAAAATACTTCATACGCACCAAGTAATGAAGATAAAAACGCGAGCGTAGCGAGTGCGAAATGTTTCGAACATTATGATGCAGGTGCGGAAAATACTCATCAAGTAATGTTGATGAAAACGCGAGCGCAGCGAGCGCGAAATTTTTCGAACATTCTGATGCAGGCGCGGAAAAGACTTTATACGTATCAACTATAATGTAGATGAAAACGCGAGCGTACGGCGCGCGAAAATTTTCGAACATTATGATGTAGGTTGTGCGGAAAATGCTCATCAAGTAATGTAGAAGAAAACGCAAACGCAGCGAGCGCGAAATTTTTCGAACATTATGATGCAGGTGCGGAAAATACTTCACACTCATCGAGTAATGTGTATGAAAACGCGAGCGCAGCGAGCCCGAAATATTTCGAACATTGTGATGCCGGTGCGGTAAATAATTCATACGCATCAAGTCATGCAGATGAAAACGCAAGCATAGCGAACGCGAAATTTTTACGAACATTATGATGCAGGTGCGGAAAAGACTTCAAACGCATCTGTAATTTAGATGAAAAAGCGATCGTAGCGGGCGCTAAAGTTTAGTAAAGTGCGGAAAATAGTTCATACTCATGAAGTTATGTAAATGAAAACGCGAGCGCAGCGAGCGCGAAATTTTTCGAACATTATTATGCAGGTGCGGAAAATACTTCATACGCATCAAGAAATGAAGATGAGATCGCGAGCGTAGTGAGCGCGAAATGTTTCGAACATTATAATGCAGGTGCGGAAAAGACTTCATAAGCATCAACTATAATGCAGATGAAAACGCGAGCGTAGGGCGCGCGAGAATTATCGAACATTATGATGTAGGTGCGGAAAATGCTCATCAAGTAATGTAGATGAAAACGCGAGCGCAGCGAGCGCGAAATTTTTGAAATGATTCGAACATTCTGATGCAGGTGCGGAAAAGACATCATTCGCATTAACTATAATGTAGATGAAAACGCGAGCGTACGGCGCGCGAAAATTTTCGAACATTATGATGCAGGTGCGGGAAATACTTCATTCTCATGAAGTTATGCACATGAAAACGCGAGCGCAGCGAGCGCGAAATTTTTCGAACATTATGATGCAGTTACGGAAAATAATTCCTACGCGTCAAGTAATGTAGATAAAAAAGCTAGTGCGAAATGATTCGAACATTATGATGCAGGTACAGAAAATACTTCATACGCATCAAGCAATGTAGATGAAAACGCGAGAGCAGCGAGCTCGAAATATTGAACAAAAAAATTTTGTTGACCTATTAAGTGGCTTTGTAAAGAGGTAGTTGAATAGATATTTTTTTTGTTCATAAATTATTGGAATTTACGAAATTTTGTTCCGATGAATTTAAAATTTGCTAATAATGATTGTTATTACGTATTTTTTACCAACAAATACTAATATATTGATAAATTAGATTTTTTTCTTTGAAATTTCCTTATTTTTCCTATAAAAACCAACTTAACTTTGCGGTCGGTTCGGAACCCTAAATGTGCGAAGTCCGACTCGCACTTGGCCGGTTTTTTTTGCTTTCCAATCCGCCTGTTCGAATTTGGTCATACTTGATGTTTATTGTTACGTAGGTATGTATGTTTTAATAACGAATACCAATATACCCTAAATTTATGTCTGTTACGCGCTGAACGTATTTTATACATTTTGCTGACGGAAAACGCAACTAATCGGCACCTCGAAGAACCTCAAAGATGAAACTCATATCGATTATTAAGAAAAGTAAATAAGTAAATGTCCGCCATCTTCAATTTGAAAATGGATAAGTATCATTCTTGTAATGAGCACCTCAAAAAACAATATTTTATACAAAAATGCGCATACTTAATATATAGGTAATAGTAACATGTCGCAAGTGCTACCATGCAACCGAGAGCCCGCCGCTCTGCGTAGGTAAAGTACCTACCCTCCATCGAAAACAAAAAAAAAACCGAGGTTGCGTAGTAAGGTTTGTGAATATTGATAGCGACTGACTGACCAACATAATTAGATCTCTCTTTTCAAACAGTTAATATGGTTTGAGGGACTTTTGTATTTTTGTCTTTAGCCTTGAGAGGCAGAGGTATTGTTATTTCACCCCCCATTTTTTCAAATACTATCTGTTTATTATACAATGTTTGAATGAGGTTCTATTTACTTTGCGTCCATGTATATACTTACCAACTTTAAAGCCTGTAAATCATGAACTGAAAGACTTCTCATACAAAGTTTAACCCCTCTTTTCACCCCCTTTCATCCCTAACCTGTATGATTTTTATAGCCTATAAGCTGGCCGAAGATCCAATAAACATATTAGTGAAGGCTGTATTAAAATCCATTCGCTAGTTTTCGCGTGATAGTTAGACATATAAACAGACAGACAAACAGACAAACAGACATACAGACAAACAGACAAACAGACATGAATTCTAAAAACAGTTGAAACGTGTTCTGTTATCGATTCTTAGACCCCTCCATCGATTTTTTTACTAATATCTTCAATGTACAGATTTTCGACCCTCTTCTGCTTTATTATATGTATAGATTGTTTATTTCGAGTATCCCGGAAACCGATCTAACATTTTAACAAATCGACATACAACTCACGCGCCGTTAATGCCTCTCGTTTCCCCTGTGCCAAGGCTACTGTGTGCCAAACAAGGACGTATTTCACACACAAACCATAGAGCATATAAGACGTTTTTAAATTAAAAACGATGGCGAAGTCAATATACTACTAATGCCGAAATTTAAAGTTAATTTGGAGTATTACCACGACTTTACGGGTGTCTTTGCACGTGAATTAGTTCCATTTAGACGATAAAAGCGGTGATGGATGCTAATAATGCTTTGTAATGAATCGTGCGAGTTAAAAGCTAAAAGGAATGAGATAACTATAATAATTATGCACAATGTACCGCGCTAAAGAGTAGTACCTACCGTGACCGACAAAAAATATAAATGTTTTGCGTCGCCGATTTTGCTAACTTTATTGTAGCTAGGAATAAAACAACTAGTACCTATATAAAAATATATAGGATATAAAAAACATAACAACTAGTAAAGATTCTTTTTGTAAGATAAATTTATTGTGAACAACATAAAAAAGGGAAAGAAAATAATAAAACAAATAGTGATTATACACCAAGGGGATAAATCACTGTTTTATGTCACGGGCGCGATATTGAATCCTGAACGTAACGTTTTATGTTAGTGAATAAGGCATTAGATTTTAAGAGTACATTGTATACCCGGAAGGGTAACTGTTGAAACACTGTAATATTTGCACCATACATTATTATTTCTATTCTATTCTAAGGTTTCCAAGTTTTACTCCCGAGCGGAGTGAGTTAGTTTAATTTCCGAGCGAAGCGAGAGGGAACTAAGATTGAGTCGTGAGTGCAGTGATGGATTTTAAAGCGCCCAAGGCAAAAACAGCTTTACCCCACCTCTAGCGAGGCAATAAAAGAAAACCAAGGTTACTAGAGACAGAATCAAATCAGTCAGTCAAACCTGTGTGTGACCGTACCGAATGAGTATGTGAGTAGTGAGTACCTAAGCGAAGATATCCGCGAAGAGCGACATTCCGCGGGGGAGTCTCACAAATTACCACATCCCGTCTTATCCTAACCTCAATTACTGGACTATCCAGGTTTCCTGGATCATTAGAGTTTTATAATTGCAACTACTTAACGATATAAATACCTACTGAATGGTTTCGTCCTGGTTACCTTTGAGCCGGTCTAGAGTTTTTTTGATGTGAATGATGGAAATATATATTTTTTACAGCATGTTAAAACTACGTACCTATATACAATCAAAACCAAGAACACACAAATAATAGAGTCAGAAAGTGGGAGACCATATTTCTTACCTAAAGGATGATTATTTTTCTAGTACAAGAAATCGACAGCCGTCGCGCGTCCGTCGATTTCTTGTAAGTACTACAAAACGGGCCGGTCCGGACACGGAACGGTCTCTAGCGTGAATCATCCTTTAGTTGTTAGCAAAGGTTTGATCGGATTTTTTGTAAGATAATGTAACGTATGGTATAATTCGAAGTTTGATTTCTATTACTTGATCCAGAACATACGTTGTGTTGAGAGTGAGGAAACTGCATTTATCTGTCTGTAGATGGTCTGGTCTTTAGTTGAATTTTTAAATATATATACAATACAATAGACCTATATATAATGATGGGTCTGATTGGAAAATGTATGACATTACGACAAAATTATGATAGGTACGGTACGGCTACCTATATTACTTTTATTCTCTCAGTGTGTTAGACTCACGGTCAGCGCGGCATAATAGTAAATATATATTGTGCTTATATAAAATACAAATATTCTTTATTGTTCACCAAAAAATATGTACACATAAGAAAACAATATTAAAATTGAACCATATACATAGCACACTTCCAAGACGCAAATAAATAGTCGTGGAGACAGGGAAGGGATGTCTTTTCCCAGCAGTGGGACAGACAATACAGGCTCTTAATAACATGGTAGACAACAGGCGGTCAGTAAAAAGAAAAAAAAATAGGATCGGCAACCTCTTATGCAACTTCCCTGGAGTCTCTATCATTTAGGAAGGCCCTATGCGTGTTTGCCACCGTCGGTATAAAAACTATGATTAACTTTTTTGTTTACCTAGCTTGAGTCACGTGCTACTGTGCAATATTTTCCGCCGTGATTCATGAATCATTTGCTTGTTATCGATAAAGTTTACGAGCGCCTTTAGCATAGTTAGCCGCCCGTAAGGGTGAGTGATTCACTGTATACTAGTTGTACTACGTTTAACAACATATCCAAACACCAAATACCTAACAACAGTAACCAGACTAGAGCTAATATGCCTAATGGTTTAATTTAAAGCAAGTCGTCTTTTTAAATTGATCATACTTAGGCTATGAATTTAAAGATTGTATACCCGAAAAGGGTAAATGTTGATACGCATAACATATACCTTTAAATAAATAAAATAAAATAAAATAAAATAGCCTTTTATTCACGACCATCAATGAAATAATGTAACTTATATATAAATCACAACATATACCTTTACGTAACCTTTATAACTACACAGTAAGTACTATAAATTCTGTTCTGTCTCCAGGGGGGCTATCACGGTCGCATGATAGCGTGATAAACTATGTATAAGATAAAGTAGGTATCTGTCACTTTCTATCGAGTGGTATCAGAAAGTGACTGATTTTCTGATGATGTTTGACTGATTTTGTCGTCTATCACGGAACACGCGACTACCATAGACCCCCAGATCTCCTAAAGTTGTGCTGTGTCCCTCAAGTAAATGCCCTGAGCTTGATTCGAATCCGCGACCACCAGGTTTCTTAGGCAGTCAACATGAACTGTGTGTGCTAAGTGGTCGTCGATCAATTGGTGGCCATTGGCAAAGGTAAAAATGAATAAAATGAACTTTATTCTGTAAGTAGGCCGCAATGGCACTTTTACAAGTCAAACCCTACTAGACCTACGTAACTATACAGCGTGTGCTGAAACTACCGCCGGCACTGAAGCGTGCGCGACTGCGCGTACGCAGGAAACGACACCGGAAGCCGCCATCTTGAAACTTGAACTTGTCGTAATCGAACCAAATGAATTATGAAGTGAAATGGAATCAACTGGAATGGCGTGTGACGTTTCAATTTGAAAGGGACCGACTTGAAGAAAAGTTGATGTTTCGTAAAATTAAGTCGTTGGGGTTCCGCATCCAAAAGTCGCACGGAACCTTATTATTAATAGTACATTACTTAACAAGGGCGGTAAAACAAAGAATGTCTCAGATCGCAGGTATTTGATAAATATGCGACCTGAGGCTTTCTTTATTACCGGCCGTGTTAAGTACAAAATTTTATGTCACTCCCTGGCCAGGAAGTGGGATTTCCCGCGCGCGGAGCGTGCGGTAATTGCCGCTTTATGGCCAGGTGTGACAACTAGACTATTATAGATCAAGCTCAACCCTTGGTGGCACCCGAGGCCTTTCCACCAGAGATGTGCTATGCTGCGTTGCTATGGATAGATTGATATCCACCAATCAAACATGTTCAATGGTCCTCATACCAAATCATAGAGAATCCTCAAATTTTATAAAGGGTCACCAATGCGCACGTGTCTGCTTTGCAGTTGCGGGTGTCTATAGGCTGCGGTGTCCACTTACCATCAGGTGACCCGTACGCTTGTTTGCCACCGTCGTTGTATATAAAAAACATAGCATAGCACTGGTGGAAACGCAAAGCTTTCACATCCTCGCAGCATATCTGTAAGTACAGCAGATCTCCCGTGGAAAGGCACCCTTTGTAGTGTGGGCTTCGGGGCTTCGTATCGATGGCAGAGGATCCTCCACAATGTATCCCCTAGTAAACTTTTTATTGGAGATAAATGGACTCTTTTCAGCTAGGCTAGGTTAAGTGAACCAGCGACACAACTCCCAGTAGCTCGATTTCACTGACACCTCAGATTCGGTTGAAACCGCTCACCAATCTCACTGGAATCCGAACTCCAGTGTTTAAAAGACCCGCGTGGTCGTGTCGGAGATTTCTCCTGGATTTTCCCCAGGTCTCCAACCGCGCACTCCTATCGCTTTATTGGGTCCGGCCTAAAAATGAAATAAAAGGAGAATAAAATTTGGTAAGTACTGAAAGCTCAAGTACGTAAAGTTCAGTAGGTAATTAGGTATGGATGGATTATGGACCCGGCTGCGCAGGTCGGCCTTGCCGCGCGTGCGCGCTGACTCACGCCGCGCTCCGCTGCGTACGCGCATTGTTCAGTTCAGTCGCCTAATCACGACACAGCGCAGGAAAGAAACGTCAGATGCGACTGAGCGGTTGTGGTAGTTTTCAATTGAAGAAGAGTTCACAAATTAGGCACGAATTTTTAGTCTACAAATGGACTTGATAAAAAACAAACTAGGTATTTATTGTACTTAAGTAGGTACTTACCACTCTTAAGTACTTAGTCTGGGGCACGTAAGTGAAGAACATAGGGTCGATAGGCGGGTTTACGGCCAGCTAATTTGATGCGCCGGTTTGCGGCCACTTGGATGAGTTGATGAACGGATATTTTCTCTTTTTTTTTAAATATATTCCCATTCCATAGCTACTAATTAAAATGCATACTCACTGTTTCTTTAGGACATGTAAAAAATGTCTTTAATAAAAAAAACATTTTTCAGGTGGCCGCAAACTGACGCAGGCCGGTTAACTGGCCTAGCGACCCTTCTCGAATTTTAAATATGATATACTATGCTTCTTGGGACTCTTGAATGAAAGGGGGCATCCCTTTCATTCAAGAAAGAAGGCAAGTGATAAAAAAGCAAGTGGTAATGTCGTTTCAAGTCGCTTGTGACATTTTACCTTTGAAATAGCGGTAGTTATAACCATTGGTATAGCATGGTACGGAGTTAGTGGTGCTAGGCGGTGACTGGTGCGTTATGTCATAAACTAGTACTTAATTGGCTGGGGTAAAACTGCAGTGCACTTGACAATTACATGCTCTTCAAGCATGCCATATGACCGTAAATTATAATAAAAAATATTACGGAAATGAAAGCTAATTTATAGTTTTTGCTTTCATTATGGAATTGTTTAATATTTTATGCATTTATCTTCCGTCATATCTGTCAATTGTTAAGAATTTATTATACGACATTATGCCAATTTATTCTATCATGAATGCATGAGCACAGCCAGCTAGTTATGATCGCGATTATGTCATGTCAGACGTATAGCTTTCGTCCCTTACTAGCAAGTACGTATATAAGTTCGACAGGGACATACCTATGCTATATATTCGGTTAAAACTCACTCTAGCTAGGCCAATACTTGCAGCAATAATTACTCTAAGCGAAAATAAAACAACGAGGCACGTGCGAACCGGAGCAGAGCACTTTCCACATTGTCACGATGTTATCACACTGACTGATGCGTGGGCATTGAGAAAGCTAATTTGAACGTGAACCATATATCCTCCTAGCGTTTCCTAAGGACTGACGAATACTTTTTTTTTAAACACAATGACAAACAATTGTACGGTCCACTCCACCCGATGGTAATTAGATACCGCAGCCCATCAGACACTTTTAACTCCAAAGGAGTCACGTGCACCACGTACACGTTGCCGAACCTAAATAAAATTTGAGGTTTCACTCTGATTAACAGAAGAAGGGATAAATTAAGATCCCTCGCTCTTAACACAGTGTATTATCGGGAGCTCTGGCAACCTTGCTCACCTCCAGGAACACAACACTACAAACCTGTATAGTAACTAATGTTACTACGATATTTATGGCTGTGGTCTTCTGCAAGGCGGAGACTTCTCCAGTTGGGCTGCTCCAAATTCGAGCAAGATGACATTTTGATCTGCCCTACCTCTCTTATAATACTAATCTATCCTAGCGTTTTCCCAGTTTTATGAAATCGACTGATCTTCCAACCCAGAAGGAAAACGGGGGGGGCCATTTTTAATCGCACATATGCCATTAAAAATGGCCCCGCCACAAAATGTCACCGGAATCCGTTAAGAAATGCGACCTGTTAGAGGAGGACATCCGGCTATACCATAAGCATTTTTGCCCAATCTCGCGGTCCATTAGGATTAGGCGTACAACCGACTGCTTAGTCAGACGATGCCATTATCTGCGTCGTACGAGTAAATGACCAATTTGTTCACTTATCATCAACTAGCGGACACACATCCTCCCTCGCTATAAATAACAGTGCAAGAACCGTACTCTCCAGGGTGTATATTAATTTAATACTATAGAGGTACAATGCAGTCATTATTCTGAGTTTAAATTCAAATGTCGGGAATATGATATGATAAGCAAGAATATCAGAAGACATCAAGTACTCTCTCTCGAGGTTTTGGCTGTAGGGCTATCTATCATTTAAAGAGTACAGATTCCCAACAGCAGATTGAAGAGTGATGCAGATGAGAAAAGTAGAGACTTAGCTCAACTTGACAGGATTGGCTAAGACGGGTATACCTAGGGCCATGTAACTGTCTGTACCTCTCACAGTTATCTTTTGCTTGCCTTGTTGAAAATCAGCATGTCTTTTCCTTGCTTACATCTTCTTCACTCTCGTCATCACTTCATTCACAACTTACTTATTTATATTTTACATACAATTCATCTACCTTTTCTTCGGTAAGTATATCGCGTTTCTTTCATCCATATTTTACAATTTTACTTCGTACAATTAAATATAATTTCGATTCATTTTCTCCATTTTTTTAAATTCTACTGAGACCAAATTCGATATTCTTTGTTGACACCTTATACCTCGATATTTTAGTTTTACGCTAAACAAATTTGTATTGGATTTTGCCTCATATACTTCATACATTTCATAATTTGTTATTTTTAGTATAAGTTTGCTACACCCAACACCCGACCAGCGTCCACGAGATGTTTTGGCACTTTGTAACAACAACACTTTGTACCATAGTGTAATCATGTAGGTAATAAATAGATCAGAAACATGAATCTGTCTATTTAGGTTTACTTCCTATCAGGTACCAGCCAAGCCCCACAACCAAGCACTGTATTCAAATTCTTTAATGAAATCAATGTAATCTCCTTGGTGTATCGGCCAACAATGAACAAAGGTTCTTCCGGGATACATTTAACGCACCATGGCGCCGGCACTGTGGTCAATACCGCTCTAAACGAGCTGATAGTCGATTGGAAACAATGAAGCAGTAATGTATTATCGAATACTAGAAAAAACCCTGTTTTGGAGTTTCGTACAGTAGCTGTGAATCCCCATATAAATGATGATTCACGCTAGACCGTTCCGTGACCGGGCCGCCCCGTTTTCTAGTACAAGAAATCGACGGCCGTCGCGCGTCCTGTATTAGAAAACGGGCCGGCCCGGACACGAAACGGTCTACTGTGAATCATCCTTAAAGAGATCACGGGAGTTACAAGCCATGATACATTTTAGCCGCTTGATGAAAACTATTATTAACGATACTTCTACCTAATACAATTAAAATTTTACCCGAAGGGTCCACGGAACCCTATTACTGACACTCACGCGTCCGTCCGTCGGTCCATCGTCTAATTTGATTGTTGGATAGAAATGTTTGAAGTTTGAAAATAGAAGCACTGGTTAGAAAATGCTTAAAAAAATTGGATTCCAAAATTAAAGGCAAGAAATGTAATGAAGGCTGTTGAAAGGCAAACTAGTTGCGTCCACATTTCTGAAATGGCAATCCGGTTTTGGCAAAATATTAATCATTGACATTTACATTTATGTCAACGTGAATTAAATCCGGTTCGAAGGACTATGATACTGATTTATGTTTGGAATTTCCTGAAGACAAGCTACAATTTAAATTGATGTAATTAATACAATTCACATTGAAAATATTAAGTCTCAAAAAATCAGCCGTATACGAGTATCAGAAAGGCTGACCCCATAGAGGGATAAAGCAGTATCTATGTATCTCGTGATGGAAAAATAAAGTCAGTGCGGAAACCTTTAAGGGTCCTTATCATTTAAAAAATGTTCATCTATTTAGGCCATTTCCTGTTTGATTGAGACGTATCTTGACATTTTTTCAATGTTACTATCTAGAGCAGCGACGCCAGCGACCTATTGGATTGGATTGGATTTTTCATTAATATAACAACAACAAAAAATACTCTTTATTGCATAACCTCAACAAAAGTAACACATAACAGTACATAATGACAATGAGTAATATAGTGCATACATTGATATTTCATTAATATGACATTTTACAATTTGGTAGGTAATTAACTCCGCCATTTGCATTCCTTATTTATTCGTATCTTGCGTAGATACCTAATCATAAATAGGTTTGTGCCACCGAAAACTGTAGACTAATTATAATTGTAATGACTTAGTAAATTAGCAAAACAAAATAAGTATCATATTTTTTTTAAAACGATTTAGAGGCTTTCTAAATCTGGGCATTTCATTGTATTGCGTGCTTGTTCTGACACTTTATCTCGACGCACGTACTCGTAGAAATGAGCGCGTATTATTGAAATATAATTGGAATAAGAATTCACGAACAAAAATGCCTCTTCAAAAACAAAGTTATACCTACTTAAAATGATTCAGATCTCGAGTTGTATCAAATTAGTTCGGTCAAAAAACGACTTTACTGTCAAAACAAGAATACTAAAAATCGAATTGCAGTTGTATAAAATTTCGGACATTTTATACAATTTCAACTGTAATTGCGCACGCGTCGATCCGCGACGCTTTTGTACGGAACCAGTGGCTTATGACCACGCTTAATACACGTTGGCTATATCTATATGTTAGGTACTCAGTTACGGTTGGTGTCTTAAGGAGGATTTTTAGTACAGATTGGTTTCTGAAGGTCGTTGACCTTGACCTGATGTATCGTGGTTGGTGTTTGGAAGTTCCTTATTTTACCACAATACGTGTGTACGAGCACAGAATAATTAGTAGTAGTGTGTATTGGGATAACTTCGACAGTGGGGTTATTTGAAAATGGCAAATATCTACTAAATTAGAAGCGCTACTACAGTAACAGCATCTAAGGCGCTGTTCGTTCTGACGCCGTCGCCGGCTGCGTGCAGCGGCCCGTCGCACGCGACGTCTGAAAAATGTTCGCGTTTTGGACGTCGCTCGCGACCGGCTAGAACGACCGCGCCCGAACACTGCGAACATACCATTCAGACGCCGCGTGCGACACGCCGCTGCACGCAGCCGGTGACGTCGTCAGAACGAACAGCGGCAGCGCCTAAAGATTCTAAAGACAAGCGTGGTAAGCGTTGCAGCACTTGCAGGGCGGGCGTATATATTGCTGAAGTATTAAGTTATTCTAGTTTAGTATAAGGAAAGGTTAAGACTAACCACCAGGCAAGACTACAGACAGACACAGTCCTATTAACTCTTCACGGTACTCCTGCTCCACCGTACAATAAAGTATGTTAGTCTTACTCCACTTTAAGATAAGATAAGATAAGATAAGATAAGATAAGATAAATCTTTATTTGCAACCACTGATTCCACTGATTTTGATCTTGATTTCTTTACCATATATTTGCCATTATCAAAATTAATTACCTCATTGTCGAAGTTATCCCAATGCACCTTATGATCCAGTTAATGAAGGTAGAGAATAGGGATGTTGACACCAAATAAGAAAATCCATGAATCCGAATTTTCTCGAAAAAGGATCAAATTCTCAATCAAATAGCGAAAAAAGTAATTAAAAAGAATAAATATTTACATAATTATAAGTCTTCAAAGTTTTAGGAGGGGGCATTTTCTGTCCCTGTTCCGCAAAACGCACCTCTGTATTGAACGATCGTCATTTACTATGGCGCTCGAGGTCAGTGACGTCACTGACCTGTAGCGCTTTCTCTCTCGAACTAAAGACATTCTAACGGTTGTAGTTTCGTTATTTTTTGACATATATTTGAATAGGATTCTTACTATTTGGCATAGTTTTATGTATTCTTTCGTATGAAGTAATAATAAATTTTGAGTCAACATCCCTATTGGCAGTTAATTGTCTTCTTTGCTTGAATCATTACTACTACTATACTTCATTACTACTAATATGCTTACTAGCTCAGAAGATTTTTTTAAGGAGTCGAAGTATAAAGAAGAACAGTCCTGGTACGAGCTGGGATTCGAATCTCTGACACGCATGCTTGAAACACTAGGCTACTGTAACTTCCATAAGTACTCATCATCATATAATTAAGCTCTTGTCGGTGGTGTAATAGCCATTTCCTTCGATTCTCTGCCAATGCTTTGAGATCTTGGTACGACATTACATTGACCTGCTCTTTGGCTTGATCT
The DNA here is from genome assembly GCA_951800055.1 of Cenopis cana. NCBI lineage: Eukaryota > Metazoa > Arthropoda > Insecta > Lepidoptera > Tortricidae > Cenopis > Cenopis cana. The sequence continues at coordinate 21,363,044 of OX637477.1, read as the reverse complement.
ATAAACGCACGTCTAGGTCTTCCCCTGCCTCGCCTATCCTCTATCTAAGTACTGATATATTATATTTATCATCAATACATTGGTGGGAAAGTGGTTTGTTCAATGATTCGAAAATAATAAATAAACAAAAGTGGAGGCTAAGGATCGACCCCTGCGGTAAGCCACAGGCATTTTTACGAAGACATGGAAACCTTACAATAACCTGTTCAATGCCAGAGTTTATAATTAAAAATAACATTAAAAAAATACTTTCGATTTTATTTTTGAAAGAAAACATCGCGAGGAACCGGTCTAATGACAACAAGGTCTAGTTCCTTCTTTGTGAAGGTCAGACGGTGGTCGCTTACGTAAAAGTAGTGCCTACGCCAAATCCTGGGATTAGGTGCCAAAGCGGACTGCAAGCTTCTCTAGGATACAACCGGGAAGAAGGAAGAAGACTTTCGTTTTTATGCTCTATGTTTGCGAGTTTGATTTAAGGTGACGTGAGCTTAGAGAACAGAGTTTTTGAAGCCTTTTAACGCGTTTGTAGATGAAGATATGGTTTTCAAAAAATATGCACAACAATTTTGAGACCTTTCTGTAGTACAAACATCGATTCAAAACATGATTACGCAACTTTCGCTGAATAAAAAAAAATCGCGAACTTGCGTCTAAACCACACCTTTAAATAGTTATAACTATTTTTGCACATTAGCTATCAACATGAAAATTATATCAATAAATGCGTAATGTTCTACTTCATGGAACTCATCGATTACTTTTTCTTAACTAAAATAAATAAATAAATTGTAGTAAGATAATACTCATTTCTGCAAACTCGTTCGTACGCGACCGGCGCGGCCGCCCGTCCAGTGCTCAGCGAGCTGCGTTCGAGGTAGGTTCTGTGCCGCGCGTCAATTCAACGTCACTTGACATTTCAATATTAGAAATGGGTAATTAATAAAAGGAAACCTGCTAGACTTCGTCATCTCGAGATTGTGGGTGCCAATAGAAGGAAAACTGCACAAACTATGGTAAGTGTAATGCAATATCGTATTATAGTGGGTAAAGGTATATCAAACCTTCTTATTGGAACGCTTTGACGCTGCCAAACTAACACAGTCTATGAATAACAGCAGGACAATACTCGTGACACAACGTACAACGTAATACATTTTTTTTAGCGTGTACGGACAGACAAATAGACACAGTGGACTTTCTTTATATAATACTAGCTTTAGCCCCGCGGCTTCGCTCGCGTATTAAGTGTAAGTTTCGCAATAATTGTTGAATTGTTACACCGGTTTACTACTACTTATATTGATCATCTGATATGTGATAGAGCTACTCCTGAAAAGACTGAAAACATATTTCAGGCTGCTGAAAACGACGGCATCTTGGGTGAAATTTTGATAATCTGATATGTGATAGAGCTACTCCTGAAACGGCCTAAAATAACATTTCAGCCCGCTAAAACGCTTCTAAGGCACTGAAATTTACGTCTGAAATTTTTGTTTCTTTCCAATGGTGCTTATCTCTGTCACTCTCTTATTTCTCGAATGTTCCGAGTATAGCTACCTCTTTTTACTACTGCTATCTCTGTCACTCTCATTTCGAATGTTCCGAGTATAGATATCTCTTTCTACTACTGCTATCTCTCTCACTCTCTTCTCGAATGTTTCGAGTATAGCTATCTCTCTCTACTACTACTATCTCGTGTCACTCTCTTCTCGAATGTTCCGAGTATAGCTATCTCTCTCACTCTCTTCTCGAATGTTTCGAGTATAGCTATCTCTCTCTACTACTGCTATCTCTCTCACTCTCTTCTCGAATGTTTCGTATGTTTTGTATAGCTATATCTTTCTACTACTGCTATCTCTGTCCTGCTGTATCCTGCTGGAAATTTCGCCATATACTGATATCAGATATAAGGGATCCTGAAACCGCCTGAAAACGGGTTCTAGAATGTTCGCGATCGATGTTTCTAGAAAAAAGAAGAAGAAGAAGTCTAGAAAGTCTGTATGGAGTCTTCATCTTCACCCTTCGAGCATGTTCTAGAAGGATTTCGAACGCCCCGGAAAGTTCTGGAAAATATGACGGTCTCGCTCTAACAATGCTGTCCTTGTCGCACTGTTCGAGGGCATTAGCATTATTGTAATTTACTACACATACAGTCTATCCCTTTCACACTTATCTTCTGTCTCTTTTACTCCTATTGAAAATTTAAAATTTACCCAATTTTTACCACCCACTTCCACCCACCGCCACCAAACTCCCTTACTTGCAAGTGCACACCAAGGGCCTTCTACCACTGCAATGCAACCATGAGAAGGTGGCAGTTGGTGATCATGGAGAAAAGGCCGGACATACCCACTAACACTCTCCTTTTATATATATATATATATATATATTGATTTAAATTTTCACGTTTTATATTGTAGAAATTATTAATGTTTTCAATTTCAATTTTATTAGTGGACTGCTAGGTGTCGGTACGGAACCCTTCGCTGTGCGTGATCCGACACGCACTTGGCCGGTTTCAAAACTGCGTACCAGGCCTCTTTCAAGCGTGTGCGCGCAATAATTCAGTGTTTTGTAAATGTTATTGGTATATATACAGGGTGGATATTTTTTGGGTCAGTGAGGGCAGCTACCAGATCCCGTCCGGCTACGCGAAAATGGTCTTAGAAGACCTTCCCTCGAATTAAAATTAATGAAAATTGGCGTTTACAGATTTTGGACAAACATACAGGGTACGAGAAAAAGATCATTTTTGATAAACTTTTTTTTTGATGCCAATCGATCCAATTCCTATCCAGGACCCAAAGTTTGTATGGGACCAAAAAAAAATCCGAGAAGAAAAGCCGCAAATCGAGGAAAACGCCTATTTCAAAATCAAAATCGAAGGAAGTTCTTCTAAGACCATTTTCACGTAGCCGGACGGGATCTGGTAGCTGCCCTCACTGACCCAAAAAATATCCACCCTGTATATCTAGGGTGACCCGCCTCGTGGCTCATATTGAATTATGACAAGTACAATACTTATTAATAAATAGATCATATTTTTCTATGTGTGGATATTTTAATTTCACAAGACTTTTATTGTAATAAATTATGCAAAAACAATATTGAGAATTTGAGACATACTTCGCAAGGAACAATAACTTCATTTTGTTTTTCAAGTAGATGATCAAACACACATGTAAATCAACTCAATTTGACAATTATATCATAACATAAGGCTGAATAAAATAAAAAAGTCTATTTTATTACAATCCACGATGTGTTGTCATTGTGTCAAAATATTTAATTACGGTGTATGAAAGTAGGTATGTAAAAATGACGAGTTGCCATTCGCATTGTTTCGATTATACTGAACTATTGACATATACATCAGAATAATGGCGCCGTCTTGACAATGGTCATTATATTTATGGTTTACCCGTTCAGTTGTAGTGACTAAGAGTTGTACTACTGGCTATACACTATACTGTGACATGTCGGTATCGGCAGCGAGCGCGGTGGCAAGCGGCTAACCCCGCGCCTGTGCTCCCCTCAAGCCACGCACCTCACCCCCTCGAAAGCAGCTAAGCGCTGAGCTCACGTCGCCTTAAGATATTAGATAAAGGCTAAACTGGCGATCTTATGATAATAATAATAAATATTTGTGGAAAATCTTACACAAATCAACCTAGTCCCAAACTAAGCAAAGCTTGTACTATGGGTACTAAGCGACGATATACTTACTTATATAGATAAATAGATACTTAAATACATAGAAAACATCCAAGACCCAAGAACAAATATCCGTACTCATCACACAAATAAATGCCCCGGCCGGGATTCGAACCCGGGACCTTCAGCTTCGTAGGCAGGGTCACTACCAACTAAGCTAAAGCGGTCGTCAAATGAAGGTATACACTGACTTTATTACGCTGAATTCTGAAATTTAAGGTTATCATCCCAAAATTTTCATACAAATTTTCAACAAATCCTCCACTTCATGGCCACGTGTGACATAAAATCATAAAAATTGAATTGTAAAAGTTCATTCAGCGCATGGTTTTCTATGAATAAACTAAACTTGACTTTGTTTTACTCGACTTATATAAGCGTCGCGTGCTTATCGCCCACGTGAGCCGGTTGGTTAGCTGCAATAATTCACAATATGTAAGGAAATGGCTAAAGCACGTGGTTTTTGCAAGGTTAGCGGAGTCATGATTAGTCGGTATTGAAAGTGAGGAAATAATAGTACTTATTACTTGCTTAGGGCAGTAAAACAAAGAATGTCTCGGATCGCATGGATTGGACGCCAAGACAAGGGTGATAAATTCGCGATTTGAGGCTTTATTTATTACCGCCTGTGGTGAGTACAAAATTTAACGTCTCCCCTTGGCCAGTAAGTGGGATTTTCCGGACGCGAAGCGGGTTGTTAGAGAGATCCAACTGTGTTCTGATGAACGTGGATTTCTGTGCATTTGCAGTGGGTGTTAAAGGTCAGTAATATACGAATAATCCCAAACTATTGAACATTCAGAAGCAAAAACTTAATATAACACTACCCACGTCATTACGTAACTTTTCCCGTTAACATTTACCGAAAAATCGAAATACAAATGTCTTAATCGAGCCCACTCGATAATCGACGAGTCCCACGGATGGCTTAGTAATTAAATCGATAGATAAGAACCTGTCGACGGCTTAACTGGTCATCAATTAAAGGCATCGGTGCCTGATCTGGCATAATGATGAGTTTATATTAAATTAATAACGGATTGACGTTTCGCCTATTAATTAAGTTGACATTTTTTATTAATTAACGTTGGTGAGATGATCGTTATTATGACAAACAAACAAAAAATCTGAACAATACAGATACTTAACATGCAAAAAGCAATTACAAAAAGAATAACATTTTAAACGTATAGAGAAGAAATGAAACCGAACAGCAAATGATAAAATAAGATCTAAAAGTAATTCAGCAAAAGTAAAGTATGGGAATGGCTGGGAAGAGCTGGAAGAAGCTGCGCAAGACCGTGACAAGTGGAGAACTCTTCTGTGAGCCCTATGTCCCTAATGAGGGATAACAGGAACTCATCATCATCATCATCAAAAGCAAAGTAAATAAAAAATGCTAAAAATAAGGCCTGCTCCTTTACCTTAATAATAGGAAATATAAAATACCTAGGTACCTATATAAATCTAGCTTCGAAGCTCCACAACTTAGCAATAGTAATGACAATACTGGGGTAAATTAAATGCTATTACTTATGTATACGAACCATCAGTAATAATTCTAAAGGCCCATTTACATGATTCAAGAACTTTCATTACATTGCAAGACTGTAGGCTGTCGAGATAAGTATGACGAGGTCGATCAAACCCTGCAATGTCATCAAAATGGCATACAAGTTCGTGCATCATGTAAACGGGCCTTAATTCCTATAAAAGTAATTCACGTTTGTTTATCCAACGACACCGAAACAAAACACAAGCGCACCAAAACAAATGCCTGCGCGGGCGCCGTATTTTCCCGCCACTCCGCGTCGAATCTCCGCGCGCGCCGCCCGTGCGCCGCCACGCCGCCCGCGCAACGAACGATCGACAGTGCAGTGATCTGTGATGTGTTCTGTGACCGCCCTCAAGGGCTCTGGATAATCTGTGTACTGTGGATTTGCAGTAAGGTGAGTTTTGTGAAATCACAAGTTTATCTTTTTAGTGCTTGTTGTGACAGTAGTTTAAATTTTCTAGCATCGTTTCCACTACCCAAAGGTTGTCTGGGAGAGATCCCTTGTGTTAGCGATAAGTTGTCTACCATTGATTGTGTGCGATTGAATTGCTGTTTTCTTTAGAGTACTTTATTTGGCGAACATAAAGAATAATTATTGTATTGCAGTGTTTTATGTTTGAAAAAGTTTACAATAACAATACAATACAAATTTTCCTTATTGCAAATAAAATAGCAGACAAAAGAAAGCATGATTAAAATTAAACATTTAAATACAACATAAGCAGGCGGTATTATCGCTATAAAGCGATCTCTTCGAGACAACCTTAACAATAAGTGTCTCGCCTTTACGGTCTATTGTATTCATAATTTTTTGATCGACAGGCCACACACGCGTTCCATATTCATAATATCCATTTACAGTTATTTTATTTACATTCCTTACTATTGAAGCATTGGATTTTTATGGGGTCTTCAAATCTTTACGTGTTTTCTCAAGTGGCTGGAATGGCTTATTAAAACTACCAACTAAACTTGCCTTGCGAGTCCCTACTAAAAATAGGTCATAATGCTTGGGAACAGCTCGAATGGAATTTTATAAAAAGTCGGCTCGTCCAGTTTGCGATGGCACGTCTCTACTCTAGGGACAATTAGATCTTGAGTCAAGAAAATAATGATTACCATCAAATCAAGATGCTTGTCATTCATAATGATTATTTATTCTCATATGGCAGTAGCAAATTACGAGTGATTCATCTATTCTGTTTATTCGTTTCCACAACTCTCACGTTTGTTCTAGGTTGTATGAAAACTAAAACAACATTTACAGCAGTATTAGTAATTACTAGATTATTCAAAATGAGTCAACATAAGTACCTGCTTAATGCTCATACATAAACCTTGTTGGGTTTAGTAAGCTACAAGTAGGTATTACAATTTGTATTGATAGGTGTATGTACTCTTTAGTCCACACCTCACAAAATATACATTTAAAACAGCTTGTATAATATGAAAAAAGTTGCAGGGACAAAGAGTAAAACCATGTAAAACCACGGGCAGCCTTATCGCTAAAGAGCGATTACTTCCAGACAACTTTAGGGACTATTAACGTTATAACATTTACAATGAAAATTTTAATAATTATTGCGAATCATATTTAGATCAACCGAATTGTTAAGGAGGTCGCGGAAAATGACTCACAATAAAAAGCCGAACCGCGAATAAAATTCGAAACACCTTTTTGCGTGAATCATAAAGAAAACAATTTCTTCCTCTATGCTATACTGTTACATTTCTTTATTAAAAACCAGCAGCAACATCATTTTTTACCTAAAAAAATTAACGTTGTCGTCAAAACCCGTTCTGTGACGAATAAATAATAATACAATTTCGGTGCTTTTCATACAGCTAAGGGACTTTTTAATAATGAACAATACGCTTCGTAACGGGTTTTCGTTATTTTTTTTATTTAAATGTAAATACTTCAATAAACTCATCAAATTATTTCTGTTACATTCTAATACAATTCGTTACTCTACTTCAGTTTATATTCCAAATCGACTTTAAATACAAGCAATTAATGATAGTAATAACATTAAATATTTTACCAAATATGATGTCATCTTCGCCGATAAGTATCAGCTAAAATCTGTTTTTATATCAGCTTTATCTAAAATTCTTTCCAATTTATTACATCAAAGTAGCTGTACAGAGTTAATTCTAATAGGGGCCAATGTCCTGCCCACTTGATTGGATTATGTAGGTGCATACTTGCACACCACTATTATCGTTGCAGGAATTCTCTCAGCGGCTAATTTGATATGATTGAGTTATTACATGCTGAATTGGCGGTGATTATTTATCAGGATGATAATTAATCGCCTACTTAAACATGAACATGCGTTTCCGAAGGCCAAACATTCAGTTGTTTCATGTTCCAATTGTTATGATTATACCATTGAAATAGCAATATCAGCAGTAAATTAAGCTTGATACGAAGTGTTTTTAATTGCCATCGTAGTTTCATCAGTAAAAATGGTGTTTCGTTCAAACAATGACAGTAATCAGTTCGTTGATCCATTTTCTAAACAATTATTTTCTCGCAAAAAAGTTTACAGAGCACTTTAAAGTCACGAACACACTGCTCAGCAACACTCGATATTTCTTCATTAAAACTGACAGGCCATGTTCCATTATCATTTTTACACACGTCTTTCGCCTCTTCAAATATTAGTTCACATTCTAGAAGTTTAGTAGGTATTCCACGACAGTGGTCGCCATCAAATTTGGATCAGAGGCTAATGCATGTTTATTAGGACTTAGCAGCTTGCATAGGATTTCAAAGAATCCTCCGAGATTGTTTGCCCAGCTTCGTTTTCTTGCATTTTTGTGAAGCCTGTTGCCAGCTCAAATATTTAGACTGCTTAACTGAATATAAAATATAGATGTGTCAACGCTAGAGTAATAATGAGTCAATTGTTTACACTTGGTCACAGATACCCAACGTTTGAATTTGTAGAACTTGATAAGAACTGATTATAACTTTCTTATTTTCATTACGGGTTATCCTCAAAATACTTACTTTAGTGACGCAACGCGAAGTCTTTTAAGTCGAAATTGGTATCCACTTCATAGCTATCATTATCCAGAAATGTGGTGACTCAAACTCAAGCTCACTGCAATTAATCCATCCAATTTTGTGATTTAGCTCCATTCTCGATAATCTCGTTGCGCAAGGATGGACAATGCTCGATATTCAGCGTACTGGGGACGCAGTTGCTCGTGTGAACCCAGCACAATGCGCGCGAGTCTCACGTTCTCCGTGGGTGGTTCTTGCGACATTCAGACCAACATTGTCAGCAGCCTGTTATAAATTTAATAGATCTCTTTTCCAAGCTTGTCCGAGGTCGAAGACTTATGCCATATGGCGTCCTCAGTTACGCAAGGACTCCTGTATTATGCACAGAGGATTCCAGTTTCACCATCTTTCCAAAATTTGGCAAAGATCGGAATCTCCGAAATTGGGATCCCTTTAAAGGTTGTGTTAATTTTTTCGCCAATCAGTTACGTCCGGTCACTTAAGATTTTCCGAGAACTCAAGTACACTGATGACGGTCAATAGCTATCGACCGATGTGTCATCGATGTCGTGTCGTTTGAAGACAAAACCTACTTATGGTAGCTAGTTGCACGGATTAACTCATCTCATGTTTCGTGCGTCGCTAAATGTCGGACCTTGACCTTTGGTGATCAATCATCACCACGATCCGAATGAGCTTCAATTTATGTCAAAATTAATGTTTTGTAAATTATCATTTAAAAAATTGCAGTTAAATTTTATGACTTGTTTAAACTGAAGCTATCTCGCCCTGTTCCGAACTGTTTGTAGTTTGTACTAAGGTATTTGTTTATTGTCTTCTATCCTATGTGTTCTATTATTATCCCCATCCTTTGAATTCATCGTTTGTCAAATTTACATTTATCTCAATCCCAAGCTTAAAGCTGCGTTTCCACCAGAGATGTGCGGGGATGTGTTTTCATATATTTGACACCTCGCTCGGCGCTTTGCGAGGTGTCAAATGTATGAAAACGCATCCTCGCACATCTCTGGTGGAAACGCAGCCTTAAGGGCATAAAATCGAAAGTGTATTGATGTCCAAATGGAATTGCACTAGGCAATATCGGTTACCAAGTTATGGACCAAATCCATAACAACCAGCTACTTATGGATCGTTTCCAAACTTGGATTGGCAAGCGAAAGTTTGTTGGTAATCCTGAACTAAACAGTATGTTCGCACCTCACGCTATGTAGCGTGAGCGTCGAGAATGCGAAATACAATTCGTGTTCACAGATGTATGAACCAATGATTTACTTAATGCATAACTACACAGAAACAGTGGAAAGCATTGAATTTATAACACAGAGAGGTAAGACTTAAACCGTAATCTCGCACAGGTTTGGAGAAGCCCAACTGGATGTATATATAAGTACATTACCTACTTACAGAAGACCGCAGCAATAATAACACCATTACTTGTTCTTTAGGTAGGTAAGTTGTGTTTTATTCCTGGTGGTGAATAGGGTCCCCAGAGCTCGCGAGGATGCGCAGTGTTTAGAGTGAGGAACCTGAATGTCTCTAGCTGTAACACAACGAATCTTCAAGTAATAAAGGCTCTGCAAAGCGCTTGTGATTCTTCTGGAGTCACAAGCGTCCATAGGCTACGGTGTCTGCTTACTATCAGGCAGGGTGCAAGCTTATGTGCCACCGTCATGGTAAAATATAATATACGAATGGAATTTTTACTCGGCTTAAATGAGTTGTTTTCTAAACTCAAGAACACCTGTTTTAAAGTGTTCACGACATGATTGACATCTCCTTGAATGAGGCTGCTGTGCTAAATGTGACGCTTTTATTTTGAAAAATGTGTGATGTTGACTATTAGTGCCCTAGTAATTTGAGTGATGAGCAATGTTTGGTGTATCTCGTGAATCTGTTTACGCCTCAATAACTCCCGTCTCATTGTAACAGTTTTGGGATTCCATAATTAACCCGACCAGACCGGAATTCTCATCTAAACACTGTGAAATCGCATTTAATAGTCCGCATATTTCCGATGAAAACTGTTTATCATTGTTAATATTGGAAGCGGCATTCCTTGGCGTGAAGCGATAATTGAAGATGCAATGCCCGTATATTAAATACAAGATGACTCGTGACATTTTTTGTAGCGCCATCCAGTTTCATCCGGAGTAGATTCCTATCTTTGGCATTCCGATCTTGGCCGATGCCCCTGGACTTGGAAAAAAAGAAAAACGGACTTTCCAATGGACTTATCTCAAGGCCACGAGAGCATTAACACGTTTTTCAATTGTTTTTTCTTGTACGGTTCTTCAGATGCACTCAAGCGCAATTGTCACGAACGTCTTCAATATTCAGCTGTTTCCCACTAACCAGTAATCTTAAGTTTCGCTTGCACAATATCGAGTGAAACTCTGAATTTGACTAGGTACATTTTCATTGTTGCAACGGTAAAGGATCTAAATTTTGCTAATACCGTATTGTGTGGATCAGAAAGCAGTAATTCAAAAGTTAATTGCCATGAGAACGGAGTTTTATTCCTAATTAAAATGAAATGTGCGGAACCGATAAGAAGTGTACAGAGGTTGAGGAAACCTTGAGAAATTCTTTCGTTTTATTGTTGATTGTTTTAGCAATTTCGTAGAAAACTCTTTTAGATGTCCTTGATAAGAATAGTTTTTTGGGTAACGGATGCTGGCAGTGTCAAGGCTGGTTGATAAGGGTTTTATGGTTTGCCCAGAGCAGATAACGGTCCAGGCGTTGGCTTGCAAACATGGTAATTGGGTAAAGCTTTTGGACCGTTGTTTATAAGATAACAGCCTGATAAAAGTTGGGGAATTAACATGTTATATGCTTGTTTCCTGTTTGTATTTTATTTAGCCCTTTAAGTGTTAACGATCTGCAAGGATTAATATATTCTCGTGATGTTTTTGTCTTATATTTTTTGGTCAAGTTTGGTTTCCCCCCCGCTGGGTTGAAAGGTCAGATTGTAGTTGCTTTGGGAAAATTAGTCCATGACCCTCTTCAAAACAAAAATAACAGAGAAATCAAAAAATCAAGAACATATGCTTCTTTCTGCCAAATATCGTGGATGACATAATATCGTTTAAGATGCACTGACACTATAGTCAATAATAGTGCCTTTGGAGAGAATCTCGGCATCCCGCACACATCGACATTAATAATCGTCATTCTCCTGAGCCGGTACATTTGTTTTAATTAGTTACATGTCATCGTTTAATGGCGGATCTAAATCTTCGGTGTTTAAATTAAGCTGTGTTTTAGTTAGTTGCTGTTGAATTTAAATTTGGGAGACGAACAAAGAATACCAAAATGGGGATATATATTGAGCGTAACATGGGTTTCTGAGTATTCTCGTTTCATAGGGTAAACTTATCAATTTTAGAAACCTTAATTATTATTAACACTGAATCGGCCAAGTACTCATACTCATACTCATCTTTGTCAACAATGTCAAAAGTCACACCATCTGCTCAATTTGGAGTCCAAATTATTTCATAGGTACAGTTTCTAGCATCCATATTGTTCTAGAATCTTCTACAGCCAAATAACAACGTCATTACCACTTTTCTCAATTAAAGTCCATCCTCTACTCCGGACACCGGACAGAACTGATCCGGAGGGGCCAGCGCGTACGCAGCTGTCGGCAATTGAAACAAATGAACGCGGCGCCACGCCACTACACCGCCCTGATACCGTCTCAACCAGTGTAAAAAGACCTGCTATGTAATATAGCACTTGTATAGTTAACTCTTTAAGTACTGAAAGAATTCACGTGACTCAAGGACCAGGGAATTTTGGTGTAAGTCAAAGGTCTCAAGAATTTGACGAGAGTATTATTGTATGACTGATGTGTGTTTTGTGGTGTGGAAAGTCCACTCTTCTAAATTGTATTCACTTGTCATGTGGTTTTGGGAACACCATTACAATACTCGCAAGGCGTGCTCAAATAGGTACATGAAAATTCCACGTGTTCTAATATTCAACTAGGAATAGGTTTTAGACTAAATATTTAAAATATGCTCTCGTTTGGAGTTTGAAACTGCTCTGACATATTTTAAACAGTCATATGGCACTTGACTGTAGCACGGTGCAGTGGTGCAGTGTTTCTTGTATCGGTCGGTTTACCTCACAAAGTTGGGAAACGGTTTTCATTGTAGCATTCAATAAACCAATGTTATGCAAGAAAACACTGATACGAGTATTTGTTGAACCTGAATAGGTTGTACTACAAAATTTACCACGTACTTATCGGTGCTTGATAACGCGACTGCTAGTGATAACACTCTTAATTTACTAAAGCATATAAAAGTATAAAGAGTAAGGGAGACATCATCAGATATAATCAGATATGAAACTCGCATACGAGTCTCGTACTCTCGTAAAGCCTTGTGCTCCAGTTCTACAGCTTTCGCATTCAAGGAGTTGTACCTACAGCTCTCAAATAATTGTTACGGAATTTGAATATGTATGTAATGATGTCTATTCGAACCGAACAAGCCACAACTACTTACATACAAGGGCGGATTTAGATACTTAAGTTTTTTTACCTATAAATATATCAGATCATGAAGAAATGTATGATTGATGATAAAATCCTTCCCGCAAAATACAGAACATTTACGGATCGACATTCCCATGAATCACTATAACATACAGACAAAAACAAATAATAATTTGATAATTGTATAACGCCTATTATTTATTCTATTCAGTCCCTATGTATAGTTATCTCGTCTGAAGTTGGGTGACCCTTTTCAAACTTTCGAGCGTGAGCGCATCTTCTTATCAATCCTGTTTGTTAGTTTCTTACGAAATCATTTCACGGTGCATTCTAATAATAGCCTAATTGTGTCAATCATTTATGCCGGAATATCCGTTACTCTTGTAATACCTACGTCTAAGTTTTTGTAACACATTGTCTTGAAGAACATTATCGAAATCTATAAAATTAAATGTTAATTTATCATGTAATTTCCTCTGCTGGATAAAGGAGTTACTTTTAATGATTTAAAAGAAAGGTGTTGCTTTTATATCTATTATGTTATAAATGTTATACCACGTTCGTATCACAGTAGCGCCTCAGAAAATTCTTTGTTAGTAAAAATTAAGGCAAAATATATGAAGAATAATCTTATATTTCGTAATAATAAGTACAATGTAAGTTTATGGCCTGTAAAAACAAAATAAGGAATGATAAAGAAAGAAATGAAACAGACCTAAATAACACAACGTTAACGAAAACGTTTAAATATGATGTCATCAATTTGGTCCGGCGCAAACCGAACTTTTTGCAGTAACCGTAAAGTGATCACGAGAGGACACTGCAATTCAGGAGTAATTGAAGGAATTAACTAATAGTTAATTAACTAACTGCTTTAACGAGCGATTGGCGATCTTCAGATCTGGCTCATTGGCGTCACTTGGAGCTTGAGTACATAATTACTGCGTAATTGGAGGTGGAAAACAAAGTCAACAAAATACTATTTATTTCTTAGTAGAGTTTTCGTTTAGTTTTTATTATAGCTTATTGTAACTTTGTCGTTGCCGGTCATAAATTACATTTGTACTTACCTCCAAAGTTGATATAAATCTTATATCTTTAAACGAGCAATTCTTGTATAGGTATATATTTATTTAAATATTTATAAAAAGACGCGTAGCTCGAGATAAGTCGAGATACTCTCGAGTACAACATGTGCTACGGGCGCTGAGGTGATTCTCTAGCCGCTTCGACTAAACTCTGCTTTAAACTATGAGCGGGATGCTGTGATTATCTGTCAAACATTGGTTTTGTTGGACAGACAACCTTCTGTACGTTGGTATTATTAATTATTTTGGGCACCGACAAAGGAGGCCGAAAACGAAACAATTACACATTACATTCGTACTACAACTGCGTCACACCGTTCTATGAACAATGGTACAACCAAATGAGCATAATTACACGAGTGGCGTATTTCCGAAATTGTCGTAATTTGAGCGATTAACTTTCTACGCGCGCGCGCACGTTTTTGATCGCTAATTGTCTCCGTGGTCGCTTATTGTTGATTTTGGGGTTTTGTTCTCATGTTAAAGCGAAGGGAGAAAGGGTTTTTGGATCATCATTATCACATTTAAAACCAAAGTTCTATAAATCTGCAGTTTGTTAGAGAAGAAACAAACTGTATTTAGATTATACCAGCTAACACGATAGATTATATTATATCGTCACGTATATGGCCAAGATTTTTCTGCTTTGCCATAATAGAGTAGGCCCATTTTTGAAGAAGTAGAATACAAGAAGCAAATCGTGTAACAGTTGGGGTGACAACGTAATCAGAGGGTTTAGACCCTGCAGAATACGGATCTGCCTGTCTCCATCCCCAAATTTGAGCCGGAAGAATGTTATATCGGAAAAGGTGCAGCCCATACAAATTTTTTCGTTGTACATTTGGTAAATCGTTGTTCCGGTACCCTAACTATGGTCCAATTGTTATGGATTTTTGATATGCCGTAAATAACAATATTTGTCATCGTATCCCGAAATTTTTGACACTCCAGCTCCACGTCTTTCTCGGCCGTCTTGGAAAATCTGTCACTTTTTTCAGTTTTTTGCTTGTACTGTCGTTATAGTTCATTTTAGTGCTAAACATGGTTTGGCAATATTGTAAAACACAAAATTTGCTGAAACTTTTGGGTACAAAGATTTTTTCTATGACCCCTAGGGACGAAGATATGACAGGAGATATCATTATAAATTACCACTTTTTTCTAGTTTTCCTCTCATGTTTACGTTTAAAGTGCATTTTAGCGTTAACTATAGTTCAGCAATATTGTAGATTACAAAATTGGCTACAACTTTTGTATTGAAATATTTTTTCCACGATCATCAGTAAAGAAGATACGATGTCACCTATGGGGTACTACCGTCGATATTTACTACTTTTCCAGTTTTCTTCACATATTTTCGTTTTAGTGCATTTCTCGGTCAGCAATATTATAGAAGACAAAATTATATGCAAATTCAAAGTACCTACGATCTTCTAGGTATCGTGGAAACAGACGATTTTGTCTTCTGAGGGATTGAAGTGGTACAGATCGGAAAGTGACAGATGCTTTATCTTGTCGTCTATCCCGCTATCACTCGACCATCATAGATCCCCTACAGATTGCGATTAAATGCACTCAAACCTAAATATGAGAAGAAAACTGCAAAAGTAGCAAATTTCAACGGTGCTACTCCATAGATGACTTCATATCTTCTTTCCTAATGGTCGTGGAAAAAATATTTCAATACAAAAGTTGTAGCAAATTTCGTGATCTACAATATTGCCGAACTATAGTTAGTGCTAAAATGCACTTAAAATGTAAACATGAACGGAAAACTAGAAAAAAGTGGCAATTTTTAATGATATATCCTGTCATATCTTCGTCCCTAGGGGTCATGGAAAAAATCTTTGTACCCAAAAGTTTTAGCAAATTTTGTATTCTTCAATATTGTAGAACTATGTTTAGCACTGGAATGAACTTTGACGACAGTAAAAGCAAAGAACTGAAAAAAATGACACTATTTCCAAGATGGCGGCCAAAGTTATGGAGCTGGAGGGCCGAAATTTTTAGGTTACCATGGCTAATATTGTCCTTCACAACATACCAAAAAACCATATCAATCGGACCTCTTTTAGAGTACCAGAGCAACAATTTACTAAATGTACTACGAAATTTTTTGTATGGGCTGCACCTTTTCCGGTATACCGTACTTCCGGCTCAAATTTCGAGATGGCGACAGGCAGATCCGTATTCTGCAGGGTCCAAACCCTCTGATAACATTGTCACCCCAACTGTTACATGACTTGCCGCTTGCATTGTTTAGAGACGCCTTTTGCAATTCTGTTCCTCCTCTATAAGGGTGACTGGTAGAGAATTAATTCCATACGACATTAAGTCCGAGCTTTATATTTCTTTTGTGCAATCAAGATTAAATAAATAAATAAAACATGACTGTATAAGCTATCCTGCTAACTGAGCATATATCAGATATAAATTCATAACCTCATGTTTAATTTACAGCTCACGTACGGAAGCAAACCTATCACAATAAATCAAAGTTTCTATACCCTGTGTGCTACATATGGTATGGAAGCATTTATACTACAGCCGTAGAACTAAAGGAATTCATAAAAACTTGTAGAAAGGTGGCTTGTGGCAACACTGCCAACATTGAAGAAGAAGAAATTAATTTATTACTCAGTGCAAAAATCAAAATACGTACAAAGGAAACTAAAAACGATAAAATAACAGAAATAATTTACTGAGATTTACTTGTACTTAATTAAGAAAGTTTCGCCAAATGGTTTTACGCAGCTTTGGGTCACGCGGTCACATTACACCTCCCTGACGCTGATTTTCAGGGACCACTAAAACGGCAGGCAAGAAATTAAATTTATGGTTTATACTATAGGTACTAAATACCATAATAGAAAACTGTCAAGTGGTTCTGCATTTGGTAATAACAGGAAAGTAGTTTGAAGTTTTCCTTTTCGGTCCCACAGCGTATTATGGCTAATATTTTACCATACATTACACTTACAATACAATAATCGCAGACTATTTTCCGTATCCTTATTTAGATATGTGTAAATATTACTATCGGTAATGATTATATCCAATAGGAATAAAATACTAACTTGAAAATCTCATCACCTTATTTGGTATTTCTTACTACTTACAAAATTATATAAATAAATAAATAAATAAATAAATATTTGTGGATAATCTTACACAAATCAACCTAGTCCCAAACTAAGCAAAGCTTGTACTATGGGTAGGTACTCAGCTACGATATACATACTTATATAGATAAATGAATACTTAAATACATAGAAGACATCCAAGACTCTAGAACAAATATTCGTGCTCATCACACAAATAAATGCCCCGGCCGGGATTCGAACCCGGGACCTCCAGCTTCGTAGGCAGGGCAATTACTTGCTTCCCACCAGCGACGTATTTGCTCGCATTGTTGCTTGTTTCTCATATGCATTGAATTAATGGGGTTTTATTATAGCATTTTGCCGAAGCGATGAAACGGGGAATATGTTAACGAAGGCACCACAGGTAGGCACAGTTGTTTAATCTAATGACTCTATGTAGAGTCGGGCAACACCGGTCAAATAGGCTCTCTAATTGGTCAAATGCACATCAAATGCCTTGAAAAATTTTAAGATCTCACTTGAAATATAATTTGATAATTAAACAGTGGATTTTCGATGAAGGAAATCGTCGTGGGGGAACCAGTAATACCGACAGTCGTTTTCGTAAAACTATCTAGTGTTTACGCCATATCTTGGGATAAGGGGGCCTACCGGGAACCGAAAATGAAGTATCTCCCTCTTTGTTGCTCCAATATGCAAGTGCGACAGAGAGGCAGATATTTCGTTTTCGGTTCGCGGTAGGCCCTTACGTGTCAAAGCGGAGTCCATGATCCTTAGAGATCCTTAGCCCCAGTGGTGGCAATGGCCAGTCGAGGGCATACATATGCATACAATTTTGGATCTTATCTCAATGGGGATACGGTGAAAAATATCTATAAATTGGTGTCTTTGCAGTCAAATTTAAGGTTTAATATCCCACACACGTACGATGATGCGTCTTGGTAATTGTCGGGTGACGCGCGCTAGCTTTAGTAGGTATAATATACTTGGACTACAATATACAAGGACGTATGTCGCGGGGTTTTGTATGGATATGCATCATTTGTGGGTAATTCCAAAAAAAGTGGCACCTTAACCTGTCATTTAGTTTTTGAATAGAAAGTACGCTAAATTTTTAATTTTTAGGAAAAGTAAAAATATTCATAGGTTCACCTAAACCTAATACATCGAGGCCAGCGCATATTTTTTAATTTAAACCTATAAATTTTATTTAAAAAAATAAAAAGTACCTGTTTTTACTGTAACCTGTCTTGTCCAAACGCGACCCTCCGCCAGTTTAAATTCTGTAGTTTATTAGTTTACAAGTTTATTTTAATAATGTACCGTGCTATATTACTGTAGAAATATTAATTAATTGAGTTTATGTTCTACGTATTTTAAACATCATTTCTAAACAACAATATTCACGCACGAAATTTGTCCAGCAATATTTTCACTGTAACCTGTGTGTTGGTGGCACGGCATCTCACTCACACATAGACACTCGTATCCGAACCACAATTCCGCCAAAATATTCAGTAAGTATCAGGCTAACCACCACGCGAAACGTTTGAATGAGTACTGTGACAGTTTTGTGGAAACACGTGATCAAAGGTGGCGATCTGGACTTTGTAACAGGTATGTTAACTTTAACTTGTCTCGATTATTTATGATATTGGTATAAAACGTTATTTATTTAATATCATTAAAATGTTCTATATACTCATGTCAGATTATATTATGAATGAAATATTCATACCATTAGCGGTTTCTAAACAATAATATATTTAACCTTCTTTTCACTGTAACCTGTGTCACTTTAAATTGTAATCGATGTACAGGTTAATGTGACGTTTGGCAGGCTAAAGATCTTATCCATGTTCATCCTTAGACCAACTCACTTGGAGGCTTTACTGAGGTCATCGAGCATTGTACTTAAATCCTCCGTGGTTTCAGCCAAGACTACTATGTCGTCAGCAAACCGAAAGTGAGTGATGTACTCGCCGTTTATGTTGATGCCTAGCCTTCTCCAGTCCAGATTCTTGAAAACACACTCCCTCCAGTGCAGCGGAGAACAGTTTAGGAGAAATAACATCTCCTTGCCTGACTCCCCGCTGCAGCGAAATAGGTTTCGAGTTCCGGTCCTGGAGTCGGACTGACACTGTGGCGTTTTCGTAAAAAAAACTTCAGTACTTCGATATAGCGGTGGTCTACTTGGTACCGCTGTAGAGATTGTAGTACCTCCCAAGTTTCGATCGAATCGAAGGCTTTCTAATAGTCCACAAACGCTAAACAGAGGGGCAGGTTGTACTTTTTAGTCTTCTGTATAACCTGACGAAGCGTATGGATGTGGTCTATGGTACTAAAGCCTCTTCGGAAACCGGCTTGTTCGGGAGGCTGGAAGTTATTTGGTGAACAATAAAGAATATTTGCCGAAACGTGGACACTGACAGTGCGATTGGTTTACCAATTTAAAGTCGCTCAGCGAGCTATGGAGAGGGCTGTGCTCGGTGTCTCTTTGAGGGATCGGATCCGAAACGATTTAATCCGACAGAGAACCAAAGTCATCGATATAGCCCAAAGGATTAGTAAGCTAAAGTGGCAGTGGGCCGGTCACATCTGTCGCAGAACTAACAAACCGTTGGAGTAGGCGTGTTCTGGACTGGAGACCACGGCTTGGCAAACGTAGTGTAGGACGCCCTCCAGCTAGGTGGAGCGATGACATACGCAAAGTGGCTGGCAGCGGTTGGAAACAAAAAACTCAAGACCGAGTTCAGTGGCATGCCATGGGAGAGGCCTATGTCCAGCAGTGGACGAAAGTGGGCTGATGATGATGATGATGATGATGAAAGAATATTTGTATTGTATTGTATTGTTATCTAGGTAGCCTGCGTTCGAGACGGTTCGTGATGACTCTTGAAAACAGCTTGTTGACATGGCTCAAAAGCGTGATGAGTCGATAGTTCTTTAGAACGACCTTTCACCTTTCTTGAAGAACAGCACCACCACACCTATGTTCCATGCCTTTGGCGTTCTCCCTTCCAGTAAGACGGAGTCGAACAACTTCTGAAGGGCCGTTAGGATCGGTTTTCCAACCGCCTCCAGGAGTTCGACTGTAATTCCGTCTTCACCGGGTGCCCTGTTGTTTTTGAGCTGTTTAAGAGCCATTCTAATCTCGTACAGGCTGATGTCTGGAATGCCATCGATATAGTGCCGGGTTAGTCTAGCTCTAGGATCTTCCACTAGACCAACTTCGGGTCTGCTAGTTGGCGTGTATGTCATTCATGTCAACTTTAAAATTGACTTTTCCTCGGCTAAGATGCATAAACTGACACTATTCAGAATCGGGCCATGGTAAAGGTGCTCCTGATGGAGTAGGAGCAGTTTTCAACGTACAGCTGATGCATTTGTTAACCAGGGTAGGGATATACCGGATTTTGAAACATTTTCAAGCTTGTAACAAAATGAGTAATATAATTATCAAAATCGTTACAGACCAAACGGTTCTTTAAAAAGACTCGCTTTTTCCAAGCAAACTGCAGTCCTTCAAAGGAACACAACAAGTTCATCAAGCAGTTTCGGATCATTCAAAATCATATCATAAGTAAGGTAATGCCTATGATGGTCTTTAGAAACAAGTTTATAATTAGTTACATATATATTGATTTTTAATTTGTACCTAGAAGAAATACCTAGTTTTATACTTATTTTAGGTTATGTAAGTTACTTAACGTGATTTTATAATGCTATGCATATGATGATTGGTTCCTAAAATAAATCTTGTTATGATTTTATCAACTCTGTTTTCCTGGTACTATTTCTCCTCTAATTTCTGAAATTATAACTTTAACCTGTTATTTTTTCTCTACTAACCTGTCTAATGTAACTTTAACCTGTATCTCCAAAACTTCAACACGACACAATTTTGTCATTTTTATGAATATCCCGTTCCCTTTCACAAATATGGTCCGATTGAAATATATTACCCCATTTTTCATCATCATAATAGTTAAAAAGTCAATTTTAATTTTATCGAAAAACTTTAACCTGTCGGTGCCACTTTTTTTGGAATCACCCTCGTAGCTTCGATAGAAAGACAGAGGAGGTCTGTACTGGGGAATTCCACCAAAGTTCGTTTGAAGTTAGGTGAAGTTTTGCCAAAATTTTGCTTGCACGTATAAAATGTTCTATGCTACTAGACTAAAACCGATCTTAAATTGAACACTTATCTCAAATTTATGTGCATAAGTGCCTTTTCGTCCCTGTTGGTGGCACGCTTTTCGGTGAAGGAAAACATCGTGAGGAAACCTGCATACATCCGCGAAGAAATTCAAAGTTGTATGTGAAGTCCCCAACCCGCTCTGGGCCAGCGTGGGGACTACAGCCCAATCCCTCTCATCTATGAGAGGCGTGCCCAGCAGTAGGCCGTATGTAGGCTGATGATGATGATGGTGGCACGCGTATAGGATCTCCATAGAATCTTTACTCTATGGTAATTTGTTTCTATCATTGAACTGGCATTGAAAATTATACATTGTATAACAACAGTGTTATACATAAACAAATGACGAGAATATTTATAACAGAACTATACACACATGTTTAGTCTCGCTTCTTCCTAGTATAGATAACGAGGGGCGATAGTTACTCGTACACACCCATCAGTGTCAGCTTTCAATACAAAATAATACATTGTACTATTTATATACTACACAAAATAGCAGCAGGTTTTCGTAGAAAACGCCTTGTCCCATATGTACCTATCAAGGCAGAAACATACCATGAAATTGGTGTCAAATCGAACAATAGCTATTTTGTTCATACTAGTACCTATGACGGTGGCAAATAAGCATACGGTGCGTGGTGGTCAATTCAATACATTGACAGACGCGCGCTACGTCATTTGCGTTAATACAGCCGGCGACTTCCTGATTTGTCGGTGCGGAGGCAGTACGATATGAGAAAAGTCTCAAATGTCAGTGTCAGCTGTCAGTCGACTCGATACCATTTTTTACTACGCCCCTACATTTAAATGGGGTAGCATTTAACGAACCACCAAATTAGTTGCCGAATGATGCTCTAAAAAATTACATTGATTACCAAAAATACTAGATTCGCACCAAATTTTCAACTCCTTTTAAATATAAAGTGCAACTCAAAAAAGTAACATGTCGATAACCTATTAAATTAAATTGTTACCAAATAAATTAGTCGCTACCCAAAAATACTTAATGATCACCTAATTTCAAACATCAAATTTCATATAGTTTACATCCAAATATTACAGGGCTCGTAATCCTATTAAAATTAATTACACCCAAATAATTCTTTCGATACCCAGAAATACTACATGATCACCTAATTTCAAGCGTCATTTGTTTAATCAATTTAATATCTAGTCTGATGCCGAATCTACGCAATGGACATTATGGCGCAATGTAAGGAACGCAAGCGACATGTTTCGGATTGATCGAGCGACATATTGTGTCGGACCCACACGCGACATGTTCGGGCTAATCGAGCGACATGTTTCGGACTCACACGCGACATGTTGGGGTCATCGAGCGACATGTTTTGGACTCACACGCGACATATTCGGGCTCATCGAGCGACATGTTTCGGACTCACACGCGACATGTTAGGGTTACCGAGCGACATGTTTCGGACTAACACGCGACATTCATAATAGGGTCACACGAGTGTTTTTTAGGGTTATGCTACAATGTTTCGGACTAACACGCGACATGTTCGGGCTCATCAAGCGACATGTTTCGGACGCATCCAGGGACATGTTTCGGACTCACCCAGCGACATGTTTCGGACTCAACATGTGTTGGTTCTGGCGCTTCGCCGGCCGCTGCCGCGGCACGCTCGCTTCGCTCGCTCGGCTCGCTTCGCTCGCTCGGCTCGCGCGTTGTTATATATATATATATATATATATATGTATATTATATACACACGCTAACGTTTGAGTCTTGGGTATCAACAATATCAACATAAGGTGTCAAACATTGCGACGTTTACCTTAATTGGAAGTTTAACTTATAATTCAATGCTAATAGTAGTTTATGCAACCGGTACATAATGAGGGGCATTAAAACACGAGTGTGAGTTTTATAAAACGAGCCGAAGGCGAGTTTTATAATAGGGTCACACGAGTGTTTTTTTAGGGTTATGCGACATGTTTCGGACTAACACGCGACATGTTCGGGCATTAAAACACGAGTGTTTTGATACACATTTTTTTTTAAAGTTACAATTCAAAGTAATCGTTGAATTGTGTAATTAATTATTAAAACCTTTGTCTGTTGAAATAATTGTAAAATTTGAAATCCTTTTCCCCGAATTAGTCAAAATCGAGTATAATGACGATTATACGTAAAGAATTTTTTTTTTACCTAAAATTCGAAATAAATGTAAAATTTGAAATCCTTATCCCCAAATTAGTCGAAATCGAGTATAATGACGATTTTACGTAAAACAAAAATTTTTTTTTACTTGAAATTCAAAATAAATGTAAAATTTGAAATCCTTATCCCCGAATTAGTCGAAATCGAGTAGAATGACGATTTTACGTAAAAAATTTTTTTTTTTACTTAAAATTCAAAATAAATGTAAAATTTGAAATCCTTACCCCTGAATTAGTCGAAATCGAGTATAATGACGATTTTACGTAAAAAAAAATTTTTTTACTTAAAATTAGAAATAAATGTAAAATTTGAAATCCTTATCCCCGAATTAGTCGAAATCGAGTATAATGACGATTTTACGTAAAAAAATTTTTTTTTTTACTTAAAATTCAAAATAAATGTAAAATTTGAAATCCTTACCCCTGAATTAGTCGAAATCGAGTATAATGACGATTTTACGTAAAAAAAATTTTTTTTACTTAAAATTTCAAAATAAATGTAAAATTTGAAATCCTTATCCCCGAATTAGTCGAAATCGAGTATAATGACGATTTTACGTAAAAAAAATTTTTTTTACTTAAAATTCAAAATAAATGTAAAATTTGAAATCCTTATCCCCGAATTAGTCGAAATCGAGTATAATGACGATTTTACGTAAAAAAATTTTTTTTTTACTTAAAATTCAAAATAAATGTAAAATTTGAAATCCTTACCCCTGAATTAGTCGAAATCGAGTATAATGACGATTTTACGTAAAAAAAATTTTTTTTACTTAAAATTTCAATATAAATGTAAAATTTGAAATCCTTATCCCCGAATTAGTCGAAATCGAGTATAATGACGATTTTACGTAAAAAAATTTTTTTTTACTTAAAATTCAAAATAAATGTAAAATTTGAAATCCTTATCCCCGAATTAGTCGAAATCGAGTATAATGACGATTTTACGTAAAAAAATTTTTTTTTTACTTAAAATTTCAAAATAAATGTAAAATTTGAAATCCTTATCCCCGAATTAGTCGAAATCGAGTATAAAAACGATTTTACGTAAAAAAAATTTTTTTTAGTCAAAATTCAAAACAACTAAAAAAAGGGACATTGCAATAAAAAAAAAAAACTAAAAATAAATGTAAAATTTGAAATTTTTAACCCCGAATTAGTCGAAATCGAGTATAATGACGATTTTTCGTAAAAAATTAAAAAAAAAAATGTTATTATATTTAATAACATAATGAACAATTTTAATTCATAATAATCATTATGTTACAGCTGTAACCTTCTCCACACGTAAGAACATTGAATTTTATTATGCGAGTTTCTACGGTTTCTGAACACATTTTTTAATTTGTATGTATTAACTACAATATAGCTCGTAATGTGTATAATATTTGGATGTAATTCTAATAACAAATGATGCACGAGATTAGGTGGTAGTTTAGTATTTTTGGTGGTACTTGACAATTTTTTGATGCGATTATAAAATTTCAGGGAACGCAATAAGTAAAATAGCTGCTACTGCTGGAATAATAGGTATGAGTGTTTAGGTGACCTGAAATTGATGGTCGATACATTTTTTTGAGTGTTCAGCCTTATTTTAGGGTTCGAAAATTTGGTGATATCAAAAGTTATTTAGGTGATCATTTTATTTGTTCCCATTTAAATGAGCGAATCTTTGCGACGTCAGTAAGTTTACGTCAAAGAAGAAAATGTCACATATCGATCCCGCCCCGCCATGTCAGGAAGTCGCCTAAAGGGATCGTCCTAATACAAACGCACTACGCGATGATCGCGCAATCGCGCGACTGAAATTCGCGAATATATTGAACTCGAATAGGTGTCCTAAGGGATCGGCCGGGTTATAGTAAAAATCTGATTTGGTAAACGGTTTTATTTCGAAATACTACATATTAAAAATGTAAAAAAAATACGATGTTATATTTGAGACCTTTATCTAGTGCCGTCGGATGTCCGTTACACAATTTGCAAAACTTTGTTCGATAGAAAAAAATTCCAAACATACCTCTATTTTCTATCTTAAAACTAATTTTATTTCAATCTTAGGTAACATCATGAGTAGAAAATAATACTAAAATAAACGTATTTGATGGTATGAGGGATGTCGGGATTAATATTGTTAATATAGTAAGCCATGTATTTTTCTCACCCAAAAATGTACTAAAAATTTATGAAAATTACGCGCACAGTTCCGTAGAGAGTGGGATGGTCAATTGCAAACTCACGCGTGTTAGAGCGGGACATTTGCAATGGAAGAACCTCGCCTTAAAACAAACGCGACTACGCGATTATCGCGCTAACTCGCGACTTTTTACTAGCAACACCGGCGGCCGACCGGGGCATTTATTTGTGTGATGAGCACGAATATTTGTTCTTGGGTCTTGGATGTTTTCTATGTATTTAAGTATTTATTTATCTATATAAGTATGTATATCGTCGCTTAGTACCCATAGTACAAGCTTTGCTTAGTTTGGGACTAGGATGATTCGTGTAAGATTGTCCACAAATATTTATTTATTTAATAATTCTAAGTAAAAGTCGCGCGATCGCGCGATCATCGCGTAGTCGCATTTGTAATTTGTATTAGGACGATCCCTTAGGTAAGAAGCGGTTATAGTGTGGGTGCAGTCTTGCGTTGCGTTACGACATTCTATAAAATGACAAAAATAAATCATTAGTTACAGCTTGACTCAATAATTTGCAATACAAAGTAATACTAATCTACATTCATCTTATTTCTGACACTTGAGCCAATCGTCAGAGCGTGGCTAACTTTCCCATTGTTAAAAATGCAAATTATTTAAACTGCAATAATGCAAATTAAATTTCAAATTTCAATAATGCAAATGTAAATCAATTGATTTAATTTCATTGTTGCGTGTAAATTAATACTTCACGCTAACTAAACTGAATCAAGATGGATTACCATTGAATGGTAATATCTACTTCGAATTTCAACTATTGAATTGTTTCTTCCATACTTAACTACTGATAAATATAATAATCAGCTGGTGCATAATAACGCTATTCAAAAAATTGCATACAAAACCAGTCAATACCTATACAAAACAAATAACTGCAGACGCCCTCATCCTGAGGAAGAACTCCCGAAGAGTTCAAAACATGTCGTCCGAAGTGACAATTAATACGTAAGTTTTAACCGTTTAGTAAAAAAAATATAATTAATTAAGAAGATACTATTCGAAATTCAAAAATATCGTGTATAAAAAGTGGTACTTTCCGCACAGTTTGACTGCTTAGAAAACGCACTTTTCAAGCACATGCATTGTAAAAGAAAATATGCTTCGAAATTAAAAAAAATATTGCGTATAAAACTGTTTAGCAGCCAGTGTTCGGGAGCCCGGATATCGGCTTCACAGTTCACACTTTCCAGCGCCGCGGCGGATATGTCTAGCATCAGTTGCATACAAATCACCTCAATCAATTATCTACCCGTTGGCGACACTGTCAAGGATGCTTCTCACGGTATACACGTGTAGGTCTTAAAATAGAATGGATAATGGATGCTAGCTTTTTGGCCACGGTGGAATAGATTGTCACGTTTGATTGTAATTGACAAATATCATGTATGATACCGTCAATAATATTAATAAATAAATGAAAAAAAAGTTTATAAAGTACCCCCTGTATTGTTTCGAGAATGAGGCATTTTTACGAGAATGTTGGTTTTCCGCCAGTGTTTTCTTGCTGAATCGCGATGCCGATGCGTTGCGCGGGAAACCTATTATTTATTCTGTAAAGCGGCGTTCTACTTGTATGACTATATATTTATCATGGAGTCACTTGTTGAAGTTGTTCATAGATACTAAATTACTTAACTATTCATTACGAAACATGATGATGGAGCTATTTAGAAGATACCTGTACAAATACGATAGATAAATAATCATTAAAAAGGTAGCTTTGTAGATAAACACAATTATTTATATTACCTTCCCAATAGCTTTATGTTGCCAGGTCAGTTTATCCTTATCTTCAAACTAAACATATAACTGTAAACGTTAATGCTATAACAGTATTATCTTGACTTAGATAAGACAATATAAGTGTCCTGCTTTGCTGTATTAATGGCTGTAACAAGCCTTTAGCCATAACATCACGTTTGTAAAGCAAAATAGAGATTAAGAGGCGTCAGGTTTGTCGCTTGTTTCTTATCTGTTTCACGTTATATGCCATTGTTGTGTGTGGAGAACAGGTGTCAAGTATAACAAAAAGATTATAACAGTTTAAACATAATATTGCTAGACCGATTGCAATAAAGTAAAAAAATGCAAATAAAGACTTTTATGTCACAACTCACACCTGGCCATAAACTGGCCATTATCGCACGCTCCGCGCGCGAAAAAACCCACTTCCTGGCCAGGGGGTGACATAAAATTTTGTACTTACCACGGGCGATAATAAAGAAAGCCTCAAATCGCATATTTATCGCCCTTGCCTTCGGCTCGTGCGTAAAATACCTGCGATCTGAGACATTCTTTGTTTTATCGCCCTTGGTAAGTAATGTACTATTATGTCACACCTGGCCATAAACTGACCATTATCGCACGCTCCGCGCGCGCGAAAAAACCCACTTCCTGGCCAGGGGGTGACATAAAATTTTGTACTTACCACGGGCGATAATAAAGAAAGCCTCAAATCGCATATTTATCGCCCTTGCCTTCGGCTCGGGCGTAAAATACCTGCGATCTGAGACATTCTTTGTTTTATCGCCCTTGGTAAGTAATGTACTATTATGTCACACCTGGCCATAAAGTGGCCATTATCGCACGCTCCACGCGCGAAAAAACCCACTGCCTGGCCAGTGGGTGACATAAAATTTTGTACTTACCACGGGCGATAATAAAGAAAGCCTCAGATTGCATATTTATTAAAATGCCTGCGATCTGAGACATTCTTTGTTTATCTATATAATTAATGTACTATTAATTAAGGAGACGATATTACAGAAATCGAATAGCAAGCTCAATAAAGCGTGTGTGTATGGGTCCTGCGCAATCAATTAGTGAAAGCAATAAGGGTTTTACTTGGACCATTTACCGGCCTGTTAGAATGAATCATATAAGCAATATACAAATAATGAACTCACTATATCAAGCTATTTACAAATTTTTATTGTGAAGAAGTTCGAGTACATAAAACCTGTAACCAACCGATAAAATGTAACCGTTCATGCTGCACATATTTGGAGGTTGTGTAACATAAAGTTCACATCACACGATCGTTTATTGCTTCCTCTACGCCATTAATTAGTACGAATTTAGATACCGCATCAGTACTGCCAACATGACGTGATTAAAAATGCAGACCATAAAGTGTCGGATGTGGCGCTCGATTTTTAAATGTTTTAAAACGTTGCTCAATTCGGATTCGAGGGTTTTGAGACGCTTGGATTGGAATGAATGCCGTTAGCTGCCAGTATCTTAAAGTATTTTAATTATATTGAGGACGAAATTTTGTTGGTATTTTTAAGTTTAATTCGTTGGATTTTTGAAGTGTAATGATGGACGACCGGATTAGACCAAATAGGAAAGAGGGCATAACATGAGGGCTTACGTTATACTTGGCAATATAACTAAGACTAAATGACTAAAATGCCTGTTTACCTAATAAACTTTATTTATAACAAACCTTCCTCCAACCTCGTCTAAAACTAAGCAGTTATCAATCGTATTGTCTTCGATTTTCATTCTTCCAGAACCTAATGCATCTTCATTGTTTAATTTAGTTCAGCAATCCATTACCGCCGGTGCATACAGCATACCCGCACGGCGCATGCGTCAAGATCGACGCGTGCGCCTGACGTGCAGTTTTCATTTACCACAGCATCCTAACTGCAACTTTAAAGTTTAACCCATAAAGCTCAATTTCCTATGGATATGATTGCTTTGAAAACTAGTGACTGTGCTATGCGATTTATGATGCTATTTTTTCGAAATAAGGTTTAGATTTGAATGCTTTTGGTCACAATGAAAGGGTAAACGTGCAGTCGGTTTGTTATTTCATTTAGCTTGCATTCCAGTGGCTAGTGCAATTAAAGGTCAAAAAGGCGTATGTCGCTATGGGATTCGTATGAAGATACGACTTTTTGAGGTTAAGATTCGAAGCGGATAATGGACTAGTGTTTTGCCGCGGCGTGCCTCTGTTTGATTTGTCATGTTTGTGATTGGTGTTTGATTTGTGTTTCCAGCTTGCATGCCTGTAATGATTGTTTTGCGGACTACGTGTGCTGTAAATAATGGGGAATGATGAATGGAAATTTGTATTAATTTCTAGCACTGTTTTGAAGGTTATTTAAACACGAATTCTGAAAATGTTTATAGCTTTTAGACGCAAAATCGTGCGTACATTGTTATTTCTTCACGCATTTGCGTTTGTTATATATAATCCTAAATAATAAAAAAGTGTGTATTTATTTCATCCAGTAATTCCGCAGAAAAAATAATTTTATTTCTATCTTTTGGTAATTCACGCGGTAAGGGTTTAATGTTAAGTATAAGTACCTACTTATAATTTATACGTAATACTTACCTACATAGTATTGCGCAGGGAAGAGAAGTACGATAGCCATGTGACTTTAAGAGTCTTACGTATGAAAATTAGGTATGTGAATGTTGGAGGGTTGTAAGAGGTAGGTAGGTCAAAGAAAAGATTAATGGACTGCGTGAAAGTGTATATCAATAGAAGCAATTTGAGTGAGTAGGTGACAAGAAATCGACAGGTATGAAAAAAAAGGAGTGCGGCACCTTTTTTTTTGAAGCTGGCTGGGCTGGGGAAATTTTTAGAGAGATTTGATTGTATAGATAGATAAGAGGATCTTGGAAATTTCGGAGACATTTAAAAATAATCGTGCGCTATCTCGTTAAATAAAAGTAGGTACCTATGTTTATCAAAGTTGAAAGTTTGTTTATCTTTACCGCCATGGGAATCTTCATATCCGGGACCTAATGGCCACGGATCGGACCGGATCGGGCCGGATCAATAAAATGCACATATACTCGTACCATACCCCGGTATGTCGATCGATTAAAATATAAACGGAATATTAGTCACTCTTGATTTCAATGAGAGGAATCTATTTTTAAAACAGCGGGGTAATCACGTAACGATATGTACTACCGTTGGTACGTATTTAATGTCAGTTTTAGAATGGTATTTGACATTTAAATCTATCGTACTAACGGTCGAAAACGTAACGTGATTACCGCGCTGTAGTCAAAAATTTTATGAAAAAGTAGCATTTAATCTGCGCTGTCCAAAGATTTTCTGGAAGAGATCGCTCTTTAGCGATAAAGACAGCCTGCTAACTACCTCTAACTAATTTTGTATTATGATGTCTGCAATAAAGTGCATTTGTGCTGTTTTCAGCATCATAAACATGTACACATGTATTTTTTTAACCTGACTGTGGCTTTATAGGTCGGGCCTAATCAAGCGATAGGAGTGTGCGGTTGGAGAGTGGCCTGGGGAAAATCCAGGGGAAACCCTCCGACACGACCATGCGGGCGGTTTAAACACTGGAATACTCCAAGAGTGTACATATTTGATGAAATCAGTGCGCAACCCCATGGTTTTCTAGAACAACTCTTTGCTAGAGGTATAAGTACCGCATAATATTTGTTTTATACAATAATGAAGTGCCTTATGGTCACTATAAAGTGTCATCAATCCTTGAATTTAAACTTTCGTGAGTCATGTTACCTATAACTTAATTTTACCAGAGACTAGGAATGATATAGGTTGTCAATGCCTATACATTGTGGCGTAATTTTAAAATAATGGGCCTGCTGTAGCTAGTTTCACTATGGAGAGATCACTTTACCATTTAATTCGTATGCGACTAAGACCTCTGCTTAAAACATAGCGCCATCTGTTGGGAGCTTCTACTTTGTGTTCATGCCACTACATACGAATTAAATGGTAAAGTGATCTCTCCATAGTGAAATTAGCTACGGCAGGCCCATTATTTTAAAATTACGCCACAATGTATAGGCATTGGCAGTCTATATAATTCCTTGTCTCTGATTTTACTAAACGGTTAAAACTCACGTATTAATTGTCACTTCGGCGCTTTCGGCGGCTTCGGCTTTCGTATTAATCGGCGCGGGTCGCAGACGCACTCATCCTGAGGAAGAATTCCCGAAGAGTTCGAAACATGTCGCCCGAAGTGACAATTAATACGTGGTGTCACCAATCGTCTTGCAAAAGGAGTGAGAAGTAGAGACATACATATATCCAAGGTCGTTCATCTCTTTATCTCTTTTTTAACCCCCGACGCAAAAAGAGGGGTGTTATAAGTTTTATGTCACACCTGGCCATAAAGTGGCCATTAGCGCACGCTCCGCGCGCGAAAAAAACCCACTTCCTGGCCAGGGGGTGACATAAAATTTTGTACTTACCACGGGCGATAATAAAGAAAGCCTCAGATCGCATATTTATCGCCCTTGCCTTCGGCTCGGGCGTAAAATACCTGCGATCTGAGACATTCTTTGTTTTATAGCCCTTGGTAAGTAATGTACTATAACGTGTCTGTCTGTGTATATGTGTATCTGTGTATCTGTCTGTGGTATCGTAGCGCCCAAACTGATGAACCGATTTTCGTTTAGTTTTTTTGTGTCATAGATAATTTTATCCCGAGTGTTCTTAGCCATATTTCATGAAAATCTGGTCAGCCGTTTGAAGATCATCAGCCATCATGCCGAGGGGTTTTTAATTTTTTTTAATTTTTCTTCTCGTCTTATCTCTATCTTATGTTAAACACAATGATTTCTAAATAAGTTTTTATTGATTTAGAATCTTATTTATCGATCCAGATTGTATTCTAATTGCTATAAGTTGAATAAAATCAATACGATTATACTAATTATTAACTACTATAGGAAGTTGTAATTCGCAGTTGTGGGTTTGCGAGTCTGGTATGCAAATACGTTATAGTATTTTGCGTTGGCTGCTATTTCTTAAAACTGTTATTCGATCTTGAATCCTCTAGTATGTGAAGTAAAGCGGATTTTTGTACGGAAGGCTTTGACACTGCATGGCTAACTTAAATGATGTTAAGTATACAAATTATACAATACAAGATACTTATTACGTGGGAAGGCGTTTTGGTCTGGGCCTGATGCCTGATAAAGCAGTTGTCATAACGTATTCACTGAATACTAAAATAGTTAACATATAATTTTAAGGGGGTTTCTTTTAAGGAAGTTTCCTTGGGTGGTATATGGACATAAAATACAATAAGCAACTACAAGTCGTAAAAATACCTAATAAAATTGTTAACATGTCTTTTTGAGGGGTTTCCTTTTAAGGAAACGGGTGGTGTAGAAATAAAAATACAATAAATACAAGTTGTAAGAATACTAACTTGTTATGTTGACAGATATTAGCTGCACTTTTATAGAAATGTCTCATTTAAATACGAGTAGGTTAAACATGTGGTTATTATTATTATGTGTATTATATATTATGTTTATTTATTTAATTTTTGGTTTTATGAAATAGGAACTTTATTAACGGAACAAAACGAAATAACATTAAAAATAATATTCAAGTAAATCTAAAACCTTACTACGAACAAAAGAAAAATATAACTTATTATGATTATAAAAGTAAAACGTACTAATAAAAATAATTTAGTTTAAAACATATCTAGGCTACGTTATGTGCCCGTTTTACTTGTATTTATTTTCTGGTCTGGACCCCCGTTCCGGGACATTCCTGGTGCAAACGCTGGCGGTCGCCGTTCAACGGGGTAATGCAGCCAGTGTGATGGGCACCTTTGCGCCGGGTGTGGCTCGGGGTGGGTTGTTTGAGTAGTATAGTTTTAGGGATAAGTTTAGTTTTAGATTTTATGTGTATTATTTGTGTTATGTTTTAATGCATTCCCCCGTTGAATGGCGATGCCTATTCATTGCCCGTTTTACTTGTATATATACTACAAATTAGACTATCACTATCTATCCACTGTATTGTCTACATATTTAGCGATTTAATTTTTAGAATATACCTACGTATTATGCCCAAACAATGCCACGGACGATACCTGCTTGTGTGGATGTAACAAAACTGATAATTATCTTCGCGCATTGAACATATATAAATCTTTTTCATAACAGTAACCTTCACATCTTCACAACGGCTGGTGATGCATGGGGCTACAATTAAAATAATTTGTTAACGGAAGAGTAAATCATTCTGCAATTAGATACCTCCAACATTTAACGTTACGGTGATGCGTCGAAATCCATGTTAATATAAATGCTAAAATAGTTTTGTCTGTGCAGTGTGTACAGTCAGCCCATGAAAATGTTGAGCATACTTAGAACCTTGTCACATCGAAATCTAAGAAATATTTAGACTGAAACGTCATAAAATTTAAAACCTCTTTAATTTGACAAAGTACTAAAGTGCTCAACATTTTCGTTGGCCCACTGTACCTAGAAGGTGACTTAGACCCTATTATTGAAATGAAAGTCCATGCAAATATACCTTATTTCTACCAAAGGGGCTAATATGATCTTTTATATGTCGGACGTATATCATTCGTCTCTTTCGCACTTATATACTTGACAGTAAGGGACGAATGCTGTATATCCGACATAAAAGCGATTGTCTTAGCCCTGCAGAGACTATTAAATTATAAAGACAGTCAATGCCTAGGTCTCCCTCTATTTCTCCAAATTAGTTTTATTTTCTGACTAGGAATTGTGGTGTCTATTACTAAGCATTTATGGCCTAGAATAGTATGAACTTCCACGTGTGTTTTGGTCATATTACTAGAATAAGCTGCTATTTCTTGTTATACTCTGTTTTTTTAAAATATGAAGTGGCCTATAGTAAAATGTATGCCGCATTCATTTGTTTCTTGCATAGAACTTGTTTAAAACCATACTCATAAATAAAAGGCTGGAGTCAGTTCGCGTTCATAATGATTGATTGCAATGTAATTCGTATTTGTTTGATCGCTCTATAATTTGGTGGATGATAATTAAATTTAATGCAACAGTACCGACTATGGTACGTTAATGTTCGGCTTGGTAATGGTGTCAAATTTCTTCATTTCCTTTTCTATTTGTGGGAAGGAAAATTCATTAGTATTTTATATACCTACTTAGGTACATTCAACAATATAGTAGTTAAGTGGTGTACCTATATATAGTATGAAACTTACTATCAAAGTATCAAAATGACGAATTTATTTATCTAGTTAAACTTATCAAATTGAATGTAAAATGTTAAGAAGAAAATAGGTAGGTTTTCACTTTGATTAAAAAATTAAGAAAATAGGTGTTTGTACCCTAAGTATTGGGTTGATTGACCGATGACACCTGTTTGATATTTTAGTGAACTTTACGAAATAAGAATTTAATATTTATGCCTTAAGGGTCTGCAGGTTACAAGGTTACAAGAATTATCAATGCTTTTGCAACATTTAAATTATGAACATTCTAAAATCTGCAAGGCAGTCTTTTACGTGCCAAGTGTCACTTGTGGCCACTTCTCGTAATTTTAAACGCATAGGGGATGCGTTCTAGGAACGGGGTACCTGCCCTCAGCGGGGTAGCTTTCATCCCTAATTAATGCTAAACATCTTGCGGGTCCGTGGTGTCTCTACGCTTCTGTCTATTGTCCGGAACATTTTGAAGATTTCGTTCCGCGATAATGATTTTTGATTCTTTTATTTAGGTCTGTCGTAAGCCCTTAATTCTGATATGCGTTTATGTTTTAGAATTTTAGTATCGTGTAATTTATGAACTCTCCTTTACGACAAAGCATAGAAATGAATGAAAATAATTGAATATATAAAAAGACATATGAAAAATGAACATAATTTATTTAACAGAACTCTACCACTCTTCAAAACTAGAACACTTTGGCTGGTGATTGTACAGTCAGCAAAATCATTGAACAAAATAATCAGTAGGTACAGTTCTTCTGCCTTTTTTAGCTCTTTACGTTTTTTTGGTTAATTTCGTGATACCTAATATATTATCTTATCGAGATTAGGGCCCTTGCTTGCCCTTGCCTTGAATGCACTTCGACCCAATAGGATCTTTTGTGCAAGTGCCTCCTCATTTATACCTACTACCGATAATAAAATAACTGAACTTACTATATTCGTAAAACAGAATGGCAATACATACAACGATATTTCCCATGTTTATATTGAACAAGGGCAAACATAACTGCTGTACGTGTACGTATGCATCTGCTAACAGTTATAATAGATGACACATTTCATTTATTTACAATTCTAGTCCAGTTGTTATCGTTATTTACCTTGTGACATACTCTCAGTCTCTCATTGTTCCCCGTCTATAGTTAGTATGAACTACGTACTCCGAATTGCTCGCTTCGCTGAACAAAGCTGTAATGACACTAATGACTGTTCAGTTCTATTGTCACAAGCGAGTGACTATTTCCTTTCGTTCAAGTCGGAGACACGATTAAGAAATATCACAGTATGTTAACTCGAATGAAAGTCCAAGTAAACAAAACATACAGGTTATGCCTTATTGGTCAGTTATAGACCATAACCAAACATCATATGGGCATGTTACACAATCAGTAAACTGACCGTGACTATAATTTTACGGTCACTTCGCCTTATGTATCGAAGTGACCGTAAAGGGAAACTCATGGTAATTCTATTTTCGATTTCGTAGCATTATCCAATTTCAAGACAAACGAAGTTTATCTGAAGTAAAGTAAAATAGGTATTTTGTACTTTCTTGAATCAGGGCAGAAGTAAATAAATGAACCTTAATTAATAATACATTATTCTGAATTCTCTTAAATGTAACGATGTAAGTCCTTCATTCATTGCCGTTAACAAAAGTTTTCAATAAAAAGTTATATAATTATCATTCTGAATAATATCTACGTTTGTCAATATTTTTTTTTATAAAAAGTTAACATACTGTAGAATGGATTCTTACTGTGCCGGCGCCTACGCCGGATACAAGGTCACTCGATCCCGAACATGTGCGAATTTACTGCGGAAAAGATCGGCTACCTACCTACCTAACCTAAATCCGGGGCCGTAAACGCTTTATTACGGGCATCGTATTTTTTTAATGCCAATGTTATAAGTTCCAAGAATTCAGGAATAGGTGATGGTGTAATATATTGTTTTTTATGAAAATGTTGTAAGTTCCGAGAATTCGGGTATAACAGGTGATAGTGAAACCTGAAAAAAAATTAAGTAATAACATCTAACATTGCGGTGTTTATGATACTTTACAGGAATCGATGAAAAAATTACGAACTGGTATTTCAGGAATATACGTATAAATAATATAACTTGAAAACAATATTAAAATTATATATTTTTTTAAATTTAGTTAATTGACGTTTCTGCATTGAAAACCCAAACTTACTAGATTTACCTATCTGCGAAATTGTTAAGCAATGTATCTATACCCAATACATTATTTTCTGTCGCCACAAAAGTTTACCTCACACCTAAAAATTTGGAAACGAAGCCACAAATCCTTTTTATTCGAACTAAGCCAAATAAGTGAACTTGCAATAGAATAATCGCTGGCACTAGCATAAAAACGGGCTAAATGTACCCAAATTTGAGTTGCTTACGTCTTTTTGGACGCGGGCGGTGTCGTAATCGGGTTGTATCGCGTAATGATGTGGGTGACCAGTGAGAGTAGTTCAAGGCAGCTGCCACCGCAGATATGGCAGTCACAAGATAGTTCACTCTTGCCTTGCGTTTTTCCTTGTATAGGGTTTGAGTACAAGGTACTTTAGAGGCTCTAGAGTAGAGGGTAGAGGTATTACGGGTTACGT
Organism: Cenopis cana; assembly: GCA_951800055.1. Taxonomy (NCBI): domain Eukaryota; kingdom Metazoa; phylum Arthropoda; class Insecta; order Lepidoptera; family Tortricidae; genus Cenopis; species Cenopis cana. The sequence goes on along the minus strand of OX637477.1, from coordinate 21,325,818 downwards.
AGAGAGCTCTAGGAGGTAGACATGGGGAAAAGCGTTACTTTTCGATCACCGTTATTGTTATTCCCGTTCTAAAAAATCACATTGAAAAATCACCGTGACTTTGTCACTTCGGTTATTTCGTGTCACGACATTTTCGTGTCGTTCGTTCCCGGCAGTTACTGATATTTTTGTAACAACTGATGTTACTCTGTGACAGCGCACCGCAGTCACAGTCACAGTCAGTAACAGCGGTCACGAGGCACGACGCGACGCGTCGCTTACACACTGTTCCAGTGATATCGTCGCTAAGTAACAACGTTATTTTGTAACGTTGTTACTTCGTGACAAGTCACACTGTTACTTTTTAACGACGGATCACCGTGATTTTTTCATCGTGAAGTTATTTATCACCCACCTCTATATGGCAGTCACAAGATAGTTCACTCTTGCCTTGCGTTTTTCCTTGTATAGGGTTTGAGTACAAGGTATTTTAGAGTCTCTAGAGTAGAGGGTAGAGGTATTACGGGTTACGTAGAGAGCTCTAGGAGGAGATCTTAGCTGAAAGGAAATACTGATAGCACATATATAACTATTATATTTCACAGACTCCTGTCTCCTAATGTTATCCGTTATCCAAGTACAGTTGCACCCTGAAGGATGCCCAGGGTCCGCTACGTCATCCCAAGATTTGGCGTAGAAAGTTTTTAGTAATTACTTTTTACCCACAACCTCGCCGACTCCGCTGAGCCATGAACGCTCCAATAATAACATTAACATTATGTTAATTATTTAACATTTTATGTACAAAAAATCTGAGAATTTTTACACGTTGTATTCATATTGATTATCTAGATAAAAAGAGAAATGTCTGTCTATATGTGTGCTGTGCGCAATGCCATCGACTTAGTATCCTGTTAGTGTCGTTACTATGAGCTTTATTTCTAGTACGCTTTCCTTGTACTATGTACTACCTACTACATACTTACCTTAACTTACCTCAATACTGGAAACGTAGGCGCTTTCCAAACTTAACTAGATACTGCTAAGTGCTAAGTTTTGTTTTTGTAGAGAATGTTGAGTATCGATTAGATTAGTGGGCCAATTGTGGGCATCTGTACTGCAGTGCATCATAAATGGGACCAGGGCATAATTTAGGTGGTATTTATATGATTTAAGTCATGCTTTTCACACATGTTGACTCAGTAATCTGTTACTTTTTTTTTCGTTTGTCGTATTCTTTTTGCCTATAATAGAAACCCGCCAGACACTTACAGTAACTCAGTAGTAATGACTAATGACATTATTTCGTTTCGCTTCCCATCCCAATCAATGTGCCTACATGAATTATGAAATGAGTGTAAGACAGTTACAAAATATTGACATTATTACTGATAGTCTGGCGGGTTAAAGAGCTGAACTTACCGCCCCTTGCTCGTGTATAAATAACTACAACTTCCCGGCCGCACTACAACAATGTATACATTTCCAGCAATGCTGAAGCACGTGGCGGTGTCCCCGCACCGCGCACGCGCCGACTCCGTCAGCCTCGCCTCCTCGGCCTCGTGCTGCAGCCTCGGCTCGCTCGACCACCGACACGACTCCGTTGGGGATCTCTCGCATAGGACGGTAAGTGGCTGCTTCTCTCCTGCTTGGATTGTTTACGTGTTAAATGCATCGCAGGAAAATCGCATTGCCGACCATATGGCTTATAATATATTCAATGCTGGCAACAACGAATCAACCATATTTGCGTCACCAGTGACAAATTGCAGCTATCTCTGAACAGCAATGGATATCCTTGTTTCTTTCTACTAACTAAACTATCAAAGTTTATCATCATCATATCAGCCGAAAGACGTCCACTGCTGGACATAGGCCTCCCCCAAAGAGTGCCACAATGACTGGTCCTGCGCCACCCGCATCCAGCTATCTGCCGCTGTCAAAGTAGCGGTTCAAAAATAAACAGTCAAAAGGAGATTGTAGCCAGATCTAATACGTATTAGGTACCATACTATATGTGTTAATTATGAATTATTAAACGATTCCAATTATTCGATTATTTTGGAAACCATATTCTTACGCAGTGCGTTACAGTCAAAGTAATAAATATACATAATATGTAATGTAGGTAGACGTTCCCAAAGTGGTAAAGTCATGTCATCATCAATATTATAATTAACAATAGTAATGTCAGAGACTAGGAATTATATAGACTGCCAATGCCTATACATTGTGGCGTAATTTTAAAATAATGGGCCTGCTGTAGCTAGTTTCACTATGGAGAGATCACTTTACCATTTAATTCGTATGCCACTAAGACCTGTGCTTAAAACATAGCGCCATCTATGAACACAACGAAGAAGCTCCCAACAGATGGCGCTATGTTTTAAGCAGAGGTCTTAGTGGCATACGAATTAAATGGTAAAGTGATCTCTCCATAGTGAAACTAGCTACAGCAGGCCCATTATTTTAAAATTACGCCACAATGTATAGGCATTGGCAGTCTATATAATTCCTAGTCTCTGGTAATGTTTACAAATTTTGTCGTAAGTATAAATTCTGTTGTTGAATTTGTAGTTTTTTTTTATATTAGCTGCGAGCCTGCGATCTGCAATAATATACTCCTCTATTACATTATATAATTTTTAAAACGTTGACGAGTTTAAACGTCGTTTGTATCAGTTTACTGATTCCATCAGTACGTGACGTAATACCTAAAGATAAGAAAAACGTCATGTAATTGACGACAATACGCCACCATTCACATCGTTAGAAAGCAAGCGACATCATTACTGGGAATAGTGCAAGACCTCTGGCTTCAGTAATTATGTATGTAAAAGAAAACCTCTTATTTCCTAATACTTAGTTATTACGTTCATCTTATCATTATATTACATTAGAATCTAATGTTTCTATAATCGAACAGTAGCTTTTTTCTGAACATTAACTAATTCGAACGCGTTTGCGTTTTGTCTCAAAATGTATGAAAACGCTCTCACCGAGTTTGAAATACGCGCGCGGTTAGCAACAAATGTCATATTCGCTGTTTTAGTTTCCACTAGTGACCACCAGAGCGCGCTGTTCACGTTTTTATACCACTTTCATCCATTTTGAGACAAAACGCAAACGCGTTCGAATTAGTTAATGTTTCGAAAAAAATTATACTAGAGCTACAGGTATAGTAAACCTTTTCCGTAGGCCACGTGAATCGTGAAATTAGATCGAATGTTTTGTCATAAAAGTAAAAAAAAACGATAGGCAAAAACTTTACTAGCTCAATATGTTTATGTAGGTATACTAGGTATGGGCCTTTTTAAATTTGTACATTAGAAACATTTTACTTAAATTGTCTCAGAGTTTGGAAATATTAGTTTTTCATATTTTGAGAATTCATGATTTTTTTTCTACATCAGAATCAATAAGACTTTTCAGTTTAAAACGCTCAATGTGTATGGAGAAATGTTATCATTACATTTTCGTCGTGTATTAAGCAATTTATCCCCCACAAGAGACCTTGACCAGAAGTAACCTCCGGTGCAGGAAATTATGTTGACTTAAGGCCACTATTTTTGATAGTGTTATCGAAATTGGTTCAAATCGAACATTTTGTGTAAACATTTGCTTCCTTCCATTTTGACCTCGATATGGTGGCTTTATTATTAATTCGTTTTTTATTTTAGTTTTTGAGCTTTAAGTTATATTTTTAGTACTAATGCGTTGAGGATACGTTGGGTTGAGAATGCATTATGGTTGGGTTGCACCAAACTGTCTGTAATAGAAACGGCAACGCGCATGGACACCAGTTTCTCAACAAGAATCACAATCTGGTTAAGTCGTTGGCGTCCATAGTCTGTTGTGTCTGCTTACCATCGGGCGGTTCTTACAGCTTACGCCTGTTTGTCACCGTCGTGGTATTAAAAAAACCGGACAAGTGCTAGTCGGACTCGCGCACGAAGGGTTCCGTACCATTATTTATAGATAATAATGTTAAATAATATCAAGTAAAATTTTGGTCAAGTGCGAGTCGGATTTTAGTTTTCCCATACATTTTGAGACCCAAGCGCCATAAAGGCAACGAGCAAAGCTTTTTAAAAGTCTTTTTGTATAGGAGCTTAAATATTTATTTTATTTTGTTTTTGGCAACAGAAATACATCATCTGTGAAAATTTCAACTGTCTAGCTATCACGGTTCAATCGGTTCATGAGATACAGCCTGGTGACAGACGGATAGACGGACAGCGGAGCCCTTTGGGTACGGAACCCTAAAAACAGACAGGCAGTATTCCTGGGAATATTGTCTACCTTGAGCGAAAAAAAAATACTAATTATTAGTAAGTTTTAGTGAATCCCAGGACAAGGAGATTATTTATACTAACGGTTACAAAACAGTTTTTGATAATAGTAGTTATTTACTAATGCCAAAAAATTTGTCCTTGTAACTACTAATTACTACTAAACTGTTTTGTAACCGTTAGTATAATCTCATTGTCTTGGGATTCACTAAAACTTACTAATAATTAGTATTTTTTTCACTCAGTGTACTGCCTGCCTACCTACTACTACGATACATCACTACTTGTCTCACAGCCTCGCGTGCTAATAACTAATTATTATTCTAAATTATTATAAACACATATTAAGAAATCCTGGGAAGAGCATTGTGTGAATTTTCATGACTTCACAATACTTATATTCTATTGTGGGAGGCAATAGTTCACAAAGAATGAGAACAATTGGGGAATTATGGAGAAATATCTCGGTTTAAGTTGTGGTTTGTGTTGAAATTATTGTGTGCTTGTCTGTCATCGCTGCCCATTGGGTAAATAATGCATACTTTCTCGTCAGTTAAGCGAAGCTGAGTTGGAATGTGTTGGATATCAGGGATCTTGAGACAAACGACCTTTCAGTTTCAGTAATTTATTGTGAATGAAAGTATCTCCTTAGTAGTTTGTGGAATGAATATTGAATCGACAAACGCCACAAAAGTAAACAAACTACATAGGTATTGACATCTGTCGAAGAACAGACTATTATTCTAACACAGAGTTTGTATTGGCGCATATAGAACTCGTTTCAACAGAATGCAACATATTATAGTTACTTAGTGCCATTTTAGATGACGAAAAGCACTTGAAGCGGGATTTTACAACACTTTTTGTTGACTAAGTACCTGTCAACATATTTAAACAATACACTTCCGCATAGTTTTTTTACAACTCTTCTTGAATGTAACAGCTAATCAATATAATGGTAGTAATGGTTGGTTTCAATTACTTTTCGTCATCTTAAATGGAACAAACCATACTTCCCGCGGTCGCCCCAATCCGGCGTAAGGGTGTTGGATATGCTTACTTATTTTCACGTATGCATTGACAGCAATTGACTGTATACATATTATATAACTAATACTATTTATTTCATTTAGTTAGGCAAACTTCGACATTGCACAAAAACTTAATCTAATCTAATCACTAATTAAGCGACACTGACATTCACGCTTTCAAAAGGACATAAGTGCAATCAAAAGAATTGCAATTACTTCCTTATGTTCTCGTACATTGAGTCCAATTTGATATGTTGATTATGCTTTATTGTTTAGGGTGATGGCCGAGTGAGATAGAGATGATTTCAAGATTGTTCAGCTTCATATGGTTTTGGATAATTTTCGAAAGGTCGTAAGTCCATATAAAGAACGTTTGCATTTGTGATGTTGTAAATTTAAAGAGTCGTAAATTACTTGTAAAGTGTATTGAGATACGTCTTTTTAAATTATCACGGTAGTGGAAAACGCGTGGGAGCGAAACAAAACGATGTGATTTGGACAGATGGTCCGAACGCCGCATTATTTGTTTATCAAATAATCACAATGGGTCTTGTTCGCGCACTTTTCTGTTGATTGTTCACATGTGCTCTATTTGGGGTCACATTTATGGACAAACTTCATCAATAATTTTTTCTTTACCTACTATTCCAAAATCGATTTTAAGGCTGGGTTGCACCAAACCGTCTGTAATCGTAAGCGGTGTTCGTCAAATCTGATTGTATGGAAAGTTTGACAAGTTTCTATGGGATGACAGCTGCCAGCGCCATATTTGACGATGACCAGTCTGTGTTCGTACGTTGGTGCAACTGGCACTTAGTGCCAGGCAGACAGATACATTTTCTATTACATTTATTTTGTGCCAATAATTTATTTATTTATTTTCTTAGGCTTTGTTGGTTATTAATTAATAATATCGTAGATACTGTAACATAATTCGGTAACTACTGTCAAAATGGTTTCATCGCTGAGTATTGTACTCCAAATGTTTCTACTTAGGTGGTCAACTGGTAGAGAATGCCTTATGCCATTAAAGCCGCCATTTGCACTTTGTATATAGCACATTAAGTTCTAATGAATACATAAATAATGTTCATCTCCAGCGACCGAGAAAGCACCGAGACTAACATAAACACAATATTATTGTGTAGAATTTTAACAAAACATGATTTGGACTTAATGCCTTGTAGTTTTAAATTCCTTTTTAAAAGCGCACATGCCTCAGGCGTCGTCTGACCTTCTTTTCATCATGTAACTTATAGGTTCACATGTGTATATAATCTGTGCTAACCAGTGTTACCCAATTAGTTTAGTCTGGTCTAGTTACTCATATGGTAATTTCTAGTAAAATTTAGCTATTTTAGCTTAGGTATATATGTAGGTTGCTGTTTAGTTTTATCTTTCTACGGGAACATATATGTGTAGCAGGCAAATCCTATAATCCGCCGTATTACATTATGGCTAGGCGTTTTACAAAACAGAGCTGTTTTGTATTACGGCGGGTCAACGATTAGGCGGATTGAATACGGCTAAATGAAAGTCCGCCGTAGGTAATGTGTTCGGCGATTTGCGTTCTTCAATTCGCCTAGCCGTAATGCAAAAAAGCGGTTCAGTCAGATTGTATAATTGGCCGTAATACATTACGGCTAGCCTTTTCGCAAAATAGCCTCGTTTTAGCTGTCACCTCTTTGACAGCTTTTATTTCCCACTCGCAGCGCTGTTTCGCACAATCCGGCCATTTTGTAATACGGCTAGCCGTAATGTAAAACGGCGGATTATACAATCCGGCTGCGACATATGCATAAGATGACGCAGGCTTGCTAAATAATTTTCGTTTAAAGTTTAAAATAAGTACGTATGTACAGCCGATATAGAAATATTGAGCATACATAGAACTACGCCCAATTTTAATATTTTATATCTTTAAAAAAAAAAGTAAAGTGCTGAACAATATGTGAATTATCTTTCAATCAGGTTTAAAAATCCTTAATATAATATCTTTACTGAACTGACTATGTAACATAGAGGTGCGTCGCATTTAGCATTTATTGCCCTAAAGCTAAACGCTGTTTAGTGTTTGGTATAACAACAAAAGTATACCTATATATATCACGATCAAAATTACCTCACATGGAATACCGGTAAGCAACAATTACATTATAATTGCCCATTTTCAACAAAATGATAAGGATAACCACAAATCGTGTCTACAAATCATCAATGATTAATACCTAACTATCCTCAATAATTTCGTGCTGCATGCATTGACCTATTATTACTCATGCACCATTGCATGACTACATTCAAATCAAGGCATTGTACACCTATTTAATTATATTTTCAAACTACCCACACCTAATAGAATATTTTTGCCCGCTCATTGACAAGCGAGTTCATTTTCCCGGCGCGAGATGTCGCTTTTTACAATAACGACAATGGCGCCCACGCCCTCTATTCTACTTTCCCATGGTTTCTTAGATGATTAGCAAATCACGCGATCGATCGACAATGATGTGAATTATCCAGGTTAGGGTAAATGTAAAGGTTTTTGCTTGAAACCTAACGTGGTTTCTGATAAATGATTTCCTGGTAAAGAATGTGAGATAATATAATAAGTGTGTCGCTTTTGTCTACAGTGAGAAAAGTGTATGAGGTCATAAATAATTGAGCGAGCGAAGCGAGTGTTGCATCTCCGTTTTAGCTTGGGCAAAAATGTTTTAGTATGTCTGTCTGGCTGTTTTAAATGTTCCATTTTTCGACGGATGATCGAGAAATTTTGTGAGCTAGTTCGATAATTATATATAATTTTTTGTACATCTCACAGAACCACTAGTCAATAAAACTTAACTTCCCACATTTACACAACTTTTTGCTGTACTACCTAAAGTCTAAACAGTAAAGAATGCAGAGTTACGGTCTTTTAAAACGCTTAAAGAGCACCAAAAGTTAACATTAATAGCCATCGCATTTAATATCCCCACGATAACCATACAAATTAACGAACTGCTCGCTCCATTTGTTTCACATAAACCCACATCTTACATCCCATCCTTATTTCAAACTCTTAAAGGCTATTTTAGCATCACACATAGCCATATCCACATATTTTAGAAACTTAAGTCGATGGGGCAAAGTCCCGTTTGGCCTGGCAGACGTCTTTTAATCATTAAATGTTTGTGTAGTCTTAAGTCAGAGGCATAAGGTTCACTTTAAAATGACATCGAGGGTAAACTGCGCAAGAGACGGTTCTCACGGCAACATGTGCATCCTGCGGCATTGTTCAGTTTATTTTTATACATCACCCATTGTTTGGGAAGATGCGAAATGCATCTGTACCAGTTTTAGAAGAAATATACAAATTTGGACCATTTTTTTGTACATAAGTACATCTGGAAGAGCAATCGCTATTTTTAGGGTTTGGTATCCCATCGGAAATCCGGGATCAATTCCTTGTATCAATATTGGATTACTTTTGCAAAATGTCATAGGTACTTAGATAGAGTAAGGTTTGTTGTATAACGTTGTGCAGTATTTAGGTTTTTTATTTATGTAGATGTTCAATAACATTTAACTGTTTACAAGTGTAGATATAATCTTGTAATGACTACACAGTTTTGTGTTGAATGCAGCTATTTTTCTCCCGATATCCTATCTCTTCTAAGAATGAATGTAACTAGGTTACCATTGTACTGCGGTCCGATTGATCTACGGGAGCCGTTAACATTTAATAATGTTTACATTCAGCGATAACATATAATACATGTAATTGTGAGTAATTGGGCTATTGCGTACTTAGGTTCTAATGCGCAATGTATGGTAATTAATTAGGTGTCGTTTCTAATGTAAGGTGTTGTTTGTTTATACGGGTAACTGTCAGATTGGTAGATCTAACTACGTAAAATACGACCTGAGAAATGACTTCTAAAAACTGTGAATGATATCACCGATTTAATTTACACAAATTCGGACTGCTGTGGCTATGACGTCCATCTGTTCCTATTACTTATATATTAACAGATGGCCACAGGTTTATTTATAAACGAATACATAAAACTATACTCAGCTATGACACATACTCGTTTCAACTTTCAATAATACAAGGCTTTAAACGTCACTATGTGCTATAAACATACAGTTTTCTTATGTTTGTAACGGCTTTGATTTTCTATGAAAAGCATGGATTGATCTAGAGAACTGATATCTTGGCACAATCATAGAAACCTGATTGGTTAGTCATCATGCATTCACATGCATTCATGCAGTCTCACGACTACTTTGCGATTTAATGGTATAGAAAAAAATTAATTTTCTCAGTCTGGATCTGGATGTATTTACGTTGTGCTGACACTCGAAATCAGGATGTTTTTACTACATAATATACGCGATGAAATTCGGTAATTAGTTTTATTGAATGAGTAACAATCACGGAAATCGGAGGCAATATTATTTTCATACATATTTATTTTAATTGAATGCCATCTTTAGGTCTTCAAGTAGATACTAGTTTATGGACTTACTAATGCCCCATCTATTGTAAACTAGGTCCGAGTGAAAATTCGATTTATAAATAATTCAAATTATAAAGTGACCAATTTTTTAAACTGAGTAATATACACTGGCGGACAAAGAATACGGATCGGTAAAAAAACCATCATATTTCCTAAAACTCTGCGAGGCTGTAAGTTCTTTTAATCATGTGATTATCTTTATTTAATTTTACATCTATACTGCAAAAGTAACAGCCAAAAAAAGTAAGTTTCCTGGTTTAAATCGGACTCGTAAAAATCCATGAAAAAACAACGTTAACGGAGCGAGATATCGCGAATATCGTCATTTTTGGACATTGATATTTTATGATAGGATCGCGTAAATTCCTAATACAGTTGGGCAATATGAAGAATAGTATATTATGTAAATAGAACGAGTGTAGAATATTTCACAAAACCTATTGAGGCTATTTAAACTAGGGTGACCCGAAATTTTTGACCGCCAGTGTATTAAGTTAAGTTGTCCTATAATATTTCTGCCAGAAATTACTATGTTTCGTGTAGTATAATGACGTCATACTACATGTGCCTCATATCGAATTTGATCCAGGATCCTAAGGCCCTTGTGCGACTAACACGATGCGTCAACACGCGCGTGATGTCATGTCAATGCGCATACGCAGAAGCAAAACAAAAGAAGTACAAACACCTGTTGGGCTGACCATTTGTAAACCTTTTTACAATAGGCATAAAGTACACGAATAGTTAACTGTGTTGGCGATGGTACATATCAAGCTTCGTTTATTACCTTTGTCTTTTCGTTCAGTTGCAATTGAACGCACGCTGCATGTTATGCGGGTCTGTATATTTTGCGATCTATGCGTGTTATGCACCGTTAATCATAATTTCTGTAATTTCATTTCTAAGTATTTCGACCTCACAGTGTGTTTGTAATTAAAAAGGAATTGAAATTATTTAAATCACTGCTTATTTACGCATCAGAATAAAAATCCAGCATCTTAGAGACTATGCCCAGGGGACCTAATTTTTTAAATGTATTTTAGTTTATTTTAATTTTTAGTCATATATGTCATTTGAGGTTCATTTTACTTTCGTTTTGGTGCAATGAATATTTCAAGTAATTTACTTCTAGCTGTAACTTTAACCTTGTCATTACACTCTTCTCTAAATTCTTCGTGTAAGCTTAAATCAAGTTAAAATTTGTATGTTGGGTCCCATGCTGACCAGTTTCCTAACTATGTTTTCCTTACCACAAGTTTTATTGAAAAACCCAGTGGTACTAGGCGAGATTCGAACCCACGGCTATCAGATTGAAATTAGCGTGCCTTACCACTCGGTTACAGTGGTAGGGTGTCTTTACATCAGAGCTGTGCCACAGTGCTGTGCTATGCTACGTTGCTACGTTGCTATGGATGCATCGATATATCCACCACCTATTCATTGGTTCACATAGCATAGCACTGGTGGAAAGGCAGCCATAGGGTCCCATGCTATTAAACAAATTAGAAATATAATCCCCATCTAAGAAACAAATCGCTTTGACATTTATAATCTTCAGTAGAAAGTGCTTTCCAAATGGTGTTAATAAAGTTGTATAACGGTTATGTAAAGACAAGTATCGGATTGCCCAGATCATTACATTTTGTTATCTTTGGTCGGGGCTTACCACAGTCAATAAAATGTACGCAGTAGTTAGAGCACAACTTTCAAAAAATAAAACTATTTTTCGAAATGCCAATGCGTACAATAAGAAGAAAAAAGAATAAGCAAGAAGGGCACAATGCTTTATTCTTTTGGTTCTAGACTCTTGTACAAGGATACTTTTAACGCTATATGTAAACTGAAGTAAAGGTAAAAATGCTGCAATAATTTTGACATCGGTTTCTGTTAAGTAGCCACTTTTTCACGACAATTGTTTACATCTTCCCTCCACTGTAATTTCGATCCGAAAGCGTGTAGTGAATTTATATTATGATGCGTAATAAACATAAGTATTAATTTATTGCAGGAATTATATACATGAAAAAATAAATAAAAACTAAGTATAATTTAAAAAAAAAAACAAACAAATAAACAATATAACAAATTTATTTCATGATGTAAATCTCGGTTACTGACAGGTAAAAATTCAGTGCCAGTTCTTGCTGGGAAAGTGGGAACAGTCTAGGATTTTATTTTCTTTTATATTTTATACTTAAATTATTCTTTTTTGTTGAGTTTGTGCAATAAAAAATATTTGAAAACCAGATTCGATTCCCGTCTGAGGCTGCGTGCGTGATGCGCGGTTAATTTTTCCTTTGCATTTGTTCTCTGTATCCAATAATTAGAAACTTGATCGTGGTAACTTCTACGTTAAATTAACACGAATCAAAAACAATTTAACAAAATAATTTGATTCATAACAATATTAAAAATTATTTGTATTGTAATTTAATAAGTTTAGTCATATTTCGTTTTACTTATTCTGGTTCCTTTACTTATTGTTTCTTAATACCTACATAATTTTTCATGCCTTTTCAATTCAACTCTACTGCTGTGTATATTGACTTAATATACTGGTCGTGTTATTATACTGTGTATGCGCGGGAGCACCGTGCGTGAGTGAGTGCCTCATTTGATACGGTAGCATTTGTTTTGCTCGTGGATAGTTACATGTACTTACATGACGGCGTGGGTGGCTGCCGTTATGTGTACAAGTGGCACTATAAAGTTAATTTAAACAAGTTCAGTTCACCACTAGACAGTTATTTGTGTACAATTTGCATAGCAGAGCATTCAATAAGCCTCGTTTACATTAGTTCAATTGCATACAAGTTTAAATACATTCCGGGATTTGGTAGGTCGATTGAACTTAGGCGATTTCCTGACTTGGCGGGGTGGGGTCGATATGTGACATTTTCTTCTTTGACATAAATTTACTGACGGCGCAAAGATTCACACTTGACGGAACACTGTCAGTATTACATTTGCGCAGTAGTAATAATAGTAATATCATGCGCAGAAGCGGAGCAGTACCGCCTTCGCATCGTCCCGCTACCGCGCATCCCGCGCCACCAGTCAGGAAGCACTCATTTAAATGTAGGGGCGCAGTAAAAAATGGTACCGAGTCGACTGACAGCTGACACTGACATTTGACACTTTTCTCATATCGTACTGCCTCCGCACCGACAAATCAGGAAGTCGTCTTATACCTCGATATAAACGTCCGTGGGAAAATCCCGGCAGGTCTCATTCCATCGGAGCAAAACAACCGTCAAAATATCACTTATACCTAGTTTAGAATCAGGACATGAATAAGAGTAGGGACCATGCAAACTTCCTATATCACGCATGCAGATTAGGCCCATGTTGACAACGTGACAATAGCCGCCATGTTTACCGGAAGCGGTAATGACATAATTGCGTGATCAATGGCCGCCGCACACGCAGGAAGACTGCGCTTCCGCTGCTTTCTAGCTGCCATAGAAATCGGGGAAACCCTATAAAAGAATTGAGGCAGAGGCAAATGGTCCAGTGCATGACATAGCGCATACTCACCGCTATGAGTAATTGGTAGGTGTCAACTATTGTAAGGGTATTATAGGTCGCTCTGTCAGAAGTCGTAGATACAGGCTCAGCCTACTTTAATAATGATGGATAGGATTGGATGCCAATCAGTAACTTTTAACGCAACGTCTCATAACGCTACTATGAAATAATGTTAAATCTACCTACTTTGATCACTACCAAGTAGAACATTCGTTCCGTTAGGTACTAATGATCACGACTTACGGACACAATTTCTCAGGAGGTTTCATTGTTCTTGAAAAACGCAACACTCTACTGTAAATTATAGTTTTATTCCGGAAAAGGTGTACACAGTGCATTGACCCCACAGGTAATTCACCGATTTGTTAGTCATGTTCGTGGTTAAGTAAAAACTAACCGCGTCTGTTCATTAATCCCGCTTGCTACCTAAACTTCTGCATTTTTAGTCAATTTTTATTCGTTATTTCGAACAAGAAAATACTGTAAAGGAAAATGAATATTTGTGGACAATCTTTCGCAAATAGACCTAGTCCCAAACTAAGCAAAGCTTGTAATATGGGTACGAGGTGACGACATACAGTTGGATGAACTGAGCTCATGAATGGGACAATAGATACAAAAGCAATTGTATTTATACAAAGTCTTTCATCTGTTTTAGTTTAGGTAGCCGCTAATTAGTTACCTTACAAAATCATACATACTTATATAGATAATAGAAAACATCCAAGACTCAGGAACTATTCGTGTTCATAACATGAATAAATGCCCTGGCCGGGGTTCGAACCTGGGACCTCCAGCTTCGTAGCCAGGGTCACTAACAACTAGGCTAAAATGGTTGTCGTCATCACAAGCTCTGTCATAATGTTATTAATATCTGGGCAACCGAGCTTTGCTCGGCGTTTTTCCGGGTATGAGACCTAGCTAGATAGATTGCTCGTCCCCGAAAACCCCCAAATACCAAATTTGTACAGATTACAATAATGTCGAGGGCACAATTTGTAAGACTGATAACCTCTGCACTTGCGGCGGGTTAGTTCTCTGTTGTCTATTATACTTCACTAGTGATGGAATATTTATCGATAATAATACGTTATCGACTTTTTACTCCTTCAAAAGTCACGCGACAATAACAGGTTGTAAATAGCTACCTACGCAGTGTATCAAATGTTATCAAACAAACATTGACTTACAAATATTGTGAAGTTTCGATTAACCAGTGGGTTGAGGGCGAAAAAAACAAAACAAAACAATGTTTTTGTTTACTTGACTTGTATTCGCGTAACCGGTAGAGTAAGTAGGCGAACATTTAGTAAAATAAATTTACATTAAAATCAGGCTCGTATTCCCAAAACAGGTAGACAGACCACACAAAACTGACGCCAGCCATCGAATCAGTTGTCAAATTTAATGTGAAAATTGGGAACTGAAAAGCGGGCTATCTGTGGTAAAATGACGTGATAAAATGAATACGTGCTATTTTAAATGTTTGTAAAACTAAGGCGACTTCCTGATTTGTCGGTGAGGAGGCGGTACGACATGAGAAAAGTGTCAAATGTCAGTGTCAGCTGTCAGTCGACTCGATACTATTTTTTACTGCGGTTCTACATTTAAATGAGTGCTTCCTGACTGGCGGGGGATGCGCGGTAGCGGGACGATGCGAAGGCGGTACCTACTGCTCCGCTTCTGCGCATGATATTACTACTGCGCAAACGTAATACTGACAGTATTATGTCAAGTGAGAATCTTTGCGACGTCAGTAAGTTTACGTCAAAGAAGAAAATGTCACATATCGATCCCGCCCCGCCAAGTCAGGAAGTCGCCTTAGTGTCAGGATTGTAAACATTCGGTATTCAGACAAGAAATTCGAGAAAATATACCTATTTCGAAAAATCGATAGGTTACCCAAAACTCCAATCACTTGCGCAATTGCACCTAAAGATGGAAAAAATGTGACGCACTCATTCTCCTAGTATTTTTCCCGGTTGTGCCATATGGAGCCTGGGATCCACTCACAATACTATGCACACGTAATGATAAATAAATATGCATTAGAAACACTTCCCATTCCATTCTAAATCATTTAAAAAAAAATCACGTCACGCTAAATATGTTGGAACAGTCTGATGTAGTCGATAACCGATGTAGTTCAGTAGTAGATAGGTCGATAACCTTTGTTACACTTTACTATTGTTACTATTATGTCTTAGACTTTAGCCGATTACATATAAGCCGATGACAATGGCAAATAAATGGTGTTGAATAAAACATTGGAATTATTTGTAAATAAACGGTAAAGGAACAATGGATTTTCAAAAGGTAACTTATTGTTTGTATGAAAGTCAATGGCGATCATGTGTTGAATTTACCTTTATGTTTCGTTGTGAGCCAAAGCGCGTGTTTTATTAAACAATTTTATGAGGTCAGTCACTCAGTAACACTTACTTGGTTTTATTTTCATTTATTTCTGCAAAAATATGGCTAGAGAAGTGTTGTCTTTTGAACTTTTATTTTAGGTGGTTGGGGGGATTAGTCCGGAAAGCTGACTCCACCATCATGTGGGATTTATAGCTGGGAAGAGAGAGAGGGATGGGAGCAGAGTGACTGTATTCCTCCCTCATCTCCAGGGCGCGGGAATGCCGGTTGGCATATTTATTCATAAATAAGGCATTGTCGCTATACCACTACTACTTACCTCAAAAACTGTCCAAATTTTCTGTTTAAGGCGCAGGGTAGGGCAAGGCCTTCCCCATACAAACTTTGTGCACGTTTTATTCGTCGGTTTTGGCACTAACAAATATAATATATTTTTTGGTTGTAAATATTAGATATGCGAAGATAGTGATGCGAAAATTTTCAAATATTTCAAAAAAATTCAAAATTAAAAAAATTAAAAAAAAATATTTAAAAAAAATACATCACGAAATAGCTATCAGAAACTTAAGCATACTGACCAAAAATCATAACTTTAATGCAAACACAAACGAAGTAAATCCTGCACAAAGTTTGTATGGAGAGAACTTGCCCTACCCCTCCTCTTAAAGTAAAACTACTGTTTCAATGTGTGAGTTTTTGTATATTTTGCAAATTATATCATTGCAAAATAATCATAAATGTATAATAATCGTAAGTGTTTGTCCCGTCTTACGACATATAGTAAACATCCCTCTCGCACTTATATATACTTGCTAGTATGATATAAGTATGTCCTTGTCCAACGTGAACGGCTTATCTTCTGCTTTTACTATACTTATATGCTATACATTTGTTCCCAATACAATGCAATCGAGCGAGCTCATCCCCACACCTTAGAGCCACTGCGTTCTCGTACAGTGCGATTCAACAGGTGCTTTATACCGAGAACACTCAGGTTGTGGAATGAGCTTCCTGCCGAGGTATTCCCAATGGGCTACAGCATGGGGCTCTTCAAAAAAGGCGTGAAAAGGGTTCTTATGGGTCGGCAACGCGTGAGTGACGCCTCTGGTGTTGCAAGCGTCTATAGGCGGCAGTAACCACTTACCATCAGGTGGGCTGTCAGCTTGTTTGCCTCCGAGTTGTATATAAAAAAAATACAAACACTCTTTATTGCATAGGTACGTCAATTAAAGGACGCCGTACAGTAAAAATCACAATGAGTACAGGCAAACAACAGGCGGTCTTATCGCTAAAGAGCAATTTCTTCCAGACAACCTTAGGGTAGGGTAGCGGATATGAAAACTAATTACTTATTGGAACGAAGTTTTTATTATTTTGTAAGTGGTTTTTATTTATATTCAATTGGACATTTCTGTATTTTCATTTTATTAATTTTGTGTTGTGTAAGAATATATACTGTATATTCTTACCTACTTATTGTCTTATTTTCATTATTTATTACGCAATTGATAGCGCTTAACGATCATTGTACAATAGTAGTATACGCAACAATGTATTTTGTTATATGAGAATTGTATTTTGAGATGAATAAAACTAAACTAAACTAATCATAACGATTGTTATAAGATAAAATTATCGATAAATTCAGATAGATAAGTTTACGTTTGTCCCCGCACTAGCCCGGATGGCTAAGGGCTCCCTCGCCCAATGGGCTCAATTGCCCCGGAAGTCCCGCCGGAAATGCACTTGCCACGGCGCGTGACCGCGTTTTTGTCAGGGCTCCGCCAAAGGGTAATCTGATATTAATAGAGTTCCGTTTTCAAATGTTATGGTTGTTCGGGCACTGCTTTGTTAGGGGAATCCCCATAAATAGTTACGTGATTATGGTAACTCCGAAAGGTTGTTTTTTTGTTTGTAATTTTATATTCTTAATTAAAAAAACAATTGTCATTTTTGTCAAACCACATGTTTAAACGAAAAATTAGTCCTTAAACAACAAACGTCGACAACACTCTTCGACTGTGGAGCTCTGGCAACCTTATTAACCAGGGACTTTCTAAACTCCCTATTCTTGTTGTGTTCTATGTTCTTTAAAACATGTTATAATAAGCTGGAGTACTGGGCACATGAACGTAACCTATTTACATAGTTACGTTTCCAGTGCGAATTCCGCGCGTAATGTATGCGGCGCGGCTCACGGCCGGCCTCGACGTTCTAGGAAACTGGCGCTTGCGCCACTGCGGCAGCGCCGCCGCCTGGGCGCAGATATTGACAAATGTTAAGGATATAGTATCCTAAGCGCTTTTCACTTTATCCTGGCAAGGCTCTGTCAATTGTTTTTATTTTGCACCCACATATATTACAATATCTGGGCGGCCGAGCTTTGCTCGGCGTTTCCCCGGGCATGAGACCTAGCTAGATCGATTGCTCGTCCCCGAGAACCCCCACATACCAAATTTCATCAAAATTGTTAGAGCCGTTTCCGAGATTCCCGAAATAAATAAATAAATAAACATACATATAAATAAATAAATATACAAGAATTGCTCGTTTAAAGATATAAAATATTCCATGTAAAATATAAAATATAGAGTATTTGTATTCGCTATATTACCATTTCGCTATTGATTCGTTTTTATATCGCAATTCGAATCAGTTTTTAGAGACGATCAAATTTTTGTATGGTACCAACTTAGAGCACAAAAGACGAGAATGTGAGGCAAAGTTTTCAAGCTCTGAAAACGCTCCATACATTGAAATGTGACGAAATGTGACGTCACATTTAAATGTCAATCAGTAAGTACCGTTGTATGAAAAAAAGAGTAATTGGCCGTTTTAAAACATTCGTAAATGTGGGTAAAGGTGAAGCTTTACCCACATTTTACGAGATAGTAAATTCTATACTTGATTACAAATAGGATACAAATATATTATATATAATTATTAATGCTAATTAATGACTGCCTTGAAGCGTGCTGTATTTGTCGTGACTCAATTATTATATCAATAAAACAGATCAACAATAAATCTACTACGTCACACTGTAGAATCCGGTTCAGTCTCAAACGCCTTTAATACAAAAATATCTTATTCGTATTTACTTACCTCATTACCCATCCTAGTTATAACTTTAAAATCGAATTGCTGCAAGGTGGTAACTTGTCAAACTAGTATCTGTTTATCATTATCAAACATAAATTAAAACAGTAATATATTTGCTGCTGCTATCATTAAAGAAATGATTACTGCACATTGCAGACTACTGATATTGTTTTTTTAAATATCTTTATTTATTTAGAAGCTAGAAGCTACTACACTGCCTTACAAAAAATATTTACACAAAAATTAAAAAAAAAATGCATGCTCATTTACGAAGAAAACCGTATACAAATTTTGCAACCTTTGACGAAGGCTCCGCTAAAATTGACTGGAAAACCCCAACATGCAAAAAGGAGATGCCCAAATTCTATTCAACTTGTCCCTTTTCTACTGCGACTTTTCAGGCAATGCATATTATACTAGGTATACGTACGACTCGTTAAGCACCAAGTATACGACTAGGTATACGACTTTACAAAATTTGTTACGCATTATATATTACATCAATTACTTCACTATTATGTACATCGCCAAATTATCTATTCACATGGATAAATAACAACCTAGCAATGTTTTGTACTAATTCAGTAGCCGGTTTTTCACAGCGGCGCCTTTCTAGGCGGCACAGTTAAGTTTGTTGACGTCACGGCTACGACCTTGCGCTAGGCCGTAGTTGTATTGTTGATGCTAATTTATTACTGACGTTTTACAATTTGTGTTGTGTCTTTTGTCTTGTTCATTGAAGCAATTAAAGTCAACGGACTTTAATTAACCGAGCGAGCGCGAAGCACGAGCCAAACGCGTTGTTTTCAGCTTGGTTAAAACGTTTTACAATTTGTGTTATGTTTTTTGTCTTGTTCGTTAAAGCAATTAAAGTCAACGGACTTTAATTGACCGAGCGAGCGCGAAGCACGAGCTAAACGTGTTGGTTTCAGCATGGGCAAAAACACTTTTGAATGTCGGATGTCGGGCTGGTCTGCCCTACAGGTCGCATTTCTCAAACGATTCACGTGAAATTGTCTGAACAGTATGATATCTTTTTATTCGATTCAGTCTTTGAAATAATTTTAAAATAGCGGAGTTGTGGGGGTTGAAAACCTAAAAAAATATCGCTTTCGAGGTCTATATAGCTCACAGAGCAACTAGTCTAACTTAGGTTAAAGATGGTGACACCCTGGAAATGAAATCCATGAAAACGACATAAAAATGATATTTTATAGTTTTAGGGTTCCGTACCCGAATGGTCCAAACAAAGCCCTATTGCTGTCACTCACCCTTCCTTCTTTCCGTCTATCTGTCCATCTGTCACACAAATTTTACAGCTTCTTGGAGCTAGTTTTCTTAATTTCACAAATTATCAAAAAATACTTTTACATATTTTTAAGGAAGGCATACAGCTAAAGGGGTATTATGATATTGCCTACAATATGTGCAAATGATGTACTGCTTTAAATGTTTTAACCCGCTAATTAACCATAAGTGCTTTATCAGTAGCTAATAATAGCCACTTGTCTTTAACCGCAATGCATTATGCGTTCCATGCATAGATATAACCCTCCTCTGTGGTTTTGTGATTCATACATTACGTATTTAAAGCGTTCTACACATTAGTATATCCTGTTCAGATATTGTTTTATTTATTTACTTATATTAAACTTTATAGCATAAAACAAATTAGTACAAATTGCGGACTTAATGACTCAAGCCATTCTCTATCAGTCCATAGCGCCAAACAGAAACTTGAAAAGATGTATTCAAGAGAAACACTAACAAGCAAAAATTCTTAAAACTTAAAACAATAATAATTCAAACTACTTAAACAAGTATAGGGTATATGTTTAGTAGTTTAGTTGCAGGCAGGACATCAAGTTCTAAGGATTAACTCAATCCGGATGGAAGGACCATTTTCATCGCATACTGATCCATTTATCATAAGATTCATAAGGTGTCAGTAGCGCAGGCGCCAACAAGATTTACCTACTTAAAATAACGTGCAACCGAACCGAACTTTAAATTAATTTAAAAATACCGTCATTTATTAAAATGGAAATACGTTTACTTCTACAAAATCGGGGATATTTCCAAAAACTTTGGGAAATTTAAGATTGTTGAATAAAATTAATATGTTACCCCTAAATCAAATGAGCATTAAATGTGACTAAACATTACGTAATGCCCTTAATGAACCCTTCTTGGTCGACTGAGTAATGACGTCAAACGACCAGCGCCTGCATTCTGAGACAAACGTTACACACGTACTCGTATTTATAATTTGCACTTTTTATTATGAGTTTTTTGGAGCACTTTGGGAGAGATGAAAGTTTTGTTATACAACGATGGCACACAAGCTTACCTGCCTAATGGTAGACACGGTTTCCTAGAGACGTTGGCGACTCCAGACAAACCCGCTAGGCAACGCATTTTTAGGGTTCCGTACCCGAAGGGTCCAAACGGAACTCTATTGCTGTCACTCACGCGTCCGTCCGTTCGTCGTCTGTCACAAAATATTGTTTATAAGAATTTTTTAACTTCCCGTTGACCTCTATGAACTTGAAATTTGGTGATAATTTTTATTATTTACGTTGATAAATCAGATTTTTTTTTTACTTTTCTTAGTTTTCCTTTAACAACCAACTTTATATTGTGGTTGGTTCGGCAGTCCAAAATGTATGTGCGAAGTCCGACACGCATTTAGCCGGTTTTTATCAGAGCGGACCTCACTCTTTTTAAGTACGTACAGTAAACCAATTTGATTTCTGGGCCACTTCGTATCATGTCACAGTGAAAATCAATATGAAAGCCGCTAGAGATCTCATATAATATCACTGTGGCAAGGTACGAAATGGCCCAGCAATCAAATTGGTTAACTGTCTGTACCTAATTTAGCCGTATTCATTGACATACGTTATAGGGATGAGTATAGGTACTAATTATTTCTTTTTTTGTTTCAGGTACGTTTTGTGGTTCCAAAATGTTCCAGTATGTCAACAATACGGTACAAAATGTTCCAGTATGTCAACAATACGGTACAAAATGTTCCAGTATGTCAACTATGCACACACTGGAATTACAAATACAAGAGTTACTAAGTATTTTAACACGCTTTTATTAGGTCGACCTGTATGTAACTATGTAATGGAATCTAAGGTAACTAATTTAACCATCTTCCAAGCATGAAAATTGGCAACTGTATGTGGTTCTGATGACAATACAATAATATGGTACTGTCGAACTGATCTGATGATGGAGCCGGAAGATATGAACTGGAACTTTATGATGGAACATCGTATCATACCTGTTTTTGGATTTGTTAGAAAAGTCTTGTAATGAACTTTGACCACGATTAGGTTTTACGGTCTGATGATGAAGCCGGAAGATAGGCACTGGCATTCCATGATGGAATATCGTATCATAGTCGTGTTTGCACTTGTGAGAAAGGTCACGTAATGGACTTTGAACACGATGGTTTCAATTAACACGCAAAGTGTGTTTTTCTAGTGTTTTTAAACTATTTTTTCAGATATATACAAACACACCAGCAGCAATTACAATCAGATTAAACACACATTGAATACGTATGTATTTGTGTCTCGTAGAATGTAGACCCAGTGATCTAATTGACGTAGCCTGCGCGTGCGCGTGAGTCATTTCGGTGCATTTCCTTGTGCATGGTTGAAGTTTAGAACATAGTGCTCGAAAGATGAAAAATATTTTCACAGCAAATTAATGTTTTTGAAACATATTTTTTGGCTAACCAAATCATAATGTAACTATGAAATACAAATTCTGTGTCTGTAACGTCAACTGTAAAGAGCGCATGAACCATGAGGAACCAATATGACTTGACTTCCTTGATTATTTTACGAATTGACTTCCGAATGGGACTGTACTCGTATTATATGGCCAATGTCAGTTTACCTATAGGAATGCAACTATGATTTTGATCTAAATATTTACAATCCAGTAGAATTTTTTTTTTTACTTAAGTATTCCATTTTTAATTTTTTAATTGATTCTGGCAACAAGCCACAGACTAACATACATATCTATAAAAATACTTAAAAATTAGCACAAATAAACACACTACAACTCTACTGCGATGTGTTATTTATGAATAATTAATATAATACTTACATATACAATCTTGATTGCTTGTACCATTGTGGTGCAATTAGGAATTCACTCGCGGCAGAAACGGATCCGGTATTGGTAAATCCAACGACCTTGCGATTTGTTTGTTGGTATTGTACCAGGAAATTGACATTTTACCACTAACGTATCATGACATTCTACATTCTACTAGGAAAACGTTATTGGTATTCAAATATTTAAAATCTTGACAAATATGCTGAGGAAAACGCGCTTGGATAGTAAAGTTTGTCTAGTCATATTGTCTGGCTATCTACTAATAACTACGACTGAGGAACTAGGGAATATTCGTGTCCATTACAAAAATGCATTGCTTAACGGGGTACGAACCCGACACCGATGACTTCAAGCAAGCGTAGGCAGGATAGTAATAATCCTATTTGTTCCGGTACCATAAAGCCAGATTGAACAAATTGTTAATATTAATTTATTAAATAATGCATTCAATACATTATTATAAAGTGTCTGGCGCCGCCATAAATACAATCGTAACATTCCGTCTAACTTCACGTTTTAAAGATTAAGCCATCCGGCTCGAAGGATCGTTTTCACCGCATTCCAATTCAGTCTTTTATCACAAAGCGACTAAAATGACATCTTAAGTCACTGGCGCAGCGCAGGCGCCAACAAGATTTAATAGTTAAAAAGCGTGCAATAAATCTTTAAATCCGTGATGAATGTGTTCTAAAGAGCACCTGAGTTTTTGCGTGACATTTATTCTATGGTTAGTTAAAAGGTAGTAATAGATTCTATTACTGGTTAATAATACATTTCAGAATTGAGTGTGGGTGTTTAAATGGAGGCGGTAAATGCGTTTGTGTTGGCTAATTGAATAAACTGCAGTTCTTAGAATTAGAACCAATAGGTCGTGTTAAGGTCAATGGACGTAACCGGTTGCGAATGGTGGTAATTGTTGGACAATCTGATATCATATCCAACAATGTATTGATTTGATGTAACGTTGTTCATTGACCGAGTAAAACGAGGTCTCTGTTTTAGCTTCGACAAAAATGCTTTCGTATGTCCGGCCGGATTTTTGTATGTCCTCCTCTACAGGTCGCATTTATCAACCGATTTTCGTGAAATTTTGTGAGCAGGTTCGGTAACTATATAGAATTTTTTTGTCGAGTCACTTTTTGGAAATTCAAAAAAACAAACATTGTATCAATAATTTCGTGTTTTTCTGCGGCCGTTTTTTCCTCTACAGGTCGCATTTCTCAACCGATTCTCGTGAAATTTTGTGAGCAGGTTCCATGACTACATATAATTTATTCGTAGAGTAATTTTTTGTAAATTTAAAAAAAAAATTTTTTACGTCGTTGGCTGATCTCCTCTACAGGTCGCATTTATCAACCGATTTTCGTGAAATTTTGCGAGCAGGTTTGGTAACTATATAGAATTTTATTGTCGAGTCACTTTTTTGAAATTCGAAAAAACAAACTTTGTATCAATGATTTCGTATTTTTCTGCGGCCGTTTTTTCCTCTACAGGTCGCATTTCTCAACCGATTCTCGTGAAGTTTTGTGAGCAGGTTTTATGATTACATAGAATTTTTTAGGCAAGTAAATTTTTGTAAATTTATTTATTTTTTATTTTATTCATTGGTTTGTTCTCCTCTACAGGTCGCATTTATCAACCGATTTTCGTGCAATTTTGTGAGCAAGTGCGGTAATTCTATAGAATTTTTTTATCGAGTCACTTTTTAAAAGTTTAAAAAAAATATTTTTTTTATCAATTATTTTGTGTTTCTGCGGCCGAATTTCGATTTGTTCACCTCTAAGGGTCGCATTTCACAACAGATTCTCGTGAAGTATTGTGAGCACGTTCTTTGATTACATCGAATATTTTTGTCGAGTAATCTAAAAAAAATTCTATGGTTTGTCCTCCTCTACAGCAGCGGTCGGCAACAGGCGGCCCGCGAGCCTCCCTGGCTTTATTGTTTGTAAAGGTAAAATTTGAAATTCTTAACATCGTGAAAGCGTCTGTATCGCCAACCACGAATATTTTCACAGTTGGTCAGAATGAGATATGTGTTTGTAAGTATATTTTACAATTAAATCTATCTAAATTTTTATTTTAAAAATTTTGCGCTCGCCGCGTTTGCGTTAGACAGTATGAAGTATTTTCCACACCTGCATCTTAATGTTCAAAAAATTTCGCGCTCGCTGCGCTCGCGTTTGCGTCTACATGACTTGATGCGTATGAAGTATTTTCCAGACCTGCATAATATTCGCAAAATTTCGCGCTCGCTACGCTCGCGTTTTCAACGAGATTTGTTATGACTTGATGCGTATGAAGTATTTGCCGCATTTGAATCAGTGTTCGAAAAATTTCGCGCTCGCGTTTACATCTACATAACTTGATGCGTAAGTATGCGTATGAAGTATTTTCCGCACCTGCATCATAATGTTCGAAAAATTTCGCGCTCGCGTTTTCATCTAGGTGTGTTATGACTTTATGACCCGTCCCCCCCTTAAAGTTTCTATATCTGCTATTCTATATGCTTGCATTGATCGAATGAATCGCGAAATTACGATGCGGTTGAAATGCGAATTATCTGGGTTTGGTAAGGAAACTAGCTGGTTTATCTCTGAAAAGTCGGTTTTTTCGTCTTTCTCGTTTTTCACGTAAAAAGGGGTGCGAATTTTTACTACGTTACTGTCGCGTACGGCGTACCAATTTGTTTCGAGTTGATATCAACAGACAGTGATCATTATTATCATCTGCGGCCCGCGAAGATTTTTTTTTGCTACTATGTGGCCCGTGGGTGCTAAAAGGTTGCCGACCCCTGCTCTACAGGTTCGATATCTAACATAGTTTTGGAAATAAAAAAAACACTCACGAGGTCTACAGCTCACAGAGCCACTAGTATTTTTAAGGGTTAGCAAAGCTTACGACGCGAAGTTTTATAATTCCCTTAAAATTCCAATAAAAAACACGACTTCCTTCTTTTCCTTTTTTTGACCGAGTAAAACGAGGTCTCTGTTTTAGCTTCGACAAAAATGCTTTCGTATGTCCGGCCGGATTTTTGTATGTCCTCCTCTACAGGTCGCATTTATCAACCGATTTTCGTGAAATTTTGTGAGCAGGTTCGGTAACTATATAGAATTTTTTTGTCGAGTCACTTTTTGGAAATTCAAATAAACAAACATTGTATCAATGATTTCTTGTTTTTCTGCGGCCGTTTTTTCCTCTACAGGTCGCATTTCTCAACCGATTCTCGTGAAATTTTGTGAGCAGGTTCCATGGCTATATATAATTTATTTGTAGAGTAAATTTTTGTAAATTTAAAAAAAAAAATGTTTACCTTGTTGGCTGATCTCCTCTACAGGTCGCATTTATCAACCGATTTTCGTGAAATTTTGCGAGCAGGTTTGGTTACTATATAGAATTATTTTGTCGAGTCACTTTTTTGAAATTCGAAAAAACAAACTTTGAATCAATGATTTCGTATTTTTCTGCGGCCGTTTTTTCCTCTACACGTCGCATTTCTCAACCGATTCTCGTGAAGTTTTGTGAGAAGGTTTTATGATTACATAGAATTTTTTAGGCAAGTAAATTTTTGTAAATTTTTTATTCGTTTTTTTTATTAATTGGTTTGTTCTCCTCTACAGGTCGCATTTATCAACCGATTTTCGTGAAATTTTGTGAGCAGGTGCGGTAATTCTATAGAATTTTTTTATCGAGTCACTTTTTCAAAATTTAAAAAAACAATTTTTTTATCAATTATTTTGTGTTTCTGCGGCCGAATTTCGATTTGTTCACCTCTAAGGGTCGCATTTCACAACAGATTCTCGTGAAGTATTGTGAGCACGTTCTTTGATTACATCGAATATTTTTGTCGAGTAATCTAAAAAAAATTCTATGGTTTGTCCTCCTCTACAGCAGCGGTCGGCAACAGGCGGCCCGCGAGCCCCTTCCGTGCGGCCCGCGAGCCTCCCTGGCTTTATTGTTTGTAAAGGTAAAATTTGAAATTCTTAACATCGTGAAAGCGTCTGTATCGAAACACGAATATTTTCACAGTTGGTCAGGACGAGATATGTGTTTGTAAGTATATTTTACAGTTAAATCTATCTAAAATTTTTCAAAAATTTCGCGCTCGCCGCTTTTGCGTTAGACAGTATGAAGTATTTTCCACACCTGCATCTTAATGTTCAAAAAAATTCGCGCTCGCTGCGCTCGCGTTTGCGTCTACATGACTTGATACGTATGAAGTATTTTCCAGACCTGCATAATAATGTTTACAAAATTTCTCGCTCGCTACGCTCGAGTTTTCAACGAGATTTGTTATGACTTGATGCGTATGAAGTATTAGCGTCTCTGGAACGGTCTACCTCCCAAGATCCGTAAATCCCCAAACAAGTTCGCTTTTAAAAAGGCTGTACGTGATTTCTATGCTGGCAGATTCGTGGAGTAAAGTGTCTGTTTTGTAATTCTCGTATATATATATATATGTATATAGATGTATATATTATGTATATTGTATATATGTGTATCTATTTGTATTTATATATGTTTATGTATTTATTTAATTACTACGTATTATTAGTTGCACCGGTTTTTCAACAATTTTTCTGCTTCGCCTTAAGGTTGACTGGTAGAGAATGCCATGTGGCATTAAGTCCGCCTTTTGTACGATAAGTTTTTCTTTTGTGCAATAAAGATTAAATAAATAAATAAGTATTTGCCGCATTTGAATCAGTGTTCGCAAAATTTCGCGCTCGCGTTTACATCTACATAACTTGATGCGTATGCGTATGAAGTATTTTCCGCACCTGCATCATAATGTTCGAAAAATTTCGCGCTCGTTACGCTCGCATTTTCATCTAGATGTGTTATGACTTGATGCGTATGAAGTATTTGCCGCATTTGCATCAGTGTTCGAAAAATTTCGCGCTCGCGTTTTCATCTAGGTGTGTTATGACTTTATGACCCGTCCCCCCCCTTAAAGTTTCTATATCTGCTATTCTATATGCTTGCATTGATCTAATGAATCGCGAAATTACGATGCGGTTGAAATGCGAATTATCTGGGTTTGGTAAGGAAACTAGCTGGTTTATCTGTGAAAAGTCGGTTTTTTCGTCTTTCTCGTTTAAGTTCTCGTTAAAAAGGGGTGCGAATTTTTACTACGTTACTGTCGCGTACGGCGTCGTACCAATTTGTTTCGAGTTGATATTAACAGACAGTGATCATTATTATCATATGCGGCCCGCGAAGATTTTTTTAGCTACTATGTGGCCCGTGGGTGCTAAAAGGTTGCCGACCCCTGCTCTACAGGTTCGATATCTAACATAGTTTTGGAAATAAAAAAAACACTCACGAGGTCTACAGCTCACAGAGCCACTAGTTATAGTTTTTATGTTTTATAAGCGAAAGTATCAAGAGTTGCGTTATATAGTCAAAACTCGGTCACCTAAGTTATTTTGTACTGTAGGTATGACACAGAACAATAATGTATCTACTCTAAAATAGCTATTTGCTAAACAAAACGTTACAAATATTTCCAACCAGTTATTAATTGCCGATAGCCTTAGTAAGTTAAGGTATATCAGCTTCCTAATAACATTAAGCGTTACTTTTCTCCCGTCGATCATCATTAACAACCCGTTTCGTACCTTGGTACAAGGCCAATTGGTATCATTAATGAACTTACTTAAAACAAACGAAAGTGACACTTCTATTTTATTACTACCAATATATGTCGGTAGTTGCTTAGAACTTTATATCAAAGTGATAAGAGCGATTTTTGAGTTGTCCAGCTGGTTATTAATTTGGTGTTTTGGCGGTAATAATAAGCGAACTGTGTTATTAGGTAAGTGCTTCCCACAAAACCAGTAATACCTATTAAGATCATATTGAGAAAGCGTTCATCTTCGCAAGATCTTGTTTTTTATAGTTTATTTCACTTGTTTTGGTTGAAGGGACCGAAACAGAAGTGATGTAAATCACATGGCATATTTCGTAAGGAACCATTGCTTATAGGAGCCATAAAATTAATAAGAACCATAATACGAGTAAATGACAACAATTAAATAAATCAAGACTACGTTACACATAAGTATATTTAAATGATAATAAAAGGAAAACTAATTAATATAAATATAATTATTTCTACAAATAAGTATCTATTCTAATAGATTTACATTTACACAGAATTACTCTGGCGCAAATGCTGATGATGCAAAGTGCGTCATTTAAAACAGACAAGCTACTATGTACTGATATTATTACACTTACTAAAAATAAGCAAAATAACTATTGAACATTAAAACAATTTGTTTTAGACAACTCCTAATGATGAATAAGTATGTACTGTGTTTTACATTACAAAAACGGAAAGTAAATTATTTAAGTCAAGTTCATTTATGAGCAGTATTTTTCAGATACCAATATACTAACCTAATATCACCACACAGGGTACCAAAATTTGGTAACTATTCATAAACTTACTAATTTATTAAACTCTTAGAGAACTTTATGAGCTAAGTTTTTGCCAGTGGAGTAATTTCTAACTTATCCAATATTCTCCTTCTAGTAAGCATTATATTATGTAGACTTTTGTTGGAGGTTCTTTTTTTGTCTTGTTAGTATTGAAATATTAATGACAGATGGTTAGCAAAGTATTGCAATTTAAATAATACCTAAACGGATAAGGATTAGGAAGGACAGATACCTAGGTTACATGTTTAAGTCAGTTAACCATTTTGAACTCTACCCAGCAAGACCCATGGTTGGTTTTACTATGGCTTTGTAGTGCTTTTACTTTTAACGTGGGCGGAATGTGCAGGCGCCGCACTGTCAGCAACGACTCGACTGTGTTTTGTTTGATAGATGAATATTAGCTGAAATCCAGAGTGAATAGCATTTGTTTCGTTTGACAGACACCCTATTATAATACTTATTGCTAGGGGCTTTAATACTAGAATGGCTTATATTTTTGTGTGGACTTTGGTCACTGAAGTGGTTATATTGACTGGCAACTTTAGAAACGCTTACACTTCGTCTTAATACTTCTGTTTTGTATGATATGCAAGTTTATTGAGAGTGTCTTGAGAAAAGAAACGTACCTACGTACGTACGTACTTGTAATGGTCTATGTTTTTTTTTTCTATTTCTATTCGCTAATACATTTTAAGAACCGGTTAGGCCTTACTGTACTGCTACCTCGTAGGAAACTTAACAGTTAATTTCTCCATAGGTTTAATGTGACTTTGTAAGTGCGTCTGACCGTATTTGGAGTATGTGGTATGTGTAACTAAGGACTGAAACTGCATCTACGTCATGCAGTCGTAACCACTTCTTTTGAAGAGTTTATTTACAATGTTGATGAGTGAGGAATAAATATTTATTTCAACTAAAGTCAAACATCTCTGAACTCCACTACCATTGGCGTTAAGAGATTTGCAAATACATAACATTTATTGTATTGAGCTAAAGGCGAAAACCTCTTAATTCCATTTTTAAAATTTGTGACTCTAACCGACGAATTTCTCTCGATTTTCATTAAAATTTCTTGAGCTATTCCAGTATTATCAATTTCAATTACTACTTATGTCTGTTTTTGTAGAGATACGTCTATGCACCCTTGAGAAAAAATCTTTATTTCTCTATACAGCGTGTCCCACGCACATCGTCAAGGTTTGGTTACCACAGCTCGCTAAAACAGCGGAATTTGTGCACTACTGAATGCTAAGGTGATACACCTACATGGTATTTAGAGCTCTTAGTCCAAGTCCAAGGAATGTACCTTGTCAAGTTGTTTGTAAAGACGTTTATGATAACCTAACAAAGTACCTTTTCTTATTGACCTAAATTTTTAGAGAAAGGACTCCTCAGTAGGTATTTTAGTGTTCATAAATGGGTGTTTATGAACACTAAAATACTACTACTAGTAGGCATGGGTATGCCTACTTTCTGACATTTCACACCTTTTGTACCTAACCTATACATAAATATTCGATTGCCTATCTTAAAAGAGTTAAAAGAATATTACTAATTCCAGTTCTTATTACTGAGTCCAGGTGAGACAATGGTCATTATTCAAATAATATCTGTATTTGTGCTGTACCTGTGCAAGATCCGAAAGTAGGCTAATCCCAAATAAAGTGTTTAAGTCAGTGTAAAGCTGTACTGCGCCCACGCACCAAGGAACAAGCCTTCCTGCCTACTTGACATTAAGGCCGTGTATTACCACTTTTGAGTTTTTAAAAACCATCAGAGACATAGAATATAGTGTCTTAAAATCTAAAAACAATATATGTGTTACATAAGGATCTTGTCTAGTCAAAATCGCAGTCAGTTACATGACCTGACGAATTTCACTCGATAAAAAAAATCGCGAAATTACCCCTTTTTGGAATGTATTGATATTTAACGTTTTATTTTTGTACTCAATTAAAGATCGTAAATAGTTATAGACAAATTCGCAGAGTTTGCTTTGATAGAATGATTGGCTTAATGACTATAGCTAAATATTTACAAAACTGCGCGCAGAGCTTGCGTAGAGAGCGGGATGGTTAATTATAATCTCACGCGTGTTAGAGCGGGACATTTGCGTTGGGGATACCTCCCCTTAAGCTATGAGATCTTTACTGCACGGCAGGGCTTGTGTATTTAAGATTTGTAAATAGATAGTAACGTGCCTAGGCGTATAAATTAATACGTAGTTTGATATATTTAGTAGCCTTATGTCTGCGTAATTTCATTTATTTAAAACGCTATGTGATCGTGCCTGTTAAAACCAAGTTGGCTTAACTTGGTTTTAGTTGGTATGGCAGGTTGGTTTAACCAACCTGCCATACCTATAGCCATATAAAAATGCAACTTCTTAGAACTCGCTTTTTACCATTTTCAATCTAAACTATAATTATAATTGATGGACACGATCCTTAGATGGATATGTACCTTAACTCTTTCGGTACTCTTCGACCAAAAATCTGAAGTCGACTTCAAGGTCATTAAATGATTTTTATTTACGCCTGCAATTGACATAGGTAAATATTGATTATCAAAATCAAACATTTATTATGCAAATAGGCTACAAGGGCACTTTTACATGTCAATTTACAATTTAATAAAGTCTGACAATAAGCAATTAAGCATAATTATAATAAATTTTTCATATATTAAAGTTAACCAGACTAACCGCATCCATTCAACGCCTACTCTGTCTCACCTCTCACTACGTTCATTTAACATCTCCGATGCCCACCGGCGCCGACGCAGCCACACGTGCGCGCCCGATTTGGGCATGCGCAGATAAATGCCAAACATATGCGCACGGGCAATTTGCGGGCCCGAAGTAATCAAGAGCGTAAATATGAAAAGGTACTTACTTACCTTACACGTAATGAATGCCTTGAACATCTATAAACGTGATTTACAAAGGTCAATGTTTCTGTATGTAAGTGACAATTGGAGTGTCCAAAATAGCCGGTAATATTGAGATTGCCACGTAAGAGAAAATGTCTCTTTTGATTTATTAACATTGAAGTCATAATGGTTGGTAAAATAAAAAGATAATAAAGCTCAAAATCGTGTGTAAGCATCAACCACTGACGCGCTTGGCTTGACCAATGACGAAGCCTTTTAGACCAGAATTGCTGTTTTAAATTAGTTTTGAAAAATGTGCTCAAGGTATGGGTGCACCATAGTATACATCCTTCGATCTCCATCTCCACGGTCCACCGGGCCGGTACACGTGCCGGGCCACGGTCGGCCGGGCCCCGGGAATGACGGGATGCGGCGCTGGACCGTGACAGCTTGTTAGGGAGATCAAATTCACTGTGAAGCAGCTGCCCGTTTGCCAATTACTAAGGGCCTGTTAATATTTAAATCACTTTGAATAGTCGGTTCGTCATCAATAAAGCGGGGCACCAAAAACAATAGAATTAAGAGCCCACATATGCAAATTTGCCAATGTTTATCGACATAGGTCTCATTATCTATAGTGATTAAATATCTGTCCTTGCAGTATATTAATCTTGAACTATTTTTCTACAGTCTGCTAAAAGTGCAAACACGATTTGTAAAAAATTTCTCGATAAGTACTTTTATTTTTCAAACATAACCTTTCTTTTCCATATTTTTGATTGGATCTTTAAAACCCTTCCATTTTTGACACAAATTTTTGGTTTAATAGTTGTACAATCATAAGTTCTAAAAACCTGAGAATAAAGATTATCCTTATAAATGTACACGTTTAGAATAAACATCAATACATATTTATGAAAAGTATGCGCTGAGCTTCCGTAGAGAGCGGGCTGGTTAACTGCAAACTCACGCGTGTTTGAGTGGGACATTTGCAAGGACACACCTAAGTTGTGATTGTCAGGGAATATAGAAGACGGCAGCGAATTCTTGCAACCGTAGTAAATATTTCGGAAGGAATTAATGCTATTATATATGTTGACATATCATTTAGCTTCAATTATTTTAATAATTTTGTTAATGACGTTAACTTGCGACGACAATTTCAAATGTCACCATAAGTTAAAAACTCGTGAGCGGGATTGACTCAAAATAATTTAATTGTTTGAGCGAATATGCTGCTAAATGCAAGACGCTTACAGTCTAAAATGGTGTAAAGTCCACATAGACATACATCATTGCTCTGAGGTGCAGATTTGGCAAAAATGTGCAACAAATTAAAATGATTAAAGCTATAATTAGAACGGTTATCCAAACGACCGCTAACTTGGAACGCAACCGTAAAAAGATAAAATGGCGGCACATATGTCGTACGTTTTGGAAGATTACAACTTAGGATTAAATTAGTAAAATAAGGCAAATAAGGAGCAGAGTACACAGTTAAAAAACTTCGTTAGGACTCGAAAACATATGAAATATATCTAAATTTGGTTTGAAGCACAGTTTGAAGGGTGTTTAAGGATAATGGCATTTTTTTTTATATTGGTGCTTATAAATATG
Source organism: Cenopis cana (assembly GCA_951800055.1). Taxonomy (NCBI): domain Eukaryota; kingdom Metazoa; phylum Arthropoda; class Insecta; order Lepidoptera; family Tortricidae; genus Cenopis; species Cenopis cana. Next base: position 21,291,933 of record OX637477.1, on the reverse strand, counting down.
TATAGGCTTGTGTTAAAAAATCCACTTAAGCACTGCACTAGCTTGTTAAAAACCGGTAAACTCACTTAACACTTATCTCATAAAACAAAGACCCTTGTGATCACTATAATGAGCGGATCTCGAGTTACCTCGACAAGGCGCCCTTGTGGCCGACCCTTAATCAATGTTATGTTGGCATCATTTATTTTCCATGTATTTTAGTATCAGATTGCAGCCGCGACTCTGACGTTTGCCGATATCTTGAATTTCGAACGCAACCTTTCGTGTCATCTTATATTTACGATTCTGTATTTGAATTTTTTCGATTATGTTTGGCTTTTTCTGGCGACCACCATGCGTTGAAAATATGCCTTTCTAAGGTAGATGTACCCTTTACCGGATCTGCCCTATCACCGGATTTTCTATATTTTGAGCCATAAGTCGAGTCCTTACAGCTAATATTACGTTGTGATATTTTTTTCCGTTAGCTAGATACCTATTCCTTCCACTACGAGGCAAAGAAAGCCATTTTGTTTCTTAGTTGTAACGGGAGAATCGATTGAGCAGGTCGATCGCGGCGTTGTATGGGACTCCTTACGAAAATGGTTAAGAAACTGAGTGTACTTCGTAAGGTCATAAAAGCGTTTAAAAGTGACTTTATGCTTCAAAATAGGGTGTTATCGTATCATGAGTTAATAAGTGTGTGTGTTTGAGTTAAATAAGTGAAATTAGTGCAGTCAAATTTACAGAATTCAACAAAAATGTAAATTCGGTGATGGGTCACCCTCATCTACTGCTTGAAGGTTTTACCGAACAGCGTTCGGAATCAGGGAAAAACGTATGTTTTGAAAATTATTTTTTCACTCGTTAATTTTAAACGTTATATATATACTACTCCGCTTTACACATATCCAATTAATAGAGTAATTTAATGAGCAATTACCGAACGCCTATAAACGAGACAGATTTTTTGTAAATTGCATTTGAAATGTATAGTTTTCACGACTTTTTGACGTCAAAATAAGCTTCATTGACCAGGTAATTTTAAAAATTCTATATTATTTATTTAACATCAGTAGAAGCAAAATAATTGTGTATTTATTATTTTGCAAAAGTTCTTATTTCTAGATAAAATGTACTTATGTTGTTATGGCAGAATCATTAAGATTAAAACACTATTTTATTAAATATGTTCGCGTGATAGGTTCAATGTGTACGCTTTACCGAACGCCCGTTCGGTAAAGCGTACCCATGGTCTCTGATACCGAACATATGATTATCTCGGCCTAGCTGCTATTTGGCGTTCATTGGAATATAAACCATATTCAGCGTACAGCTAGATCTATATTGAAATGTGTTATTTTTCGTATATCTTTTAAAAAAAGCCAGCGCTACTTAGATGTAAACCGTTAACGAATAAATTATATAAAAATAAATTATTGGCGATTAGCGAAGAATTTTTAATAGATAAGTATATTATTTATATAAAAAAAATATTTGGGTTAAATTTTTAATTATAGACATTTTTTCTTAGATTAAATTACCGTCAAGATTGCTCGAAATCACAAAACTAGTGCAGTTAGGTTGAAATAAATAGTCACTCATCAGTTTACAAACTCACACACTGCCATCATTCCATACATTTCTTCCCTAGTTCGGTGAAACGGCATGCCGATCCGGTAATGGGTGCAAATTCCGTTTCTTAGTTCGTTGAATGGGACAAATCAGTGTAATCGATATAAAAAACTTTAAAAAATATTTTTATATACGTCTAACTATGTAATAAATTTCGACGTACATTTAAATGATGACAAATATATCTATCTTCACCATATGCTGTTTTGATCATAATCGTACAAAAAGTTTAAACCTTATTAAAAAAACAAACGTACATGTAGGTCTTAAGCGTCCGGTGAAGGGTACTTTTACCTTAGTATAGGTGTTCTGTTTAACTGTGACCGCGCAAATGACCGCGAATGTAACGGGAGAGGGGCAAAAGGAGAGATGTCAAAGAGTAAAGCGACTTCCTGATCTGTCGGTGGCGAGGCGGCGCGATATGAGAAAACCGTCAAATGTTAGTGTCAACTGTCATTCAACTCAGTACTACTTTTTACTGCGCTGTTACATTTAAATGAGTGCTTTCTGAATTCTGACTGGCGCGGGATGCGCGGAAGCGGGACGATGCGAAGGCAGTACTGGACAGTATTCCGTCAAGTGGGAATCTTTGCGACGTCTGTAAGTTTACGTCAAAAAAGACAATGTTACATATCGATCCCGTCCCGCCAAGTCAGGAAGTCGCCTTACGGAGTATTAGCGGCCGGCGGGTTCCTGCCTGAGCAAAAAAAGCATAGGTATTCTATTTACAAAAAGTATGACTTTGAAGTTTGATACTATTTAATTATAAATTATGTTCATTGCGTCAGAATTCCCGTTATTATGTTAATTTTATCTATTTTCAAGGAAAAAACACTTTATAAACACAGTGGACCAGTATTATACTTTTTTTTTAATTAGTGGCATCAATAGACACAGGGTGCATTATTGTTGTACAATGCGGTTCTTCTGTCGCTTGTTAAGGTCACAGATAGTACGCCGCACATCCGGTATCTTGGAGGTCTAAGGTTCAAGGAAGTAGCGGGTCATTCCGCACGACTTGGTTCAATTTTTTTATAGCACGTCGGTGGTAAACAAGCGTTGGGTCCACCTGATGGTAAGCGGACACCGCAGCCTATAGACTCTCGCAACTCCGAAGGAGTCACGTGCACGTTGCCGACTCTTAATAAAATTTGAGGATTCACAGTAGAAGGAACAAATGTAGGTCCCTCGCTCTCAACACAGTGCACCCTCGGGAGCTCTGGGTAACCTTATTGTCCTCCAGAAACATATCCCACTCCAGTCCACCACCAGCCACCACCAGCCACCAGCCACCACCCACCAGCCACCAGCCACCACCAGCCACCACCAGCCACCACCAGCCACCACCAGCCACCCCCAGCCACCAGCCAGATCGCTTACCAGTCTTATCACCTCTGAGCCTTTTAGCAATGTATTAAGATAAAATTGTATTTGTTTTTTTGCATGTGAATATTTTTAAGTAATTGAAAGCCCCTCTTTGCCTGGAACTCGGGGTTTCCTAGCTCAGGCACGTACTATTTGTAAGCTCCTAGCCTATAGTTATTATTATTGTACAACATGTTTTTCAATAAATTATTCTTATTCTTATTCTTAAGGTATTAAATAATGTTTTTAATTGTAGACTATTGGTGTCGGTACGGAACCCTTCGTTGTGCGTGATCCGACACGCACTTGGCCGGTTTTTAAATAAATATTTAGATAGGCATTAATGGATTAAATAAAACAAACGTTGTTTCCTTGTAAGTTGTGCATTAACATCAACTTGTGTACTATACAGACAAAAATGCATTTATGTCACACCTGGCCATAAAGCGGCAATTACCGCACGCTCCGCGCGCGGGAAATCCCACTTCTTGGCCAGGGGGTGACATAAAATTTTGTACTATTATGCTTTTAGTGATGATATTGATTTGCATATTTTGTACGACGATTAATGTTGCTACATTTTACGATTATGCCAACAGTGGCACACTGTATCCGCACTGGTACACTTGTGATATCGTAAGCCTGACGCTTCACACATATCCTTACACACGTCTTCGGTGCATTTCAAGTCAACTGGAAAGTTTATGTCAAGCTCATCGCTGTCCGACGCCATAATTGATGCAGCTGAAATAAACATCGTTACGAGTATGAGACAAGATTGATACAAAACAAATATCGGATAAATTCAAACTGATTTTGTAATATCTATTCAAACTAATATCTTTAAAAGAGGCCATATAAGTTTAAAATATTATGAATTCTTTGACAAAAGTAATGATAATATCAATAAAGTGATTAATGGTTACGATGATTTTATTAACGTAGCTCTTTTTGATTTTGATTTGAGTGTGTGTTTTAAAGCGTAAAAAAGCAGTTTTTAGCTCGAGAATGGTCGATTTGGAGTGATGTTTGAAACAATATTTCTCAATGGAAAATCCAAAAAACACATTTAGAATTTATTTCAAGGTCGCAATAGCTCTGTTTTAAATATTAGCATTGAGAAAATGTCATGATAAGTGTCCGTTAAACAGAAAATCTCCTAAATAGTTGACCGTTTTTACCTGATAAGGGCTCTAAGCAGTAATTTAGAGCTCTAAGTAGGAATTTCTTCAGTTATTGTTATGCTGCTAATGCTTATTTTACTGTTGAATGTTTCTTAAACTTACCGGTTACGATGCAGAGTGCGAAGAAGAGTACTTTCATGGTGAAATAGTACGGTGATGGTTCGTATTACGTTGCCAGTAAGAGTTTGAAGTACGACTTCGTGTAAGCCTGTATAACTAAAAGTGTTAAATTTAGAATTCTAAATATTTCTATTAAAGTTTTTTATGACATACAAGTTATTTTAAGTAATAATATTTTTATCACCTATTGATAAACCTTTTGTTAAGGTTGTATAGCTACTATAGATTTATATTAGTTTTTATTGTGGCATTCTATGTCGCAATGTTTTGTTATAATATTGTGTGTTTAAAATGATTTAAATAATAAATATATATCCACGGCATAACCTATGGGCATTATTCAATAAGGTAGCATCGCTGGAAATGTAGAATTAAGCAATGATTTACAAGTAAGTCGGCAAAAATTGTCATAATATTGTGATTCCCATTTTTGACGGGTCGGGCTACGTCAACTGGAAAATTCGACTATTGATATTTTTGCAATTTAAAAAGTGTACAAATTTATGTGGGAATGGCTCATTGAATAATAGAAAATACTTCAACTTGTAATTAAATTTATTCTTCCCAATCTAGTTACATGACAGTAATCCAAAAACATCTGAGCCGAGCTCTCACATTTGAACTTGATTCGAACTCCCTTCTAGAATACTATGCCAGTCTTATATACCACTGCTGCGTTTCGTTCCTACATTCTCGGCCGTCCTGGTAGCTTCCTGTCCTCAGGAAGGCACAAGTCAACCTTCCTCACACCAGACAAATCTTAAGTAAACAACACAACACAAATACACTATAAAATTAACATGTTGTATGATCACAACCAAATGAACATCAATTTTAAAGTTGAAACCAACTTACCACATACTAAACCCACAAATTATTCATGATACACCTCAAGTATCAGTTTGTTAAATAACAATAATAAACTTACTGCATCTCAGAAAACCATCGTAACAAACACTTAACGTCAGGTTATAATTATAACTCAATGAATTATTATTTGTTTACATTATAAAACAAAACACAAATCTGGATGCATAAAGTTTCCTGTACAATCTTTAATAAAAACAAAACTTTACATCGTAATATAGTAAAAACAAAAGAAAACGCACCGTTATAATGACCATGAATAGGGTCTACTAATTGTCATTAAGTACATTGAACCGAGAAATCTAACATTCATCCCATTCATTCATCTTACTACTAAAAAAAAAAAATTAAACTACTCACCAATATCTTCATCCTCACCATCCATAGGCCACTGCTTCATGTGATCTGCGGAGGTTGAAGTTCTGCCAGGTCCCTCCGTCTCGTCTGACAGCTTCTCGACGTCGTAGCGATCGTTTCTTTTAACGTTGATAACTCTGTATGGTCCAAGGAACTTGGGCTTCAGCTTCAGACCAGGGCCAAACTGTGTTCGTTTGATAACAACCAAATCTCCAACAGCATATTTCGTACTCTCCTTCCTTCTTCTATTGTAATTCTTAGTATTTTCTTCTTGTATCTTCTGTATCTGTAATTTAGCCTTCTGTCGCAAATCCTCTCTAGCTTCATCATACTGTTTAGCGGTTTCTTGCTCAAGCAATCTTACCACTTCCAAATCACCCTTATTTCTCATTTTTGCTCCCATCAACAGCTGGAATGGTGAGGTACCTATACTCCGCTGATAAGTGCTGTTTATTGCTCTTTGTACTCTACTTATGTGTTTGTACCACACCGCTGGATCCTCTATACACAGCTTTGTTAGCATGGGAGTGACGATCCTATGTATCCGCTCTACCTGTCCGTTCCCTCTTGGAACTCCTGTCGTTATGGTAATATGCTGAATTCCCTCGTCCTCGCAATACTTCCGAAAAGCTTCGCTCGTGAACGCCGTTCCTCTATCTGTAATGATTCTACATGGGTTTCCAAACACTTGTTGGTGGACTTGCAACTTACTTATCACCTCTGCTGTCGTCGTTGACTTTGTAGGGAATAACCAAACAAACTTCGTGAAGGCATCTACTACCGTGAGTATATGGTTATACAACTTTCGCGTCTCCGTTAAAGGTCCAACATGGTCTAAATGCAGCGTATGTAAGGGAGTAGCTTCTTTCTCAATTGGGTTAAGATATCCTTCTTGCCTCCCTTCCTTTCTAGTTGCCAGTAAACATGGAATACAGCTACTCACAACTTCTTCTATTTTCTTGTCTATATTTCTAATGTAAAAGTCTTTACCAACAGCTTCTTTCATCTTTTTCATGGCAAAATGTCCTTGACTGTGCACTCTCTCAATGACTTCTCTTTCCATAGCTCTTGGTACCACTACTTGCTTTTGATCTCCTTTACAAAGTATTCCATTATCAAGCCAGTAATCTTGGTAAGGTTCTTCTGCTAGCACTGCTTTGATAGCTTTCAGTCCATCGTCTCTGTCTTGAGCCTGTCGCAGCTGTTCATGTAAACTGTTCTGAACTGCACCAACATAAGGGTTACGGCTTAAAGCATCCACATGTCTCATTCCCGTACCAGCCCTGTGCACCATCTTGTAAGTATATGGACTGAGTGACATTACCCATCTAGCAACTTTGGGAGTCAACTCTTTCTTCTTTAGAGTCATTTCCAATGCCTGACAATCCGTGATTATTAGGAAAAATATTCCAAATAAATAATGATGAAACCTCTTCACTCCTTCGACAACTGCCAAAGCCTCCAACTCATAGCTGCTATACTTACTCTCAGCTAAGTTTGTCTTCCTGCTCATATAGTGGACTGGATGAAGACCTGTACCTGGATGATATTGCATCAAGATAGCTGCTATCGCTTTACTCGAAGCATCACAATGTAATTCCGTCTTTAAATCTGGGTTAAATATCTTCAACACAGGTTCTGTAGCCATCTTCCGCTTCAATGTTTCAAATGCATTTCTCTGTTCATCATTGAATGCAAAATCTACATCCTTCTTCAATAAATCTGTCAGCGGCTTCGATATTGTAGCAAAATTTAGAATATACTTTCTGAAATATGATGAGAGACCGATAAAACTATGCAGTTGCTTAATGGTTCTTGGCTCCGGATATCTCAAGACTGCATTTGTTTTTTCAGCGTTCGGCCGTACTTCACCAGCTCTTATGTTATGGCCCAAGTACTCTATCTCTCGGCATACTAACTTGGCCTTCTTCCAATTGATTTGTAATCCATAAGACGAAGCCACCTCCAGTACTCTCTTTAATCGTTCTACTGCATCTCGTTCATCTTGTGCTGGAATTATAATGTCGTCTATAAAAATGCTCATTATACCTTCTGCCATCAATTCTCTAAATATGACACTGACAAACCGCATAAACATCTTCGGACATATGCATAAGCCAAACGGCGCCCTTAAAAACTCATACTGTCCGTGGTGAGTAACAAACGATGTGTACTTTACAGACTCTGGGCTGACCCTTAAGTGGAAGAATCCATTCTTTAAATCTAACACACTGAAAACTTTAGCATGACCCAGCTTGTCAATTAAATCTTCAATTATAGGCAGGGGAAACTCATCTCTAACCATCTTCTTGTTCAGCAACCGGTAGTCCACACACACTCTTATTGTACCATCCTTTTAGGTACCAACACTAAAGGACTAGAATATTCTGAATAACTTACTTGGATAATCCCTGTTGCGAGCCACTCTTCTACTTGTTGCTCCACAACCTGTTGCTCCTTCAAAGATATACGTCGCGGGCGCTGTGCAATCGGCACGTCATCTTTTAAAACTATCTTCAGCTCCACGGGTGCCTCTCGCGTCTGCACCGGCTTATAACTGCTTACACACTCCATAACCTCCTTCTTCACCTTCTCGTCCTGTATATGTCCTATAACAAAATCATTATCCACTGCAAAACAACTCATTCGACTCATCCATTCCGCTTCTAATAAGGTTATTGACCCTCCATTCATAATCATCACAACGTCTTTTAAAAACTCCTGGCCAATTATCACATCGTACGGTATAGTACCCCTAGGCACAACATGAAAAATTACATCATTATACACCTTATTATCAATCGTAATATTCATAAAAAGCTGACCTAAAGAACATACTTTAATAAGTCCAAGTCCAGAGAACACAAATTTGTCGTCACTCGTTTTCGCACCGATCGTAGTTATAAAGTCTTCGCCCACTAGATTTACTTCGCTCCCAGAATCTATCAGTGAAACCGCCGTTTTTCCGTGAATTATTATATTCTTAGTAGGCTTATTATTCGCAGAAACACAAATTTTACTGCTCGAAGTCGAAAAATTTTCTTTTGTCGATCTGTTTGACGTTGACATTGTCAAATTCAAATCGCCGCCTCCGTTCTCGTTGACTTCGGTGATACCAGTGTAATTTGACGTTTTGTTCGACGCATCGTTTTTGTTTCTCGAACCCGCTGTCACCGATGATAATGTTCTGGAACCGGACGCCGTCTGGTTCGGACATTGCTGACCGATATGCCCGTATTCATTACACCGATAGCATTTTACACCTTTGGTACATACGTTCGCCAAATGATCGTCGTCTCCGCACTTGTAACAGCGTTTTCGCTCCGATGAATGCTTCGTGCTTCTTTCTTGCTTCGTGACTGGTTTTTCTTCTCTTTTATACTGGGATTTAGACTTCAATTTCTCGTATAAGGCTAACTTTTCCTTGAGCACCGGATACGTAGCAGCACCGTATAAAATGGCCTTGTTCGGTTCATAGTCCTGTATGCCGTCGATTATATACTGAGTAGACACGTAGTCAGGAAATTTAGCGCGCTTGCCTAGTTCTTTCATTGCCAACATATACTGATAATATGACTCATCTTTACGCTTCTTTCGGCTTGCCATCATCTCATGCATCTCCTTGGTGTTGACAGAGTCTGGGAATTCTTTTACCAGAGCCACCTTCAATTCATCGTACTTTTTAAACGTCTTCTCTGATTGAAGCCACAGCGCTGCAGTCCCAACTAGCGTTCTGCGCGCAATTACCAGTTTCTGCGCGTCCGTCCAACCGAAGATCTCTGCGTTGTCTTCTATGTCTTGCGCCCATTTAGCCGGTGAGAGCGTCTTATCCTCGCCGCTAAACTGCGTGATACCTTCCAGCGTCGTCATGGAAGATAATGCGCCGCACAGCTCGATCTCAATCTTCTTGTCGCCCGAACTGCCTGCGCCGTCGTCCTTCTTACTCATCGTTAAAATTTTATTCACCTTCGTATTCCCTAAACATTCATAAGCCTATCCCGGACGAGCCCCCAAAACTGTGGGAATGGCTCATTGAATAATAGAAAATACTTCAACTTGTAATTAAATTTATTCTTCCCAATCTAGTTACATGACAGTAATCCAAAAACATCTGAGCCGAGCTCTCACATTTGAACTTGATTCGAACTCCCTTCTAGAATACTATGCCAGTCTTATATACCACTGCTGCGTTTCGTTCCTACATTTATGTAGAAATACGATGTAAAACCGACAATGACGATGCGGTGAAATGGGAAGAGTTGGATGTTATTGCTACAAATTACATATAGAGCGCAATCTCGAACCAACAGCTGGAATATATTTCCAAATTAGAGTCAGCATACAAAATAATGTTAAAATTCGACGAAATATATTTAGAACAATCGACAGCATTGACAATTGTGTGTAGAAAAACATAAAACGAACAAAATATTGCGTCATTAAGGGGAGGTATCCCCACCGCAAATGTCCCGCTCTAACACGCGTGAGTTTACAATTGACCATCCCGCTCTCTACGCAAGCTCTGCGCGCAGTTTTGTAAATATTTAGCTATAGTCATTAAGCCAATCATTTTATCAAAGCAAACCCTGCGAATTTGTCTATAACTATTTACGATCTTTAATTGAGTACAAAAATTAAATGTTAAATATCAGTAATATAGCCGTAGTATTGAAAAATCATTCCAAAAAGGGGTAACTTCGCGATTTTTTTCTATCAAGTGAAATTCATCAGGTCATGTAACTGACTGCGATTTTGACTAGACAATATCCTTATGTAACACATACATTTTTTTTAGATTTTAAGACACTATATTCTATGTCTCAGATGGTTTTTAAAAACTCAAAAGTGGTAATACACGGCCTTAAGATTTTCTTTGACGATTTCGAACGAAGTGTCAATGATTTGAAAAAAACGGCTGCGATATTGCCTCACTTGACTCCAACATTCGTTCCCTCATCGCTTACCACTTGGACTGAGCCAACAGTGCGTTATCAACTTATCACACATTTTGAAGTTTTGCATTGTCAATGTCACTATAGTTTTCTTATAAAATAAGGTTGAGATATGCCGTTTTAAAATAGATAGTTAGATAGGCATTAATGAATAAAATAAAACAAATGTTGTTTCCATGTAAGTTGTGCATTAACATTAACTTTTGTACTAGAATGCAGATAAAAATATCCAGACCTGCATTTTTGGTATAAAATGTAGTGCTAATATTCTTTGCATATTTTGTACAAAGATTAATGTTGCTACATTTTACGATTTAATTCCAACAGTGGCACGTATCTGCACTGGTACACTTGTGATGTGGCAAGCCCAACGATTCACATATATTCTTACACACGTCTTCGGTACATTTCCACTTAACTCCCAAGTTTATGTCAAGCTGCTTGCCACCCGACGCCACAATTGATGCAGCTGAAATAAACATCGTTATGACACAAGATTGATACAAATACCGCTTAATATCAAACTTGTCATTCAAAGTTAAGCAACATGGGCCGCGGTCAGTACATGGATGGGTGACCGCTTTGAGTGGTTACTAACTGAGCGCTCCCGTGCTTTGGAAGGCACGTTAAGCCGTTGATCCCGGCTGCTGTCTATGGCAGCAGTCGTTAAGCCAAGTTGGAGGCCTTCGGGCGGCTTGAGAACTTCTAATAGTCAAGTTGCCCACTCACTTGACAAAGGGGGGTCGAAGTTGCACCACGTCCGTAAGGAAAGTACCCACCGCTACCCTACACTTGACCCCTGGGTGGTTCTAAAAGTGCAACAAAAACTGGCAACCGTACTGTCTTTTCGAAGATCTCACGGTTCGAAATAAATGCCATACGATAAATAAATAAATATCAAACTGATTTTATAATACCTGTACAGACCATATAGAAACCCTTGGGTTGACGGCGAAAAAAACAAAACAAAACAATGTTTTGTTATAAAATCGTACATCGGCGACACCGGTAGCCAACGAGTTAAGAGGCCATACAAGTTTTAAAATATTTTGAACTCAAATTTTGACAAAAGTAAATGATAATATCAATAAAGTGATTAATGGATACGACGATTTTATTATCATAGCCCTTTTTGATTTCAGTGTGTGTTATAGATTTTAAGCGTAAAAACGCTCGATAATGGTCGATTTGGAGTGATGTTTGAAACAATATTTCTTAATGGAAAATCCAAAAAATACATTTAGAATTTATTTCATTCAGTGGCTAGAGCGAATGGTCGTGAATGCCAGAATGTCGCAGATTCAAATCCTGCTCGAAGCCTCAATTTAACAATTTTCACCTTTAAATTGAAATGCAATATATTCCAACGAATTATTGAGGGGCCTGCTTACAGCAGTGACTGTGAGTGGAGTGAAGATGAAAACGCTTACGTCCCTTTTTTCAAGAAATATTTTTATATTCCTGATGGATAATAAATGGAACTTTGAGCTTGATTGGTCTTTGAAGTAGTTTCTGTTATTTGACTATGGGTTTTTAAATGGAGGGAGACGTACACACGCGGCGATTATAAAAGTTTCGTTTTTTGTCACTAAACTACGTAACTTTAAAAGTATAGCATAAAAAGTGTTAGGAAAACCTTAAAATCTTAAAATGTTAAACTTACAAATAAACGCTTATTAAACTGCTTATGCTTATTATAATGCTGCTAATGCTTATTTTACTGTTAAATGTTTCTTAAACTTACCGGTTACGGCATAAAGTGCCGCCATGATGCAGAATGCGAAGAAAAGTACTTTCATGGTGAAATAGTACGGTGATGTTTCGTATTACGTTGTCAGAAAGAGTTTGAAGTACGTCAGCGTACGGCTGTATATACCAAACGTGTCGAAGTTACAATTCTAAATATTCCTGATAAAGTTTTTATTTTGTACAAGTTATTTTAAGTAATAATATTTTTATCATGTATTGTTTCAAATGCCGTGTTTAAGTGCGTAGTTTTTTAATTTGTTTTCTTAGCATAAAGAAATGGCTCGCAAGGTGAAGCTCACCGAGCCGCAATAGGGATGTTGACAACAAATAAGAAAATCAATGAATCCGAATTTTCTGGAAAAAGGATCAAATTCTCTATCAAATAGTGAAAAAAGTAATCCAAAAGAATAAATAATTACATAATTATAAGTCTTCAAAGTTTTAGGAGGGGGCTTTTTCTGTCCCTTTTCCGCAAAACGCCCCGTTGTATTGAACGATCGTCATTTACTATGGCGCTCGAGGTCAGTGACGTCACTGACCTGTAGCGTTTTCTCTCTCTAACTAAAAACATTCTAAAGGTTGTAGTTTCGTTATTTTTTGAGATATTTGAATAGGATTTTCACTTTTTGGCATAGTTATATGTATTCTTTCGTATGGAGTATTAATAAATTTTGAGTCAACATCCCTATTGATTGGGTCACATAAAAGGTTGGAATTTTTCTTGTATAGGTACATAAAAGGTACATAATCTAACGTTAACATGCTACTAACTAATATACATAACTATAGTCCCCCATATGACAGGCCCCGATTGTCCATATGACATGGTGTTAGATTATTTCTATAAGAACCTAAAATTGATTTTTTTTTGTTTAAAATTAAATGGCTTTCCATCTGATGATTTCGCCAACCACATGTGCAAAGACGTTGTTCGGTAACGACGCCATGACAGTAGGCAAGGTTTTGTTCGGTAATAATGGATTCTGCTAGTCGTCGCGCCGAGAGCACGTGTGTTCACCAACGCGGCCAATACCAAAATCCTTAAATGGAATTAATTAAGAACAAAATATAAAAAAAACCTCTTAAAGAATACCCGTCGTAACAAGTTTCCCAAGGCACAAAAGTTGACGCGACCGTATTAAATACTAGGTGTATGAGTGGGAGAATTTCTTCAATGTCAATATACATGTTCTTTAGGCCACCTAAACCAATTAGGTAAGCGCATATTTCGCTGTAAAATCAGCGAAAGCGGTGCGAATCCAAAACCAGAACAATAGTGGGGCTTGTGGCCACGACACGGTACCGCACCTTGCCAATAAAAAGCTCCATTTTTATACAAACTCACATATACATAAGTCGTTTTGTGTCGCAGCGTTACCACGCAAACTCGAAAGTATTTAATTAGGTATTGTTTACTGTCAAATTGATTTTAAGCTGAACGATACGGTTAGTTGGCTAGCATTGACCCGAAGAAACATTTTTTTATTTTAATTGGGTATAGGAAAGTTGTAAAACTGAAATAAAAATGAAACGTGTAACAAAATAATTTTCGCGGCCATGTCGAGCCAAGTCTGGTACTAAGATAATTTGTAAAATAAAGCCCGCCGCTCGTCTCCTACACTGTGTTTTTTTAACTATATAGTACTGCATATATAAAATGTATGGTAATGTATGGTTGGTTGCCTATTATAGTACATTACTTAACAAGGCATTTGACGCCCGAGCCGAAGGCAAGGGCGATAAATATGCGATCTGAGGCTTTCTTTATTACAGCCCGTGTTAAGTACAAAATTTTATGTCACCCCCTTGCCAGGAAGTGGGATTTCCCGCGCGCGGGGCGTGCGGTAATTGCCGCTTTATGGCCAGGTGTGACATAAAGCATGTTATTATAGTTCGTACACAACTGTAAGGCCAAGTGCTGTCAAATTACCGCAAGAAAAAATCTACCTAACAATCAGAGCTCTAAGTCGAGTTTTGCTCGCGTTCTATTGACAGAATTTGGCCTTAGAGTTGTGTCCGAACTATACAAGAATATCAGACTTCTTCTTTGGCGTTACACTCTTGACAGAGTGGCCGTGGTCGTCACGTTGATTTTGTGGCATGTTTGACAATGCGACGCCATTCTTCGCGAACTGCCGCGCTCCTGGAACATTCGTGAAGGGGACCATCGACGGCGGCTTTTATTTGGTCCGTAGCTCTAGTATAAGTTTTTTCGAAACATTAACTAATTCGAACGCGTTTGCGTTTTGTCTCAAAATGTATGAAAGTGGGATGAAAACGTTTACAGCGCCTCTGGTGGTCACTAGTGGAAACTAAAACAGCGACTATAAATAAACTTTGTTGCTAACCGATGAACGCGCGTATTTCAAACTCGGTGAGAGCGTTTTCATACATTTTGAGACAAAACGCAAACGTGTTCGAATTAGTTAATGTTTCGTAAAAACTTATACTAGAGCTACCGTCCACCTCATCGGCGATCTTCCACGTGGTCTGGTGCCCTCGACTTTGCTATGTAAGGCTACTTACATATAAACGCACAAAGAAAAAATCGGGGAGGGCGCAGTTTGCGCGCGGCCCGAGATTTTATTGTACGAAAAAATAGCTATTATGTTTTTTTTTTATCTGACTGTGACTTTATAAATATGCCAAGCCCAATAAATCGATAGTTGTGCGTGGTTGGAGAGTGTCCTAGGAAAAACAAAATCACTCACACCATGTTTCTGTCCGTTTTTTTTTCAGTACCTAATACGTTAGATAGGCACACTTTAGATGTGTTTAACGAAACTTTAAATTACCGATAATGTCATATGCTAATATTAGATATACTACAGGTGACGTTATTTTGCAATGGAAAACCGTTTCAAAACACCTTGCCTTACAATATTAGGTACCATCACTATTAACTACCACTTTGTCATTATTACCATCCCTCATCCCGTCGCTTCAATAATTAATTATTAAATTACGCTCAATATTCCGTCTGCAGCTGTCCAGTAATTGAGCACGTCGCCAATGAGCGGGCCAAATATACACCGATCAACACGGTATTTCATACAGCAAAATGTAAATACAAATATTTTAGAAATCGCCTTCTTAAAAACCGGCCAAGTGCGAGTCGGGCTTCGCACATTTAGGGTTCCTAAACAACCTTAAAAATGTGATTTATCAATATATTTGTATTTGTTGGTAAAACATACGTAATAATACACATTATCAACGAATTTCAAGTTCATAGGTCATAGGGAAGTTGAAAAATTCTTCGGAACAAATTTTGTGACACATGACGGACGGACGGACGGATGAGTGACAACTATTAGGGTTCCGTTTGGATCCTTCGGGTACGGAACCCTAAAAATGTGGTATACTTAGTAAAATCTGGTATGGTGTGGTAAAAGGTGGTATGATATGGTAAAAGCTGGTAGGTAGGTATAGTGTGGTTCTCATGCATTAGGCATATTTCTGATAATGTAACGGCTCCACTTCAGGATGAATATTATTCTATAAATGTAACTTTTAGCAACCAAAAAGTATTCTGTAAAATTCTATTTTAAATAAAATATTCTGACTGACTTTGAGAAGTTGGTATGGTCTCTTTGGGCTTGCCAACACCACCAGCAGCTTATCACCGCTGCGGGTGGTGGTGGTAGCCCAGACGGATACCGCCAACCATTTTGTTATTTATTTATTTATTTATTTCAATTAGGCCCGTATATACTTAAGACTAACGTACATAAGGAAATAAATTCATTCATTAATGTCACAGTGCCAAGATAGGGAGTGAGTTTGATTCCTGCAAATTGGTTGACTGTACATACAATATACGGAGAGTGAAAGTCAAATAAAAGCTTTTTAAATAATTTTTATAAAATCATTCGAAGGCCTATATAATTTCTCGTCGTCAATTATGTCTCCGTTGATTGGCTTAAAACAGTGTATATTATGGTTGGTAGCTTGGTTAGGGCCTGGCTGCGAGCCGTGACGACCATCTTAGCGGCTCAATGTGGAATCCACAAATCTGATCTGAAATGTACACATTACGTAATTCTTGCGATCGGTCTGGGCTGGGGTCCGTTGTTAAAACATTCTCTAACAACGAATTCTCAGGTCATTAAAAGATTGGCGACGCTCTTGTAATACTTCTGGAGTCGCAAGCTCTCATATGCGTTTAAATTAGTTTCGCAGATAAAGTTTCAGTTTCAGTTTAGTTTCAGTTTATTCTTAAGCCACAATAGGGTTAAAAAAATAATTAAAATGTTGAATTGTTTATTTCGAAAAAATATTACAAATAAATTTCATTTACTTAGCTAAATCTTTAGTTATATTTTAAGATTGTAATGCTAATTATTTTTAGTCTTCTTAAGTTAAATTGGGTTATACATTAATATTCCTTTTATGTATAGCAGTGGCGGCGCGTCAAACATATTCTTAGGTATAAGCCGGAAATCTTTTCGCTTTCTTATTTTTCATGAGCCGTAGGAAAAGAACTGGTCTGGTTGAAAACTAGGCAAGCCGGTGGGAATCGAGTTGTATGGACCATGCCACTGATGTATAGCATTTTTAGTTTGCTTTGGATTATTCTCTATTTTATTGATGACAAGTATGGGAAAATCATTTAGTGTGTGGTTAGAAGTAGCATAACCTAGACTTTATCATAATATTCTAACAATAATAAAAATTAATATTACAAAATCATCTCATACTCCTAAGCGTTGTCCCTGTACAGTTGCATCTTGACGGATGCCCTTGCCCGGGGTCCGGTTGCTATGTTATAATTTATTTTATGTCACACCTAGCCATAAAGTGGCCATTATCGCACGCTCCGCGCGCGAAAAAACCCACTTCCTGGCTAGGGGGTGACATAAAATTTTGTACTTACCACGGGCGATAATAAAGAAAGCCTCAGATCGCATATTTATCGCCCTTGCCTTCGGCTCGGGCGTAAAATACCTGCGATCTGAGACATTCTTTGTTTTATCGCCCTTGGTAAGTAATGTACTATATTTATTTATTTTACTATTCCAAAAAAATACACAGTTTTACAGGACTCAAGCCTAAGACACTGCGAAATTAATAATATTAAATCAAAAAAATACAGAAGACGGTCGCTTATCCATCACCTCACAGAACTATAATACAACATAACCTATTGACCTACACATATTTGATTCTGAAACGAATCGATTACAATTGCATGTTTGTATTAACCACCGTTATCGTGTATTTACGTGCATCGACTACAAATCGATTATTCGTATCGGGTAATAAAAGGATTATTGATTTAAGTGTGAACGCGTGTAATTTTCAATTGGTTTTTGTTGAAAATTGTATTTTTATATTGATTGGAATGGAATCTTCTTCCGAGTATTTCATAGATATTTAATTGAGTGTTATTTTATGAATAAATAATGGATACGGATATAAATATTATTTTTTTGTCTGCGGTTAAAAATACAGTAAACGAGTGACAACTGTCGTCTACGAATTGAAAAGTCGACTTTGAAACCCTGTCTCCCGTCAATATCCAACTATTTTCGGTCGCCGTTTGACAAACTGTCATTTTAAAAATGTTTTTTAATTATATAGGTATTTCAGGAACCCACCCTTTTTCTATAAGATTAAATATATATCGTTTGTTTGTATTAAATGCGTTGTACTTAGTAACAGGCGGCGCATGTTGAAATCAAAATCATATTTTTTACTCACTAGTTTTGCCATTGTTACTACTTAAGAACGTATTTTTTTTAAATTTCTCATAATAAGTGAAATTACCTACTATTATTCTTATGAGAAATAAAGATCTTTAAACCGAAAAATAATGTGGTTCAATATAGCTTTTTAGTCCCTGTTTAGTGTTTATTTCGCGTTTGTTTCATTGAATGGTAATGTATTTAGGTAATCAAATTCCAGAATTATCTCTAGAAAGTCCTCCACCGCACCCAGTTTTGCCCGTTATCGATACCTACATTTGCATTCGATCGTTAAGTATTTCTCTATGCTAAAGTTGCTGCCGTAAAGTTGCGTTGCGTTAGCGCACTTCAATAAATTGAGTTAAATATCGATAAATAAATTTAATTAAACCCTAGATCTGTAATATTAAGGATATTACCCGGTTTTGAGTATTCTGTCACTATAAATTAGAATTATCATTGTGTGTAAATGAAAAGGCATTTTGATAGTTATTTATATTTATAGCAATATCGAAAATTATTTTGCTCTTTGTTTTACTTTTAGGCGTTACTTAAGTATTCTGTCTCATATGGTTACGTTGAAATATAAATTATTTTGAATACACTGGGTTAATTCATATGCAAAATTGTACCTACGAAGCTAAGTAAGTATCTCTGTATTAAATTCGAGCACTTAATGCCATAATGTGCTTTTTGTGATCACAATGAATTGCCACCACACTTAGAATACTCATAAGATGAGCATTATAAGCACGTGCGCATAACCATTATCTTATAAATAAGAATATGAACAAATAGAATAGAAAATAGATCTCCATAAATGGAAAACAATGGTATTAAAAAACGCCCTCTATAAAATTGAGTTTACAAAAACTCCCAACAGATGGCGCGCCGTGATTCCCGCTTCCTGCACCTGGCTCCGCACGTGCGCACACGCATTTTTTGCTGAACTTTACTCAAATATAAACGATAATATATCCATATGAAACTAGTGTCACTTAAGACCTTTTGCCGCCGAGTACTTAACCCTTCATTACTTGTGAGAAAGACGTATGTCTTAAAATAATCGACGCAACTGAGCTATTCTGTCACCTGACATAATAAAACTATAAAAAACTGCAGTATCTGGATCCGGTTTTGGTTTGGAGCACATGGTTCCTGCGTTTATTATAATGATATGGGCGGCCACGGGGGCCACAGGTGATCGCCAGCCGGCTTTTGTTTTGCGGCTGTCATGTTGCTGTGACGAGATGGTGTCAGAATGGGGTTAGTGATACAGCTGCTTAATAGTTTAGGCTAGGCAGTACAGGACCCCGGGGTTTACTTTGACACTAGCAAAACATCGAGGGGAAGTTTCCAAAGTTGGAAATTTTCTCTATAGAAAGTTCTAAGAACTTAGATTCTAAGAACACTTCTAAGAATCTAAGAACTTCTAAGAACACTGAAAACATTTCAAAAACTCACTGCATACATGCATCGGTTGTTTGAATGGCCTGCCCTCTTTCTTATTCGCACAGTTTGTGTGTGTAACAGGGAATGCTGAGTTTCTGAGTAAAGAGAGACAATTTCGGTAGTAAGTTGTACTAGCCCACCAAAGCTCAACAACATCCAAGTTGGCCGTTGCACTCAAACCGCATCTAATTCGGTTGCTCCACTTGACGACCTCATGGAGGCATCTGCTTCTATTTCAGATTGATTACCTCACAACTGTAACAACAGTGAGGTGCTCAGTTTTGTTTGTTTGGTAATAAAGAATTAAAGATGGGGAAGGACTCTTACTATTCATGTAGAGGCTGCAGTTACTTACCCAGGGCGATAAAAAGAACGTTTCAGATCTCATTTCACGCCCGAACAGAAGGCAAGGGCGATAAATAGGTATCTCGATCTTTCGTACTCTGTCCTTCATAAAAATCCTCATTCTCAAGTACAATTTATTATTTTCGATATTGTCATTTGTATGTAAGGTTTCTAAGCCCAATTTTGGTAACTAGGTATCAAGGTAGTTAGGCTATGGGCCGGCAAGCCAAATTTATGAAAACGGTATAATTTGGGGGTACTAAGTTTCCTTCTTACAGTGGTTAAACAGGTTTATTACGATGTCAAAAAACCATGATTGCCATCTCAAAGTAGTAGCTAATAGAAATGGCGGCCAATCCAAGATGGCGGATGTCGAGTTTAAAAATCAATTAATATCTCGAGAACTATTCGTCCGATTTTGTTACTGTTTTTTTTAAACTAAAGATCCACATTCCTGCTTTAAATCTTGTTATATTAACTGTTTCGATAAAGTCAAGTATTCATTAGTAATTAAAAGGAATATAGATTTTTTTAATTTTTTTTTTGCTGAATTTTTTTTGAGGAAGTTTTTACATTACATTTTTGTACATTACAAAAAAAAGTTTCAGACAAGATGTGTAAAGTAATAAATTATCTTTAATTTGATGTATTACATGTATGGATCAGAGGCTGAAAACACATGCAAAACATGAATTTGTGTTTACTACCGTTGAAATTTACCGTTATCTAAATAACTGCATATAAAAGAAACAGCTTCAAATACACTATTTTCAATAAAATTAATCGTAAATTAGTAGGTGTTTATGGAATAATCTAATGTTTACCGATGTTCTTGTGATTTTTAGCATAACAAATACTTAGGGGTACTCCGTAGGGCGCGACACTGTCGTGACATCGAGATCACTTCTTTGTATGAAACACTGAAGACTGCGTCATCAGCTTGCTGATACGACATGTCGCGTGCTACGAAATCCTTCCTACCCTAAGTAACCGTAATTAAATACTAAACTTCACAAGAAAACTGGAAAATATTCGATATTTCCATTTATCATCATCATTCATCATCATATTCAGCCTGTAATCGCCCACTGCTGAGCATAGGCCTCTCTCCTAGTACCGCCACTCATCCCGGTCTCTTGCTCATCTCATCCAAGAGTAACCCGCACTCTTTTTAATGTCATCGACCCTTCGTGCTGATGGACGACCGACGCTTCTTTTGCCTGTAAGTGGCCACCAACCTGTTAGCGTTTTTGTCCACCTGCCATCACTCTGTCTGGCAATATGTCCTGCCCAACTCCACTTGAGGTTTAAAATGACTTCTCCGACGCCACGCACCTTAGTGCGCCGACGTCGCATTTCATCATTCCTCACTCGATCTTGTAGCCTAATGTCGAGTATGGCGCGCTCCATGGCTCTCTGTGCTACCCGTACTTTATGCACAGCCTTATTTGTGAGCACCAGGGACCGGAACCGGTTAGCCTAAGAGCACCCATGTCTCGGCAAGTCGGCAACAAACGTCATGGTGGGCAGGACACTATGATTATAGAGACGAGTTTTCAGGCACTGCGGAACGTGAACAGATTTGAGGATGTCATCTAGTTTGCTGAATGCTGCCCAACCAACCTGGATTCTTCTCTCTCTTTAATTTGATGCTCCTTGCCAAAGGATAGAACATGTCTAAGATAAAAACGTACTGTTCAAGCATCTCCAGCAACTCGTTCCCAACCGTTAGGTATAGTTGAATTCGCCTCACTGGAAACGTTCATCATAATTTTAGTCTTGGACATAGTCATCCTGAGACTAGCCTAGCATAGAAAGCAAGAGGTATAGATCTTGGGTCATATTACTACATCAAATTACGCCATTAATATTGATACCGGCCCTGTCCCATGCAAGCGTTTTTATGATATCCTCTAGAACGGCCCAAAAAGCTGGAGTGAAAGAAATTGGGGCGCTGAGTTTGTGGAGCCGAACCTGCATTGTTGCCAAACTGTACAGCTCCCGAAGCACCTCGACATATCGAGCATCGATTGAGCAGCGTTGAAGAGAGTCAAACACGGCCCAGAGCTCTACACTGTCGAAGACCTTCTAGTAATCGACGATATTTCCATTAACACCTATTAACTAGAATTCCGATTAGTAACGGGATATTTACCATACATATTTGTGTTTGTAAGTTCCCAATATTTTGGCACTATTGCAAGCGCCATTATCAAGGATTACCTGCAATCACAAATACAAATATACATGTTAAATATCCCGTTACTAATTGCCAGTGTATCTGAAGATGGTAAAATTGTCTCATCCACGACCTGAGCTTCTGAGCGAAATAGAGCGCTTCATGGACAACTATACACGTTACCTAGAATACCTGAAGTTAGTCTATTGGATGATTATAGCTAGCTCTATGATGACACTATAAAGAACGAACGAACACTATACAGGTGACATCCCAGCCAGACTTCAGCCTGTACGAGATTAGAACGGCTGTTTAAAAGCTCAAAAACAAAAGGGCACCCAGGCAAAACCGACCCTTATGGCCGTTCAGAAGATATTTGACTCCATTTTGCCGGAAGGGAGAACTCCAAAGGCATGGAACACACGAGGTGGTGCTGTTCTTCAAGAAGAGTTACAACACTCTACTGAAGAAATACCGACCCGCACGCACGCACGAAAGGTCTTTAGTGGCGGCAACGGAAGGCGCAGCGTGAGTATAGCAAGGTGGACTGATGACCTGGTAAAGGTCGGGGAGCCGGCTAGATGGGGGTGGCGCAGGAGGAGGCCTTTTCTCTTTCGTTGGGAGGCTTATGTGACTATGTACTTGTACAGGAGTGGATGTCTTTTGGCTGACATGATGATGAAATAACACTGTCGTTAGATTGTCCATCTTAATAACGGTACACTTTATTAAATAGACCTATCTCGTCTCGCCAGTCGCCACATATTATACAATAACAATCTAGTTTAGTTTTGCATATATCTTCACCGATGAAACTTTTATTTAAACCGAATACTAGTTTTTACCTAGGTAAGTATAACAATTCAAAATTAATAGATTCGATAAGTCGGTTAGCGACCACGTACTTTGGCGCACCGGATTGCGGCCGTTTGGAGGAGCTGAGGAACTGAAGGACAATTTTCAATAATTACCAAGTAAAATGCATACTGCTGAAATATATCGGGTCTGTAAAACTCTTTAATTGAAAAAACTTCGGGTGGTGGTTACAAAATGACGACGGTCGGTTAACCGGCTTAGCGATCCTATAAGTGTCGTACTATTATTATTTTAAATTATTGCTAAAATTAAAACATAATTTTTATACGCTACAACTTCTATCTGAAGCTTTTTGTTCCGTATGTAGTAATTTAGTCAAATATTTCAACAGAAGTAAACTCAAATTCATGTTTATTTGTATGCAATGCCAAACATGTTAGGCATCACATTAAAGATAATTTAATACACTACCTTGCCTCATTTAAAGCTTTTTTGTAATGTTCAAGATTTTTTGTAAAAAGCTTGATTTAACAAAAAAGTATCAGAAAAAAGGAAAAAAAAAGTCAATATTTTTTAAATTATTAATTAATATTTGACTTTACCGAGACAATATGTTTACAAAATTTCAAGTACACATATAGGGCTATGGTTTAAAAAAAAGAGCAATGAAATCGAACGAATAATTTTTGAGTTACGATTGATTTTGTAAAACTCAATATCCGCCATCTTGGATTGGCGGCCATTTTTGTTAGCTACCATTTTGAGATGGCAATCATGGTTTTTTAACATCACAATAAACCTATCTAACTCCTGTAAAAAGGAAACTTAGTACCCCCAAATTATACCGATTTCTTGGCTGGCCCATGGACTAAGTACAGGGGACGTATATACTCAGATTCCGGTTAAAATGTGAATGTGCGTCGCGTCGGTCAGAGAAGGCGGTAATACAGAGATACAAACTTCATTCCATTGATAAATTCTCCTAAATCCCCTATTCTGGTTATCACTATTGCGACACTCACGATCTGTTTGCCTAACTGTAGGTAACTTCCAGTAATGTCTTGTAATGGCTACTCCCCAATATTTGTACATGTTGACACAAGACTTCCGGAGTAAAACCCAGGGTCAATATCTCCTGATTGATCAAATAAGTTTAAGCTGAGTCGATTCGTTTGAATTCCAACCATGTTTTACTCACCATAAGGTTCACTTTTGAACTCTGGCGGTGTCTCTACAGATTCGTCTTTTGTTTTAACATGGCTTCTGATTAGTCGGGCTACTGTCGCGTGCCACGGTGTTTGTCATTACATTTGGTAAATGATGCTAAGCTTAACGCTCTGTTTGTTTGTAATTTTGGTAAGAGAGACGCTTTCCGACCCAAAAAATACAGTTTTTTTGGTAGTTAAAATTATTTATTTATCGTATGGCAATTATATAGAACCGAGTTAAGAGCCCACATAATTTATGCACTTTTGCCAATGTTTATCGACCTAGATCTCAACATCTTTAATGATTAAGTATCTGTCCTTTCAGTATATTAATCTTGAACTATTTTCCTCCAGTCTGCTAAAAGTGAAAACACGATTTGCAAAAAAATTCTCGATACTTTTATTTTTCAAACATAACCCTTTTTTCGACGTTTTTGGGTGGATCTTTAAAACCCTCACATCTTAATCAATGATTTTTTATTTAATAGTTATAAAATGATAAGTCCTCAAACCTGATTAAAAAAGATTATCCTTATAAATGTACACGTTTAGAATATACATCAATATTTACGAAAAACACGCGCTGAGCTTCCGTAGAGAGCGGGATGATTAATTGAAAACTCACGCGTGTTAGAGCGGGACTTTTGCAATGCCATCTACGCCCTCTTAAAATGTAAATTATTGATAAGCTACTAGATATTAACCTTAGATGTAGAATCGGTAGATTGTTAGTTAATAATAATAAAACAGTTACGGGGCCGATATCGTTATCGGTAGCGGTACATTCGGAGAGAAATCAGGAAAACTTAATTTGATTTTGTTGAGTATTAGTTCAGTTTTTGCGAAGGCGAAGGGTAACCCCTTATATATCAGCGGAAAATACAACGTAGTTTCTCGAATTCGTTAGTTTTCCCAGATTTTTTCTGTCTAATACAAACATGATGTTGGTCGGCGTACCTGCTTTTGTATAGTCAGCCAGAGAACTGGTATATGACTTAGCTTTATCAAAGAGTCGACATGGAGTTGACTGTTCAGATGTGATAGTTTCCACGCTTGTAACACCACCGCAAGCGTTACGGTTATAGGTAAACAAGGCCTACTAGATCTTTCTAGTAATTTGTCCATGAAACTTTCTGCTATTATTTACATTAAAGTCAGACAGGACGTCGGCTAAATTGGGCGAACGAGGTGTGACGTACGCAGGAAATTAGGAAATGGGAAGCACGAGCTATTATCCCGAAAAAGGTCGTATGTCACAAATATCTCTACGACTCATAGGTCCTTTTGAAGTACATAACTAGTTGTCGCCTCTTATTATAGGCCAAGAGTCGTAATTTGTATTTCCGTCGCATACCGATTAAAAGCGTTAAGATGATTTGTAACGCATTTTCAAAGAACATGTTGGGTTTTATTTTCAAATCTGTATTTCGGGCAGGTGAAGTCGGAAGTTTAATTTTATGCCATTATTTTTATTAATGAAAGCTGTGTCTGTTTTACCACTTATATAAAGCCATTATATATTTGATTACATTGCGGGCTGCGGGCTGTCGAGGTAAGCCAAGGACGCTCAAACCCCGCGATGTATTTCAAATCGGGCCTTTATCGCCTCCGTGGTCGTATCCGACGTTCCCCCTGGATTTTCCCCATTCCACTCTTCAACCGCGCACTCTTATCGGTTTATTGAGCACGGCCTTTATAGCCACAGTCAGGTTAAAAAAACCTTTATCATATAAAGAAGTCATTAGTCACATACGGTCTTTCGACTGAGGCAGGTTCAATGTTTATGTTAATTGGTTTAAATGAGTGAATTTAAAGAGGATGCAATTTAGCCGTTTTATCGCTATTTTAATGCTCAAGGATACGAGAATTTCAGTTTAGTGTTGTTGTGGGAACGAATTGTGAATTGTTGTACAAAGTAGTTGTAACTTATCAAAAACTTGGAAAAGCTTTTAAATGTTCCATTCTTGTCGATTTTTTCCCTCTGTTTGTCCAGTGTCCGTTATGAATGGCTTCCTTGAGGTTTTTCGGCTTTCCAAAGATAACTAGTAGCTAGGTGTTTTATCTTAACATGTCAATGTTTTATCCTTATTATTGATTGTAGATAAAGTCCTAAGAATATGCAATCGAAAAGAAAGAGCAAGCATGTCAGGTGAAAACTAGTGCTCGGATGTTTATAGAGCCACTTTTTCCACTCAAATATATTTTGAATGGCTACTGAGGTCCAACCGCGAAAAAAGGTTCGTTTGTGTCTGTCTCCCGGATAAGCATTTGAGTAAGAGTGGGAAATAGATGAGCCAACTTAGTTTTTGTACTACCGCTTCCTCTAAAGTTGTCCCATTAGAAATGGAGTCAAAATCGTCATGACACGTAACAGCACTTTTAAAATTAGATCCAAATTACACGGTAACTAAATGCCATAATTTGACACTTAACCCTATCACTATCCTCCAGCCCATTGAGCGAAACCCGACCATAAATCTTTTGCTATAAAGTTTAAAATCGCTGAAAAGTTGAAGCATGCTTAAAACATTGCTTGGCCGAAGTGAAAAAGGTCTTAAACTATAAGGGAATAAAGATGAAAACGGACGCAGAGTTAAAGTTGGCAGGGCACCGGCGCATGCGCAGTGATGGTGGTCGATTTGTCGCGCCTTCTGGTGACCTGCAGATTATACTTCCTTGACTTATAATGAAAGTTCGCCCACATGACAGTTTTAATTTTTAAATCAGCTTGTAAAGACGCCGCTATTGTCTTGAAGACACGGTCATTTCCCATCTTAGATGTTGTATCTTTAAAGAAACTTATAATCTGATTTCAAGTTTGACATTAACATCAGTTTCTCATTGAAATTAAAAAAATATGTATGGGTACAATAGGTACTTATCTCATTTTTCTAAGTGTTATTACTAGTATATGATCCGATAATAGAAATTTTTCATTTTAGTAGTGGTAGTAACTAAGAAGTAGTAAACACTATTTCACAAATCATTACATAATAGAACAAACATATTGAACGGTAGATACCTATTATATATTATATATTTACCTATTATATATTTTATTCAAAATACGAAGATAAAATCAAAGAGTAAAGTAAGTATATAGGCCTAAGATATACAACGGTGGGATCTACATATAATTGTGACTTTCATTTGAGAATAGCCTTAAACAACAAGATTACACTGTTAATAACAATCTTGAATGAGCTTCTTAATTTGCAGGAAGAAAGTAATAAACGACAGTGCAAAAACTCATCTCGCCTTCCGCACTACAACATTCATTTACAATCTTATATGTAGGTACTTAATATGATTTGAGTTTGCCGTGTTGTGTACAAGCCGTCCGAACAAAAAGCGACTTAAATTTGAACGATAGAAGACTCAGAATACAAAAATAGTTCTATTATATATCGGCCTTTTCAATGGTTGAAAGCAAGATTGTATTACGTGGAAGAAAGTACTTTCGTGAACTTGACTTGGAGGAAACGCAAAAACCTGCACCGGACACCGCATCTTGGACTTGAATTCCTTGACCATTATACTATAAGCCGATCAAGTGAAATAGACAACTGGCTCGGAAGAGTAGCTATACGTTGTTTGTCTAGTTGATTTGGTCGTTTATTAGCCGCAAAGTTATTTTGGTGCGTTAGAAAAGGCGGGGAAAAATAGCGTCATTATAGAAACAAAACGACGTATGCGCTAGTATTTTACATGTTTTTGTTGCGTTTTGTTGGAGGACTGTGGTCGTTGGTTACGGTGATTTGTCAGCGACATTTTCGCATCCGTAATGCGACTTCCGAGCCGTATTATGGGCGCTGATGGAATCAGTAATCTATGCTTTTTGCGTGATAAATGATGGTTATGGAGTTTTTGATAAAATACTGGGTAAATGTCCCAACGGTTAACAACGATTCAATACTTGACACTTTCAATCTTGTCATCGTTAGATGTCAACTATTGGGTATTAGAATGTCAATAATCGGGTCGTTTACCTTACATGTTTACATGTAAGTGTCGTCGGTTTATGAGGGGACATTGTTGTGTTTTGGGACGGTACAGGAAACACTTAATTTACTTAAAAGGGATGAAAGAGTTTAGTGAGGGGAGCCCTTTGACCAGAAAGGGTCGCGTAAGTTAATTACAGTTTATTTACGATGAAGTTTCAAATTTTGTAAGGAAAATGTTCCATTATTTCGACTCTGGCGATCACAAAAGTCGTAACAATTATTGCTTATTTATCTACTAGCCCAATAGACGAAATTAGCACCCAATTTTCCTCGTCATGGCAAAGTAAAAATCATTACAAGAATAATTACAGTTGAAACTGGTAACTTCGACTATGAAGCCTATATCTTCGCCTATTATACAACTACTTATATACCTCGACTACTACGCGCCAAGTTTCAATTCAACACGCCATCAAACGAAGATAATATATGTAGGCAATACAGGCGAGGTAGGATAATGGGATTTGACGGCACCAAACAGCATGCAAATAAAATCATTAAATGATAGGCGCTACAGGCAAAGTTATAGTAGAGAGGCCAATTTAAAAAAAGTCGTCAAATAACGAAGTTCGTTTGTACGAGCAGTCGCCTACCGACGACTGGTATCGTTGAATTCAGTGACGTCTCCCGAGTATGGAACTTGATGTCGTCACTCTCTAAAGTGGTGGAGGGGGTAACTATGACGTCACAAAGATGGCGGTTGGTGGTATCAAGTTTTATCGATTATCTCTTTAACTATTCAACGTATTGCAACAAATGAGGTGTCAAATGAAAGCTCTTTAAATTGCTAATAATTTGTTTCTAGGAATAAAATGTGAAAGTCTAATAATTAAAAAGTTTTTCTTAAAAAATCGTACTTTTGAAAAAGTCATTTTTTTTTAACTGCAAAAAACTCGATGAAAGAGGCAATTTCTTTAAAAAATACTTCATATGACTGAAAATGCTAAATTCATCCTCTATACAATGCTTTTTGAATTATTAGAATCGGTTCATAAATGAGTACGCCAGGGACATTTTACCGCGGGAGGGGCGAACGTCGCGGGCGCGCGCGCGTTTGCTGATAAACGCGACTGTGTAGACATTCTTAAGTGTAGCTCGACAACTACTGAACCGATTTAGACAAGTGGGGTATCATATGAAAGCTATTTATATTGCCATTAATTTCTTTTAAGTAATGAAATGTGTAAGTCAAACAATTAAAAAGTTTTTCCAAAAATATAGTATTTTTGAAAAAGTAATTTTTATTTTAACTTCAAAAAACTCCATGAAAGACGCCATTTCTTTAAAAATTATTTCATATGTTTGAAAATGCTACATTTATCCTGTATATAATGCTTTTTGAATTATTAGAATCGGTTCATAAATGAGTACGCCAGGGACATTTCACCACGGGCGGGGCGAACGTCGCGGCGCACGCGTGTTTGCTGACGAACGCGACTGATTAGGCTTTCTTAAGTGCAGCTCAACAACTACCTAACCGATTAAGACAAATGAGGTGTGATATGAAAGGTATATTATTACTTAATAAAAAAAAATTTGATAGCCAGAACACTTGCTCAGAGATTTAAAAAAAAAAGAAAAAAAAAAAAGGTTTTCGCCTTATGTTAGACAACAAAATCATCATCATCATCATCACATCAGCCGCAAGACGTCCACTGCTGGACATAGGCCTCCCCCAAAAAGTGCCACAATGACCGGCCCTACGCCACCCGCATTCAGCGGACTCCCGCGACCTTTACCAGGTCATCAGTCCACCTTGTGGGGGGTCTACCCACGCTGCGCCTTCCGGTCCGTGGTCGCCACTCGAGAACCTTTCGGCCCCAACGGCCATCGGTTCTACGTGCAATGTGCTCCGCCCACTGCCACTTAAGTTTAGCGATTCGAAAGGCTATATCGGTTACTTTGGTTCTGCTACGGATGACGTCATTTCTGATGCGATCACGCAGTGAAACTCCGAGCATAGCCCTCTACATTGCCCTCTGCTGAGTGGACGTGACCCTATGGTGAGCGACCACGTTTCCGTACCATATGTCATTACTGGCAACACACACTGGTCAAGGCTCTCGTCTTGAGTCACTGCGGAATATTGGACGAAAAAATATGCCGTAGCTTCCCGAACGCTGCCCAGCCGAGTCGGATTCGACGATTAACCTCTTTCTCAAAGTTGAACCTGCCTAACTGGACAGTCTGTCCTAGGTATACATAATCGTCTACAACTTCGAGCGTAAAGCGTCCGATTGTAACAGGAGTTGGTGCTACTTGGGCATTTGACATGATCTTCGTCTTATCCATGTTCATCCTTAGACCAACTCGGTCGGAGGCTTTACTGAGGTCATCGAGCATTGTACTTAAATCCTCCATGGTTTCAGCCAAGACTACCATGTCGTCAGCAAACCGAAAGTGAGTGATGTACTCGCCGTTTATGTTGATGCCTAGCCTTCTCCAGTCCAGATTCTAGAAAACATCCTCCAGTGCAGCGGAGAACAGTTTAGGAAAAATATCTCCTTGACTGACTCCCCGCTGCAGCGGAATGGGTTTCGAGTTCCAGTCCTAGAGAGTCGGACTAACATAGTGACGTTTTCGTACAAACACTTCAGTACTGCGATATAGCGGTAGTCTACTTGGCACCTCTGTAGAGATTGTAAGTACTGCCCAGGTTTCGATCGAATCGAAGGCTTCCTCATAGTCCACAAAAGGTAAACAGTGGGGCAGGTTGTACTTGTACTCTTTAGTCTTCTGTATACAGACCACCACTTCTGTATACAGAGTAACATAGACCACATCCATACGCTTCGTCAGGTTATAGCCTGCCGGACTTCAACGCGAAACTGGGCAAGAGAGATGGTGAAGAGCTGAGAGTGGGGGAATTTGGAGTTGGAAGTTGGAAACACCGGGGCCAACTACTGGCTGGTTTCTTGGAGAAGGAGGGAATCTACAATCTCTACATGATTAATTCCTTCTTCAAGAAACGTGAGCATAGAAAGTCGACCTGGATGAGTCCCGACGGTGCAACTAAAAACGAGATTGACTTCATCATGTCGACGAAGAAGCATATATTCAATGATGTCTCTGTGATCAATACGGTTAAAACCGGAAGTGATCGCCGTCTGGTAAGAGGCACATTGAATATATTTAAGCTAGAGCGCTCTCGTCTGATGAAGTCCACGCTCCGACCATCAGCAGCCCAAATCCAAAACCCCGAGAGCTTTCAGCTGGAACTCCAGAACCGTCTCGATTGCCTAAGTGGCGATGTGGATGAATTCAATGACGGGTTTGTGGACGCTGTCCATACCACAGGGTCTAAATTCTTTAAAGCCCACCGGGCCAACTGAACCAATAGGCCCTCTAACTCCGCTCAAAGGCTCTTCGAGTAAAGGAGTAGGATGGTTCTACAGTCTTCAGTCGATGCGACATTATATCGGCAACTCAATAGACAGATCTCCAAATCCCTGACCCGTGATCTGCGCCAATTCAATACAAAACGTATTGAAGAGGCCATCGAGCGGGATAAGGGCTCAAAAGTTTTCGCAAGAGATCTGTCTATTGGGCAGAGCCAGCTCGCCAAATTAAAAACTGAGGATGGTAGAATTGTCTCACCCAGACCTGAGCTTCTGAGCGAGATAGAGCGCTTCTATGGATAGCTATACACGTCAACTAGCAGACCCCGAAGTTGGTCTAGTGGAAGATCCTAGAGCTAGACTAACCCTGTACTATACCGATGACATTCCGGACATCAGCCTGTAAGAGATTAGAATGGCTCTTAAACAGCTCAAAAACAACAGGGCACCCGGTGAAGACGGAATTACAGCCGAACTCCTGAAGGAGGGTAGAAAACCGGTCCTTACAGCCCTTCAGAAGTTGTCCGACTCTGTCTTACTGGAAGGGAGAACGCCAAAGGCATGGAACACAGGCGTGGTGGTGCTGTTAAGAACTATCGATCCATCACGCTTTTGAGCCATGTCTACAAGCTGTTTTCAAGAGTCATTATGAACCGTCTGGCAGCACGCTAGATGACTTCCAGCCTGCCGAACAAGCCGGTTTCCGAAGAGGCTTTAGTACCATAGACCACATCCATACTATGTGGATGTGGTCTATGTTACTCTGTATGCAGAAGACTCAAGAGTACCCTGCCCCTCTGTTTAGCGTTTGTGGACTATGAGAAAGCCTTCGATTCGATCGAAACCTGGGCGGTACTACAATCTCTACAGCGGTGCCAAGTAGACTACCGCTATATCGAAGTACTGAAGTACGAAAACGCTACTATGTCAGTCCATTCCGCTGCAGCGGGGAGTCAGCAGGCAAGGAGATATTTTTCTTAAACTGTTCTCCGCTGCACTGGAGGATGTTTTCTAGAATCTGGACTGGAGAAGGCTAGGCATCAACATAAACGGCGAGTACATCACTCACTTTCGGTTTGCTGACGACAACTATGTCGTCAGACTACTAAGTCTTGGCTGAAAGTTGAAACCATGGAGGATTTAAGTACAATGCTCAATGACCTCAGTAAAGCCTCCGAGCGAGTTGGTCTAAGGATGAACATGGATAAGACGAAGATCATGTCAAATGCCCATGTAGCACCAACTCCTGTTACAATCGGGCGCTTTACGCTCGAAGTTGTAGGCGATTATGTATACCTAGGACAGACTGTCCAGTTAGGTAGGTCCAACAATGAGAAAGAGGTTAATCGTCGAATCCGACTCGGCTAGGCAGCGTTCGGAAAGCTACGGCATATCTTTTCGTCCAATATTCCGCAATGTCTCAAGACGAGAGTCTTTGACCAGTGGGTGTTGCCAGTGATGACATATGGTACGGAAACGTGGTCGCTCACCATGGGCTCAAAGTCACTCAGCAGAGGGCAATGGAGAGGGCTATGCTGGGAGTTTTTCTGCGTGATCGCATTAGAAATTACGTCATTGGTAGCAGAACCAAAGTAACCGATACCTATTTATAGCCTTTCGAATCGCTAAACTTAAATGGCAGTGGGCGGGGCACATTGCGCGTAGAACCGATGGCCGTTGGCGCTGAAAGGTTCTCGAGTAGCGACCACGGACCGGAAGGCGCAGCGTGGGTAGACCCCCCACAAGGTGGACTGATGACCTTGTAAAGGTCGGTTAGGTAGTTGTTAAGCTACACTTAAGAAAGCCTACACAGTCGCGTTTGTCAGCAAACGCGCGCGCGCCGCGACGTTCGCCCCGCCCGCGGCGAAATATCCCTGGCGTACTCATTTATGAACCGATTCTAATAATTTAAAGAGCATTATATATAGGATTAATGTAGCATTTTCAATCATATAAAGTATTTTTTAAAGAAATAGCCTCTTTCATCGAGTTTTTTGAAGTTAAAATAAAAATGACTTTTTCAAAAATACGAATTTTTGGAAAAACTTTTTAATTGTTTGACTTACACATTTCATTACTTGAAACAAATTAATGGCAATATAAAGAACTTTCATTTGATACCTCATTTGTCTAAATCCGTTAAGTAGTTGTTGAGGTACACTTAAGAATGTCTTCACAGTCGCGTTCGTCAGCAAACGCGCGCGCGCCGCGACGTTCGCCCCGCCCGTGGCGAAATGTCCCTGGCGTACTCATTTATGAACCGATTCTAATAATTCAAAAAGCATTGTATAGAGGATGAATTTAGCAATTTCAATCATATGAAGTATTTTTTAAAGAAATTGCTTCTTTCATCGAGTTTTTTGCAGTTAAAAAAAAATTACTTTTTCAAAAGTACGATTTTTTAAGAAAAACTTTTTAATTATTAGACTTTCACATTTTATTTCTAAAAACGAATTATTAGCAATTTAAAGAGCTTTCATTTGACACCTCATTTGTTGCAATACGTTGAATAGTTAAAGAGATAATCGATAAAACTTGATACCACCAACCGCCATCTTTGTGACGTCATAGTTACCCCCTCCACCACTTTAGAGAGTGACGACATCGAGTTCCATACTCGGGAGACGTCACTGAATCCAACGATACCAGTCGTCGGTAGGCGACTGCTCGTACAAACGGAATTTTTATTTTAGCCACTTGGCCTCCCTACTATTACGAGTTTACGGTATCTATTTAAATCTGACAAGTATCATTTTTCAGGACAAACTGTACCAATTACTTTGAAAATAAATATTCTGTGAAGTAGCTAAATTGCCTTCCATATTTGTTCCCCCGCCACACAAATACACTATAATACTATGGGAACAAATAAAATGATCACCTAAATAACTTTTGATGTCACCAAATTTTCGAACCCTAAAATAAGGCTGAACACTCAAAAAAATGTATCGACCATCAATTTCAGATCACCTAACCACTCATACCTATTATTCCAGCAGTAGCAGCTATTTTACTTATTGCGTTCCCTGAAATTTTATAATCGCATCAAAAAATTCTCAAGTACCACCAAAAATACTAAACTACCACCAAATCTCGTGCATCATTTGTTATTAGAATTACGTCCAAATATTATACACATTACAAGCTATATTGTAGTTAATACATTCAAATTAATTATTGAGCGACATGTTTCGGACTCACACGCGACGTTGTGGTTACCGAGTGACATGTTTTGGACTAACACGCGACATGTTCGGGCTCATCAAGCGACATGTTTCGGATCCAGCGACATGTCTCGGACCCATCGAGCGACATGTTGGGGTCATCGAGCGACATGTTTCGGACTCACACGCGACATGTTTCGGATCCAGCGACATGTCTCGGACCCATCGAGCGACATGTTGGGGTAATCGAGCGACATGTGTCGGACCGACACGCGACATGTTCGGGCTCATCGAGCGACATGTTTCGGACTCACACGCGACATGTTTCGGATCCAGCGACATGTCTCGGACCCATCGAGCGACATGTTGGGATCATCGAGCGACATGTTTCGGACTCACACGCGACATGTTTCGGATCCAGCGACATGTCTCGGACCCATCGAGCGACATGTTGGGGTCATCGAGCGACATGTTTCGGACTCAAACGCGACATGTTTCGGATCCAGCGACATGTCTCGGACCCATCGAGCGACATGTTGGGGTCATCGAGCGACATGTTTCGGACTCACACAACGACATGTTTCGGATCCAGCGACATGTCTCGGACCCATCGAGCGACATGTTGGAGTCATCTAGCGACATGTTTCGGACTAACACGCGACATGTTCGGGCTCGTCAAGTGACATGTTTCGGACGCATCCAGCGACATGTTTCGGATCCAGCGACATGTCTCGGACCCATCGAGCGACATGTTGGGGTCATCGAGCGACATGTTTCGGACTCTCACGCGACATGTTTCGGATCCAGCGACATGTCTCGGACCCATCGAGCGACATGTTGGGGTCATCGAGCGACATGTTTCGGACTCACACGCGACATGTTTCGAATCCAGCGACATGTCTCGGACCCATCGAGCGACATGTTGGGGTCATCGAGCGACATGTTTCGGACTCACACGCGACATGTTTCGGATCCAGCGACATGTCTCGGACCCATCGAGCGACATGTTGGAGTCATCGAGCGACATGTGTCGGACCGACACGCGACATGTTCGGGCTCATCGAGCGACATGTTTCGGACTCACACGCGACATGTTTCGGATCCAGCGACATGTCTCGGACCCATCGAGCGACATGTTGGGGTCATCGAGCGACATGTTTCGGACTCACACGCGACATGTTTCGGATCCAGCGACATGTCTCGGACCCATCGAGTGACATGTTGGGGTCATCGAGCGACATGTTTCGGACTCACACGCGACATGTTTCGGATCCAGCGACATGTCTCGGACCCATCGAGCGACATGTTGGGGTCATCGAGCGACATGTTTCGGACTCACACGCGACATGTTTCGGATCCAGCGACATGTCTCGGACCCATCGAGCGACATGTTGGGGTCATCGAGCGACATGTGTCGGACCGACACGCGACATGTTCGGGCTCATCGAGCGACATGTTTCGGACTCACACGCGACATGTTTCGGATCCAGCGACATGTCTCGGACCCATCGAGCGACATGTTGGGATCATCGAGCGACATGTTTCGGACTCACACGCGACATGTTTCGGATCCAGCGACATGTCTCGGACCCATCGAGCGACATGTTGGGGTCATCGAGCGACATGTTTCGGACTCAAACGCGACATGTTTCGGATCCAGCGACATGTTTCGGACTCACACGCGACATGTTTCGGATCCAGCGACATGTCTCGGACCCATCGAGCGACATGTTGGGGTCATCGAGCGACATGTTTCGGACTCACACGCGACATGTTTCGGATCCAGCGACATGTCTCGGACCCATCGAGCGACATGTTGGAGTCATCGAGCGACATGTCTCGGACCCATCGAGCGACATGTGGGTGTCATCGAGCGACATGTTTCGGACTCACACGCGACATGTTTCGGATCCAGCGACATGTCTCGGACCCATCGAGCGACATGTTGGGGTCATCGAGCGACATGTTTCGGACTCACACGCGACATGTTTCGGATCCAGCGACATGTCTCGGACCAATCGAGCGACATGTTGGGGTCATCAAGCGACATGTTTCGGACTCACACGCGACATGTTTCGGATCCAGCGACATGTCTCGGACCCATCGAGCGACATGTTGGGGTCATCGAGCGACATGTTTCGGACTCACACAACGACATGTTTCGGATCCAGCGACATGTCTCGGACCCATCGAGCGACATGCTGGAGTCATCGAGCGACATGTTTCGGACTAACACGCGACATGTTTCGGACGCATCCAGCGACATGTTTCGGATCCAGCGACATGTCTCGGACCCATCGAGCGACATGTTGGGGTCATCGAGCGACATGTTTCGGACTCACAAGCGACATGTTTCGGATCCAGCGACATGTCTCGGACCCATCGAGCGACATGTTGGGGTCATCGAGCGACATGTTGGGGTCATCGAGCGACATGTTTCGGACTCACACGCGACATGTTCGGGCTCATCAAGCGTCATGTTTCGGACGCATCCAGCGACATGTTGGGGTCATCGAGCGTCATGTTTCGGACTAACACGCGACATGTTCGGGCTCATCAAGCGACATATTTCGGACTCAAAATGTGTTATATATATATATATATATATATATATATATATATATATATATATATATATATATATATATATATATACAACGCGCGAGCCGAGCGAGCGAAGCGAGCGTGCCGCGGTAGCGGCCGGCGAAGCGCCAGAACCACCACCTGTTGAGTCCGAAACATGTCGTTGGATGAGCCAGAACATGTCGCGTGTGAGTCCGAAACATGTCGCTCGATGACTCCAACATGTCGCTCGATGGGTCCGAGACATGTCGCTGGATCCGAAACATGTCGCTGGATGCGTCCGAAACATGTCGCTTGATGAGCCCGAACATGTCGCGTGTGAGTCCGAAACATGTCGCTCGATGACCCCAAAATGTCGCTCGATGACCCCAACATGTCGCTCGATGACCCCAACATGTCGCTCGATGGGTCCGAGACATATCGCTGGATCCGAAACATGTCGCTTGATGAGCCCGAATATGTCGCGTGTTAGTCCAAAACATGTCACTCGGTAACCACAACGTCGCGTGTGAGTCCGAAACATGTCGCTCGATGACCCCAACATGTCGCTCGATGGGTCCAAGACATGTCGCGTGTGAGTCCGAAACATGTTGCTCGATGACCCCAACATGTCGCTCGATGGGTCCGAGACATGTCGCTGGATCCGAAACATGTCGCGTGTGAGTCCGAAACATGTCGCTCGATGACACCAACATGTCGCTCGATGGGTCCGAGACATGTCGCTGGATCCGAAACATGTCGCGTGTGAGTCCGAA
Source organism: Cenopis cana (assembly GCA_951800055.1). Taxonomy (NCBI): domain Eukaryota; kingdom Metazoa; phylum Arthropoda; class Insecta; order Lepidoptera; family Tortricidae; genus Cenopis; species Cenopis cana. The sequence continues at coordinate 21,254,194 of OX637477.1, read as the reverse complement.
ACATGTCGCTCGATGACCCCAACATATCGCTCGATGGGTCCGAGACATGTCGCTGGATCCGAAACATGTCGCTGGATGCGTCCGAAACATGTCGCTTGATGAGCCCGAACATGTCGCGTGTGAGTCCGAAACATGTCGCTCGATGACCCCAAAATGTCGCTCGATGACCCCAACATGTCGCTCGATGACCCCAACATGTCGCTCGATGGGTCCGAGACATGTCGCTGGATCCGAAACATGTCGCTTGATGAGCCCGAACATGTCGCGTGTTAGTCCAAAACATGTCACTCGGTAACCACAACGTCGCGTGTCAGTCCGAAACATGTCGCTCGATGACCCCAACATGTCGCTCGATGGGTCAGAGACATGTCGTTGGATCCGAAACATGTCGCGTGTGAGTCCGAAACATGTCGCTCGATGACCCCAACATGTCGCTCGATGGGTCCGAGACATGTCGCTGGATCCGAAACATGTCGCGTGTGAGTCCGAAACATGTCGCTCGATGACCCCAACATGTCGCTCGATGGGTCCGAGACATGTCGCTGGATCCGAAACATGTCGCGTGTGAGTCCGAAACATGTCGCTCGATGACCCCAACATGTCGCTCGATGGGTCCGAGACATGTCGCTGGATCCGAAACTTGTCGCTTGATGAGCCCGAACATGTCGCGTGTTAGTTCAAAACATGTCACTCGGTAACCACAACGTCGCGTGTGAGTCCGAAACATGTCGCTCGATGACCCCAACATGTCGCTCGATGGGTCAGAGACATGTCGCTGGATCCGAAACATGTCGCGTGTGAGTCCGAAACATGTCGCTCGATGACCCCAACATGTCGCTCGATGGGTCCGAGACATGTCCCTGGATCCGAAACATGTCGCGTGTGAGTCCGAAACATGTCGCTCGATGACCCCAACATGTCGCTCGATGGGTCCGAGACATGTCGCTGGATCCGAAACATGTCGCGTGTGAGTCCGAAACATGTCGCTCGATGAGCCCGAACATGTCGCGTGTCGGTCCGACACATGTCGCTCGATGAATCCGAAACATGACGCTTGCGTTTCTTACATTGCGTAGATCCGGTATTATAGACTAGATATTAATTTGATGAAACAAATGACGCTTGAAATTAGGTGATCATGTAGTATTTCTGGGTATCGAAAGAATTATTTGGGTGTAATTAATTTTAATAGGATTACGATCCCAGTTATATTTGGATGCGAATTATATGAAATTTGGTGTTTGAAATTAGGTGATCATTAAGTATTTTTGGGTAGAGACTAATTTATTTGGTAACAATTTAATTTAATAGGTTATCGACATGTTACTTCTTCGAGTTGCACTTTATATTTAAATGGAGTTGAAAATTTGGTGCGAATCTAGTATTTTTGGTAATCAAATGTAATTTTTTAGGGCATCATTCGGCAATTAATTTGGTGGTTCGTTAAATGCTACCCTAATACTATTACTTCCGTAAAATTAATTTCACACAATGTAAGCAATAAACTGCCAACAATGTATGCCCCCCTAAATACCTTCTATTTAGAGTCAACCTAATAAAAACCCCAATAATTCATTGAAACTTCCCTTCGTTCAATGAGCGTATCGAAATAATCGACTTACATCCTGTAATTCATCAATCGATACACAATATGCACCCCAACACTAGAGTACCTAGTTTAAAAAGTCATAACTGTTCTATGGGTTCGTATAAAGACATCCCATATTTAACTACTTATAAGACGAAAAATGCGTAGAAAAATTTCATATGCACTTGTGTCTCTTTTACCGAAACGATGGAATAAGAATCGATAAATATGATTTCAACTTGACCGATTATCATCGAAATAATTCCTTCAATAAGCGCTTTACTCTTCGAAACCAGAAGGTTCAAATTGTAATAGTAACTGTTAAGTTTTAGGACTTGAAGGGCTAACCGGTGAATTTGTGATTGTTGCGCAAACGCGCTTCCTGTGTATTGTATCGGGTGTCCATCAGTTCCATCACAATACTACCGTGTTAACACAAAAGGTCGTATCTTCATACGAGTTGCATACTGACATAAGACGTTTTGAGGAATACAAAATTTATTTATTGCGAAATCAGGAAGTATGAATCGATGTTTATTGCTTTTACTTTCATAAAAAAATACGAGTGATGTCGAATATGAGTGCAAAAAACTTTGGGTATGGAGTAGGAGATACTCAAATTAAAAAGTTAATAAAGGCCATTCATACTAGCTTAATTTTATATAGGTTATATCATTTAGGTAATTATTTCTGGAGCATTGAAAGTTTTTCCTCGATATAAAGCATATTTTTATGATTACTAGCTGCTGCACGTGGAAAAATTCCGTCTCCCAGACCTATTTGACTGACTTACCTACAATGTATCAAATAATCAATCAATGTATTTGGTTTGTATGCTTGTTTGCCTGCTCCCTAATAAAAAACATACATACTTTACGAAACCTGTGATTACTGCGGATAACTTCTCATCCTTTATAAAACCATCTGCGTCTTCAATCCATTGCACCCTCCCCAAAGCCTTCCTGTGACAGGTGGTCGTATTACCTTACATACCAAACCAAAAAGATCCACACCTATACCAAAAACACGTCACTTAGTTCCTTTTGAAACAACATTCCCGCCGTTTAAATCGACGTATGTATATAGGAAAGCTGTGGTTGTTACGTCGTTTTGTGGTAAGGGTGGAAGGGCATATCCGGCATCGAAGGACCACGATTCAGTCTCGACCGAATCGTCAGCGTGCGCGCATCATGATCGAGTATAAAGAATACAAGCCGGTGCCTGCGCCGCGCTTGCGTCTTGCGTTTCATCCGCATAATATTCATGTGAGTTAGGTTTTGTTTTACCTATAAGTACTAGTTTATATGTTTGTTTTCCTTGTGTGTTGAAGTGATGTGTTTGTATTATGGTGTTTTCTGAAAATTATTCAGATTATTGTTCTTCAAATTTCATTATGATTCACTAAAGTGCACTATGTAGGCAGTGAGTGTGTAAAATAAAATAAAATAAGGATAGCAAAAAAACGTGAGGAAATAAAATGTACCTTTTGTAGAAACGATGTCAAGTAGAGAGTAAAAGTTAAAAAGCGGATTATAAATATTTTATTAATGTTTAAGTTTGTAAAGAATTATTTTGACAAAAATGATTATGAAATAACTGTAAATTCCAGTTATTACCGGCCTATGCTGTACAAAAAAGTTGCGATGATTGAAATAAGATGGAATAATATTTTTTTAACATTTTTGTCACGTAAGTATTGTGAATAATAGGAAATACTTATTAAAAATCGTACAACAATCGATTAAAAAGCATTATAATTATAGAACGATTTTTTTTTACATTTATCAAACCAAGGGCATTATTTGTGTCAATTAGTAACCGTGAGAACTAAGATCTAGACGTGGAGTCTGCACCGGCGCGGCGCATGCGTGAAACCTGATTTGCCGCAATCCTGGCATTCTACCGCGTTGAGCAATCAGCCACTGGCAGGGTTAATATGGCCTGCCAGACATGAAGGAAAAAGTCTCACTATTTGTGTACATTCTTTCAATTTCTAAAATTTTATCTTAAGATATTTCATTTTAGCGTTAGTATTTTAAAACTGTCCTATGTTTGGAAGAGCGAGACCTCCTGATACAGGTGCGATACACCTAATAGGAGATCTCAACCTTATTGTATTTCTACCAACTAAGTTTAAATGAAATAAACTTTATTATGATTATATTATATTATTATTATTCACCAGCATATCGGCCAAGAAAAGGCGGCGAACAGACATACCTACGGGTAAAAATCGCACATTATGTAGAGTCAGCATTAATATTTATATTGATTTTAAACTTACACGATTTTCACACATTATTATTGGGGAACAGGACTTAATCGCGTACAGTTATAACTAATTTACCTTTTTTTAAGGTTTTGCCCGACGTTTCGAATGTCAACATCCGTGGTCGCGAGCTGACTGGCGTGAGCGGGTCATCAACATCTTCTAGCCGCACGGGTTTTCCGAACTATCCGCACTTGATCTTTATTAATTACATTTTCACTAGGCTTACGCCAGTCAGCTCGCGACCACGGATGTCGTGATACATTCGAAATGTCGGGCAAAACCTTAAAAAATGGTAAATTAGTTATAATTGTACGCGATTAAGTCGCGTTCCCCAATAATAAAGCATTAATATTTGCCAAAACAAAAGGCGACATAAATAATGACCCATGATCGTCGTGATCAATAGTCGCGTTAGATATAACCGAACTCGAGACATGTAACCTGTGTTCGATTAACGTTAACCTGTCGTAACGTATACTCTCCATTGTCCACAGACCACAATAAAAGTGTACGCCCGCCGCCTCCGGCCGGACATCGAATACAAAACCCTCTCAGTGACCTGGGGTACCCGAGCGCAGGAAGTGGTAGCCACACTCCTGGGGAAGTTCAGAATGAGGCATCGGGACCCTCGGCTGTTCTACCTCAGCATGGAAGTGAGGGTACGCGCTGCGGGGCTACGAACGACGTTGGTGTTAGACGATGATGCGAGACCAGCGGCGCTGCAGGCTTGCCATCCGAAAGGATACTCTAAGTAAGTGTGTTTGCGTATTATGTATAACTATAGTTGCATTAAGTCTACGTCTAAAGTTGCATGTGAGTTGAAACACTGATTGGCAATTCAGGATGGATCGGGATCGGCTGTTCTACGTAAGCATGGAGTTATAACTTATAATATAGGCATTGTACTAAATACAAGTAGGTGTTACACTAATGACAATATTTTCGCCAGTGCACCTATCGATCAAGAATTTATTAGTGTGTAAGATAACGTAAGTAATTAAATGCACATTTGCTGGGTTTTTATTCACAGCATTTTCCGACTCGCCGGAATTTTATAAATTGATTTATTAATGACGTGTAGGTACATACTTAAGATTATTTGAGTTTGCCGTGTTGTGTCCAAGTAGTCCGTACAAAAAGTGACTTAATTTTGCGTGATAGAAGATTCCAAATCCAATATCGGCCAGTGCAAAAGATAGTTAATTTGCACCTATTATAGCTATCCAGATTATAATAGTCAGTAACTTCCGGAGAGGTGTCACAGTCTTTGTTTATCGTTTTGTAAACACGTTGTAAATTCTATTCTGTAGCATTGTTTACTATTGTTCCACACACTTTCCACATTTCTTACAAATCTCCTTGCGGTTGGCTAGATTGGGTGTATGTTGACATTAATACATTCAGTGGGATTTACAATAAAACCATACGAGTATTACCTATCGGTTTGACATCAGTGATATTCAACATGTAAATGACCGTGTGTTTGACTGGATGTCCGTGAATATATAAACTTTACCAACTCTTAACTAAATAAATAAAATAAATAAAATTACATATCAATGCATGAATTGTGTGCAATCTGCCATATGCGTAAAGGCCTAAGATGTTGATGGTCTGTAATTAATCTTCCTCTTGACTTCCATTTAGCTAAAGCATTCACTTAAGTATACTACATAACATAATAATCGATTTATTATCGATCATTGCATCGATTAACATCAACCATGTATAATATCACTTGATGGTTTACTTCACAACATGTCAAATCCTAAGTTTAGTAGGAGGGATGCAAGAAAATGTGTTATTTTTCTTCAGAAAAGGCGGGCGAAAGTTAATGATACCCACTTTAGCCATCCCATACACTGCCATATAAATAACTCCGGTTTTTCTCCGGACCACCGGCTAGCCGCTTTAAAAAAAACTTTTGTCTTCCGCTGTCTATTCCCGTACTAAAAAATAAAAGTCACTAACTTCTCACCAAAGTAGCTCTTACTCCCTTGATATAAAATATGTTTTAGCTTGACTTGAGCAAAGAGAGTTTGGTACTCGGACCATATGGACCGCGTTGTGTTGACACTTAAAATTACAGACCATAAAACATTAGTCACAAATTAATGCTCTTATTCTTATGCAATAAGGGTTAAAATAGCTTGACTTATTGTAATTGAAACTTGGTCGGTGTATCTTTTGTAAACATAATACTGCTGTTGTTATTGCCCCGTGTCGATAAAGAGAGTTTTTGATCCTGCCATGACTTCGAAGGGTTGATTACTTAAACCGAGGATTAAAGAGTATTTAAATTTAATGTGATTGTTAAAATAGGCCTCCCTATTTCTCGAAGGGAGTATTATTAAGTAGATATAAACAAAAAACGTATTAGAAGCTTTTCTTATTTTGATTGTACATCGGTATGTTTAAGATTATTTTAAAGCTTAAATGCATAGTAAAGTTGACGATATTGTTAGTAGTCTTATACGCATGTACGGCGTGTGTTTTCTATAAGACTTAGAGGAAACACGCTCAACAAGATATAAGTAACTAAAGAGTAAATTGTTGATAGTTTTATTATTGCCTAAATGACGCCCACATCGCGCTTTTAAAATTGAGCCTCTTCGTGCATTAGACTTGCCATAGACCCAGTATTAAATTAATTATATTAATTGCTACTTCTGTCCTTTCCAGATTCTCCCTGGAGATGCGTCCCGGCGGCTTAGTGAAGATATACGACTCTGCGCTGATGTCCTCCTCCCAGTACAAGTGCCTGCTGACCAGTGAGAGGACAACGGCGGACGAGCTGCTGGCGATTCTGCTCCAGTGCTATAATTCTGCTGAGGGCGTGGAGCGGTTCTCTCTGTATGAGGTGGGTTGTACTGTATTATACTTTAGTACGATTCTGGGCTGATATCCTCCTCCAAGTGCCTGCTGACCAGCGAGAGGACGACCGACTCTGGGCTGATGGGACTCAGTACCTACAAGTGCCTGCTAAGCAGCGGAGCACGTGGGGCGTGGAGCGGTTCTCTCTGTATGAGGTGGGTTGTACTGTATTGTACTTTAGTACGACTCTGGGCTGATCTCCTTCACCCAGTACCAGTGCCTGCTGACCAGCGAGCGGACGACGGACTCTAGGCTGATGGACTCAGTACCTACAAGTGCCTGCTAAGCAGCGGAACACGTGGGGCGTGGAGCGGTTCTCTCTGTATGAGGTGGGTTGTACTGTATTGTACTTTAGTACGACTCTGGGCTGATCTCCTTCACCCAGTACCAGTGCCTGCTGACCAGCGAGCGGACGACGGACTCTAGGCTGATGGACTCAGTACTACAAGTGCCTGCTAAGCAGCGGAACACGTGGGGCGTGGAGCGGTTCTCTCCGTATGAGGTGGGTTGTACTGTATTATACTTTAGTACGACTCTGGGCTGATGTCCTCCACCCAGTACAAGTACCTGCTGACCAGCGAGAGGACGACGGCGGACGACGGACTCTGGGCTGACGTGACTCAGTACTTACAAGTGCTTGCTAAGCAGTGGAGCACGTGGGGCGTGGAGCGGTTCTCTCTGTATGAGGTGGGTTGTACTGTATTATACTTTAGTACGACTCTGGGCTGATGTCCTCCACCCAGTACAAGTGCCTGCTAACCAGTGAGAGGACGACAGTGGACGACGGAGTCTGGGCTGATGGGACTCAGTACTACAAGTGTCTGCTAAGCAGCGGAACACGTGGGGCGTGGAGCGGTTCTCTCTGTATGAGGTGGGTTGTACTGTATCGTACTTTAGTACGACTCTGGGCTGATGTCCTCCACCCAGTACAAGTGCCTGCTGACCAGCGAGAGGACGACGGCGGACGACGGACTCTGGGCTGATGTGACTCAGTACTTACAAGTGCTTGCTAAGCAGCGGAGCACGTGGGGCGTGGAGCGGTTCTCTCTGTATGAGGTGGGTTGTACTGTATTATACTTTAGTACGACTCTGGGCTGATGTCCTCCTCCCAGTACAAGTCCCTGCTAACCAGTGAGAGGACGACAGTGGACGACGGAGTCTGGGCTGATGGGACTCAGTACTACAAGTGTCTGCTAAGCAGCGGAACACGTGGGGCGTGGAGCGGTTCTCTCTGTATGAGGTGGGTTGTACTGTATTGTACTTTAGTACGACTCTGGGCTGATGTCCTCCACCCAGTAAAAGTGCGTGCTGACCAGCGAGAGGACGACGGATTCTGGACTGATGGGACTCAGTACCTACAAGTGCCTGCTAAGCAGCGGAGCACGTGGGGCGTGGAGCGGTTCTCTCTGTATGAGGTGGGTTATACTGTAGTATACTTTAGTACGACTCTGGGCTGATGTCCTCCACCCAGTAAAAGTGCGTGCTGACCAGCGAGAGGACAACGGCGGACGAGCTGCTGGCGATTCTGCTCCAGTGCTATAATTCTGCTGAGGGCGTGGAGCGGTTCTCTCTGTATGAGGTGGGTTGTACTGTATTGTACTTTAGTACGACTCTGGGCTGATGTCCTCCACCCAGTAAAAGTGCGTGCTGACCAGCGAGAGGACGACGGATTCTGGACTGATGGGACTCAGTACCTACAAGTGTGAGGTGGGTATACTTTAGTGAAGATATACGGCTCTGCGCTGATGTCCTTCTCTCAGTACAAGTTCTTTGGAGTTGCGGGCGTCTACAGGCTGCGGTGTCCACTTACCATCGGGTGGTGGACCGCACTCTTGTTTGCCACCGTCATATAAAAATTATATACTTTATTGGATGCCAGTAGTGACGTTATATCTGGCGCCTATGCTTTTTAACGTCAACCACGTGCTTTAGGAAACATGTTGCTATTCAAAATTCACAGGCGTCATTACGCCTGATTTACTATTGACTGAGTTTTCTGACTGCGCGTGTCGTGTAACCTGTTTATATATAAATAATGCCCTAATGCCAAATAAGACAGATTTACAAGTCTCAATATTGACTGTTTCTTTTTCGCTTTCCAGGTTTGTCCCTCACAAGAGTATGAGCGCAAACTACACCCCGATGACCTACCACTGCTGGTTCAACGAGCGTGGCCCGCTGACAGCGACTGCCACTTTCGCGTGCGACGCAACCCGCGCGCACCCCCCCTCCCGCCTCGAACCATCCCCCCTCCCGCCATGCCAGTCGAAGACACAGAGGACGAGCCTTCACGCGCCCTCTCCGCTCTCTCCCTCGAGTCAGACAGTGACAACAGGAGATACAGCCCCGTTTACAAGTTCCCAAGCATCAGCTATTGCAAAGAAACAAAAAACGACTATCTCTATATCTGAGTTTTGATAGTGCAGTGGACAGTGACACTTCTGCAGTGTAAATAAGACTTGATTTCGTGTGAAGTGTAAATAGCTATACCTCAGGACGATGTTTCTAGGAGTGAAACCAAAGATGGCTTAATTACACGGGATACTAAACTGTATTACAACGCAATAGGAACTATTGTATCTTCTGTTTAATCGACGGGGTGGAATACGATGTAACTTTCCATCTTCGCTTATGTATTGGGAATCGTTAAGGATAATTATTGATGTAAAGTAACAATTTATTTTCTAGTCTTGTAGTATTTCACCCCGAACTAAAGCGTATCTTTTGTTACCAAAATTGGAACTGTAATGGAATTGGACTTATCGATGTAAATTAAACTTGTAAATAACTAATATAATTGTTAGCTAGTAGACACCAAAGAGGCAAGCGAAAATTATGAAATTAGAGTTATTTTCCTGTTATGTATTGTAATGTTTAATTTATTTATGAGAGACCGACATGTCGACGAATTTACTTCAACGCCTGTAATAAAACGCAAGGTTTTCGTAAAATCTGGACTTTATTTCACCCCAAAACCTCCCCGAGAATCCGTATCAGGGGCATTCTACGATAGTGTCACTTACGTAACGCGTGTATATATTTTTTGCATGGCGGCAATCTTAGTAAATCAATAAATTCCGATATACACGCAAGAGTCATGCATTCATGCAAGTTAAACTACATTGCGGGCTACCACAGTATAATGAGTTCAAACAATCTGTTAAACCCCGCAACGTAGTTAAAACTTGCATATTTTATTTTCCCGTGTAACGCCCCATCAAAGAAAACGGCCACGGTTCGATATAAAGTATTTTATTTACAAATGATCGCAACAATGAAGTACAGACGATGCAATATAATTACAGAGTATGTATGTTCAAAAAATGGGAAATGGATAATATCTAATCGGTACTAAAATTATGTTTATGTAAAATTTTTACATTCGACGCTCGCTCTTCGAGTGCGACAGTTATGCGACATTCACACCAAGGACTTGCGTGAGATTACATTACATTGCGGGGCCACGACCAGACATACGACGAGTTCGGCCAAACCCCGCAATGTAGTGAAAACTGCGTGTAAGTTCTTGCAGCGTAAATGGACAGTTACTAGCCTAAATACTCTCTCTGCGCGCGCGGTTTGGACGCGCAAGCGTGACACTAAAGCTCAGCGAATCGGGGACGGCACCGTGTGCGCGAACATGAGGTAATAGAGCTCAAAGGCATAAGGCTTAGGTTTCATTACGACTTAGATTTTACTCCATAATCCAATAATTCTAAATCTCGAAATGGCTTAAAACCAAGAATCGTAGGTACCTTTTTTTCTCCGAAGACCAGATTCTTAGTAAGACAGAATGTTTTTTTTATCTCAAAACACCTATTCAAGTATTAGGACTTTGTTTGACGTTGTCGATTTCTAGTGTTGCAGTATTGGGCAAAATTAAGTCGTAATGAAACTCATACTGCTAAGTGATTCACTAAGCACCGTCCCCACCTACCACCTAACAGCTCAACCGTTTTAATATGGAAACTGTCAATCATTTGTCACTTGTCAGTTTCCATATAAAACAGGTAAGGGAGCGAGGTGACAGGCGAGTCGGTTTGTGAATAACAGCCCTCGACGGCTGAGCGTTCAAACCCGATAAATCCAGATAATTGCTTTTTGAAATAAGAACTGAACATCTGTCGCGCATAGTTCTATTTTCAAAACACCTCTTACGCGACTTATCGGGTTTGGGCACTCACCCCTCGCCCTGTAGTGCGCACGCGGCCCGGCCCCGCTGCAAAACAACCGTCTCAAGCACCAGTCTCCGGCGGCGGCGGTGGCGGCGGCTGCGGGTCCGCCGCCCGCGCGCGCTACACGGCGTTGAGCGCGCGCCGCGACGGCCCGTACTCCTCCGGCGGCTCGCGCTCGCGCCGCGTCCGCTCCTCGCGCGCGTACTCCCGACCGTACTCCCGCGCGTAATCCTCCCGCGCGTACGCGTCACGCGTGTAATCGTGCCCGTACTCGCGCCCGTACGCGTCCCCGGAGTAACCTTCAGCATAGTCGCGCCCGTAGCGCGCGTACCGCTCGCGCGGGTCGCGAGGGTCCCGCAGGTCCCGCACGTCCCGGGGGTCCCGCAGTTCGCGGGGGTCGTGCGGGTCCCGCAGTTCGCGGGGGTCGCGCGGGTCCCGGGGGTAGTACTCTTCCTCGAGCCGCTCCTGCCGCGGCTGTCGAGATCTACCACCTGAAAAAAGTACGAACCGAGATCAATGCGTGCCGAGTAGCATTTGATACGAGGAGCCCGCCAGTCGAGACGTTTTCTTATCAAAAATCACTTCATAGTCGTACGTCTTCAAATTACTCAGCCTCATGGGTAAAATATCACTAACAGATATAGTCAGTTAGTTTCCTGCTGACGTAGATCACTAGTGTCCCAGCAGAAACAATGTGGAGTAATTGGACGGATGCTTCACACTGTCGACAAACGATGCATTGGAAACGGGATAGGGTTGTTTCTGGGATAGTCTAAACCAAAATGGGATAAGAAAACGTCTCAGCACACAATGATCAATCCAGCACACTGCAAACATCACACGGGCGCCGGGAAACACGCTTGGGGCACGCGCACTTACGGCCCTACGACACAAGACTGAGGGACATCTGCATGATGGCTTCCCCGGACGGCCGGACTTTCCCCGGACACGGCAGCACGTACTCCGCACAGGGCGGGGGCGTCGGCGTCGCTGTGGAAAAGCACGCGGTCAAGCGAGAGGCGAGGCCTTGACGTGACCGTGGCGAAGCGGGCCTCTACACGCTGGTAGAGGTGTGACGATGTCGGTCCGAAGTAACTTTCCAATGGAGCCATCACGACGTCAAGCTTCAGAGATCAGATATCGCTCCAATTACGGCACGCTAGTTACAGCTCGATTAAAGCATGCAGTGAACTCTCCATATCCTGAGTATTATTGCGAAAACGAGATACAATGAGCTCCTCGTATGCAAATCTGGCTGTAATGACCAGTGAATAATGCGCCCTCAGGGTTTTCATAAACTGATTCAAATGCACTGCAGACACACAAGCTAGGCCGTCACATCGCCTTGGTTGCACCTGGTGATCTACGATGCTCGCGTGATAGCATGATAAACGACAAAATAAAGCACCTGTCACTTTCTATTGAGTGGTATAAGAAAATGAAAGATCCTTTATATTGTTGTCCATCGCGCGACCATCATAGACTTACTGGATGCAGAGTATCTCCATCTTGACCAGTTCGATTAATGTAATAAAGATGGAGTTATAGTCTACAGTAAGACTTCTTTCTGGTCAGCTATGGGCCTGCCGCTTGACTAGGTGGCATGATCACATAATTCATATTTGCATCAGACTTAAAGCATTAGTCCTTCTTGTACCTACCTACATATTTGACACTTTGACAGTGGGGGCGAACGCTTTATATCCGACGTAAAGGTGATCATGCTACCAGTCTTGGTTATCACAGAAAACCCTCATTTAATTGGAGAGCGATATCGATCTTCTCGCCTGAATGTCGAGGTACATCAGCTGTATAGAAAGGCCACCCCTGGGTATATAGGGAGATTCTTCTATTCTATAAGGCTGACTGTACGTCCATTTGGAGTAAACCTAAGCGAAACAGTTAGTAAGCGCCACCCTCAATCGGCTAGTGAAGCGGGTTATGCCGCTAGAAAGTGTTTGGAACCTGTGGGGCCGGCTGTTTCTGCTATATAATGTATACTGGAATATATCTTCAGCTCGCTGTTAGTGCGCCTGTCCGGACGCTTGTACTGAAATGAACAGGGGTGTCAGTAGAGGGGCACAGTGCGAGGCCATGTGCTGTGGATTAGCTACAATTGACACAGAGGATGTTCCACGTAATGCATTAGGACATAAACCTTTCGAAAGGCATTGATGGAAAAATATACAGTGGCATAAACCTTTCGAAAGACAGCTGCTAGAAAGACATACAATAATACCAATTTCTTAATGGCTGTTAGTAAATAATCAAATTTCATAGAAACAGCTATTGAGAAATTGACAGTAAGTATAGCTGGATTAAATACACATAACAGTTTTAAGGTAGAAAGATCTAACTACAGACAAACGTACATTTATAATAAGTACATAGTATACTTTTAATACAATAGTTATAGTTATGATGCATATTCTAACTACAAGGTACCTCGTGCTTCTAACAAAAACAACGTGCTATAAGTTAAAGAATTCTGTATTTCATCGAGATGCATTTTCCACGAATAATGTAGAGGGACTTTTACGGACACCTCGATCAGATAGAATTTGACCACATAACAGCTACACGGTGATATTTCGCTTACTGGCATCTACTCGTAATTGTATGTAACTGACTTAAAATATATATAACAGACTGATTTAAAATTAAGATTGAAAATGTATGCGGAGCCTCCGCACAAATTTTACTCGATAAAGAAGGGTCAATTTGCCTCGACGTTCATTGGTACGATATTGGCGACCAGACCAGTGACACGGTGGTTCTAATTTCTTCTAATTGTGATTTCTGATAGTTAAGGAGCGTCGAGCAAGATATATCTCAGGTTAGTAGCTTCTGGACGCAAAACTATGTTTGGTTTCTTTGGCAAAAATACACCATGTGAATTACAATCAATCCTGATTTCAAATTGGTCTCGTTTTATTTTAATTTTTTGACATCACGAGAGTTGGTACTTTTAACTTCCTCATTTTATGTGGATCGTAATTCGAAATGGAACGTTAAATAGTATAGCTTTAGTCCCTCTTCCACATTACATATTTGCTGGTAAGGAACGAATGCTACATTTCCGACATAAACTGGGTAGACACTGAACGGACACATGCCTCATCTAATGCCGGTTACAATGGGCCATGATGGCCGAAAGTACGGGATGCAGTTATGCGTTAAAGGGAGAAAGACATTAGACAATATAGCTGTGCCCTGGTGGGCTAGCACAACATGCTGCCAAGTCGTATCTCGCGCGACTCAGCTATTGCTGTCGAGCTCAAACTGTAAGAATTAGAAAGAGGAGTCACAGAGAGAGTTGCGTTACAGTGGCAGTTAGTGCTAGTCCGGCAGCACTCGTTTCCCTGCTTCATCATGGACCCATTGTGTGGTTCCGACATGTCGTTACTGCTAGTAGCTACGTTAGTAAACAGGTTAGGTACCTCGCTCCCGCTCGTAGCTGTACGAGTCCGCTCGGTCGCGGTGTCCTCCGGAGTGCGTGGGGGGATCAACAGAAGGAACACACAGTTACGCACATGTTAGAGATAGGTTAGGCATTTCGGACTCAAATTACATGGAAGATCCAGATAATCCGGATCCGGATAGTTGCATTGCATGACAGTTAGATCTTACCTCTGGGGGCCGATTTTTGAGTGTCGAGCGCTCGACTTTTCACTCGAGATCTGTCAAAAAACTATGATGTTTTGACAGATGTCGAGTGAAAAGTCGAGCGTTCGACACTCAAAAATCGGCTCCCTGGATTGCAAACATTAGAGGTTAAAAGGTAGACAAAAGATGCGGTTAGTGTTTATTATGAGAGAAAGAATAAATTGTAATGTTGATTCAAGAATTTTGCAAGCTGGTTATAGCTGTGCACACTCAACCTTATTATAATCAATACAATTTATAATGGTCGTGATTTTTAACAGTGGGAGATTTTCCCTCGCGGTAATGATTGTCTCCCAACCAATCATAATTGTACAGGTTATAGAGTTATTGGCTTCGGAATATACACTCACCGGCAGAAAATTTGGCTCAAAAACTTTTCGTGATTTCAAACTATAAATTGAATAAACTAAATAATGTTTAATATATAAAAATGCATTTTTCTAATTTGGGCCAAATACCCCTTCCCCTACTCTTTGGTCAGCCATGGTCATAACCTCTGTGTCTCAACACAAGGCGCCGTCTTAGTTAGGTCATCGACCTCGATTTGCTTTTCTTATCAGCAAGCGTTAAGCACTGTCAGTTTTTGGATTATTCCCGACGGTAAAAACTAAGGCGGTTGTCACACTGCTGCGGTTTCCGCACGACGGTGCGGTGCGCGAGCAAGAGAGCGCTTTGCACTTTCGGAAACCGCAACAAGTTGACAACCGCCTAAAGGCCCAGTACAGTACTAACAGAAGGGCCTAGAAAAATTGCATCTGTAACCAGTGGTAGCATAATTTTCAAAGTGAAAAATTTGCATCACCACAAGGGACCCACGTTAGCCCAGTTGGTTAGGAGCAATGGACAGATTCCAGAGGCCGTGGGTTCAAATCCCACCTGTGGCGTTTATGTTTTAAATTTTTCACTTTAAAAATATTTTCGTTAGTGGACGCATCCGCTTGACAACATTTAAATTCAGTGGTATATTACTTTTATCTCACGAGCGCGGGTGAGTCATGGTTGTGTGTTGAGCTATACATTCACATTGGCTATGTGTGCGTCAGCGTAGAAGCTATGAGTTCACGTTGTCTATGTGTTCGTATGTGTCACAACTACAACAATCGCAAACCCGCGCTCGTGAGACAGAAGTACTATAACATGTTTATTGTAGTCATGTGTGGACTCACCAGGCTGCGCGTGCGACGACGCGTGCGACGACGCGTGCGCGTGCGCGTGCGCGTGCGCGGCGTGCGGCAGCGGCCGCGGCAACTGCGGCGTCTCCGTCGGGTGCGTCGCGCGCCAGTACGCCTGCAAAAAAAAAAAAAAAATTCAATGTCATCATCATCATCAGCCTATATACGTCCCACTGCTGGGCACAGGCCTCCTCGCATAGATGAGGGCATATTGGGCAGTAGTCTCCACGCTGGCCCAGAGCGGGTTGGGGACTTCACATACAATTTTGAATTAAGTCGCGGAATGTAGGTTTCTTCACGAAATTCAATGTAACAATGGTTAAAGGGGGGGTTGCGGAAATGTTGGAGAGAAGCTTCGAGTAGTTATATATATAAAAGAGGGGACAATTGACAAAAGATCACTTGCTCGAAGTTAGTTAAATAGCCGGTAAAATTTGTTTGTCCTTATCTGTCACCTTCACCATGTAGAAAGGAACAAACGCATTTTAGTTAGAATACCTACCTCCTTAGTGTAAGGCCTGAGTGGACGCTCGAAGCGGAGCGTTCGGCGTGGCGTGCAGCGGGGTGGGCGAGCGTGCATACTATTTGTGCAGCGGCGACTCAGGACACCTTTGTTCTACAGATTGTGTACCTACATGTATAATAATGGTTTACCTCCAAATATGGATTTGGTGTATGTGACACTGGGAAAACTTTCCTACTTCCACCATCCGTAGAGAGAGAATCTTGCCCATTGCCTTGATTCCCACTTCATCTCCATGGAACTCTGCTCTACATATTGTGTACCTACTGAGTATGCTGAAAAGATGGTTTACCTCTAAGTATTCAACGATGTGTTCGCAAGCGTCCTCCAGCTGATTCTCATCCACGATGACGTCGAACATCTCTAGCGGGTACTGGGATAACTTCTCCACTTCCACTATCTGTAGGGAGATAATCTTGCCCCTTGCTTTGGTTCAACTCTTCCCACGTCACTTCCCCGGACTTTTGCTCTACAGATTGTTAACCTATGTACATTGTACGTGTATGATGATGGTTTACCTCTAAGTATTCAGCGATGTGTTCGCAAGCGTCCTCCAGTTGATTCTCATCCAGGATGACGTCGAACATCTCCGGGGGACACTGGGACAACTTCTCCGCGGCCACCATCTGTACGGAGAGACTCTTGCTCTGTCCCTTGCCGCGGGACTTTATTAGCCGTTGTAACACCTGGAAATAGTTGGGGACCTGGCTTATTAACTTTTTTACTTTGAGGTAGATTTCTGCGGTTGCGGAAATGTTATTTCGCATATGCAAATCGAAGGGTTAAAGTGCTTTTTGGCTGATATACTTTTCCCCTTTTACTCTCTTTTCGTTAATTATCTTATACTATATTCTTAAAATATTCAAACTTTCGATAGAAAATGTAGCCGTCGATTAAAACTTTAACTTGTTAACACGCGTGTACGTATAATGTGTTCAATTATCCACCTTTTCTGTAGTAAAGATGTATCAGGAATTTAACAAGTTATTAGAAATTACATGATATAAACCAGCGACCACTGGTCGGAATTGTTATATGCGGATATGTAAGTACTTGAGAAACTATAAATAATTCTAAATAATAAGGTGAAAAAACGAAAGACCGTTCTTTATTCCATCCATGAATGACCCATCAATGTTAAAGTGATAGTGAATTAGACATCTCACCTTAGGACTAGAGATCTTCAGGTACACTATGGTGGGCGCGAGCGAGGTCTTGGCGAGCTGCGACGGGTGGTTGATGGTGTCGCAGTCCAGGACTACCAGCTGCAAGCCGCGCGCCAGGTCGAATATCCTTTCGATCTCCGCCTGGAGGAGCCAGCGGTTAGAGGGTATCCAGGAACCAAGGGAGGTAAGTGGAACAGTCCACTCCGTGCACTCCAAATGCTGACTTCTATAACTTGCTCAATTTAGGATGGGACGACACACGACCCCACACAAAGTATCCCCAAGTCAACCCACGGGTTGGAGAAACTTTGCGAGATTTTACAGGGACATAAAATTGTCATAACCATACTTTAATTACTGGGTTAACTAACCAGTCAACGTGAGAACATCCTGAAAGGGTCTTCTTCTTATCAATCGTTCACCCGTTGTTGAGGACCATGACTCCTTATTAAACGATCACTTATCCGCCTCCAACTGATCCGGTCCGTCGCCTAGTGGACGGCGCTCACAGGTGCCCAGAGTGGATAGGAACTCCAGCTGTTCGGAGATTTGGTCTAACGAATTCGAACTTCGACCGCTGGGTGCCTTTCCTTCTAACTTTCCCGTTACTACGACATTTTCTCTCTGACAGGGTTATGCCACTGTTAAATCTCCCAAAGTGTTCCACACACGAGACATCCTAAAATGTGCAATTTATAGGCTAGGGACTGAAGTATCGGAAGACAAGTGGAGCAGTCCACTAAATTCATCCACATTTTATAAGTTCTCAGGAAAGGCAGCTTCACCGCCCCCTCAAGAGATCGTCAGGTCCAACAATGGTACAAGCCTCGTGCTACGAGGTTGATACAGTTCCTGAAGTAGGGTCCATCGGCCGCAATTTCATTTATCATTCGACAAAGGAGGACGTCCCATGATTAAGTATTTTTATATCATTCTCATTCCGAAAGACAGAAACTTGAAAGTGAGGATACGTAAGTATATGCCTATGACATGCCGTGCCGGGAACGTCACATTTGCATTTCGTTTTAATCGCAATTTGACTGGGTTGCCACTTCTTGTGCTACAAAACTCAGCTTCTGAAGCAAGGTCCAATGAATTATTGTAGTCCAAATATAGTTTATGGCAACACATGCAAAAACGTCTTTAAACTTTTTTGAGCAATCGGGCCATATAATTAAAATTATTTCTGAATCATAACTTAAAAAAATTGTCACGATGCCGAAGCGAGTAAATAGATAACCCTAAAAACGGCGTGAGAATCGTGCAGCTTGCAGGCTGCAAAATGTAGATATGTTTAATAAACTTAACGTGATTAGTCATAGGTACATGTAATGACCAAGATAGCAAATGTGAACGAAATTCTCAACTGCTGCAAAACAAATTATTTTGGCAACTGCAAGCTTAATGAAGATTGCGTGATATTTAAATAAATGTACAGTTTCATTAACTTCAGACATATGCAGAGTTGTAAAGTTGTCTATATCCCATTTCGGGTAGTGGTCTTGAAGGGTCGCAAAATTTATTTAAATTTATTTTTAAAATTAGAATGTTTACTTATTTCACCTCTACGACAAAAATCACGTGTGACATGCGTTTAGGTTAACGACAATCAGGCAGTTAGGTCATATTAGGAATGAAAGTGTGAGTCAATGCATTTTCAACCCAAGCATTACGCCACGTCTGTACTGCGAGTCTCCTTGCTTGTATTTGTACTTAAAGCATGATGAGATGTTTATGACTGTTTAAGTGAAAGTAGGTAACATCAGAAATGTAATAAGTTATTGCTACTATAAGAATTACTTGTTTGATGGGCCCTAGATTTAATTTGCAAGATTTAACAGTAAAGCAACCCTGTCATATCATAAGTTAACATAACATTCATTAAAATGTTAATCACCACCTACTTTTTCGATGTGACAGCTGTATGATATGGTTTTATTACTGTAAGTCTCGCAAAGTATCTGAAATCTACCTCCCATCATAAATTGTGCAAGTTCCAACATGTCCTGAACAGTGCATGTTACTACCGTCGACAAAATTATAGCTGTAATATGCCAGTTTACTGATGAATTTATTAAGTATTGATTACTTTCTTCCAATACTCAATGAAATCATAATGGTATATGACGTAGACATATCTATGGCTATAATTTTATCTGCGGGCCATCCACTGATAAGACAGTGAGCACGTACTTAAATGAGAATGGACCAGATAACTTTGAAAATGCTGTAAACTTGTGATGAAATTAGTATATGTGTGTGTACGGTTTCTAAGACCATAAAGATGTCCAGAACAAGCAAGGAGGCATCTACGTAGTACAGAGCGCTGCAGCAGTTAGTACTAGCATCAATCTACGATGAGTACGACATAGCACAATCAGGCGCACCTGAACCTCGGCTAAACAATTCGATCTCGAATTTGACCTGTCCATGATCGGTTTCTTTGGCGGGTTATTCAATAAGGAGCGTTTTGCCAGCGATATGTCCGCTGACACCCTCGTGATGATGATCCTGTAACACCAAGTGGAAATCATTACCTGCACTTCAGCTAGGCACGAGGATCGCGAGTTGGATCGCTCCATGATAGCTCGCTTCGATGGGTTGTTCATCAACGATCGCTTCGCTAGCGATATGTCGGCCATCACTCGAGTTATTATTATCCTGCAACGTTAATTTCGCTCACGTATATTAACGGCCGATTCTAGTTCAGTAATCAGTGCTAACTAGTCTTCTAGTTTCAACTACATAAGGAGCTAGCGAAAATTCACTAAGTCCTAAAAGCTAGTTTCCAAGACTATTCTAAACTTACATCCTGCTACTTCTAACCTATGGTAATTAACAAAACTATTAGAAAATAACTATCTAAATTAACCATCTCCCAAAACATCTACGTCTATTTACATGGTTAAACTTATATTAGAAGAATCCAAGAAATAATACACATTCACTCGACCGCGTTTCAATTTTGCATCTGAATCTTTGTCGTCTGAATTACCAGTTATATCTTTGTGACCTCACCTGCCCTCGAATTTTCTCTTCAAGAAATCGAAGAGCGCTTTCTGCATCATGTCAGTGACCTCGTATCCCTTGAGTGAGGGCCCGACCAGCACTACGGGTCGCATGGAAGGCACTACGTCGTACGGCGTGCAAGTCTCTTGTTTCTTGAAGAAGGGTTTTCTCTTCTCCTTGTTGGCGGGAAGTGCGCCGGCGCCACGCCCGCGCCCAGCTGAGTCTGAGTCTTCGCCTGTGGATTTGTGTTTGTCAGTAGGTGTTGTGTAGTGTTCACTGTTGATGGCGACACCACCGTGTTAATGGAAGTAAATGCTGTCAAAATCGGTTGTAGTCGTGGTTTGTTATTGACAATTTTTACTTCTTCAAAGGTTTAGTTAGGACAATATTATATACTACCAGTCCAGAAATTAGGGAAAAACTCCAAAAGTACATTTCCCAAGTTTAAAATGTAATAATATGTGTAATCACAATCACTCGCAGTCACAATTCCTTGAGATGGTCACGTTTAGTACTTAACTTATTGTTACAGATTTGTTTAAATTACTTTAGTGGGACTTTGTCCTAATTTTGTAAATGTTACTAATTGACATATGTATAGGTCTGGATTTATTTTATGGCGATTAAATCTAATATTTTAAAAGGACTAATAGAGATCAGTAAATGTACATTAAATTAGTCACTTTGCTTCAAAACACTTACATTTTTAAAACTAACATCTACCTACTATCACATTTCATGACGATGATTAAAAACAATTCAATCAATAAATACTGAAAAAAAAATCGTCTCTGTACATAAAGTATATCATAAGTCAATTGATGTCCAAAATACTGTAAGAAAATAAAAGGTAAATAAGACACATCATATCGGTAACATCACACAGGATAACGGAATGAGGATGGCACGCAACGATAAAGTAATTATTAATAATATAAACATTATTAATATAGAACATATTAATATAAATAAAGATAATAACAAGGCTAAAATAAAGAGGGTGAAGATTGTCAAAATTTCCTGGTGTTCAGGTAATGGGTGAAAGTGAGCTTACCTCGATCGAACGAAGTGGCATCTGAAAACATGGCAAGAGTGAGTGCAACAGTCCGCCGTATCACAAGACACCCCGTGACCAGAGCAAGATGTCACATCCAATTAGAATCAATAACTAATGAATGATATTTAACACGAATCTGTTTTTATAATTAAAAGATTCGTTGGCCTACCTAGCTCACCTTCTGACTGGTTCAGAACGAAAACTTCCTTCATAAACATTGCATGAACAATGCTGTAAATTAAATAGTCTAGTATGTATTGTATAGGCTGCTTTAAACTCTATATGCTTCACAGCGTTCTAAGCGTATTTTACTAAAAGTAGGATTAACAATATCTTCTTGTTTTTTATTTTTTATTTGAATATGGGTATAGTTATTTAGAGCATGGTTACCTCTCTTATAAATACAAGAAATAACTATCGTATCTTAAAAAATGTTAATTACTAAAAACGTGCGTTATTACTTTCTGTTAAATACGAATATAAATTAAGTCACCGGAATTGAGGACCATGCATTCGAAATGTTTATCAGGGCAAACAAATCTAAACTCAGTGTGTAAAGTCAGCGTCATATAGTATGTAGCAGCCAAAGTAGCCAAATAGTTCGGTACACCATATATTTTGTATGGTGTTCCGAACTATTTGGTCACTTTGGCTGCTACACACTATATGACGCTGACTGTACCTATATTGATATTAAATTGGAAGTTGCACATCGTCTTCAGTCGGGTCAAATAGGGTGTCATGTGACACTTGGCACCACTCAGGAAATCTCAGCAATTTCCACCCGAGTTATTAATGGGAATGTGAGATGAAATGGTAGTACAAAGCAGTTATACATTCCATACATAATTATCAATAATAGTATAATTACAGGTCTAATAAAGGAGAATTTTGATTCGCTACTGAACCACAAGTGACATTGGACGATGGTCTAGATAGAAAGAGATCTAATAGGTACAGGGGTAATATCTATAACGAAGAAGTTAATTCACAATAAAATACAAATATACATCTAAAGTATAGTAGAAGAATTCAACATTTTAGACGAAAAAATGCCACTTGCAATTTAGATTACAGTTTCTTCTTCACTCAATATTCACAATACAGCCAATTACATCGAATCACGACTACACATACATGATCGCCTAGCTTTTCTATTAGTAAGGTACGGTTACTTAGTAATTTTGTTATTGGAAAATTAAATAGACAAGTAGGCATTAGAAAGAGCCAGACGATCAAGAAGATACAAACAACTGCGTTGTACGTAACGCGCCGGGCAAAACGGACTCGTCATCATTAATTACATTCAATAATATTGTATTTACGAAACTACAGTTAATTTGCTAAAGTGAACATTAAACGATTCAAAAACGTTGGGTTGCGTTATATTCCTTAAACGGTGGGCTATAAGGTTTACAAGACCAGCCAGCAAATTAACAGTATTTTCAGAAGAAAGTTAGTAGCATGCGTATCAAATAGTAAAGTTTATTATGTAAAATTATTATTATTTATCAGTCTCGTTTTGTCCGTTGCATGATATAAATGGTCCGTGGACGGTCAAACCTTCTGCCGGAACCCCATTTGTATTTTAGTAATTTGCTCAAGTTTCTTCCAATAAAAATATACAATTGTTATCATCTACATAATATTTAAATCAAAAACGCCAGTCCTGTTATGAAGGCAATGCATGAGCTGCTAAAATCCTGCGGGCTTCAAAAATCAGTCATTGACGACATTCATCATCACGTTAAATAAACGATTTAACCCATACCAACAGGCCAAAGCCATAGCCAAGTGATGTTTCGATAAGATGCAATACACTTGGTATTGCACCTTAATGACAAGATATACATAAACAAAAATCTACTATCACATGGCAGAAACAGTTGGCCGTTAACCTGTCTTTACCACGCGGCAAATACGAAGCTAGTAGGATTTTTCGTCAGCTCACTGTGATGGAAACTTGAGCAAACGCCATGGCCGCTCCGGCAGCGCCACAAGACCATCAACGACCTAACGTGAACGTACCGGGCGTGGGAGGGGTGCTACCTCGGCTGGCGTCGGGCGCGAGGTTGGCGGAGGCGGGGCGCGGGTACCGGCCCCGGGGCTGCCCCGCCCGCACCGTCTCGAGCTTCACTGGTGAAGGGATGAAGCCGATGTCGCAGCCCTCTTTCACGAGACGCCCGATCCACCAGTTGTTGTCGTACTTCTCCTGGAATTGAGAGAAAAGAGTTTTGGTGAAATGCTTAGGCCGAATGGCATTAATTTAAATTAACAAGGACTTATCAGGTACATTAAACTCAGTTTAGAATTCAATTTAACGGATTTTAAATTAATTATATTTATCGCCTGATGAGCATATATGTAAAACATTAAGAAAAATAAAGAAAAAAAAATTTACATACTGTCACACAACAAACAAATTAGGTACATGTATTAACACAGTATAATATATGTTTATGTGACAAAAGGAGCGAACTCAGCATTTGCTGTGCTAGCAATTACGGCTGCACAAGTGCACAGCGCTGGTTTTCAGCTTGTCCCTCTTTTGCTTAAGTGTTTGCTTGCTTTGGTTAAAAGAAACAGCTGTTTTATTTGTCATTTATCACGTTGGTTTATAATTTCAACATACAATGTTACGTTAATTGGATGATGGGTGAAGAGAATAAAGGACTTGAATTACGGCTGTAATACACCTGGAGACAAGTACGTCCCAGGGTAATATTGACACGTAATTAGGCATACGTTTTTGAAATACACTAAAGTTGGTATGGAAATAAAAGCAAGTTTGAAAAAACTGATAAAAGACACTTTCTAGTCAGACAGTGCTATAAAGTTATAATGATTGGTATGGTATACCTTAATTGCACGGCGGTAGGCCACCTGTTATTAGCAGCAGTTAAACCCACCAATGCTATAACTATAGACATGGGTCGATCGATCGCGGGGATGTATTTTCACACCGAATAGACATATTTTATTTTCACTTTTAAGTTTTCATGGCAAATTAGATAGGAGACCAGAGCTCTCTTGATCTTATCTTGGACATGTTAGTAGAGATAAGGAAAAAGGTATATCTCATTCACGCTGGGGACTTCACATTTTAGCTTCTCATGATATACGATTTCAAGCTCACATGGTCATTTACATTAGACTCATAAACACAAATATCCCGTTATTAATCATAATTCCATTCATGATAATTGACAAAAGGGGACATATGCCCATTTTCATGACCGACTTTCAAAATCAGAATGAAAATTCCGTATGGGCCAGCCGTGGGTCCTGAAAAGAAATCCCCTTATGATAATGTCAGACCAACTTTCAACGTGGCCTAGGACCAGGCTTGTAAAATTATTTGAAGCTGTCTTTTTACAAAAAACATACCTTGATGTGCAGGAAATCCCGCACCTCGAAGGAGATGGCACTGCCGTGAACTGGGGAATCGTCGTCCACCGCTGCATCGTAAGACACGTTGGTGCGCACGGCGAACGCGACCGGCTTCGACTGGAAATTAGAGACATGTAAAAATTAGAGCCTGAGCCAAGGAAAGGTCTAAAGAAAACAAGGTCTGCCAATCCGGATTGTGACACAAGTGTCGACGACAGACGCCACACTCACACATGCGAACGCATACCGTCGATTGGCTCGATAGCAGTTTGTGTCACACACACTACTAAACGATGTAACGGATTGACATACCTGGCACAGTACATAATTCGATCATGAGCCAAGGGACTGCTTTAAAGGTGAAAGGAACGAAAGAAATTAGTCAGGATAGACCTTGTTTGTTTGCGTTGGTATAGAAACCAGAATCGCCTCAAAAATCTGCGAAAAAGAGACTTATAAAAGTGAAAGGAATGCAAGAAGTTTGTCAAGATGGTAGAATAGACCATCTTCGGTTGCATGTGTATAGAAAACTGTCCTCAATATATTGCCAAAAATATAACATGACTAAATGAGTATTTAACTAAATTATGATGAATACAAAGTTAAAAATGCTTACTTAGTCGTGATTAGGACACTGAATTCCATTGTTTCCATTGCATTTTCTGTGAAAACCTTGACAACAGTCATAATTTCACAGCCATTTGGCACAGAACATTAATCAATAACCAAAAAGAGCCAGAACCTACACAAAAGGCCAACAGTAATTTACTCTTTTTCGTCCACTATGTCTTCTAACAAATGCGTGTGCAAGTCATATCGAAAATGACTTAAATGTGCTATGGAAACCATTGGCCATAAGCTCTTCTCGAATGGAAAGAGACAATGGTGGTGTTGGCTTAGTGCCAATTACTTAGAATCAATACTGGTCCAGCTGCGACTTGTTTGCGGAATGGCACTACTGCTTAATGGCCTTTAACCTGAATGCTAGTTTAGTTCTCACTCTGAAGCGGTACGATGAATATATGTCGAATCAGTTGAAGCTCCAATCTGGATTGGTGGACGAATGGTCATTCGAAAGATACTACAAATTTCAATATATAAAGGTCTTTTATTTTACTTTAGTTTTATTTTATGCGCCATTTTAATTACAGATTTTAACCCAATTGGCATAGCTTTTTGAAAAGAAATAAGTAGGACAAAATTTCCCTAGTTACCCAATATACGAGTATCTTATGCTAACTTTTTAAAGATAGAGATGATTTTTTAAATGAAGTATTAGTGTAGCAGATGAGCTTGCAAGAATGGGATCTACAAGCCAATTCCTTGGTACAGAATCGTTTTTGGGACTGTCGCAGGGAACCATAACATCGGCCTTGAAAGCCTACGCTAAAATCAAACACCAACACGTGTGGAGGAATGAAGCGGTTCTAAGGCATTCAAAGCTCTTCATTGAATGAGTGGACTTAAGCTGGACCAAGAAGCTTTGGAAACTCCGCAGAAAGCAGCTCAAAAACATATCTGGGGTGTTTACAGGTCACTTCGGAGTCAAAGGACTCTTGGCCAAGATGGGACTAGCAGACAACATGGATTGTAGGATGTGTCGCGAGGATGACGAGACAATGGAACACCTACTGCGTGAATGTCACGCCCTTGCCAGACAAAGAATGAATGATTTTGGCAATGCCTACCCAGAACCAAAGGAATTCGGAGAACTCCCGCTGAACTCCATCATCCGGTTTGTTTGTGGAAAGGCTGGAGTAGGCATAAAGCAGGGGGAAATTGCACAAAAGATCCTATCGGGTCGTAGTGCAAGGGCCCTTATCTAGATAAGATAAGATAAGATATACATACCCGAGCCTTGTCGAGCTGTGAGAGTGCCTGCGCTTCCTTCTCTCGGCGCAGAGCCTCCTTGTCTTCGTCCAGCGACAGCTCCGACGAAGGTTGCGAATAATTTGAATCCGCTGAGCCCTGGAATTAAAAAAAAAGTATTTAGAATCAAATCGTGATGGTTAGGATTTTATTATAAATTAAACTATGCAACAGTCCTCGCCGTTTCCAATCAATTGGAAAATGAGACTAGTTTTGTGTCGTATAGTGCCTAATATAAATTACCGAAAATAACTATAGTTTTTTTTGGTAACGACCGACAAAATTGCCGGCAAAGCAGGCAATGTTCTAACAGTATTAGCATTAGGTACCTATGATCCTTTTTATATCGGAAATATGTTCTACCGTTTTTGATGCACCTACGCCTAATTTCAAAATACAGTCACCGGCAGAAAATTTGGCCCAAAAAATTTTCGTGATTTCAAACTATAAATTGAACAAATTAAACAATGTTTAATATATAAAAATGCATTTTCCTAATTTGGGCCGTTTATTCAATAATAGTATACATCGTCATAAATACTTACACAATAAACTTAAGACTAGCTTAAGCCTAGCCAAATTTTTCTGCCGGTGAGTATAGAATCTGATTATCTGGATACGATTATCCGACCGTAATAAATACGATCACCGAAGTCACGACGTTTGATTGGCTCTGATGCCCAGCATATAGCAAGCATATTATACCCCTTTCAATTGCATATATCTTTCATCGCAATAGCGTTCCAGCTTCGTAGGTAGTCAACTAATTAGAGGCTTTGTGCAGTAATTAATAAAGCTGAAATTTGCATACGTGCTAACACTTGAATAAAGCCTAGCTGGCACGTGTTTAATAATTCGACGCGTGCTGCGCGCGCCGGTTCTCTGCACCAGTAATGCAGTTATGCTTGATGAGTGAACACCTGAATGTTATTGAAATTCGAACCTTCCTGGCTTAGATAAAAAGTCTATATTTGCATAGATTGTTTTGCTTTATATGTGATAATATTATGGTACTTAACGATAAATATGATCCCAATTCAATAAGACCCAACTATCACAACCTAATAAAATTGTTTCACGAAAAAGTCATTTCAAAGCGTAGTATTTACATGATAAAAGCAATAATTATTGATTTAATTATTACAGAAGTCGTAAACTTTTCAGTATTTTTATAAAATAAACCTACCCTAACCTAGGTGTAGTGATTTAAATGTCAACAGTTTTGGGTAAAAATGCTTTCGAACAAATGAACTTTCAAAATGTTATTGGAGAAAACGAAAATTCGGAATACCCGTAGGTAGGTTCTACGTGTTAGTGAGTCTGTATAATTACTTCATGATACTTTAAAGTTAGAGAGCAGTTTAATTTGATTGCAAACCGGACGCCCACGCATGAACGTGTTGATACTACTAGACCGGATCAATTTCTGACTAGATTTCGGATCTAAATTATTATATGAGAGACTAATCTAATCCAACACAACGCTGTAACTCCCACGAACATGTTATATAACAAGTATAAGAAGCTACGAAACTTGCACTTGGTTTACTAGGGCTTCAGCTGCATTTCGAGGAAGTATAACTTTATTAGCCCATTTTACAAGCATAAGTTGCAACTGTTAAGGCGCTACAATGAGAAATTTGGAGACTTTGAAACGATGTCCTGCCCAGACTAGCAAACAGTAGGGGCTGATTTTCAGATATATGATTCTTGACTATATGATTGTAGTACTGACAATAGCGAAACATGATTGCTTAAAATTTTCTCGATAGGAAATAAATCCAAAGTCGAGTCTATATTTTCCTTTTTTCCCTCAGCCTCCTAAAACAACGCATTATTAAAAGACACGATTAAGTTAATATGATGGTATTTTACCTCATCTAGGTACTGACAAGAGGAAATTTAATAAACCTGCACACAGTCAGATATTTAACGAGATTTGTCTAAAAAGCCATTCTCGGAGAGGGTTGCATCCCGTTTTGTCGTGAGCGAAAAACAAAGGGTGTCTCTTTCAGTCGATATATCGCCGTAAAAGTGATATGCCGTAGCGTGTCAGCATTATTCTCCGACCGTAGGTCACGGATCATGAATAAATTAACGAACATATTTTTCTAGTTATTGGCTTAGAGCCTGTACCTCTAGTATATATTTTTTCGAAACAAAACACAAACGAACGCGGGTGCGTTTTCTCTCAATTTGTATGACAACGAATTGAGACTAAACGCAAACGCGTTCGTTTGTGTTTGGTTTTGAATATAAATATAAGTACTAGAAGTGATGTTCAGTTTATAAATATACTTATTTACAGGAAAATGTTCGTAAGCTTTCAGACAACATGAAGTTCAGAAAATGATAGACAGTGCCATCTTGAATATAAATATAAGTACTAGAAGTAATGTTCAGTTTATTTACTTATTTCCAGGAAAATGTTCGTAAGCGTTCAGACATAACATAAAGTTCAGAAAATTATAGACAGTGCCATCTACCGAGAATTTAATTAAGTACAGTCGAGGGCATAAATATGTATACATTTTTGGCCCTTATTTCAATGGAATAAGGTGAAAAAGTATACATATTGGTGCCCTTGACTGTACTCGAATTATAAGTGAATCATAAGTCCATCTTTTTTCATTTACACTAGCCTTATAGTCTATAGGGACATGAAACCCTCAATAAATAAGGGTTGACCAGTGTCATGAAGCAAATATTTACTACAATACAATGTAGAATATTCTCCAGAGTTTTCCCATTATTAAGAAAACTAGAAGCTCATTCGATACCGTAATGCATTTAGGGAAAAGTCCCAAGCCACAATGCCTTTCTTATAAACTAGCTTCGCCACAGCTTTAATCTCGTAACAAAGAGGTATTTCGTAGCCTTATAATTAAAGTAAAAGTCCCGGTGTTCGACCCTGACCCTATATATGACACTTTCAATTTTATGTCATAATAATAGACAACCTTGGTTGCCATTACCCAATGGTATTAAGATGTACAAAATTGGGACGTATACCTTTAAGAGAAGGGGTAGGGCAAGCTCTCTCCATACAAACTGTGCAGGATTAACTTCGTTTGTGTTTGCATTAAAGTTATGATTTTTGGTCAGTATGCTTATTTTTCTGATAGCTATTTCGTGATGTATATATTTTTTTATTAATTTTGATTTAATTTTTTAATTTTTTGAAATATTTGAAACTTTTCACATCACTTTCTTCGCATATCTAATATTTACAACCAAAAAATATATTATATTCGTAAGTGCCAAAACTTACGAATAAAACGTGCACAGAGTTTGTATGGAGAATGCCTTGCCCACCCCTGCGCCTTAAAGGAATAGTACATTACTTACCAAGGGCGATAAAACAAAGAATGTCTCAGATCGCAGGTATTTTACGCCCGAGCCGAAGGCAAGGGCGATAAATATGCGATCTGAGGCTTTCTTTATTATCGCCCGTGGTAAGTACAAAATTTTATGTCACCCCCTGGCCAGGAAGTGGGATTTTTCGCGCGCGGAGCGTTCGATAATGGCCACTTTATGGCCAGGTGTGACATAAACATTCTTTTATTTTTTTAAAGAAACATAACTGCATTCATAGATAAAAAAAACGTGCTTCTAGTAGCATTTTCTGGAAAAAATAGAAGACATCACAGGCAGACAGCACACAGTGAATGAGCTTACGTTATGCAATCACTACATAGTATAAAACAAAGTCGCTTCCTGCTGTCTGTCTGTCCCTATGTATGCTTAGATCTTTAAAACTACGCAACGGATTATGATGCGGTTTTTTTTAATAGATAGAGTGATTCAAGAGGAAGGTTTAAGGATGATTCACGCTAGGCCGTTCCGTGTCCGGGCCGGCCCGTTTTTTTAGTACAACAAATCGACGGCCGTCGCGCGTCCGTCTATTTCTTGCACTACAAAACGGGCCGGCCCGGACACGGAACGGTCTAGCGTGAATCATCCTTTATATATAAAATATGTACATGTACCCGTGCCAAGCCGGGGCGGGTCGCTAGTGCTTATAATAAAATATCCATAGTTGAGAAAATATTGAAAAAGTTTGATAGTTTTTTTTTATTGGTTGAACGTGGTATTTCTTGGCCGGCTATACTGAAGATAACGGCAGCTCGTAGATGCATGTTTACACATTCCAAAGTAAAAGTGTGGAGTTCATACATCTGCTAAACATTACAAAGTGCAAGTGCGAAGTTCATACATTTTATAATAATGTTCATACATTTTATGAGAATAAAGTTCATTAAACCGAAACCGACATTTTCCACATACCGTTGGCAGCAAGTTTATGAAGTTTACACTTGCACTTCGCTAAGTGTAAACAGGCAACAGGCCTGAAATGACATTGCATGGCATAGCTTAATAAAAGCTTTAAGAAGGTCTTACCAATGGCTTGTAGTTGGTCATTGGGCAGTGCTGGCGGCTGCATGCAAGGCACACATACAAGAAATCAGACGGACATGCCCATTCTAGTAAGTTACAAGACAATTTGAAGTAACGGTGTACATAATACATAAATCAATATGTTAAACATGCAGATCTACGCATAATGGTGGAGTAGGTAATGCTGGAAACAGTCGTCGGTCGGTCGGGCGACTTTTGTATGGTCGCATACGCGCTGACGGTGAGCATCGCTCTGAACGCACGTATGCTTTTATACAGCGATAGCTACGCCCGTCCGACCATACGCGCTGACCGTCGGTAGAGCACTGTTCCCAGCCTAACTTTTCTTTAGTATAAAGTTGCTGTGGTCGAAATCGGTCAGGAGAGGACATTATCATCAAGAATACTTAGTAATAATGCATTGGTTTATTAAAAATGTATGTAGTTATAAGTACAAAACTGTCGAATGGATTTTTATTCTTAAACTAATAAATAAAGTTAAATTAATTAACTGTATTTGGGTAAATTCGTATTTAAGTCTGATTTCGTATTTCTTACATGTAAATTTTAATAAATATAAGAAAGTAGAAAAAAAGACAAGATATCAAAAATTAAATAGTTATACTTATATAAAATACAATAATGTAACTTAAAAAAAAAACATTCATTTTGACTAAAATCTGATAAAATCTCAATAGACTTCTATCAACTCAAATTATGATAATAACTAACATAATTATAATACAAAAAAGTATGAACTACAGTTAACTACGTTAACATTCATTTTACTGCTGGGATGAAACATACTAAAATAAACAAATGAAAATCTATCTAAGTAATCTACTATCTACAGGAACCAGTGAAAAGTGAAACTACCTACTACACTCGCAGCTTACCTTAGCTACAGCTCAACATCAACATAAAAACAAAATACTATTTCAAATTAAGAACCCTTTTTTTCGAAGCAGACTATTTCAAATTAAGAACACTTTTTTCTTTAATGCTTTCTTTCCAGCCAGCCACCTAGGCTCGACTAATCAAGAGGTCTAACTGTTCAAATTAAGAACACTGTTTTCTGTAACGCTTTCTGTCCAGCCAGCCATCTAGGCTCGGCTGATCAAGAGGTCTAACTGGCACCGGGTCTCGGCGGCAGAGTGGCGGGTCGAAGCGGTGACGTCATCACCCCCGCGCCACCCCCGCCCCTGAATATTTTACGGCCGTTTTCGGCCGAGCGGTATTTTTCGGCGACATTTGTGCTATTCTGTTGTGAATGCAAGTTTTTGCCGCTTTGCGGATGTTTTTACAAACATTTGCGGTGAGTTAAAATTGATTTGTAGTTTTTGTGGCGTGAATGGAGTCAAACGATTTTTTTTAAATAATTAGGTACGTGTCATGTAAATTTAAATGAAATTTAGCTGTGACGTGTGTTGTTCCTGTTATTATACCTACCTACATTTTACCGTGCCACCGCGGAGCGTTTTAACTGGGAAACGATTAGAGAAACATTTTTTTTTGTTTAAAAATGGCTTTTCATCAAATTTATGATGATTTCGCCAACCACGTGTCCAAAGACGTTGTTTGGTAACGACGCTATGCTATGACAGTAGGCAACTGGTTTTGTTCGGTAATGGATTCTGGTAGACGTCGCGCCGAGAGCACGTGTGCTCACCAACGCGGCCACTACCAAAATCCAGAGAAACATGTTGTCTGAGATAACACTGCGTAATATGACATATAGCTATGTCATCATTTCGAACTTTCCTTGACTTGAACTTGTTCCAATCCCGGCCCTTGGGCCGCGATTCCAGTTGTCTTAACGACAAAGTGATCTTAAAGGGCTGAGACATGAACGATATATCCCTGATATTTCGTAAACCTATCACTTTTTTCCAAGAGATCCTTTATAAGGATAAGTTCGCCTTTGTACAGTTACAGTGGCTTTTGCAATATCATTTTCGTAAAAATGCTTTCTTTTCAGCTCATCCCGAGTCAACTTCAAAGAGATATTCCACTATCCACTTTATTACCTTATACCATTGTAACAAGGCCCAAAACTGAATACATCTCATAAAGTCTACTGTAGAGTTAAACATCAAAAATATCTATACGAACTCTAGTGACAAAATACGCAACTTAAGAGGCCTTACAAGAATTAAAATATTTTGATTTAAATTTTTGACAAAGGTAATGATAATAGTACATTACTTAACAAGGGCGATAAAATAAAGAATGTCTCAGATCGCAGCTATTTGACGCCCGAGCCGAAGGCAAGGGCGATAAATATGCGATGTGAGGCTTCCTTTTTACCGCCCGTGTTAAGTACAAAATTTTATGTCGCCCCCTGGCCAGGAAGTGGGATTTCCCGCGCGCGGAGCGTGCGGTAATTGCCACTTTATGGCCAGGTGTGGCATAAAACCAATAAAGGATACGATGATTTTATTAAAGTTTTAGATAGTAACATAGTCATTTTTTTATTTTATTGTGTGTAGAAGAATTTAAGCGGTAGAAAGGAGTTTTTATCTACAAAATGGTCGATTCTGAGTGATGTTCGAAACAATATTTTAGAAGTGGGTGATAAATAACTTCACGATGAAAAAATCACGGTGATCCGCCGTTAAAAAGTAACAGTGTGACTTGTCACGAAGTAACAACGTTACAAATTAACGTTGTTACTTAGCGACGATATCATTGGAACAGTGTGTAAGCGACGCGTCGCGTCGTGCCTCGTGACCGCTGTTACTAACTGTGACTGTGACTGCGGTGCGCTGTCACAGAGTAACATCAGTTGTTACAAAAATATCAGTAACCGCCGGGAACAATCGACACGCAAATGTCGTGACACGAAATAACCGAAGTGACAAAGTCACGGTGATTTTTCAATGTGATTTCTTTGGAACGGCAATAACAATAACGGTGATCGAAAAGTAACGCTTTTCCCCATGTCTACAATATTTCATAATGAAAAATCCAAAAAATAGTAGTAGTAGTAGGTTGCAATAGTTCTGTTCTAGAAAATCATTCTGTTATAGAATATTGTGAATTTGTCAAGATTAAGTCTCTATTGAACAGAAAATAGCCTCAATAGATGAGCGTTTTTTAACTGATAAAGTTTTTAAGATAAGGCTTGTAAATAGGTCATTAGTTAAGCTAACATGTTAATCGAGGCCCTAGGTGACGTCTCCGCTGACGTCAATTATGCAGCTCTACATCGGCAATTTTTTCAAAGTTTTCCACAAATATGACGCATGGTACAATCAGAGGCATACATTCGTTCCTTTGAAGAGCGTCAGAAAAATAATGCTTGTGCCATTATTCTTTAATTTTTATGAAGATTGAAGGCAGATGTCTTTATCTTTAGCTTATAGTCTCTATCTATTAAAAATTGTTGCATATGATTTTCTACATCTCTTTACAATTTTTTTTATTTTAGTTATCTTTTACTGTGATTGAAATTTTTTAGACTTTGAATTTCTGCTAAAATAAGTATGAGTTTATGTGTCAGATCGGTCTTTAAGAGGCCTTACATGTTTAAAATTTTTATGATTTCATTTTATGACAAAAGTATTATTAATACCAATAAAATAATTATAAGATACGATGATTATATTAAAGTTTTAGATAATAACATTGCCCTTTTTTGATTTTTTTAATTGTGTGTAGTAGAATTTAAGCGCGATAAAGCAGTTTTTAGCTCGAAAATGGTCGATTTGGAGTGATGTTTGAAACAAAATATCTTAATGAAAAATGTAAGAAATACATAAGTTATGTCATTCGGTCACAACCACCTGTTTTAGATAGTAACATTGATAAAATGTCAAGAGACTTATCAGTTAAACTGAAAATGGGCTAGATAGATGAGCATTTTTTACCTTAAGGACCCTTAATAGATTAGATTCACGCATTTGGCGCTGCGGATCAGATAGTTCGTAGACAATTTTCGCTACAAAGAGGAAAACCGTTATCGGCTACGAGCGTAGCGCGTAGCATTCGCTAAGCTTTCCGTAGCGCTACACAATTTTCTCTACGTACGGGGAAACGCATGGTATCGACTACGCGTTTACGAGCAGGGTTCCTGACAGTGAAGTGCACATATTTTGTACCTACCGCCATTGTATTACCTATGTTTACAAATAAACCACTTTGACTTTGACTTTGAATGTGTTAAGTAATTTTATGTGTGTTACGCCATACCATGTCATATAAGAAGAATGTGCGTAGAAATATCTGCATTGGATTACTTTAAAAAGGTCGATTGCTAAATAATGCTCACACTTGACTGCATAGCTGCATGGATCTATGTTTGTTCAGACATAAACAAACTAACCCACGCATACAATTTACCTCGCGATTGCCTATATTTATAGAAAAACTAGGAATAATCTGGCCTAAATCAATAAATCTCGCCTCAAACTAAGCCGCTTTTATACGTGCTAGGCGATAACTTTCATAAAGGTATAGAGAAAAATAACTATTTACTCTAAACTTAACAGAAAACCAGAGAGGTAGAGGCCGCCCGCCATCGACCGGGTGGTCTAACATCGAGAGAGACCTTAAGAAAGCCCAATTGCCAAAACCGACAATCCGGGACCGACAGGCCTGGCGCAGAAGTGTGAGGAGACCCGACCCCAGATAATGGGAGCAGGGACGGACGAAGAAGAAGACACTAGGTAGGAAGGTAATTAAAAAATGCGATTAAAAAATGTCCTAATTTGAAATTAATGGGTTAAATTATTTTGGCCCCATATCATCAACCATATTGCAATGCAATTTTAAACTTTATTCAGAAGAATTAAGGTTGAATTTAGAACGATAATCTTCGTGTCTTGTTACTTTTCAGTCTGTAGTGCATGCGGAAGTTGCAGTGTTGTTTAACTGCCCTATTTCACACTTGCGGCGATTATGAAAAGTTAACACAAATTGGTATGCATTATGCGACATACATTTCAATACGTATTCAATCTAGCTACAAGGGCTAACAGCTATATGACATGAAGGTAATAACTATTAAAATTCTAGGGACTGGTGTGTGTCTCGGTATTTGACACTTTGTGTTAACTTGACATTTAATTTTACTTTTTTTATTGTTTTCTTTTGACCATTTTCCGATTTTTATGATATTGATTTATTATTTATATATTTTTATTCCTCTGAATATGATTTTTTTATCGGACATATTAATTTGAGTAATTTTTTTTGGGTAGCATTTAACGAACCACCAAATTAGTTGCCGAAGGATGCTCTAAAAAATTACATTGATTACCAAAAATACTAGATTCGCACCAAATTTTCAACTCCTTTTAAATATAAAGTGCAATTCAAAGAAGTAACATGTCGATAACCTATTAAATTAAATTGTTACCAAATAAATTAGTCACTACCCAAAAATACTTAATGATCACCTAATTTCAAACACCAAATTTCATATAATTTACATCCAAATATTACAGGGCTCGTAATCCTATTAAAATTATTTACACCCAAATAATTCTTTTGATACCCAGAAATACTACATGATCACCAAATTTCACGCGGCAATTGTTTTTTAACGCCAGACGCGCAAAGCAGTTCCAATCTAGTCTAACCTCATTGCTAGCACACTGATGCGGTTTTCCATACGGTCCGTCTCGCTCGCACGTCGCACCGCGTGCGAGCAAGACAGCGCTAAATGATTTTATTTTATAGAAGCTTCAAAATTTCTGTAACTTTAATGAGACACGTACATAACATAATTTAATTTAATATATTTTCAACAGTGCTTTCCTTACTGGTCGCATACAGCTATTTGTTCTCAGATGTTTTTGCCTCTACTCTATTCGCTGATAATCGTCAATTTGCCTAGGTAGTAGTATTTTTCTATGACATCTATTTTTATTTCAAACTAGTGGACATTGGAACAGTATTGACGGATCTCCGCTGGCGCGGAGCTCCTATTTTGGTTTGTTTTGGCCCTTCGGGCCGATGCAAAACTAACATAACCTAAACCTACCTATACCTATTTCTACCTATTAACTTCCTTTAATTTTTCCATGAAAGTCTATCTAAATTAATAAAGTAAACTCATTTGAGGACCTTTATCCATTTTCATAACAAACTAACAATTTAATAAATCAACAAAACTCATTTTCAAATAAAAGTTTTCAATGAAACGC
Source organism: Cenopis cana (assembly GCA_951800055.1). Taxonomy (NCBI): domain Eukaryota; kingdom Metazoa; phylum Arthropoda; class Insecta; order Lepidoptera; family Tortricidae; genus Cenopis; species Cenopis cana. The sequence goes on along the minus strand of OX637477.1, from coordinate 21,216,886 downwards.
GCTCACGTCAACGCATTAAAAAAAATAATAATAAAACTTCTTGCAGTTTGTAAACCATCAGCAATAGGTAGTTAGAATGAAACAGCAATAGGTACCTTTCACTCTAACGACATGTCAATAGGTTTTATGCTTCAGACAATTCTTTGTATTTGATTGAGTGAGATAGCAGTATACGTGTTATTATTTCACACAGCGACATTGCGCGTTGCTTTTTTAAATTAATTTAAAATTTTACTTTCTAATTTATAACATTTTGGAAATGACTAAAATATTTATAGTGCTAAAAACAATTAATTTGTAACTGTTTACCAAAATGTAGCATGCGATGTGTATATTCGGATGTAATTCTAATGAAAAATGGTGCATCAGATTAGGTGGTAGTTTAGTGTTTTTGGTGGTACTTGACAATTTTTTTGATGCGATTATAAATTTATAGGAACGCAATAAGTAAAATAGGTGCAAGTGCTGCAAAAATAGGTAGAATTTTTTTGGTGACTCGGAATTGCTGATCGATTAATTTTTTTGAGTGTTCAACCTTATTTTAGGATTCGAAAATTTGATGATATCAAAAGTTATTTAGGTGATCATTTTATTTGTTCCCATTTTTTTCATTGGTTTTAATATTGATTTTTCTTCAATGACATGCATACTGAGAGCCAAAATATTGTACGCCAAATTCTGGCAGATTGTGATGTAACAAAATACTAACCCTACCACCATTTATATAACCACTCACACTCAAACAATAAATAATTTGTATTTGTATGTATACAATTTTGGGCTTCGTGCAAAAGTGCAGTAAAGTGTACAAATTGTTATGATTCTGACTGTACGGCACGACTGTAAGCTTTAAACATAAGTAAATAATATATTTGGCATCGACTGACTGACATCGTTTTATTTTAAAACTAAGTAGTAGGTAACTCCATTAAAAAAGTTTTCAAATGCTACTTGCGTCGTCTGGGAATAACATTAGGTGAATAAAAACAATGCCAGCCTAAATGACATCCTGCGACGGGCCTTCGTTACCGCCGGAGTCCCAGCGGTGTTAGAGCCATCGGGCCTAGCCAGGGATGACGGCAAAAGGCCGGATGGCATGACCCTCGTTCCCTGGAAGTTGGGACGGCCCCTAGTATGGGATGCCACATGTGTGGATACTCTAGCGCCGTCCCATCTTTCAGGGACCTCAATCAGAGCAGGGGCTGCAGCGAAAACTGCGGAAAACCTCAAGCGGCGCAAATATGCAGCCATTGATACTGGCTGCATGTTTGAGCCGTTTGGGGTTGAAACGCTTGGGCCATGGGGGCCCGGCGCTCATATTGTATATAAGGAGCTGGCCAAGCGTCTAGTGGAGGCAACTGGGGACCAGAGGGCTGGCGCCTATCTCGCCCAACGGATTGCAATTGCAATCCAGCGAGGCAATGCCGCCAGCGTTCTGGGCACCTTGCCCCACGGCACTGACCTGGGGCCAGTTTTTTATTTGTAAATATTTAGTTTATTTTAGTTTATAGTTAGTTTTAGTCTGTTTTTATAATGTTATTTATATTTTATTTTTCATTTATTAAATAAAATCGTACCCCCTTTTCATACCTACATTTTGGTGTTGTTGATATGAAACCATTTAATATCGGTAATTACACATTGTTACTTGTTTATTGATTGTGATTGATGCTAAATACCAGTGGCGGAGCGTCCATACAACTCGATTCCCACCGGCTTGCCTAATTTTCAGCCAGTCCAGTTATTTTACTATGGCTCATGAAGTATAAGAAAGGCCAATTATTTCCGGCTTACCTAACAATGTTTTTGAAGCGCCGCCACTGCTAAATACATATATATAGCCGTGCGACCCAGTGTATGTATTCCGCTCCCATTGACACGCGGTCAAACGCGGCAAACTAAACAGATTGAATACGTATAGAAATGCTTGCCAGAAAATGCAGGTTATGAAAATATTTCACTAACCGTGATATAGTGCACGTTCTACCATTACCGAGATAGACTATTTGCAACAGACATTCCCACAGTAAACATCACAAAGGAATGTGCATCGTAAATCCATCCGACATACCTATGTGTAACCTTGCCCGCATATTCATACTAATGTTATAAATGCAAAGTAATTCTGTTTGTTATCTCGATGGATAAATCGCTGAAGGAATTTAGAAGGCATGGACATAGTTTAAGCAACAGGAAAGGACCAAGGATAGTTTTTGTCTCGGAAACATTTCCTTAAGGGGGTGAAAAGAGGGGTGGAAGTTTGTATGGGAGAGCCGTAATATTGCATAGCAATTTTTTTGTGAGGCGGTAACGCGTTTTACGTCACGGGCAAAATCTAGTTGCTTTATAATTAGCAATCCTACGCCACCATGTGTTTTGAAGTCTGCAATGCCATGGAATCATGATTATCTATAAATTTTGTTGTGATGTTGAACGTCTGAAAGATGACTCATGTTACTCCGCACTGACCGACACGTGTGACGCTGACGTTCGGCCAGTTAAAGTCACAAGTCTATCAAAAATATAAGCCTTATTTACACACTTAAAACACTTTATAAAACAATGTAACCGCATGTGTGTCTGGTAGGTGTGTAGGGCCTTTAGATATACTTAACGTAGACGTGAGCTTTAATAACATGATAAGGATTAGTGTTGTATTATGTTATCGATGTACAAAAACATATGATCATCATACGCTAGCACTTATTCAGTTTAAGGCGTAGCGTATTTTATCGTGTAAAAGGATTTTACCTTCATATCGTTTCTAACACAGCCCATCCAGGTTTTTCTTAAATATATCTCTCCTCAAATCAACTCAATATATGTAAACAGCCTCATGGCTTTTAGTTTGACTCTCTGTTTCAGAATGACATTATATAGATAAACAGCGCAGGTCGTGTGAATCTCACACGGGTTCAAAGTAATGACTATATTTTATGAAGGGATAAACATATTGAAAACTTTGGCTTTCATGAGACCTCTTTTTACGGAAAATTTCTGGAATGTTTTACAATTTTTTTCCGGTTACGGTAACGAAATATCAAAAGATTTTTTTTGGTTTACTCCAGTAATATACTGAACGCGGGATGTAATTCTAATGGATTTCAAACGAGCACTCGACGCTGATTGGTCAATAAAAATGATGGAAATAGTTTCATGTAGGTACGCTCTTGTAGTACTTTGTTTGGTTTACAATTTAATGGCATTCGTCAGTTTTACAGCAGACTTTAAATTGATTTTAGAATCGCTAAGGTTTCAAATAGGTTTCTTGTTTACAGGCTGTAAAATAAAAGTTTTTAAAACCTCATGCCCGATCCATATAAACAAGGATACAATGTTAGTTTACAACAAATAAAAGGCAACGATATCGATTCGTGTAACCTTTCGTAGTAATGTAAATTGCATGGAAATATTTCCGCATTACAGGCTGTTGCTAAGCTCGACTTAAAACGACGCATGTGTACCAAAACACGCGCCAACATACGCTCTTCTGCTGAACGGAAACACCCTATGCTTTTCCATGTAATTATCAAACCGCCTATCAGCACTCGACGTAAACAACCTACCAACCTCATTATGAAAATCTACTACATACCAATGATGACTTATGATCACAAACACAACAAAGAAACACTTAGCACTATCACTGCGCGCGCACCTGCGTGAACAACTTGTTGTATCCGTGCCCTTGGTTATAGATCATGGTCCGGCATGGCGGGTGGTGGCCTCTCTGGACCACCAGAGGGATCGCGTCCTGGTCGGCCGTGGTGGACGCGCGCGGCGGCCCGCTCGGCCGCGGGCGAACAGCCGAGCCGGCAGCGCCCCTCCGCGTGAATGGGTGCGCGCGCAACCCGGTTCATCAACCGTACGCAAAGATTAAACGATTACTGGAGTGACAACTAGGTCACCTTACATATCGGTTCCTGTACGCACATCCTTTACAGTGCGTAATGGAACTTTTGAAAAAAAGTGAATGCCTTTTGGGTTAAGTAATGCACCTGGTAAAACTTATTGCCAAACTGGATAGTGCTCATCTCAGATCACCTTATATTATTATATCGAAGTTCCTGTACACACATCTTTTATAGTGCATACTGGAACTTTTGAAAAAAGTGAATGCCGTTTGGGGTAAATAATGCGCCTAGTACAAAATATTGCCAAATTGGATGGCGCTCATCTCAGGTCACCTTAGATATCGAAGCTCCTGTACGTATATCCTTTCCATGCGTAAGGGAACTCAGGAAAAAAGTGAATGCCGTTTGGGTAAATAAAATGACTGGTCAATAATATTACTAGATTGGATGTCGGTCATGGCACTTAAAGTATCGGAGATTCTGTACGTAAGTCGTTTGTAATGAGTGATAAGACTTTTGAAAAAAGTATGAATAGTGTTTGCGGTAAATACTGCGTTTAATAATAGTATACTGTGGAATTGTATGCCACGCATGTCAGATCACCTTAGTCATCGCAGTTTCTTTTCGCAAATGTCAGTTTATTATGCGTGATGAAACATTAGAAAACATGTGAACGTGAATACCATTTGGGGTAAATAATGCACACAGTGCAAAATATTACCAAATCGGATGCCATCATAACTCCAGCTGGATATGGACATAAATAAAGAAAAGGTCTTCAGAGAAAAATTCCCCGTTATATCTCTGAAGTCTAAAATACCTACCAGACCTTAAACAAAAACACAATAACAACCTGATTAAGTGAAGTGCCAGTCTCAGACATATACTCGGTTTGGGCGGATGTCACCGTTCAGTGGCCAATCATCGAGGTACTATCAAGTTCATGGACAAGTCCAATGGTACAGTCAGCGTTAGAAGTAGCTTGACATATGAAGATCTAAAAAGTTCCTCATCATCAAAACTTAAGAGCTTCGCTCTTGTCGGTGGAGTAACCGCCACTCTTCTCTATTCATTGCCAGTTTCTTGACTTCCCCATACGACCCGGCAGCATCGTACAGAGGGTTGCTATAGCTAAAAAAGCATTCAATAGTAAAAAGCACCTCCTTAAATCTCGTATATCAAAAATAGCCAAAAAACGCCTCATTAAAATCTACATCTGGAGCATTGCATTGTATGGGAGTGAGACATGGACGCTGACGCAAAGAGACAAAGAAAGATTAGAGGCCTTCGAAATGTGGTGTTGGCGTAGGATGGAGAGGATCAGCTGGACGGAAAGAAAGACGAACGAAGAGGTTTTGAGTATGGTAGGAGAGAGAAGAAATTTACGTAAGACAATTAGAAATAGAAGAGGCATGATGATGGGACACTCAATACGGCACGACAGCTTCTTCTTTAAAAGTTCCTATTCCCTTGTAATAAAGACTTTGGACGTTTTCATATGTCAGGCTACTTTTGATGCTGACTGTTACGTTGCGGGGCTGCGGGCTACCAAGGTGAGACGAAGACGAGCAAATCCTGAAATGTAATGAAAATTCCATGCAATTTCTTGCACCGAGTAATTGGGTCTTTTTTTATATACGACGACGGTGGCAAACAAGCGTACGGTCCGCCTGATGGTAAGTGGACGCCGCAGCCTATAGACGCTCGCAACTCCAAAAGAGTCACGTGCGCGTTGCGGACCCTTTATAAAATTTGAGGATTCACTGTCTTTAAAGTATTCCGGTGTAAAACCGCAACACAAAACCTTTTTTTAATTTACCTGACTGTGGCTTTATAGTGCGGGACCAATAAAAATATAAGAGAGCGCAGTTGGAAAGTGGCCTTTGGAAGATCCAGGGGAAACCTCCGACACGACTACGCAGGCGATTTAAACACTGGAATACTCCAAAAGCTTGCATTCCAGTGAGATTGGTCGCCGCTCAGGCTTCAAGCGAATCTGAGGTGTAACACGAAACCTGAAGTAGGCTTTCCTAATGACGTCATCACCCTAAAAGCCTTTATCAGTACTCTATTATCCTCAAGTGTGCTCCAGTGAGTTGTCTTAGACGCTTGTTGCGAAAATTGCGTCATCGGAGACGAATTGATAAACAAAATGCGGATTTTTATACTTTATTTCCTTACAGAAAAATATTGAATGCGACTGGAATATAACAATGGAAAGTTTATAAGCTGAATAGGAGAACAAAGTTTAATAGGAGAGAAAATATCACATACATTAGGAGGATTATTTATCATAGAGGAGTGAATATGCTGTTGGGGCGCTTGACATAGCAAGGCTATTATAAAGTTGGGTACTATAATTGAGAGATTTTTGAAAAAAAAAAAAACAGGAGCATCAGCATAGGTACTTCCCAGTGCTGGGCACAGGCCTCGTCTCATAAAATGAGAGGGAAACTTGACAATCGCCAGTTAAAGTACACTTTAACTGGCGATTGTCAAGTTTGGGGATTTTAAAGTACACGTACTTTAACTGGCGATTGTCAAGTTTCCCTCTCATTTTATGAGACGAGGCCTGTGCCCAGCACTGGGATGTATCTATGCTGATGATAATGTTTTTTTTTCAAAAGTCTCAAAAGTTTAGTAACTTTATAATAGTCTTGCTATGTCAAGCGCCCCAACAGCATATTCACTGATAAATAATCCTATTTTATAATAATGTATGTGATATTTTCTCTCCTACGAACACACGTTGAATATATACCGCGTCTAGGTTAAGCTAGAACACCTGCTAGATCGGTAAACAAGTTCGTTCCCATAATATCAATGCACTTGTGACCTAATTCCGTGATGCTCGGAAATCGCGCGGCGCCGGATTTGGTTAGGTCGTTCGGCTATGTTGGTTCTAAAATGAAATATAAATGTTTCTAGTGTTACTTGTGTTATTGACTGACCCAGCGAAGTTTCTTCGTTTCAGCATGGGCAAACATGCTTTTGTAGGGATGTCAGAATTCAGAATGTACAGTAGTTCTCCTCGGCAAGTCGCATTTGTAAACCGAATCACGTGATATTTTGTGAGCAGGGGGTCGAATTTTGAGTGTCTAACGCTCGACTTTTCACTCGACATCTGTCAAAAAACTATGGTGTTTTGACACTCAAAAATCGGCCCCAGAGGGCCTACCGCGAACCAAAAACGAAATAACTGCCTCTCTGTCGCACTTGCATATTGGAGCAACAGAGAGGGAGATACTTCGTTTGTGGTTCGCGGTAGCCCCTCTGGTTCGACAGTCCAGTCGTTTTGTCGTAGGCACTAGTTTTTACGGAAACGACTGCCATCTGACCTTCCAACCCGAGGGAAACCAGACCTTTTTGGAGTTAGAGGCTTGTTAAGTGAATGGACTGTCAGAGGTGATAATTTATATGGAATTTTATAATCGATTCAGTTGTTGGATTTTTTAAACCGCTGTTTCATGGGGGATTAAAACGTAAACAATATAACTCGTATTATAAATGTGAAATTCATCTAATGTTCAGATGATTCTTACTTGACCACAAAAACCGGCCAAGTGTGTGTTGGACTTCGCAAAAGGGTTCCGAACCAACCGCAAAGTTAAGTTGGTTTTCATATGAAATATAAGAAAATTTCAAACAAAAAAATTGATTTATCAATATATTAGTCAGTGTTGGTAAAAATTTACGTAAAAATAAACATTATGACCAAATTTCAAGTTCATAGGTCAATGGAAAGTAAAAAAAATCTTTTGTGACAGACGACGGACGGACGCGTGAGTGACAGCAATTGGGTTCCGATAGGACCCTTCGGGCACAGAACCCTAAAAAATTTATATATTCCGCTGGGCTGATCGGTGTTCGATGAAAGGGAGTACGATGACGTCACTCAAGTGTCGGAGGGTCGTTAATATAATTGCGCCGACGCCACCACGGCGGCTCCACACACCATGGCTTTATGGGAAACATGAGGAATCGTCATAAATTATTGGTAACGGTGCTAAAAGCAAGTTACAGTACGCGTACAAGTTATGTACTTTCAGTTTGACACTATACCTAGTTGAACGCACTGAGCTGTTTGATTTCCGTTGAATACAATTAAATACAAAAACAAGGCTATTACTCGATTCCGCATATAATTTTATTACCTAACGGATATTAACAAAATCAGGCCTGAGTTGACATTTACTTAAGTAATTACCTAAATGAAAAAGCCTGCCACAGAATAGGCATGGTAAAAATAGAAACTAACTCGACCAATGGCAGGTCAAGCCTTCCAAAATAACATGCCCAATAAGGGCTGTCTGCAATCCAATAGCCTTCGAACTGGGTCAGGTAGACTGGAAAAAGTAGCCGTAGGCATTAAGTATTTGTAGTACATTACTTAACAAGGGCGGTAAAACAAAGAATGTCTCAGATCGCAGGTATTTGACGCCCGAGCCGAAGGCAAGGGCGATAAATATGCGATCTGAGGCTTTCTTTATTACCGCATGTGTTAAGTACAAAATTTTATGTCACCCCCTGGCCAGGAAGTGGGATTAATTGCCGCTTTACGGCCAGGTGTGACATAAAATAACATAATATTACTAATATTTGTTCTCGGGTCTTGGATGTTTTCTATGTATGTATAACGTCGCTTAGTACCCATAGTACAAGCTTTGCTTAGTTTGGGACTAGGTTGATTTGTGTAAGATTGTCCACAAATATTTATTTATTTATTTTATAGTCTGGATACTTAATGAAAATTGAGATTAAGATTTGCCTATTGTAATGGCAACTATACAGTGAATTTTTATTTCCGTTCACTGCAGTTATGATATTAAAAGATATTCGCTCCTGACTGCAATACTGATTCATTTTAAAAAAAACAACATTTCGAGAAATTGCTTGTCAAAGTTTCAAGTGATTGAAAAAGTTTCAATACGAGCAGAACTCAAAAAAAATGCGTGCTGACTGTAGGCAAGACGCCCTTATCGCAGGCAAGAGATAGATGATTTTTCGATAATAGCATAAGGGCATTACTCTATTTGGATGTTTTAGGGGATTATTTTCCTTGTGTTTTTGAATTAAGGTAGTAAATCCAATTACCCAGAACATGATTTCGCCGAAATCTTAAAAAAACAAAAATTCTAAATTTTGACAGTTAAGGACCCTTAGTTGCTATTTCTATTCCATACTCAGAATATTTAAATATCATGAATTATATTTCTGACAACCTCTATCAATTTAGTAAACTTTGTAGTATGAAAAATTTTTGTTTTGTCAGACTATACACATTCTTTCTATTTTTTATATTTTCCGCTGTTTTCTAGTATCTACTTTCATTGGCCGGACTCACATTTCAGCTGAAACAAACTCTTCAAAGAGGCGGGCATTCATTTTAATAGTGGTTTTACCCTAGCCCGAACCACCCCCAATTCAACCCTAATGCGGGCAGCCAAATGTCAAAAGTCAATTTTCAATGACTGCGCAGCGTAAACAAACCACACATACACACCTAACACGTATGTTTACACACGCACACACAGGTGCTCGTGACTATTTTCGGAACAGTTTTGTCACAAGCCACGCAAGCCATTTTAAAGACTTGATATAATAATGGTCAGGTAACATTTCTTTACGAGAGCGTTCGTGAACCAACAGCGCCGCGTACCGCATCGAGGTTCAGCAAAGTCGGCCCAGGTTAACTCTTGGATGGCTGACCGCATTTCGCAGTTATGACACGTAAACATAAAGTACTTTTCGAGGCTTCGTAGCGCTACGGCTACGGCGTAGCGCTACGCCGTAGCGCGTAAAATGCCGCAGTGGCAATGTCCCCGTAGCTGCATGCTCACTAGACCGGGCTAACTCTAGGGGAAACATTTTATCAAAGCGGGGAAACATTTTTTTCAAAGCGGGGAAACATTTTTTCAAAGTTGGGAAACAACTTTTCAAAGCGGGGAAACAGCGGTGTGGTTTTAGTGGGTATGCTTCTAAGTTAGTCCCAACATAACCCCCATCAGGTTTCCCAGACCAGGGGCCTATTGCATAATAAATTACAACTAATATTACAAGCGGTAGTCTCCTTTCAATCCCTTTAATTCGAAAGAGATTTCCGCTTGGATTATTAGTTGTAATTTATTATGCAATAGGCCCCAGGGGGTAAGCATAAACCATTTCCAAGTTTAACGGTACATAGTTAGCCCATTCCACGAATCAATTTTTCCTCATCTATCATCATTTTTATCTCTCATCTTTCATTAACGCCCAGATTCGCCAAATTCATTCAGAAATAATAATTTTATCAGGTTTTTGAGAATTTAGCCGCCCGTACCCTTCGCGGGGACTAAATTCAGGTAGACACTGCATAAAAAAACCATTTCCATATCGTGAAAAAAAAATGAGGAAACAACCTTTAGAAAATAATGTATAATAAAAAGGGCTATACTAGGGCTAGGGTAAATAACTTATATCTTGTCGTCTATCACGCGACCATCACAGACCCCCTGGACACGGCACGGATAGTCAGGAGGTTCCTCTCTGTTGTTTTAAGGCGATATATCGATTGAAAGAGACACCCTTTGTTTTTCGCTCACGACAAAACGGGATGCAACCCTCTCCGAGAATGGCTTTTTAGACAAATCTCATTAAATATCTGACTGTGGGCAGGTTTATTAAATTTCCTCTTGTCAGTACCTAGATGAGGTAAAATACCATCATATTAACTTAATAGTGTCTTTTAATAATGCGTTGTTTTAGTAGGCTGAGGAAAAAAAGGAAAATATAGACTCGACTTTGGATTTATTTTCTATCGAGAAAATTTTAAGCAATCATGTTTTGCTATTGTCAGTACCACAATCATATAGTCAAGAATCATATATCTGAAAATCAGCCCCTACTGTTTGCTAGTCCGGGCAGGACAGCGTTTCAAAGTCTCCAAATTTCTCAGTGTAGCGCCTCAGGCCCGCCTCGCTACCAAAAGGCACCCTGGGTTAGGTTTTTTTAAATAATCCATACTATTATTATAAATGAGAAAGTATTAGACCTTTTTAAGGCACGAGTGAATAGGCATCTTCTGGGTGAGCTCGCTTCATCGTCGGCCTCATCTTTGCCCCCTGGCTAGATGCTGGCCAAGAGCGATCCCATTTGTAATTTAAAAAAAGTGTGTCTGTCTGTCTGTCTGTCTGTCTGTTTGTTACCTCTTCACGCTTAAACCGCTGAACCGGTTTACATGAAATTTGGTATGGAGATAGATTAAGTCCCAGGGAAGGACAAAGGATACTTTTTATACCGGAAATCATCCCGTAAGGGTGTGGAAGTTTGTATGAAAGAGCGATGAGTAGGTTAGCGCCAGATATAAGTAAATAGCACCTGGTAAGCGGACACCGCAGCCTATTAGACGCCCGTGAGGATTAACTGTGTTGACAACAGAAGGGACAAAATTTAGGTTCCTTCGCTCTCAACACAGTGCATGTATGTATGTATGTAATAACTTTATTGTACACAAAAAAACACATTAAAATACAAACAAATTACAAAGTACAAAGGCGTATCCCTAAAAGGGATCTCTTCCAGTTAACCTTTGAGCAATTTAGTGGAGACAGGAACCAGAAGATAGACAAACTAAACACGTGTACAAAGTCTATATACATATCTGCATCCTCGGGAGCTCTGGCAACCTTGCTCACCTCCAGGAACACAACACTACATACCTGGGCATTTTCACTTTAAAGTATACCCCTTACTTTTTTTTTCGGATCCCGGTGATTTTGGGTAGGTATTCTGCCCCTCTAGCACAACATGCATTCCGTATCTACTCGCGCGCGAGATAAGCTACCAGCTACCTGTCACTTTTTGACAGTATTAATCAGACAGTGACAGGTAGCCTATCTCGCGCGCGAGTAGAGACGAGATGCATGTTATGCTAGCCCCTCTGAATCAGAATCACGAGTAGGTACTATCCATTTCCGCGAAGAAAAAAAGTGTCCCACCAAAAAAAGTCAGCTTTGTGACGCTTTTTTCATACATGTTAAAATATGGCTCGTCACAAAACTAACACAGAAAATTTGTATGGAAAATCAAGGACATTTTTTTTCTTCATCTGAATCAATAGTACTTAACTCGTGATTCTGAGTCAGAATACCCAAAATCACCGAGATCCGAAAAAAAGTAGGGGGTACCTTTAAAGTGAAAATGCCCACTCTGTATAATAAAATAATGTTATTATGGCTGGCTCTAAAAGTTATTCATATTGGGACCGTGCACGACGACAGCGCCACGGACAGGTGGCCATTATGGACATTATGTCATAGCTGTCAAGCGAGAAGTAAGTAAATATTGTGAAAAAAATTAATGAAATCTTGTGTTATTTTACTATATTAGACAATATTGGACGATGGTAGTCAGTAACATTATTGCCAATAACATTAAAATTGTTGTTTTCAGTTGTTGTTGTCAGGTTAGGTGACTTACTTTTTTTTCTTACGGCAATTATCCACTTATTTCTTTGGTCTCGTTTCCACCACGGTCTTGAAAATTGGTAAAATTTACAGTCGCTATTCTGTGGTGTTTTTACAATTCACAATAGCACATTTTACTAGGGCCATATTAAATTTATCTCAAAAACGATTAGAAAATGTTTACTGCAATATGGATTTGACAGCTCAAGTCACCGACAAAATGTAAATTTTAGCCGTAGCGAGCGCTGTGATCGTTTAGGCTACCCCCTCCACCCGCTTTGCACCCTGCCAATACAAAAACGATATAATACAATCAAGTCTTATAATAATACAACTACTTTGTTCTTTAGTTTTAACTTGTTTTCCTGGGAGAGAGTAAAGCAGATCGGTAGCTTGTTTGCCTCCATTCTTGTATAAAAAAAAGAAATGAGACTAAAACAAGTAACATTCTAATCTAGTAACTATTTTTCCAATATCGTAACATAAACATAAGGAAACATCCTACACAGCAAAAATCCAACGACTACCCACGGTCCGAAGATCCTGTTTTAATAATAAATTCGCCCAAACTTTATACGCTTCCACACAGGCCGCGCAAACGAAAATGAACCTTACACTAACGTAATAAAGAACTCTCAACCGCACGAGCATCTGCAACACTAAACATATTTAAAATTAAACCCGCGCCAATGGAAAAGCGGCTGTAATATGTAAACAATAAAACTCATAACAGTTGCCGTTGTAAATTTGTAATAGACATGCGGTACACGGGAACTCTCTCGCTGCCGGCATTCTAAAATCAACCTTATTTTTTTCATTTTAGGGTTGCTTTTAGGTTGTTGAGATTTGACAGGACCGCGCACGCGCGCAGCTGGATCGATGGCCGCTGACCTAGTTGCGGCAGACGAGTCCGGGTGAAAGCAGCAGCGAGTGTCGACGACACAAATACCCGTATGACCTCACTACACCGCGGTCACGGCGATCCGGTATGCCAAGCGAATATCATCCTTAACTCTACTGCATATACGGTCCTGCCTGGCTGCATTATTAACGCAGTTTGTTATTTAAATCGCTGCGTTCTAAATTCACTCGTATTGTTCCAAAAACAAGGTTCATTTTTAACCAACAACTGGAAGGGAGTTAGTGCATTTGGGAATTGGTGGCAAGCTTTCAGCGATCCTGTAGTAGAGTACTTACAAGGATAGTTTTGCGCAGATGTTTACTTTAATTTTAGGGACAGGCTTTTTAGGGTTCCGTATCCGCAGCGGAACCCTATTACTGTCACTCACGCGTCCGTCCACCCGTCCGTCCGTCCGTCGTCTGTCACACAGGTTTTACAGCCAAACGGTTGGAGGCGTTGGAGTTACAGTCTTAAATTTTTCACAGTACATATTATTATCTTGTTGATCCAAAGCCATAAAACTGTCAAAAAATACTTTTAAATATTTTGAAATGTTTTGTGCTATAAAGCTAGAGGGCCGCGAAAGAAGAATATTTTAATTTACCCATCGAGTAAATAAATACTTACTGTATTTTTGGTTCAAAAATAATTGCAAAACAAAGCAATGAGCACCAAAAGTTAGCTTTTTTCATGAAACTTTGTTCCGATGAATTTTTAATGGTCCAATAGGGATGTTGATTCAAAAAAATGTATTACTTCAATAGAAAGAAGACATAAAACTATGCCAAATAGTGAAAATCCTATTCAAATATCTCAAAAAATAACGAAGCTACAACGGTTAGAATGTTCGTAGTTAGAGAGAGAAAGTGCTACTCAACAGTGACGTCACTGTTGAGTAGCGCCATAGTAAATGACGATCGTTCAATACAAAAGTGCGTTTTGCGGAAAAGCGACGGAAAATACCCACTCTTAAAACTTTGAAGACTTATAATTACGTAATTATTTAATTTTTTGAATTACTTTTTTCGCCATTTGATTGAGAATCTGAGCCTTTATGTAGAAAATTTGGATTTATTGATTTTCTTTTATAGTGTCATCATCCCTATTGTCTGAACTTGAAATTTGTTGATAATGATAATGTCTTATTTGACACTACCATTACGTATATACTTTTGCCAAAAATACTAATATACTGATAAATCAAATTTTTCTTTTGAAATTTACTTAATTTTCCTATGATAACCAATTTACTTTTGCAGTTGGGGCGAAACCTTAAACGTTCGTAGTCCGACACGTACTTGGCCGGTTTTATTAAATAACAACTAGAAGGGAGATTTGGAAATTGGTGGGAAGCTTTCAGTGATCCTGTGTATGTATAGTAGAGTTAGGTTGACGAAATATATGCCTTATTTACACACGTACGAGACGTTACATTGCGGGTTACCGAGGTATAAATAATTCAATCGAACTATCAAACCGCGCAATGTAATGAAAATCGCATGCGAGTCTCGTACGTGTGTAAATAAGGCCATTAAGCTACCCCGATTCGCCATACAAGTTGTTCGAGGAATCGGTGCAGCTTATATTTCGTCAACTATACTTACAAGGCTAGTTATGCGCCGATGTTTGTTTAATTTTAGGGCCATAGACTTTTTATATGACGCCACTGTAGGTAAGACACGCGACTTTCAACTCGGAGGCCCCGGGTTCGAATCCCGGCTCTCAGTAATCGGAAAATCAATTATTATCAGGCTATACTATACTATGCTATACTCGTCGTATTGCTGGACACAGGCCTCCCTTCACAGACGAGACGCGTATGGACTAGTTCGGATTGGGGATTTCCCATATACAAGTATCTATCACTGTAAGCTGATGGCCCTGCTTGCCAAAACTTAAATAAATTAAAAAAAAGTATCTATGTCTATTTTCTTTCGCAGATTATCCATTATCACTGATTCTAGTTTCATACTAGACCGTAGTTTTCCATCGTAACTAGTTACGTACGAGACCAAAATTCATTTTATTGTGTTGTGTTGTGTTGCCCCCTTAAACCGTTCCGTTCCGTTCCGGTGACTCATCCAGCCAGCAGTTCTGCTGCAAGGACGCGGAGGCGTTGGCCACACCCGGGAGGGAGGGTCGAAGAGGCTTGACGACCTTGCTCAAATGATCGCACTGGCACCGCACAGACAGTCGGCCGGAGGTGCATAGGAACTTTAGCAGCCTCTATCCGTAGCTGCAAGTGCTGTGACAGAGCGAGCGTTCGGACCCTTTCGCTAGGTCCTCTACGTCTTCTGCCGCCCTGGTGTCTCCAGCTGACCCTCCTGTCCGAGACACCGGAGAGCCAATAAGTACAGGAGGGGAGTGTAGGGCTTTTGCAGTCGGGAGGTGGATTGAAGGGATAGATACAACCAGACCGAATACCAGCATCGTGCCCAGTAAAAGGAAGAATAAATAAATACGTGTGTCAATATGTATGAAGGGAGAATGACTGCTGTTACTCAGATTTGTGAGTTGGAGGGTGGCCTTCGTGGCTTTCATCCTGTTGTTGTTCGACCTCGTCTAGTTCAGATTCAGTGTCCGTTTCAAGTAATATTGGTCGGCCAACCTTCCGCTTGCTCTGTCTGTTTACGATATAGTTAAGACTTTATTGTCAATAGCAGCTGCGACGGCAATCCGCTGCAATGTCGATTGGTATCCGAAGACGATCTTAATATTTACATTATTATCTTCAGTTGCTTTTGTGTGTTATTTTCTAAAGCGGCACTGCGGCATTGTTAGATTTGTAGTTACTTGAGTACTCCAGGTTGGGTGAGAGGGTTTTATGACGCCCTGCTCTGCTCTTACGGTTAGCACAAAGCGGATTAATATTTAGTACTTACACTATAATTATGTACACCTTATTTAGCTAGTTAAACATAAAAATTAAAAAGTTAAATACACATTTGCCACTCTTAGAAATGCACACAGAATATCAACATATCACCATCACACTAGATAAGTAACACAGTTTTATCACAAAATTAATGATTTATGTGTTAATTGCGTCATAACTTCAATGTTGAATCTTCAGAATAGTTTTCGGCAGGGTGGGTGAGTTTTAACCAATTCTGGTTAGTGCTTGATTGAGCCCTCACGTGGCCCTCACTAAGTGTTGTCTTCGTGTGTAGAAAGTGAGTGCTTCAATGCTTTACGCTCCATCTTGGAGAAGTCGTCTTGTTGAGGTTCCTATTCTTCATAGTTAATTCCTTCTTTCGAATCTGATAGCTGCGTCTTCATAGCTTTGATTTGAGTGTTATGATATATACCTTCGGGTAGCCCTAGTGTGCTTTTTGTTCTTCTTACTAAAAGATTTGAGTTGGTAGTAGGTAACTTTCCCGATTTAAATGTTAAGGGATGATATTACATGTAGGTACTCTCACGGACCTTATGGTTGTAAGACATTCCATGTCAGGTAGCATGCCTATCGTTGTGACTCGAGGCGATTTTTTTTTTGTGCCTTACGTACTTACGCACTATTCTTTTAGTTCTAAAGTTTTTATTTTCTCCATTAAGTCATTGTTGGCGACTTCTTTCGCTGCAGTTGTGTAGCAGATGTCAGGAACCCGAGTTTCTTTGAAAATATCTCGGGTGCGTTTTTTTTTGGCTCGGCATTATGTTCAGTTATTAGGCAATGTTTTATGGTAGAATTTTAAAATAATGATTTTATAACCGGTATCGACTATGAATGTGCAGTTATACCTAATGTTTTCGTCATCACGTAACGGTGCCGTTTAATTGAGACAGGTCTTTGATTACCTCTTGTTAGAGCCGAGAGCCCTAGGTACTAAATTTTAGCAATACAGATTAAAAGAAATGACGATAGTTAGTAGACACCCAGGTATTTATTCTCTGTTCTGTGTGCATACTTCAACCATTTTTCTTGTGTACAATAAGGCATTCACATACATACATACATACAAAAGAAGGTACCGCCGCGTTATTCAGTTGTCAGGCGTTTACTTTTAGTTAATGCTTTTACATATTTATCTTTATGTTATTTCCGGGGTTGTGAGTATCAACTTACTCGCCTAGATTATATAATATTACGATTATGCTTAAGGGACCACTACACGACCGTGGTGCCTGAGTAGACCTGGCTGTTACCTACATTGTGGACCCTATGCGAATGTGTTTCTAACGAATCATTAATTTTAAAAGAAATGTGAAGAGTTTAAACTGGAAAGAGCTCACCAATTCGCAGGGTTTGCATTGAGTATTATCCCAGCTGTCGTGCATGGGACGGACGGGACGAGGTTGTCGCTCACATTAAATACACATACACTCACTATTTATCTAAATACTATATAAGACACTGCACTGCATATTTTGAACTGGCGTCGGCATTTTAAGTATGAGGTAGAGAATCGCGCGAAGTTTGGTTGACCGGTTGGACGAAGAGTACCGCGGCGGTCCTTGCAGAACACGTGTTTCTATTGTTTCGCGAAGGCCTATTGTTAATTGCCGAGTTTTTATGGATGTTTTGGGCTGCGGATGGACGCGTCCGTACCCTATCGTGTCTCAAACAAGACCGTGTTGTGTTGCCCCCTTAAACATTTACATATTCTATTCTGTTTTTTAGTATTTGTTATTATAGCGGCAACAGAAATACATCATCTGGGAAAATGTCAACTGTCTAACTATCACGGTTCATGAGATACAGCCTGGTGACAGACGGACAGACGGACAGCGGAGTCTTAGTAATAGGGTCCCGTTTTACCCTTTGGGTACGAAACCCTAAAAAGTAGTCTATCGCAACTGGTTACGAAGCGCCTTTGACGTACGTAGGGGTCATAATGTTTTCCTTCACCGATAAGCTGCCGGTAAACATTGAATGCCTGAAAATGTCACTCCCCAAAAAACTGAACAGACCCACTGTAGGTTAGTCAAGTGGTAAGCGATGTACAATCATACAACATGTTTGTACCACTAGGTTAGAAGAAAACTTATGTACGAAAAATAATTTGAAAACAGTGGATTTTCAGTGAAGGAAAACATCGTGAGGATACCCCTATGACCCCTATGTACGTAAGAGGCGCTTCGTAACCAGTAGCTCTAGTATAAGTTTTTTCGAAACATTGCTTGTGACTCTAAGAGTTGCAACCCAATAAACATTTATATCTGTATAAAGGTTGTACTATGAATTATTTTTATACTTTAGGCTGTTAAACTAAGCTGCACAGGGGCAGTGTAGTGGCTTATACAACCTTTATACATCTTAAAGGGGCCCCAAATTGTACAGCTTCAAGTGTAGATTAAGCTGGTTAACAGCTGTATTATAGCTGTACACATCTAAATAACAAGCTGAATTAGGGTGTATTATAATTCCATTATACAGCTACAAGTCTACGATTTGGCTTATTTTATTCTTATATACGTGCTCAGGCTGGTGAAAGTCTTGATATAAGAATAATTTTATTTACAAAGTAAAAACTTCCGTATTTTTTTCTAGATGTTGTTTATTAAAGTGGCCATTTATAATTTGTGAAGTAAAAATTAAGTAATAGTCGAATATATGATAGTACCCGTTTTTCTATTTTACGTCGAAATTGTGCTTGCGGCTGCTAATTTTCCGTGAATATGTATATTAATTAATAGAAAAAAACTCACGCGCCCTCGAAATATTACACAATAATAGAAATTAACAGTTTATTGATACTACCTAGCCAGTTTTTATTTGTCCTAAAATCGATATGTTTTGTGTACTCAGTACTTTTTTGCTGAAAATAAACTAATTATATTGTGTCAAGTTACTTATTGTAAAATACTTTTCAACATTCTACATTAAAATATATGTAATATAGGTAAAATAATTTTTTTAGGTTATGTTTTAATGGCGACCCAATTTAAACACCTGTTGCTCTTTCGGTGCACTATTATGAAGCTATTTGCTGAATTGAGGAATAACATTAGAATAATTATCAGCTTCAAGAGTAATACTGTCTGTTTATTAGAATTTAATTATTAAAGTAGCTGCTTAGAAGTCGATATTGTGTCCATATTACAGCCATTTGCTCCGGTTCGCTTTTGTTCTTTCCATGGTTTGGCGTCCATAATTTTTATTGCTATTTCATAAAATAACTATTTACACCAGGAACACAATATTAGCTGGATCTTATGCACTATGTGTACTATAAGTGACATTAGCAGTTTTACTTTTAAGCTGGATTATACTCTTTACAAACACTATAAGAATTAAAATAATCCACTGTAATGCAAAATTAACACTGGTGGCTGAACTATACGGTAAAAACCTACACTAATCGCATCGGCTTTAAAATAGAGTTCCACTAAGTTTTATTCAGCCCGCAGCATTTTATTACACTCTTGTAAAGGAGACGGCTTGAAAAGGGTTTCCTAGATAACTATTGATCAGCTATTATCAAGCCTAATATGATAAAGTTACAACGGAGTAGGTTTACACCAATATCCAGCAGTAGCAATATTTTATGCCCTTGTGTAGCATTGAGCAGTACAAAGGAATAAATCAAGAGCTGTTAACAGTCGTTATATGACTATAGGCATCTAAAACTACTTTTTGCATTCTTTTATACTATACCCTGCATTTCTGTATTTTGTAATGCTATTAAGAAGCTAAAAGTAAAAATTTCGACACTATACAGCCGTAAACCAGCTGTTCTGTATAATCCACTCAGTTTTTGCTCCAGTACGGCTTAAAGTATGTATTTATCCTCTTAATCATCTTTTATAAAGTCTTTAGCTGTGAATGAACTGGTTTAAAGTTTTTTTTTCGCCTAAATGTTTATTGGGAAGCGTCTATAGGCTGCGGTGTCCTGTTACCGTCAGGTGGACCGCACACCTGATTGCCACCGTCACTGTATAAAAAAATTACAGCATTACTGCTCATAAAACTGGGATGAAATGTCCGTCACCAACTAGATTATAGTGTAGGCATTATTATGGCGGGGTGACCTCATAATTATGCAGAAAATGTGATCTGTCTATTATGTACGCATCTCGGCGCCCTTAATAGCGAGGGACAGGGATGGGGCGATGTCTCGTGGGCAGCGGCCGCAATCAAGAGTGCTTGGGGGTGGTGGGGTGCCAGTTGTAGCGTAGAGGAAAGACATGAAGAAACGTAGATGGAAGTGTTATTGCCATTCCATGGAATCACGAACCATGGGAACCTACTAAGAAACAAATGAAGATCTATTTCCCTCCCATACTTATAACGTTCAATAAAAAAAAGTCTGTAGTTTTTTTAATTATACAATTCGAAATTCAAATGTTTACGAGTGGCCGGTAGTGCAAAAGTTTAAAGTTTCTTTTATTTAAAAATGGGATTGCTCTTGGCCAGCATCCAGCCAGGGCAGCCAGGGGGCAAAGATGAGGCCGACGATGAAGCGAGCTCAAAAAGAAGTTGCCTATTCACCTCGTGCCTTAAAAAGGTCTAGGTTATAATATATGAACTCGAAAATACAGACGCCGGCAGGGAATCCAAAACCTTAGCAGTGCACAATTTTAAAGACAATGAAAAGCAATGGAAGACTAACGTAGGACGAGGTGTTCGTGCCACTTTTTTTAATGTTTAACGTTTATCATCTTCGTTTTTGTGTGTACCTGTTGGTCAATATTATATACTCCGTTTATAGCTCTGTGCTATACCAGTGCCTACGAATAAAATATTTTTTCTTTCTTTTTCCTGTATAAGTGGAGGCGGGGATGAATGTGACAATTATACTATGTTAATTAATTACGAACTCAACTGCACAAGAAATATCTTGATGCCACTGCGCCCATCAGTGGAACCCCACCCAAAATACTGACTGGCAAGGTTTTCAAAGATGGCCCTCTCGTAACTCAAGTATACACTCTATGAACTTGAGCCAAGGTCCAAAACAGCTTGAGGGCTGTTCAAGTGTTCAGTATCAAAGTTTCGTTATATTTTTCATCGGGTTTCGCGCTCATTAGGCTGAGGCACAGTGGTGGGATTGTCTGAGCATCTAAGTAGGTTCAGTATTAAATAACGAGACCAAAATCTTACAATACCAATAAGCAAAACTTATGAAATTACTTGGAAAACATCAAAATTCAGCCTATTTATGCTATTTTAAAGATTTTTAAATATACTCACCGGCAGAAATTTTGGCCCATTTTAGAAAAATGCATTTTTATGTATTGAATATACAATTTATAGTTTGAAATCACGAAAAGTTTTTGGGCCAAATTTTCTGCCGGTGCCGGTATATTCCCTTTTCATCTCTAAAAGGGGCACAGTTTGAGCATAGACTATTGTGACGTTACTGGTTGTATTCCCTACAAACATCACACCCAACGTTTAGGCCGATTAAACAAGAACTTCCGTGCAAGTTGCATTACACTGCGGGGCCGCGGGCTGCTGAGGTAATATGAATATGATCAAACCCTGCAATGTAATTCGAATTCACTGAAAATTGCACGCAAGTTCACGTTCATACCAGACTAAACCGCGACTTTCATATAAAGTTGTCTATATGTTACACTATTTCTTAGTACCTTATAGTTCGTACAAAACTAAGGCCAAATTCTGTCAAACGAACGCAAGTAAAAAACGACTAAGAGCTCTGACTGTAAGGTAGATTCTTGCTTACGTTAATTTGACAGCATTTAACCTTACAGTTTTGTACAAACTATACTAGTATCTAGTATATGAACACATTCATCGCCGACGATTGATACGCGCTACGCTCTTAGCTGATAATTTTTCTACTTTATAGCGAAAACCGTCCACGAACGGAAAACCCGATATCGTGTCCTCGGCGCTGAAGGCGATATATCGATTGAAAGAGACACCCTTTGTTTTTCGCTCACGACAAAACGGGATGCAACCCTCTCCGAGAATGGCTTTTTAGACAAATCTCGTTAAATATCTGACTGTGTGCAGGTTTATTAACTTTCCTCTTGTCAGTGCCTAGATTAGGTAAAATACCATCATATTAACTTAATCGTGTCTTTTAATAATGCGTTGTTTTAGTAGGCCGAGGTAAAAAAGGAAAATATAGACTCAACTTTGGATTTATTTTCTATCGAGAAAATTTTAAGCAATCATGTTTCGCTATTGTCAGTACCACAATCATATAGTCAAGAATCATATATCTGAAAATCAGCCCCTACTGTTTGCTAGTTTGGGCAGGACAGCGTTTCAAAGTCTCCAAATTTCTCAGTGTAGCGCCTTAAACAAACCTTTTTAGGAACCGGAGTAGTTCCACGTGTTTCCTACAAGGCAAGGTAATAGTATAAAAATAATTATGCCATAGGTAACCGTGGCTACAATTTTCCCAGAAATCATTTGCTTAGACCTTGATACAACTTTCTTCGGTTCGAGGAAATAACAGGTTCATTCTGTTTTTAATTACTGTTATTTTTTTTTTATGAAGCACTTACTTCGCTAGAGGTAGATAGGTAACCTACCTACGAAACGACACCTAGACCACCGTGCCGTTTAAGAATAAGTAGGTATATTATGTTGTGAGTATTAGGCTTTGACTGACTGATTTGATTCTGTCTCTAGTAGTCTTGGTTCT
Source organism: Cenopis cana (assembly GCA_951800055.1). Classification (NCBI taxonomy): domain Eukaryota; kingdom Metazoa; phylum Arthropoda; class Insecta; order Lepidoptera; family Tortricidae; genus Cenopis; species Cenopis cana. The sequence goes on along the minus strand of OX637477.1, from coordinate 21,194,124 downwards.
TTATTGTCTCGCTAGAGGTGAGAAAAGTACAGTATACTCCTCGGGGATAAAGCTGTTTTTGTCCTGGGCGCGCTTAAATTTCTAACTACCCTCAGGATTCAGGACAAACTCATTACAACCTCGCTCCACTGGGGAGTAAGAACGAAAGACTCGTTACGTTCAGGATTCAATATCGCGCCCGTGACATACAGCAGTGCTTTATCCCCTTGTTGTATAATCTACTATTAAAGCATACCTACGTAATTATAATTGCCACCTCGTAACAGGTGTCATAAAACAACAAATAAACATGACAATAAGAATGTATGCAAATAGTTTGGCAATGAAACTCGCCACACGTCCCCGTTATGAGCTATGCGTCTGTCACATATATTAGTCACACGTTTATGTATGTATAATTGTGGTATATATTGTGTGTATGTCAGTATAACTTCCGGTCACTTCGTGAGGCAATGTGCACATTACATTTCAATTGCATTTTTTAATGTTTTGACGTTAGAACTGGATCATTTGGCGAGTGATTTTGTATTTTTTTTGAGGTTTACAAGAATAAAACAAGCGGATATAAAATTATAACTATTATTTGTCATACTATTTCTGAACCCTTTGGGAATCTTCAATCCCGCAATTACCGGAACTGAAGTTATCGTGTGAGATTGCATTCCCTAGTCCAGATATATCTCTGATACACGTGAAAAATGAAACAATGAGAATGAAAAATGATTTATTAGTTAAAAAGAAAGGTCAACAAATCCAAGGTTGGCATCTCCTTTTAAGGCGATATATCGGTTGAAAGAGACACCCTTTGTTTTTCGCTCACGACAAAACGGGATGCAACACTCTCCGAGAATGGCTTTTTAGACAAATCTCGTTAAATATCTGACTGTGTGTCTGTTTATTAAATTTCCTCTTGTCAGTACCTAGATGAGGTAAAATACCATCATATTAACTTAATCGTGTCTTTTAATAATGCGTTGTTTTAGTAGGCTGAGGAAAAAAAGGAAAATATAGACTCGACTTTGGATTTATTTTCTATCGAGAAAATTTTAAGCAATCATGTTTTGCTATTGTCAGTACCACAATCATATAGTCAAGAATCATATATCTGAAAATCAGCCCCTACTGTTTGCTAGTCTGGGCAGGACAGCGTTTCAAAATCTCCAAATTTCTCAGTGTAGCGCCTTTCAGGAGACTACGCTCTTCTATAAACCGCGTAAGGGGTACAACCAATATTACAGTAATTACCTACTAATTTTATAGTAGTTATCATAATGCGTAAAACACGTGATACATATTATAAAATGTCCGCCGGCGACTGAGCTGTCTATTTAATTAAATAACCTGGCAATTGCTTATGTATAAAACAATATATTTCCATTTGGTTGTAAAAATGGGCCTCAGGTCATTACTAATTCACTCAAACAGGGTAAGTTGGAATTTTTAATTGTTTTCCCTGAATTTTTAGCCGTCGCGTGCCACGTCACTTCCGGCGCACTGGTTATTGGCTGAGCGACCCACTTCCGGTTTCGTGTCGCGGTTTGAAGACAACCTTTTTGGGGGTATATTTCACTACACGTTGAGTTGGTATTGGATTTTTATTGTGAACTTGTTCTGGTGTGTCACATAAAAATGTGTTGTGTAAAATATGTTCACATCTGTATTATATGTATACTAGCTTTTGCCCGCGACTTCGTCGCGTAGAACTCAGTCATCGCGTTAGAATGTGATTCTATTTTTCTATTTCAGGCGCTTACCTAGTGAGATGTGGAGCGTTACGGGTTATAATGATAAGACGAGACTCGAGGAAATAGTGATGTAATACTGATTTAATACTGATTTATTGAGTAACAATTACACTGCTTTTATACTAAAGGTTTGGTATGCTAAATAGAACATATGGTAATTTATTTAATACTATTTTCTTGGAATCAATATCAAGGTCTCTTGCATTCCTTAGTTCTGGGAAAAAGTACAAAGGTTAATATTAGTTAAGTTTCCATCAGATGTGTATCAGCTGTGATCAGCTGAGTTATTAGGTTGTGACATACACCACAGCTTCCCGGTTTTTTTGAGACAAAAAATAGTAAAATACATAACTACTATTTTTTGGCTTCTGTAAACTTAATCAACTTATGTCTATGGTTTACATGGTTTCTTAAAGTAACTTAAGTCTATGGTATACATGGTTTCTTAATATATCTTAATGCTACTTAGAATGTTTACATTACTTGTTCCTTATATGGTAGGTGGTATGCGATCAGATGGATTGGCATAATCGTTTAAGCATCGTAATGTACTTAAATTTAGAAAGGAAACATTGTTATTATTTTTTTCTTTGTAGTTAATACACTTATTAATACTATAAGATTATACATTTATTCAAAAAAAATAAGTAATTAAAAAAAAATTAAACTAAATATAAATGAACTTATTACTAAATTAATATTAATTACGAAAAATTTAAGAAATCTTATACCTAATTTTTTTTTCAAACAGAATGAGAAATATTTATTGAAACGGATACAGTAAATAAATTAAAACTAAACTAAATCTAATGATACAAAAGTTTCTTTATCTATACTAATATAACTGGAATTGAATGCACGCTTTGATGACGACGCTTGTTTTGTATATGGTATTTTCTTTTTTTATATATAATTATATATTTTATAATACATAAATTATGGTATTCTTTTATGATAATACCATTATTACTTTGTGTTTACGACGTTGCACCATGTCGTTATTTTTCTTTTGTTTGTTATATTTTTTTTTTACCATAATAACAAATATTGTGTACATCAATATTTGTCATTATTTTTTAATTTATTTTTAAACCATTTAAAAATAGTCATTGTGACTTGCAAGTTATTTTGTTCTCTATTTATTTATGCGCATCTACTGTAATCTTTTATTTCGACGTCATATTTCTATATATATATTTTTTTAATTGTCACTTAGTATTTTACTTGTGACATAAAGTGTGCAATTGGGCATCACTTGTTGCTAAGCTTGCAAAGCTTGCTAAGGTACACGGCATGCATTATTTTATGGTCGGCCGACCCTTAATTATAACTCAGTAATACAAGGATTTTATACATAAATTGTATACATAAGCGCGCGTAAATACCATTTAGAGGTAGGTATATATATACCTTTCAGACAGTGCTTTTAACACTACATTATACTATGTGTCCAAGGACCTGCACGATTGATGCTCGATCGAATCATGATCTAGGTTTCAAGGATTTGCTGCCTGCCTTGTATTTCTGGTGTACCTTGCTAATAATTATGTATCTACCTACTCGCTCAATGGCACCTCTCGGGTTTACCACTGATTGCGGCGGGACACGATTTATATATTTATTTAATCCTAGTCATAATCATCCTCCTACGTAATCTCATGATTTGGCGTAGGCACTATTTTTTACGGAAGCGACTGCCATCTGACCTTCCAACCTGAAGGGAAACTAGACCTTATTTCGATTAGGCTTTTGTCAAGTAACTAAATGGGCAAGTTGACTGTTAGAAATTCTCAAGCCTCTAACTTGGCTTAACAACTGCTATCATAGACAGCTGTTGGATAAATGGCTTAACGTGCATTGCAAAGCACGGGAGCGCTCAGTTAATAAGCACTCAAAGACAAATAATGAAAGTTGTTTAATATGACTATATGACTCGCCTATCATCGTTATCGTTATCACTTACTTTTGAGACACCTTTAATTATACATACTCGGGATCCGTGCCCGGTTTTACATTTATTTATACATTGAGCTATACTCGTAGCTAATAATACACGCGGTGTCGTCATTATATAGTATGCCATATGCATACATTTTTATTTATTGTGCCTTGCAAACATACCTAATTCTCTCGCGGGGAAAGCTCGTTCCGTACGCGATTGAGTACTAGATTCGACACACTATTAGTAAGGATGGCGAGTATAAAATAATATTATTCTGACTGGTAATACAGTCTGTTTGTTTCATTATTTTGTCATAATCTTGTTTATTGAAACTTACTTAATTCAGGTAAATTATTTGGTTTTTAAGAATTTCCACTATTCTTGGTTGATCAGACCTGTCATAGTTGGAATCCTTATTATCAATATTTTAAAACTATTCAACATTCTAGTATATTATTTTATTATTTTAATATTTTATTTTTATATATTCTGAGAATCCATTTTTATTTTGATAACACTGATCCTATATTAAGCTCGATACGTCTGTGTGTATCGTGAATGTATTGTAACTCGAGAAGTCCAGATGTTGTTGTACAGGTGGACTGTTGGTTGCTATTTTTAGATTTGTAAATCTTAATCATATTATCACCTCGTCATCAAGCGGCATTATTTCTTATTTACTTAATTATTAATAACATAAATTGGTTTAGTACCATAAAGTTTACACATTATTAGATTTAAAAAATATTACTTTTTTAACAATTTGATAAAATTAATTATTATCGTTCTTTATTATTAATGAAAATTTTACTTTAAAAAAATCTACGTCACTCAAATTGTTAAATATATATATATTTTTTAATATTACTAACTAGTACAGTATACTACATATATTATAGTATTTTTTTATAAGTACCTTAATTAATTACTTCTTCACGTGGACTGATGATCAGCTGGTGATCAGCTGTCAGGCATTTTGTGGACCTGAAGTCATCTGTGTGGTATCAGCTGTGCCCTGGAGCTGTGGTAGCGGCGATGGGGCTGGTGCTGGTGACGCTATCTACTCTGGCTTGTTCGGCTTCAGTGGAGCTGGTTGGCTGGCGTAGCGTAGTGGAGCTGGCTCGCTGATGTAGCGTAGTAGAGTTGGATGGCTGGCGCAACGTAGTGGAGCTCGATGGCTGGCGCAGCGGAGCTGGCTGTTCGGTGTCTATGTATACCGAAGCTGATGGCTCGTGAAGTCTGACTGGAAGGCGCAGCGCGCCTGGCGCAGTACGGCACAAGGCCGCACCGGCACTTGAGTCTTCCTCCAAATAACGTTGGCAGTGCGGTGCTGAAGCGGCTGACGTTGGTGACTATATCAGGGCTGCCTTGCGCAGCCGGACTGGAAGGGTCGCCATGAAGTGTGCGGTGCTCTGGCAGGGTCGCTGATGAAGTGACCTGCTCTCAGTATCTTGGTTCTGGCACTTGTTCACTAATTCAGGGCTGCCTGTGGCAGCCCGCCTGGCAGGGTAGCCATGAGATGTGGAGCGTTACGGGTTATAATGATAAGACGAGACTCGAGGAAATAGTGATGTAATACTGATTTAATACTGATTTATTGAGTAACAATTACACTGCTTTTATACTAAAGGTTTGGTATGCTAAATAGAACATATGGTAATTTATTTAATACTATTTTCTTGGAATCAATATCAAGGTCTCTTGCATTCCTTAGTTCTGGGAAAAAGTACAAAGGTTAATATTAGTTAAGTTTCCATCAGATGTGTATCAGCTGTGATCAGCTGAGTTATTAGGTTGTGACATACACCACACTAGTTATCTCTTCCATTCTAACTACAACCCCGTTAAGGGATGATTTCCAGGATAAAAAGTATCCCATGTCCTTCCCTGGGACTCAAACTATATCTGTTGGATTCATAATTTAAAATTTGAATTTCGCGCCTTTCCATGTCAACTCACGCTTGACCGTTACTCTTTAGATTATTTCGCCATGTTTGACTCTCTTCCTTTTTTACTCCGAGACGTCATATCTAACGTGTATACTTATTTAAATAAATATAGTTTCCAATGGCTATATTCTGGTTTAATTCATCAGGTTAAGTGCCCAGAAAAGTCCAGAAATAAAGGCAGTGTAAAAACTTATAGTTAAAAAGTGAAAGTGCAATTTTCATTCGAACATAACCTAAAAGTATGAACAGTGAGCGCGATTGAACTTTTTCTGTGAAAATACGTAATAGTGCTTCTAATACTGTTGAAAAATGGCTGCTAGTAATCAAATGGCATTAATTGAGAAGTTAACCGGCCGTGAAAATTACACAACTTGGAGGTTCGCAGTGAAAACGTACTTGCAGCATGAAGAGCTCTGGGACTGCGTTGAACCGCCTGAAAACAGTACAGTAGATGCGAAAAAGGATATTAAGGCAAAAACAAAGATTATTCTCCTGCTTGATCCTATAAATTACGTACATATTCAAGAAGCGAAAACTGCCAAAGAAGTATGGGAGAAGTTGTCAAGCGCATTTGACGACTCTGGGCTGACACGCCGAGTAGGTTTACTGCGTGATCTCTGTAATACCACGTTAACGGGATGTCAAAATGTAGAAGAATACGTGAGCAAGATAATTAATACTGCTCATAAGCTCCGAAACATAGGCTTTGCGGTGGATGACGAGTGGCTCGGCACCTTGCTGCTCTCTGGTCTGCCCGAATCGTACCAGCCTATGATAATTGCTATTGAAAGCTCCGGTATGAAAATAACTTCCGATTCTGTAAAAGCAAAGTTGTTACAAGATGTCAGACACACCGAGATTGATTCTACAGCATTCGCAACTAACAAGAAATTTCATAAGAATTATAAGAAACAATCTAAAGGTCCGAGATGCTACATCTGTAATAAATATGGCCATAAGAGTCCTGAATGTAAAGCTAAAGACAAACATCAGAAGTCTAGTTCATCATATGCTGCAGTCTTTGTTGCGACATCAGCTCAAGATGACTCGTGGTACATCGACTCAGGCGCTTCTTCGAGTCTGACTAAACACAAGAGTTTGCTGCAGAACGAGACGGCTCCTGCCATACGGAAAATAAGAGTTGCAGATAACAAGTTATTATCAGTACAAAGCTCTGGTCAAGTCTGTTTAGATACCTATGATGGTAATGGTGATGAAAACAAGGTACTGTTTACAAATGTGTTATATGTGCCCGAACTTGCAACTAATCTGCTGTCTGTAAGTCAGATTATTAGAAATGGTGGCCAAGTAAAGTTTGATGAAACAGGATGTGCTATTTTAAACAATAGAGGTTGTATAGTAGCAACAGCAAGTCTTGTCAACAATATGTACCGGCTAGATATGCCTGGAAGAGGCTATGCATGCATGTCAGATGTTGAAGAAGAAGACACATACCTGTGGCAGCAGAGAATGGGGCACCTGAATTTTCACAGTCTAAGGAAAATGTCAGAACACACTGAACATGTAACTTTCTCAGCAAAACCAGAAAGTCTGACATGTATAACTTGCCAAGAAGGTAAACAGGCACGCCTACCTTTTAAGGGTGATGCTGATGGCTCAAAGGCTACAAAACTTCTGGAATTAGTTCATTCCGATATATGTGGGCCAATGGAAACTCTTACACTAGGAGGTGCAAAGTATTTTATTACCTTTGTGGATGGGTACTCAAAGAAAGTGTATGTATACTTTCTCCGAAATAAATCTGAAGCCCTGGATAAATTTAAAGAATTTAAAGAAGAAGCAGAGAACCAGCTTGATGCCAAGGTTAAAACTCTTCGAACTGATAACGGCTTAGAATATGTTAACAAGAGTTTCTCTGACTATCTGAAAAGTTCTGGTATCATACACCAAACTACCACACCATATTCTCCAGCGCAGAACGGAACAGCTGAACGTATGAACCGCAGTCTTGTTGAAAGAGCAAGGTGTATGCTGCAGAATGCGAAGATGTCTAAACAATTTTGGGCTGATGCTGTACATACAGCAGCATATGTCATCAACCGTTCTCCAACAAAGGCCTTATCTTTCAAAACTCCTGAAGAAATGTGGACAGGTCAAAAGCCTAAAGTGAATCACATGCGCATATTTGGTTGTGAAGCTATGGTACACCTACCCAAAGAAAAACGTAGAAAGTGGGATCCGAAAGCAAAGAAGATGATCTTCATCGGATATTGTGATCATACAAAGGGCTACCGATTTTTAGTACCTAACTCCCGGACAGTGGTTAAGAGCAGAGATGCTATATTTCTAGAGTCAACTGTGAAGAGAGATTATGTTCCTCTACAATTATCTGAGAGTGACCCTGCAACTATTGATGAAGTACCAGAAGAATCAGCAGAAGATAGCACTGAAATAGCAGATGAGATAAGCTCGGACAGCTCCTATGACACTGTATGCGAAAACAAGTCTGCTTCCGACAGTGACTATGTACCTGACACCAGTCTGGATACTCCGACCATCAGTAAAATAATATTGAGACCTAGAAAGAAAGCAAATATTAAAATTACAGATGATCCTGAGGAAAATACTTACCTGTGTCATCATGAAGAGCTCCTGTCAGATGTTCCTTTGACATACAAAGAAGCGATGAACTCAGTAGACAAAGAAAAATGGAAAATGTCAATTGAAGAGGAACTTGAAGCTCACCATAAGAATAATACTTGGACATTGGTTCCAAAACCTCCTAATGCCAAAGTAATTGCTCATAAATGGGTGTTCCGGATTAAAGATGAACCAACTGGTCCACGCTACAAGTCCCGGCTATGTGGAAAAGGGTATGCTCAAACTGCAGGTATAGATTATCAAGAAACCTATGCGCCGACAGTCAGGTATGACTCCATACGACTATTATTATCTGTAGCAGTTCAACAGAATCTCAAGATGCTCCAACTAGATGTAAAGACAGCGTTCCTGTACGGCGAGCTAGATGAAACCATATACATGACTCCACCAGAGGGACTTCCTCATGAAGAAAACATGGTATGTAAACTTAACAAATCATTATATGGGTTAAAACAAGCTACACGCTGTTGGAACAGTAAATTTGACTCTGTCTTGAAAAAGTTTGGCTTTGTTAACAGTAAAGCTGATCAGTGTGTCTATACTGGGCAAGTCAATAACAAGAAATGCTACTTGGGCCTTTATGTTGATGACGGATTGCTATTGTCAACTGACGACTCAGTTTTAAAAGAAGTAATCAAGGATTTGAAAACTGTATTTGAAATTAAAGTGTTTGACTCACCGAGTAACTTTGTTGGAATGCAAATAGAAAGGTTTAGTAATTGTATATTTATACATCAGACTAAATATGTAGAACAACTGTTGAATAAATTCAACATGAGTGATGTCAACCCCAACAGTGTTCCAGTCGATCCTCACGCGAAGCTGCAGAAGGGAGATGGAGAGCCTGAGAAGAACCTGCCATACAGAGAAGCAGTCGGCTCTCTTATGCACCTTGCTATCGTGAGTCGACCAGACATAATGTTTGCAGTCAATCTGGTGAGTAGATTTCTGAATTGTTATACTGAAGTGCATTGGAATGCAGTCAAAAGAATATTTAAATATTTGAAAGACTCCAAGGACTATGGGCTGTGTTACAAAAACACCTCACAACCCTCAGAAGTCACTGGCTACAGCGATGCTGACTATGCAAATGATCTCGACTCACGTCGGTCAGTCACTGGATATGTCTTCCTGAACAGTGAAGCTGCTGTAACTTGGTCTAGCCAAAGACAACAAACTATAGCGCTTTCAACAACAGAATCTGAATTTATGGCAGCCTGTGCGGCTACTAAAGAAGCAATATGGATTAAACTTCTATTGACTGATATTGGCGAATACAAGCAAGACACGTTATGTCTTCATATGGACAATCAAAGTGCCATAAGTGTTATTAAAAATGTGAACTTTCATAAAAGATGTAAACACATTGATGTTAGATACCACTTCATTAAGGAGAAATTTCATCAAAAGATAATATCTTTGAAATATGTCAGTAGTGGAAACCAGTATGCTGACATATTTACCAAAGCATTGTCAAAAGAAAAGTTTAATTTTCTAAGATCTAAACTTGGAATGTGTTCATATAGTTCTCTATAATTATATAGCTTGTGTATAAAACACAAAAGAGTAATTGTTTGAAACTTAATTAATAATGTTAATTAATAGTGTTAACTGTTTTGTTTGATATGTGTTATCATGTTAACTATCTAGTGTGTGATAAGCTGATAAGGCTTGAATTCAAGGGGAATGTTGGATTCATAATTTAAAATTTGAATTTCGCGCCTTTCCATGTCAACTCACGCTTGACCGTTACTCTTTAGATTATTTCGCCATGTTTGACTCTCTTCCTTTTTTACTCCGAGACGTCATATCTAACGTGTATACTTATTTAAATAAATATAGTTTCCAATGGCTATATTCTGGTTTAATTCATCAATATCCATGCCAAATTTCATATAAAAAAAATTGGTTCAGCGGTTTAACGGGTAACAGGCAGACAGAGCTTTACTTTCGCATTCATAATCCGCCGTTTCGCACGGGTAGTCCAGTTTTTAATTTATTTATCTAAGCTTTTCCCCGCGACTTCGTTCGCGTGAATATCCATATCAACTTCTACCTACACCGTATTTCGCCGGCGCCGGGTACAAACATTGCGCACGCCGGCTCAACGCGCCCGCATAAAACACTTGACAGAGGAAAGGAATTGTTTAGAACATTACGATGAAAGTGCGGAAAACACTTCATACGCATCAAATAAAGAAGATAAAAACGCGAGCGCAGCGAGCACGAAATGTTTCGAACATTATGATGCAGGTGCGGAAAATAATTCATACGCATTAATTCATGCAGATAAAAACGCGAGCGCAGCGAGCGCGAATTTTTACGAATATTATGATGCGGGTGCGGAAAAGACTTCATAGCTTCATACGCATCAAGTAAGTAGTGTAGATGAAAACGCGAGCGTAGCGAGCGCGAAATATTTCGAACATTATGACTCAGGTGCGGAAAATACTTCATACGCATCAAATAATGTAGATGAAAACGCGAGCGTAGCGAGCGCGAAATTGTTGGAACATTATGATGCGGGTGCGGAAAGTACTACATACGCATCAAGTAATGTAGATGAAAAACCGAGCGTAGCCAGTGCGAAATTTTGAACAAAAAATAATCAGTTGACCCATCGAGAGGTGGTTGAAAAGATATTTTTTGGTTTAAAAATTATTGGAATACCTTATCAATACCACCTTTGGTCTGTCCTCTGTCACTATCGAAGATGGAGTAGAGGCCTAGGTTGACAGCGCACCCACCCTGGTTGCTTCTGCGAGGTGTGTGATTGTCTGAGAGTTGATTTTTTTGCTTCCTATTGGCTTATGACTTTCGATTTTGGTCTACTTAAGGCGATATATCGATTTAAAGAGACACCCTTTGTTTTTCGCTCACGACAAAACGGGATGCAACCCTCTCCGAGAATGGCTTTTTAGACAAATCTCGTTAAATATCTGACAGTGTGCAGGTTTATTAAATTTCCTTTTGTCAGTACCTAGATGAGGTAAAATACCATCATATTAACTTAATCGTGTCTTTTAAAAATGCGTTGTTTTAGTAGGCTGAGGAAAAAAAGGAAAATATAGACTCGACTTTGGATTTATTTTCTATCGAGAAAATTTTAAGAAATCATGTTTTGTTATTGTCAGTACCACAATCATATAGTCAAGAATCATATATCTCAAAATCAGCCCTTACTGTTTGCTAGTCTGGGCAGGACAGCGTTTCAAAGTCTCCAAATTTCTCAGTGTAGCGCCTTAATGTTTATTGTTACGTATATTTTACTAACGAATACCAATACACCCTAAATGTGGAAAGTCTGACACGCGCTGAAAATATTTTATACATTGTGCTGACCTGCTGACGGAAAACGCAACCAATCGGCACCCTGAAAAACCTCAAAGATGACCCCCATATCGATTATTAAGAAAAATGTCCGCCATCTTTGATTTGAAAATGGATATAATTTTTGTAATCAGCACCCCAAAACACAATATTTTATACAAAAGTACAGTAAACGCATAAAGTATACGCATATATACATGTCCCAAGTGTTACCATGCAACCGAGAGAGCCCGCTGCTATGCGTAGGCACCCTCCATCGAAAACGAAAAAAAACCAAGGTTGCGTAGTAAGTTTTTGTGAATATTGATAGCGACTGACTGAGCAACATAATTAGATCTCTCGTTTCAAACAGTTAATATGGTATTAGGGACTTTTATTTTTTGGTTCTAGCCTCTCAAGTATTGTAATTTCAACCTCCAATTGTTTATTGTACAATGTTTGAATGGGGTTCTATTTACTTTGCGTCCATGTATATACTTACCAATTTTCAAGCCTGTAAATCATGAACTGGAAGACTTCTCATACAAAGTTTAACCCCTCTTTTCACCCCCTTTCATCCCCAATCTGTATGATTTTTATAGCCTATAACTTGGCCGAAGATCCAATAAACTTATTAGTGAAGGCTGTATTCAAATCCATTCGCTAGTTTTCACGTGATAGTTAGACAAATAAACAGACAGACAAACAGATAAACAGACAAACAGACAAACAGACAAACAGACACGAATTCTAAAAACCGTTGAAATGTGTTCTGTTGTCGATTCTTAGACCCCTCCATCGATTTTTTCACTAATATCTTCAATGTACAGATTTTCGACCCTCTTCTGTTTTATTATATGTATAGATAGATTTATATACTCGTATATGTAAATGTTTATAGTAAAATAAGAAATCATATTTTTGTAATTTTATGTAAAATTTATTAGATTAGGTACGTGTATTCAAAATTTGACATTGCTACATTTGCGCAGTAGTAATATCATGCGCAGAAGCGGACCAGTACTGCCTTCGCATCGTCCCGCTTCCGCGCATCCCGCGCCAGTCAGGAAGCACTCATTTAAATGTAGGGGCGCAGTAAAGAGTAGTACTGAGTTGTCTGACAGTTGACACTGACATTTGACAGTTTTCTCATATCGTACCGCCTCCGCACCGACAAATAAGGAAGTCGCCTTACCCGACATCCGCCGGACAGACATATGTACAAAATATGTTTTTCCCAAGCTGAAAGGGAGACGAGAGTGGAAGCGAGAGCATGATCAATTTAATTCGATCCCTATTTATTACGTTACGGAAAATAGTTGCCCCTGGCTTAGCCATACAAATATTTTATCAACAAAAACGGGAAACAGACACGTAAATAATATGTTTTCAAGTCAATGCCTTTTTTATATACAACGACGGCGGCAAACAAAGGTACGCTTCAACCGATTGTAAGTGGACACCGCAGCCTATAGACGCCTGCAACTCAAGCAGTCACGTGCGTGTTGCCGACCCTTTATAAAATTTGAGGATTCACTGTGTTGACAGAAGAAGGGACCAAGTTAGGTCCCTCGCTCTAAACACAGTGCATCCTCGGGAGCTTTGGCAAACTTGCTCACCTCCAGGAACACAACACTACATACTTGTTAAGATGCTGACAAGACTTAAAGTACCGCTCTAACACGCGTGAGTTTCCAATTAACCATCCCGCTCTTTACGGAAGCTCTGCGCGTAGAATAGCAAATAAATACTATAATAATATTGAAATAAAAAAAAGTGTGGATTATTTGTGAAATGTGACTCGTTGGCGGTTTAGGTATGAATATGTTGACTTCATGTTTTTAATTGCAGACCCATACGTAATAAAAATAAAGACATAGAACCGTTTAATGGTGATTTTAAGACAAATCTTTGCAATTATTTTCTATCGAGCCGATTTCGTCCAATTATGTATCGAGTCCGTACACGGTCTTTGAAATATGATGAATATTAACATATATATTTTTTGATGTGCTAGAACAAATAGTTTTTCTTAAAAAACTGCTTAAATAACATCAATTTCAACAAAATTACGTCTTGTCAGCCTCTTAAGTTAATCATGTTTTTTAGCTGTGGTCTTCTTCAAGGCGGCGGTACTTCCCCAGTTGAACTTCAACGTATTTATACAGTTTTAAAGAATTTAGATTCATACCTAAAGATGAAAAATGGGGGTAGTTTGAACACAGAAAATTGTAAAGTTATCGGGTTCGCCTAATACAACGCGACTACGCGATCATCGCAAATTCGCGAACTTGCGATAATCGCGTAGTCGCATTGTATTAGGACGATCCCCACTTATTTATTTATGTCACACCTGGCCATAAAGCGGTAATTACCGCACGCTCCGAGCGCGGGAAATCCCACTTCCTGGCCAGGGGATGACATAAGATTTTGTACTTAACACGGGCGATAATAAAGAAAGCCTCAGATCGCATATTTAGCGCCCTTGCCTTCGGCTCGGGCGTCAAATACCTGCGATCTGAGAAATTCTTTGTTTTACCGCCCTTGTTAAGTAATATACTATTACCTACCAACTTCATATCTATCAACGGCACTCAGTTGACGTTTCATAAAATAATAATTGTCTAGTTGTTTAGACTATCAAGTTAACGTATTTGTTAAAAATATAGACTACCATTGTATTTTATGCATTGTTTGATTATCATTAAGAAATATCTTAATAAATAACCCTACAATAGTCTGCTATACTATACTCCGTTTTTTGATCTACGAGTATGTACAGTACTATTCTATACAAGTTATGTGCAAGAATAAATGCGCCACTCATTTTACTTATGACATTACTTTATAGATAAAAAAAAAAACAGGCTAACTGTCAGATGAAGAAAAAATGCCGAAGATCAGTTCACACAAAGATGAATGTTTTCAACTGATAATGATAAGTTGTAAGGTGTAACTTACCCGCCTCCTCCCAACCTTGTAGAGGCGTTGCCGCCTCAATCGATCCATTGTCATAAGCACATGTCACAGTTTTAATATCACTATTGCATTAGTTTTGTGGTGTCGAGGCGACGGCGCGGGCGCTCCGCGCTATAAATACTGACGCGCGCGCAGCGAGTACATCGATCCGTTGCGTGGATCATATTGGGGAGATTTCGTATACATACAAACTAGCTTTTGCACGCGACTTTGTCGGCGTAGTACTCGATCATCGCCTTAAGAGTTTAATTGCTATTCTTTTACTTTAGGCGCTTGTCTAGTTATCGCTCTTCCACTTAAGGGATGATTTCCGGGTTAAAAAGTACCTATCGTAAAGTACCTTAAAAAGTATCTATTTTTGAGTGTCGGACGTTCGACTTTTCACTCGACATCTTTCAAAACATCATAGTATTTTGACAGATCTCAAAGTCGAGCGCTCGACACTCAAAAATCGGCCCCCTGTACGTGATCCTTAAGCCGGCTACTCACACACCTGCTGCAGGGGCAACTTTCATATATTTCGAAATCGGGCCAATTCGAAATGTATGAAAATTGCCCCTGTAACAGGTGTGTGAGTAGCCGGCTTTAGATTCCTTAGTCACTATAACAACGAATACCTACTTTGGCATGTGAGGCACAACTTACAAAATCTATTGTGGCGGTGAATAGGTTAAGAAACTAAAGTGTCAGGGAGAAAATATAGGAAATTATCATTAATTTCATAGACGCGCCAGCTCTTGTATTGTGAATCGGCTAATACTGCTCAAGCTCATAGTAAAATGGCGCGCTCATTTGTTTCTCGCATAGGTACTTCATAGATCAAAAAACAGTAGGTATATACAATGAAATATGCGCTAACGTCATTTTGTAATTCAAAATAAACAATATTTAATCAAACTAAGCGAACTCGAATTTGTACTCAATTCCGTAGTGACGAATATTGCCTTCAGCAATAATTTCACAGATCGCTACCGGCTTTCTGCATGTCAGCCAACAACTTTATCACTGCCAGTCAGATTACCTCTTATTCGTATTAAACTAAGGTTGAAACTTGTTTATTTTTTCACAGAAATGAATCTGGTCAGCAACTGCCACGCCTGCGTTTGCCTCAGCTCTTCACACAACACGATAAGATTGATATTCGCTCGTCTGTAAGTTTTAAAGAAATGTTTTAGGAGATTAGTGTAGCCAAGTTCCGGATAGTGTGACATTGATCGGGACGTCTGGGGAATGTCCTATGAGCTCCCGATGCATGGACAGTTGGACACTCGTCTTTTAGAGATTTAGATGTTTTTCAGAAATTCAGTGTCAAGAGTCAAGTCCACGGGCAATGCGGAAGTGTGGGCGTACTAGTGACGTAGTTAAAAAGAAGCAACCTAGTTAGATGAGTAAATTGATTATTATAAGTGGCTTTTTGCTAGAATTTATGGGTAAATTCGCGAAAATTTACGCGAATGTCTGAGCGGAATGCCATCTATCGTTTTTAGTTGAGTCATACTGATTTTTAGAGTCTGCAGAAATGGTCTGACGACGTTTCTTGCATCTGACATAAGCAATCGGCAATGTCTACTAGTAGAGAGGCGTCCATTTACAAAAATGGTAAAACAATAGTGGTTGTCTCATAAGT
Source organism: Cenopis cana (assembly GCA_951800055.1). NCBI lineage: Eukaryota > Metazoa > Arthropoda > Insecta > Lepidoptera > Tortricidae > Cenopis > Cenopis cana. The sequence continues at coordinate 21,177,951 of OX637477.1, read as the reverse complement.
AGGTACAATATCAACCGGTAGGTAGCTACTTATTACCAAAAAGGTTTATTTTTCCCTATGATGGAAGGTCACAAGATGTCAGGCGCTTTCGTAAAACTAGTGCCTACACCAAATCTTACGATTAATTTCTTTAGGATCAAGGTTATGTTGTGTAGGGATGTAGGTAGTGTTGTGTTCCTGGAGGTGAGCAAGGTTGCGCTCCCGACCTAACCTAACCTAAATTTATCCCATCTGCTATCAACACAGTGAATCCTCAAATTTTATAAAGCGTCGGCAGCGCGCACGCGACTCCTTTACAGTTGCGAGCGTCTATAGGCAGCGGTGTCTACTCACTATCCCATCAACATCAGGTAGACCGTACGCTTAATGTATGCCACCTTCGTTGTCATAATAAAATTGCAGAATCCTATTTAGATAACTAGGATGTTTAGGTATGATTGGATGTTTTTAACTCAATCACGCAATAAACGACTGAACAGATTATGATGAAACTTGGTAGGTACACAACGAGTTTAAAGCCTAGATTACAGAGACAGCTTTTTATCCCAAAAATCATCCCTTAAAGGGATGAAATAGGGACTAGAAGTTTACGCATACGAAGTCGTGGACCAAATGTAGTATTATTATTTATTATAGTATGTCCGTGAGCTAGCTCAAATTGAGTACCTAAGTACTTATAGCAGACACTTCCATTTAAAAAAAAAGAGCATATTTTTTTAAAGAATAAATCTATCATTGATTTACATTACAACCATAAGTTGGCTTAGCAAGGAAAGCAGTATTTCCGCACGCCGATAAACCGAACTGTTTACATGGCACCACTGGCGCCATCTGTTAATCGCAGCTTGAAACACAGTGGGACAAGAACTACTCAGCGCGCTAGTTGAGTTGGAGCGAACTCATTCGTGAGACACTTTCAATTGATACCGCTAGAGGGCGTTAAAACTAAAGAGGTGGTATAGTTTCAGAATAATCTCATAGATGGCGCGACTGGTATATGCTGGCAACAAACTTTCTGTAATGACAAAATGATACCAAACCATACTGAAACTGAATGTAAAGATAAGTTTATAATGGAAGTAAATAAGAATTTCGACAGACTACATACAAGGTAAAATAACATAGATTTAAAGTTTAGTAGGTAGTAAGACTTTTATCAAGCAAATTAACTTGATACCTAGCATAAGCTCGAATCGGGGGTACCGTATGACGCTTGATAACTGTAAAAACTAACTAGTATTCTTACGTTGCTATGAAATAAAATTCACGAAAATACTCGGAAAATATCATGCTATATAACTGAATTTTAAATAAAACAACATGCAAATGATGGACGCTGTTTTACCATTGAAAGGTTGTGTAGTCACTTGTTGCAATTTCCCTACAAAAATCATATAATAGAGCGTCTTTGGCGTATTCTAAGGAATTGCTGATTTGACTACTGCCAGCAACATCAACATCCCAATTATGTTCGGTTTCGTGAAAATAATAAACATATCATAGCTATTAATTTGTACATCTAGGGCCGATTTTTCAATCCCTAGATAAAAGTATCTGTCAGGTAAATGTTAGCACTGTCTATTTCTTTCATTTAACTTTAGAAAAAGACAGTCATAATTTTAACCGACGGATAATTTTAGTCGGGGATCGAAAATCGGCCCTTATTGGATGAGTAAGATCCTTTTACTTAACCAACCATTTTTAGAAAATTTGCCGCTAATTTTTCGCTTTTTTATAAACAACGACGTTGGTAAACAAGCGTAGGGTTCACCTGATGGTAAGCGGACACCGCAGCCTATTATCATCATCATCAGCCGAAAGACGTCCACTGCTAGACATAGGCCTCCCCCAAAGAGTGCCACAATGACTGGTCTTGCGCCACCCGCATCCAGCGGACTCCCGCGACCTTTACCAGGTCATCAGTCCACCTTGTGGGGGATCTACCCACGCTGCGCCTTCCGGTCCGTGGTCGCCACTCGAGAACCTTTCGGCCTATAGACGCTCGCAACTCCAAAGGAATGAAGGTTGTCTTGAAGAAATTGCCAGACCCACAGGGGGCTATATAGCTGTACAAGAAATAAAGCCATCAGCCAATAAACTCTCCCTTTCTAAACTCGATTAAAACAAAACTCAATCTCACTCAAACATAAACAAACATCCAACATTGAATGAATGGACCCATAACGATCACTTCATACTCATCGCCGTTTAATTTGGCAGGGTTCCAACTGGTGTTTTCGGGTGTTTGTACCGACTTGCGTTAGGACTGTGTCGCTTGCGCAATGATCACAACTATTCCGAGCTAATATAAAACTTACATTGAAATAGACGGGACTACAATAAGTGGGCTATTTTGAGGGAAACTGTATCGTTTCGTGTGGACGCACGCGCTAGTGCCTTGTCTGTACTTTGACAGTTGCAAGTGAATCCGAATGGATATCGCTTTTATTAGGTGCAGCGGGGCAATCTAGACTGCGGGTAATTAAAACTAATCGAAATATTTTCGGTGTTTTACATCATTTACTAGAGTGCCGTCTTGGTGAAACTGTAGAAGGGCTTTTTCACTATCCGGGCATAGATAGCACTCTAGTAAATGATGTTAAACACGGGAGATATTTTCGATTAGTTTTAATTTCCCGCAGTCTAGATTGCCCCGCTGCACCTTACTAGGGTTTGCCCGTGACTTCGTCTAAGTCTAGAACACGTACGATTATCGCCTCGGAAAATTAATGGAGCTGTTTAATTATTTTAAGCACAGTCTAAATAATCGGTCTGCTATACAAACTTTTTTCCTCTTTCCACCCTCTTAAAGAATAATTTCCGGGGTAAAAACTGTTTATGGCCCTGTGGGGCTCTCAAACTATACCCATGCCAAATCTTATCTAAATCCGTTCAATTGTTTAATAATGAAAAGCTAACAGGTAAACAGATAAACAGAGTTACTTTTCGCATTTACATTACAATATTAGTGTGCGACCTCCCGGCACTCGCGGCCAGTCGCTCTAGCCAACTGAGCTATAGGTGCAATTGCTACCGGGCTTGAAATTTGTCAATCCTACCTTCATTTATACAACGCCTTAAGGGAGGCGTACAGCGACATCTACCAGAAGACTCAGGCTTCATTACGGCACTAACGTCTCAAATTATGTTGAGAAATCGTTAGTTACGATGCGCTTCCCTTACTAAATTAAGCCGCTTGGCCGCGAGTGCCGGGAGGTCGCAGGTTCGAATCCTGCTCGGTGCCTAAGTTTTTCAATTTTTCCTTTATTTCTAAAATTTCTAGTTTGCGTTAGCAGCGTTACTGCTTAATACAAAATTAATATTAGTGTGGGTATATTTTATTTTGAAAGACTAGCGTGATTGGGAATATCCCTATGACATACCCGACACCTTACATTTTTGTAAGTCGAATACGATCATTTGATTGGTTCTAGTAAAAGACAATTCAGCTCAGCATTAGTACATTTAACTACCTATCTCTAATATACATTTTTCATATCATGTAATATTGGCGCCCAACGTGGGGCCAAAAGCGGCTTGGATTAACCGGTGTAGGAAAACTAAGTAAGTAATGGAGAAGAATCTCATTATTTCGGCTGAATATTTATGAATAAAAGCCTTATTAACAAACACATCCTCACGTTGCCCAATGCTCTGAACTGACCAAGGGGAATCCGCTGTAGGAAACCGCGTCTGACTGCGCCAGACAGTCTGCCAACAGAGATGACGGAAAATCGTGCGGAGAGCTGTGTCCACCTCCACCACTACCTCGATGTGACCACGACCAATCTTCCAAGAGCGGAACCACGGAAATTTGACAAATCAATGCAGGAATCTAATCGCCTAATGACTTCAGTACATACATGTTTATGTAATTGTATGTCCTTTAACTAACCGAGCGAGCAAAACATCTCCGTTTTAGCTTGGGGAAAAATGCTTTCATACGTCCGGATGTGCGGCTGATCTCTACAGCTGGTGGCATCTCAACGGATTTTCGTGAAATTTTGTGAGCAAGTTAGATAATCAGACGGTTTTTTGGCGATTCAACAGGACATACATAACAAATAGAAAAAAAACAATAACAACAACAAAATATGCCATAAAAAGGTGCTTATCAATGCATCACCAATGGCTTCCAGCTTAATTGTAATTGACACTAGTCTCGAGACAGCGGTGTAAGTGTCACTTGTGCGGGTGAACGAACCTTCTACTTCATCTATTTCAGACGTCGGTGTGTGCAGTTGGACAAATTCAGTCTTAGAGACTGTCGTTTCTTCCAATTCAGGAGGATAACGTTAAGGAAACGTGATCAAAACTTGAAAGTTAGATTTCTTTCTAGTATTTTTCATCCCAATAGACAAGACATTGTTCCTAAATTTTGTTAGGAATGAAAAATTTGCTCTTTGTTGCCGTATAACTGAGTCGTATGGCATAAAAGTTACCCCTTTTATATGTATTTATTTAATCTTTACTGCAAAATAAAACATTATGGTATATAAGCGGAATTAATGCAATAAAGCACTCTCTACCAGTCAACCTTAAGGCAAAGCAGAGAAATTGTATTTTCATATTGCACCGCCGTTAGGCTCTGGATTGCGTGTTTCTTTCTGATACTAAGATGAAACGTAACTATATCATTCTCATCCTGCATACGTTCTACTGCTGGATACAATCCTCCTCTCTGTAATGATCAGTAGTCCCAAAGTGGATAGGTAGAAGTAGGTGAGAGATATAATATTTCTGACACTTAATATCCACTTCGTCTAAGAATTTTGTTTGCATATTGTACTCGTATGTATGCTGATTCACCAAGATGTTTTGCTTCAGTTAAAAGTCAATTGTAAATATCAGATTTAACAAGGCCTCTTAAAGCAAGGAGCAATAATAGCGAAACAACTGAACATTAAACAGCCAAAACAACAGATTCGGAAGTAGTCAGATAATTTGCGTCAAGACACTCGCTATTAAGGCGCGGGGACGTCGGCGCCTCGCGTGCGCCCTTAATTGCTTGCTAGTGCCATGTTTTACGCATTATACGGCTTAAGGAGGTGCTATAAGCTGGCGAGTATACTTGCACCCTTACTTGACTGGTTGAGGGGTGTGCTTGTTCCAATCGCGAAGAAAACTCCTTGAATGGCTTTTGACACATTATACTACTTGAAAACGCTGTGGAAGGCTGTCGAGTCCCTCTAATTTAAGTTTTTTTTTCTGCAAGTTGGCCTCAAAGGCCCTACAATGGCATCATGAAATGACACGAGAATAGAATGTTGCTATACATTGATAAATTATTAACCCTGAGCTTTATTGTTAAAAGAACGTGGATTGAAATGTCAAAATTAAACGCAATATTACCTATTTTATCTTGATTTTATTTTACATTACCGTTACCTAATAACTAGTTTAGTAGAGAATCCTTACTCGCACGCTTCATAAAACTTGCCAGTTTGATTATGTTTGCATTTTTGCAAATGGATAAAGACTTGGTAACTATTAAGCGATATTTGCTATGAAGAACCATTGATGCAAACATCACAATTACAAGCACAAATTGCGAATGTACTTTGTTTCGCAGACAGACGTCTCATAGATGTAAATTCTCGCAGAATTTCACAATTCATAGAAAACATTTTTTCAAAAGGGTCGCATTTCAAACCTAATTTTCTGGTAGATCTAGTTGGGTTCTACACGAAGTCATTTTAGCAGTACCTACCTAAAAGTTATGGTTTCTGAAATAAAAAGTTTCCATGAAATGAAAATTCTGCGAAACGATACATTCTATGAAACATTTTCCTGCAAAATAAGGGGACACCACAAATTGCACTGCAACTTGGCCTCCGACTTGCCCTACAGTTTGCTGTTCTAGTAGCTCGCCCTGCCCAACACAGCCCGTCGGTGCGTGCGCCGCTCGGCAAGTTCAGCACGCAGGATTGTGTGAAGCAGATACTGCGTCCGATTGAATGATAGGGCAATTAACTTCCTGACGTACTAGTTTTTAGGGTTCTGAGGTGTTCGTGTTCGTCGTAAAAGGGATTGTAAATTTTGAAGCACGGTGGTTGCTAAAATACGTGAACGCGTACCTACTGCCGAATTTATTGCCACTGTTCCAATGCGTGATGTGATACTATAATTATGCTACAAGTAATGTCAAAAATTTTATTCGGTACGAACGACGGCGAAATAAACGATATTTTTAACCTTTTTTAATATTTATTAAATTCGTCCTGCTATAAAAAATCTCGATTTCCATTCAACATTTTCGCGCGGGACTGTTGCTAATTCTAAGAGTGATGAAAAACGGAAATTATTACATGACAGTGCTGTTTGCCAATTTAAAAATCAAATGGCGACTGAATTGATTTTTTGCCACCTACCTTTATCTGCGCATGAAGTGACGTTGCATTTTGACCACTACTATAATCATTGAATTGTCAGTTTATGTCTGATATCCAAAGAAAATTTTAACGATGCATTACAATCGTCATATCACGGACGGAGCGTGCGTGGTCGGCAGTTGGCGGTTGAAACGTGCTGTGGTTTTTCCTTTTGACAGTTAGCAACTGAAGAATTCGATTTGTGTAACTTTGTCATATAATGTTTTGTATTGAATTTATGAGTTTTTACAAAGAAATGAGGTTATGAGAGAAATGATACTGTATACCAGCCCCTATATTCCACATACGTCTCATAATACGTTTGAAAATAACAGGTTATGTACAATTTATGGACAAATGTTTAACCATCTTACTGATTAAGATTTCAGTGGATTTCAATCCCTAATATAATTATTGGAAAACTAGGAATGTTGTGCAGTGTGCCTACCGCGATCCGAAGTTTGTTCGTGTATTTTCCTCTCTGTTCCACTAGCAAAGACTGACAGCGAGGGAGATATATGTATACGAAATATACGAATTTTCAGTTTGCGGTAGCCCCTTAAGTCTATACTTACACATGCTACACACGTGGTACTTTCTTCGTTAAATCACTTCCAAAATAATTCGTATATAACTAAGAAAACATACATTAGTGGCAGTAAAAGTAACCATTACATTCCAAAACACTGGCACTGATCACGCGAATATAAAGCCCTTCGAAATGTTTAAACGCAACTGCTTTATCGATTCCACCTAGCAAGTTAAGAACATTGATAGCCACAATTATTCAAAGGAAACTATTAACTTTAACTCTAAAACGAATTAAGTCTCAAGATTTTCCAAATAAAACAAGTCATTTAGTTTTAAATTACGCCAACACTTCAGTACTGTACAGTGAGCCAAATCGTAGATTTGAACTCAATTATTTGTCCATAAGGTTGAAAAATAGTAAACCATTTTCTTGGCTGTAGGTACCATGGGCAGCATGAACGCTCGCGCGCTTCAACTGTTCTCGCGATACGCAAATTCCAGTGCCTGTTTTGTAAATACCTAACTGTGTAAAATCGTAAGTTAGCGCCCAATGGATGCGTGTTTTACGTTTCGAGACAGGTGTCGGATTTATGCGTCGGCGATTACATCGCAAGGTTAACAACTCGGGTAGTGGCTGGAGTCCTGAAAACGCCTGTTTTATGACTAGGGGTGTGTATTGTTTTGTTATAGAATACATGGTTGCCTTTCGGATGTCGGTCAAGAAGGCTTCATGCTCATTTTCCACCATTGTAGTATAATTCGGTAAATCAGGTTAGACAGCATTTCCCTCTCAATGTACGATTTAGTCTCAGTTTTATAAAGGCCCTTTAGATCCTATATCGGTAGTTTACGTCAAAAAATTTTGCTGTATCTACTGAGTTACCGAAATTTGATTTCACATATGGTCTAGATATTTCTTTATACACACAACGTACTGGATTCATGTTCGAAACGACATTTTTAGGGTTCCGTAGTAAACAAGGAACCCTTATAGTTTCGCCATGTCCGTCCGTCCGTCCGTCCGTCCGACCCCCGTTTTTCTCAGTAACCGTTAGTGCTAGAAAGCTGTAATTTGGCATGAGTATACATATCAATGACGCCGACAAAACGGTAGAATAAAATCTTGAAAAAAAAATTTTTTTAGGGTACCTCCCCTACATGTAAAGTGGTGGTGCAATTTTTTTTTCTGCCAAACCCCATCGTGTGGGGTATCGTTGGATAGCTCTTTTAAAAATATTATAAGTTTTCTAAAAGCATTTTTTGATTAAAGAATTGGTTAGCGTGATATTAAGCTTTGAAGTGATAATTTTTGCTATGGTCAAGTGTCCCCCCCCCCTGCCAGCTAAACGGTGGCTACTAGGCATGTGAAAAAAATCATGGTAGTAGTATATACGATGAATTTAAAAGGAAAACTATCACAGCTAAGTAGACATTAGTAGTTAACTTGTAATAGTCGAACTTCAGAAATGTACTTTGCAAAAGCAAACTTTCGTACAATTTCCATTGGTACCTTAGATAATGTTGTTAATTCTTTCAAAAACATAGTAAATATAAGTTTGCGAACTTTTTAGTCCATATAATGTAACGGGTGGACGACTACGGAACCCTACCTTGCGCGTGGCCCGACACGCACTTGGCCGGTTTTTCAATTAATAATTCATCGTCATCCTTCTAGCGTTATCCCAGAACAATTAATAATTCGAAATATAACTATAATATCTATGACAATAATTAATAGACCTGTACTAAATGAAAAGAAAGCGTCGAATAATGTGCCATTTCAGGCAAAAATACTGTATAAATAATGGAGCATTTTTAACTGATAAACGACTCGTAATATTTTTCCCCATTGTACGAAAAACCTCCATTCTATGATTGAGAAATGTAGATAGATAAAGAAGAGTAATGTATCATTTTCATCCTTATCTAAAACATAAATTATCATATTGAACAATATCGGGGGTGCAAAAATTATTGTTGGTCGCTCCATAAAAATTCGTGAATTATTCATTTACCTACAGAATTTTGTACAATGAAGTGGAAAAAATGTTGTTTGCGGCGTGAAATTAACAGTTGTAAAAGTCTCTCTTTGCATGTTGCCAGAATAGATATAAAAACTATACCTAGAAAAACATAAGATTTATCATCTATACAGGGTGTTCCAAGATTATGGGACATCAAGGGAAAGTACTTTAAATATCGTAGATAGGATATTTTGCTGAAAGAAGACATTATTTTAATTTAAAAAAGAATTTAAACTGCATTCATATATTTAAAAAAAATATGTATTTGATTGAACCGGGAGCCGAACCCGCTACACGAAAAAATAATTACCCTGCAGCTTTATCATACCGATCGAAAGGATTCATCATAAGGATTATTTTTTGAAATAAAAGGAAGACGATGAATTTTAACAACACAATTTTTTTTTTCTCGTGTAGCGGGTTCGATTCCCGGTTCAACCATGTAATTATTTAAAAATCAATGAATGCAGTTTAAGTTTTTTTTTTTTATTAAAATAATATCTTCTTTTAGTAAAATCTTCCATCTACAATATTCAAAGTACTTTCCCTTGATGTCCCATAGTCTTGGGACGCCCTGTATATCGGAACTTATATTAGAAAGTTTATCAACTTTTCTTGGAGGCTGAAGCTATAATTTTAATAGTTGTATTACAATATAATAAGAGTCAAAGTCAAAATATTCTTTAAGTATTCAAATAGGCCTAGCAACAAGCACTTTTGACAATCTCTTACAGTTACCTACTAGACGATTCTCTAAGTCCGTACATAAAAACCAAACACGACAGATAAAACTAAAACCTAATGAATACGGAAACGGATTTGTCGCGTGTCTCCAAAAACGTACTCAGGAGTTCAACGAACTCTCATTAAAGGGCCACCGTTTCCCACCAACATCACCATCCATTGCTTCTCAAAATAGGTAAAGAAAACTAGACAGCGTTATCACAGCCAGCAATGTACAGTAAAGATATATTTACGCTTCGGAGTGTCAAGTTACGCGACGATGGCCCTTCTATTTTGTCAAATTGTAACTGAAATAAAACGGGTGTGTAATAAAAATACCGAGTGTGTATGTACGTGTGTGTGTGTGTTATTGCAGATAGAAATAGCTGCCATGGGATGTGGTATGGGAGTGCAGTAGGAAAATATCAGTAGGCGTATGTAACGTGTGTTTTCCACGCGCTGTGGTTGTGGTTCTGCGACCTTTTTTATTAATTTACTTTATGCCCACAACTTCTCTAGAGAATTCGAGAGATTATTTTAGTCGCAGGCATGATTACTCTCCATACAGACTTCTAGCTACCAATCCGTATGGGCTATTAAAAGTTACCCCGGTCTCTTTACATGTATTTTGAACATGTTGGGATTTAAGAAGAGCGGCAAGCGTTCAGTGTTCCAACCAGCCTTAGGACATGTCAAATGCCAGCTTTTTTATTTCAAAAAACCGGGATAATAGGGTGTTGCACTTTGCAAATTAAGGGGTTCCGAACAAACCGTAAAATAAGGTTTTTTTTGATTTATCAATATTATGGAGTAGTACCTGTTCATTGGTGAATTTCAAGTTCATAGATCAACGGGAAGTTAAAAAAAATTTTTGGAACAAAATTTTGTGATAAACGACGGACGGACGGACGAACGAATGAGTGGCAGCAATCTAGGGTTCCGTTTGGAACCTTTGGGTACGGAACCCTCAAAATGATATTTAGAACTACGTACGTGCTACGATCCGTAGGTCCAAAAGGCATTGACTAAACTTACCTACTTTCTCAAAAAAAACGACATTTTCGAATCGGTTCAAGGGAAGTTGGAGATTGAAGATTTTATGAAAAAGTTAACCTATCTCAAGCACATGATATAGGTAATACCTTTACAACGATGAACTTCCAATTCTTGTACTTGTACGTGCAAGATTCACCATTAAACAAATAACACAAATAGCCAACAAAAAAACCAGACGTTCGATAATTATAAACTTGTATTTATTACATGCGCAACACCCAAAATTCAATCAACATGGAACGTTATAATAGGAAACAATTAATATAATAATCCACCTACGCTATCTATATAGAATAAAAACGACTTATATATCACAACATTTGTACGAAGATGCGATCTTCTGGGTTCACTATCAGAGGTCAAAAAAGGTTAACGCTCGAGGATCATAAAACTAAAACTAATACTCGTTGCAATTCAAGAGTATATAGAAATCAAATTACTTATTCGACCAGTTACAATTCAACAGGCATATTCACGGGTTGAAACTGCAAAGAAACTGCAGCCAAAACGTTTTAAACAAGCAACGCTTTTGGATGCGATGGCGCCACTTTGACGACCACTTTACCCGAGTTGGTAGTATGTCCCTGCCTAAAGCGGGTATTACACTGTCCATTCAGGACACTTAGAAGGGTTCGCACCTATACGTTAGAGCGAGATGCTTTAACTCCCCTCCACTAGTCAGGATTCTGAATTCAGGACAGTGTAATACCCGCTTACACGAAGCCCGTGGTCCTGGAATCCAGGACCTGGATTCGAATTCCGGTTAGTACCTACAAGGTTTGCTTTGTTAGGGACTAAAGTTATGTTAAATTGCCCCAAAAAATTTATTTATGTATATATTTGCGATCGCCTTGTAGTTTAGATTCGAGAAATGTTTAGAATCGGCGCCAGGAAATTATAGTGTATGAACTATCAATTTAAGTTTTTAATACTGGTGTGATTGGTTTTTATTATTTGGCGAATTGCGATATTTAGCGAAGGCGGCGACGGCCGAGACGAATTGACAGCTGGTGTGTATGTATGAGTGTATTTGATAAAATAAATATGGTAGGTACCAGTAGATTGGAAGATGATTTGATGAGCCATAGATATGCTATCTATCGAGCACCAGAGAGAGAAATACACGAACCATTTATTTCCGTTCGCCACATGATTGTATTGTGACAGTCTTGTTTTAATACTTTTATAAAAATAATTAATGAAAACCACAGTATTTGTTGGTAATAAGTAAAGCTGAACAAAAAATATCAGATAGGAAATCAATCTATCTTATGCTATATCCGCGATGTTTGACCGAAAGGGATATCCCCTTGGGGATATCTCGCTAGAGAAATTATATTTTTTAATCAAAGTGCTGATATCACTTATATCTCAAATATTGTCAGATATTGCGGATGGAATGCTGACCCTGTGCCTTTGATAATTTTCTTTATATTTGCTGTGACGAATTCCTATGTGATATGTGTGTGATAGACGTCTACTATGCCTGATTGCCTATAATACAAGTACTTAGTTGATATATTTCACTCCGCATAAAAATACGTAGGTAAATTAAAAGTAAGCTCCGAAACATGAACTAATATAATTATTTTACCTACATATCATTCACTCACTTCAAATGATATTTAACATTAACATGATTTTTGTTAACATGTTATCAAACTGTCTCAAGCTGAGATATAATAATGCTGAGATTCTCAGCATTATGCAAAGGTGTCAGACATCTACAGCGCTGATTTTCAGCCAGCACTATCGGTGACTCACGGAACTCACGTAATAATAACCGTTAATATTAGTAAGTTCTAAATAATACAATTAAATGAGCTACTTCAAGAGAGTAAACAGTCTTCGAGCGGTGACGTTGGCACTTTGCCTAACGCTCATGTTTATGAAAAAACTATGTTTTCAGGTCGAATTTTTCATGAAGTACTCGTATGTCTTCAGGTAAATTCATGTTTTAATTTGTAATCCTATTCCTAGTAGTTTAGGACAATGAGTATTCGGTATAACCACATTTTTTACAAGCCACAATTTTGATAAGATTAATGTCCTAGTGTTTAACATTGATGCAATTCTTGAAACTTTTCATTTTATACAATATTAATAGAGGTTAACCATTACGTGTTAGGTTAGGAGTGTAGGAATTTTCCCTATTTAAGGTAAAAATTGTCATTTGGTGTCCTTATATTCGGAAGTTTCAGGTGATTTGTCTTTATATAAATTTCAGTTAGATTAGGCTGCTTTTGTATGTTGGTAATCTTCGAAATTACTCATCTGATTTCAAATATTGTTCCAGTAACATTCGGAATAAGAGACGACATACACTTAATATGGCTTCCACTTCTACTTCCACCTCGAGAGGATGGAAGAAGATCGAGAGGTGAAGAGAGCATACTTACTTGGGCCGACGTACTGGACAACGCTTTGCAGATCGCCCCAAGTATCGCAGTAAGGATTTGATGGACGCGCACCTGCGTGAGCACAGAGAGGCTACCGCGAACCACAAACGAAGTTTTACCTCTCTGTCGCACTTACGGACAGACTTGCAAGTGTGACAGAGAGGGAAAATTTCGTTCGTGGTTCGCGGTAGCTCCCCAGAGCCGATGCAAGCTGGCGAGAAATTACGCAGACCGAAAAAAGTGATCTTGCCGCGGAGGCTAAGACTCATTTTAGGTCGCTGTGCAAGCCCAGTTAGTTAAAGAACATTATTAAAGTGTATTGCATTTCGGAAGACGATACAATCGACAGACACACCTCGAATATTATTTTTTTGTACGGAAAACCGACCCTCACTATTTTCTCTTAACCCGTTATAATAAAAATATTATTCGTGCAACGCGCCGCATTCCAAGCTACTCATACTAATTTATAAAAAAAAGTATTCCCAGTAATGTAATCCGTATTGCGCACATACTATTAATACGCGCACATTTCTTATAATTCGCGTTTGTCACGCGTGCGTTAGCGCCGGAGACGACACGCCATCTTTGATCTATGCTCACTTGTTATTTTAAGTGTGTTATTCACACGGTACGTTTATCTGGAGGTGTCATATGCTGAATTAATTTTAAAATCCCCTCTGTTTCCAGGTAAGTTTATAAAGACCCTTTTATAAACGTACTATCGAACCAACTGAACCGTAACCCACCGTAGAACCTTCAATTCAATTCAATTCTTTAAAAAATGGCTTCCATCAAATTTATGATAATTTCGCCAATGTCACGTGTTCAATGACGTTGTTCGGTAACGACGCCATGATAGTATTACTACTATCATGTCGGTCGGTATCGGTTTTGTACGGTAAATGGATTCTGCCCGTCGTCGCCCCGGGCACGTGTGCTCACCAACGCGGCGACGATCAAAATCCCACCGTAGAACCTTGTTACAGAAAATGTCATAGTGACATCTGTGACATTGTATGTACTGCCTGACAAGGAAAATCGTTATGACACTTTCTGTGATAGGGTTTCACGGCGGGTCACGATTCAGTTGGTTCGATAGTACAAAAACTAAAAGCAATATACATTGCGGGATTTTGCAGCATAGACCAAGCATTAAACTTATTTTTGTAAGCTATGTCCATCCCCTGAGTGAATTTTGGCACCTAAATTCAGGTTTTAAAAATCCATACGTAAATTGAGCCATATCTCAGGTAGCTTTAAGGTTACGAGGAGCCCATGAGTTTGTCGCTAATCCAAAACAGTTACTAATCAATATCTAAGAAATTACATAAAAATACCTTTAATATCTTTGTCCGATGACTAGATAGACTGGCCAAGAGTAATCCCATTTTTAATAAAACACATCACTATATTATTTCGCTTAAAATACCGTTTTATACGTAAGGGGGTAAGGGAATGAGTCAAAGGGTGTATACTATACATTTTTTGTACCAATATTAGAACGAAGCCGTAGGTATCAAATTAATTAATGCAGTTTCATCAATAATATTCCAAATATATTAACTGTGAAAATCTCTATGACATTTCATAATAAAAACGCCGTAGGAAATATAGACGCAGTATATCAGTTGTCTAATTAAAAGCAGTCTCGACGCGGGTAAAGTTACATACAAACTAGCGTAATTATTCTTAACGGATTTTTTGGAAATTAAGAAAACTTCGCTTCATACCTACCTAAGCAATCAACAGTACAACAAAAAATACTTAAGATATTAGTATGTACTTGTAAAGGCAAAGGGGAAGTTTCTACCCTTAACGATCACATTAAAATGATCAGACGTACGGCACAGCAAAATGTCATCTTGCTCGAATTTGGAGCAGTCCAACTGGGGAAGTACCTCCACCTTGCAGAAGACCACAGCTGTAATAACATTATTTATACAGGTTTGTAGTGATGTGTTCCTGGAGGTGAGCATGGTTGCTCTCTGGTAATTTTTTTTTATACGACGACGGTGGCAAACAAGCGTACGGTCCACCTGATGGTAAGCGGACGCCGCAGCCTATAGACGCACGCAACTCCAAAATATTCACGTGCGCGTTGCCAACCCTTTATACAATTTGAGGATTCTCTGTGTTGACAGCAGAAGGGATAAAAGGTCCCTCGCTCTCAACACAGTGCATCCTCGGGAGCTCTGGCAACCTTGCTCACCTCCAGGAACACAACACTACATACTTGTATTGTAAATAATGTTATTATGGCTGTGGTCTTCTGCAAGGCGGAGGTACTGCATCAGTTGGGCTGCTCCAATTCGAGCAAAAGATGAAATTTTGCTGTGCCCTGCCTCTCTCAAAATTTTATTAATTTTCTATTTTTACTTTGATTCCCGTATGTTCCAAACAAGTTTTACTGTTTACAGTCAAAACTGGACTCCCGTATGTTCCAAACAAGTTTTACTGTCTACAGTCAAAACTGGACTCGGTAAAAATGGTTATTTTCCGTCTACCTACGCGGAGACTGAATTAAATATATCGGCTAAGCTTCCCGAGAAACGATGTGGCACGTAGGGTGCAGGATTAAACTCACATACACATATCTACTTGTAGCAGCCGTTAAACTAATTGAAGTACGGAAAATACTTAGAGGATATTTTTGAACCTTTTTTGTCTTTATTGAAGGCTAACAATTATCTGATTATTACGAGTTTAACAATAAGTACCTATGTTGTTAAAGTGTACTGTATATTAGAAAGTGTGAAGTGCAAAGTGCAAAGTGTGTGATCCAAAGTTAGTGTCCAAAGTGTGAAGTTAAATTAATCAGATCCAAGTGCGCTGTTTTCTTATTGACCGAGCGAAACGAAGGTCTCTGCTTGAGGTTCGACAAAAATGCTTTCGTATACTTATACTTCCGTTTGTTCTCCTCTACAACAGGTGGCATTTTCTCAACCGATTCTCGTGAAATTTCGTGAGCAATTTCGATAATAAAATAATAATATAGTATGGAAATTAAAAAAAAAACCGTGTGGTCTACAGCTCACAGAGCCACCAGTAATTTTAAAGGCACGGTTCTCATTAGGCACAATCTACCCAAATGATCATAGATTTGAAACGAAAGATATATAAGAAATTTTAACTAGTTAACAAAAGTTAGCAATATTATGTAAATCAGCCCTACAGATATATTCAATAAATTATTATATACTATTCTACAATAAAAGTACCTACACAAAATCTCTAATGAAGTTATTAATATAATTTTCAAAATGGCGGCGCATTTTCCTCGTTGTTGATAACACGAGCAATAGAAGAACTGGAATGACATCATACCGAATTACTTTTGTCTAATTCGAGAGCACTTACACTAGTCATTTGGCCGGTGGTAATTCAAAATAAGAGGAATCTGCCAAGATTTTTTCCATTGCACACGTAACTGCTATGATTGTTTGCAGTAAACTGTTATTAGTAGAAAAAGATTGTCGTAGGTACATTTAAATATT
Source organism: Cenopis cana (assembly GCA_951800055.1). Taxonomy (NCBI): domain Eukaryota; kingdom Metazoa; phylum Arthropoda; class Insecta; order Lepidoptera; family Tortricidae; genus Cenopis; species Cenopis cana. The sequence goes on along the minus strand of OX637477.1, from coordinate 21,161,350 downwards.
AGTCTATTCATTCAGCTAACAAAAACAAGGCATGTCATCATACTACTTGGCGCCTGATCCTAAGATTTGGCAAAGACAATAGTTAAACGAAAGCGGCTGTCATCTTCCAACTCTAGGGAGAAAAGAGGGAAAGAAGACCTTGATGGGGTATACTGGTTTCCTCCCATCGTTTTCTTTCACTTTTTGGTCCTGCTGTGATCCAGCAGTGTGCAGTGCATTAAAGAATATATAATTTTCAATAAAATACCTTTAACGTTGGACTGAGCGTTAGACGGTAGCAAGATAATGTTCACAGAGATTAATACTATTAATATTCAAACATTTATTCATGAGAACAAGCCAAGTGAGTAATAACAGATGATAAAGAAATAAGACGGTCCAGGCCGTTTACGAAATGAATTCAACTGAACATGACACCTGGTAAAGGTCGCGAGAGTCCGCTGGATACCGGTGGCGCAGGACCGGTCATTGTGGCACTCTTTGGGGGATGCCTATGTCCAGCAGTGAACGTCTATCCGCTGATATGATGATGATGAGCATGACACTGATTACCGCCAAAACTTCTGCTGAATCCACTCAGTAAAGACACGGTTTATGTACGGTACTTGTATGACTATCATGTGTCACATAAATGCTGAAATGATACACTCTGTGTGGCATGCGATGTTGCTCTTAATAGCGTATGAAAATATCATCTAAGCCAGTTTAAGCTTATTGCCAATAAAAAACTAAATAAACCCGCCAGATGAATCAAAAGGGACATTAAACTATCAATGGCATAGCTGGAAAGCAGAAAATAGTAATCGATGATGTTTGTTTATTAATACTAAGAATAAATGTATCTCAGATATTAATGACGACTCAATTCTCAACTCACTCAACTCAAAATATATATTTTTGATATGAGAACATATAAATATACCATAAGAAAATAACATGAAACTTGCACTAAAACGTTTAGTAAAGAAATGTGTAAGAAACCATGGAATTGATGATAAAAAAATATAATTATGTGTTTCAGATTTTAAATGCAATTAATAAAAATAAAGTTAACCCCCCAGTGCTTGACAAGTTGACACTGCCCAATAGTGAGCTTCTAATCTTAATTCATAGTAATAGAGACAAACAATTTAAGTACTTAAAGTATAAAAAATTTGATAGTGCACCCGAAAACAAGTCAAATGAACTAGATGTGGTACTAGCAGCTAAAGTCTTAATTTAAAGACATACAAAACTAAACAAGCGCATTGTAATAAACCGAAGCAAAAATATTAGAATAAATATAATATCTCATAGCAGGACCGTTTATTAGCGCAGATGACCAAAAACACTAAAAAGGTCATAAAACACTAAAGATTAGCAGGTGGATGAGACATTTTGGTTATGCGAGATAAAGTAACAAATATATCGTTCAACGTGCGCGTGAATAATCTTAGAGGAGATAAAAGTTTACCGAGACACGGGATGTAAGAAGATGTAGGGCTGCTGATACGGTATTTTTTTAGTGTTAAAAATGTGATTGCTGCAAAGATGAGGACGACGGTGAAGCGAGCAGAAAATGCCTATTCACTCGTGCTTTGAAGAGATCCAGGTTATAGGCACTGGTCCCACCAAGGGCGAGGAAGCGATTAGCTATCGGCGATTTTCTCGCTCAAGAAACGAACAAAAGATGTAGATCCCGTGGCGGTGTATTCCAAGTCCAAGTGACAGATACGATATATGCCATATCAACTCTGAAATACAGATGCCGGCAGGGAATTCCCGACCTTAGTAGTGCGCATTATAAAAGATGATGTAACGCTTGGTTCGAGTAAGAGGAATTTCAACCAGGCAAGGATAGTAGCCAGCCGTACGTCTGTATGTCCAATGAGACAAAGACTGCTATTCGTACCACTGGGTTTTCAAAAAACTTATGCACGTAATTTTATTTCATATTGAACAGTAGCTTTTTCGTAAAAGAAAACGTCGTTCGGAAACCAGTTTAAGCTCGACAAGGTCCAGTTTTCCCCCAGGTTGAAAAGTCAGGTGTTCCAAACCGACCGCAAAATTAAGTTGGTTTTAATGAGAACGATAAGAAAAATAGTAATATAATTCGGTAAAATATACGTAATAAAATAATAAATATTGTCACCTCAAGTTGATAGGTTAATGGGAAAATGGGAAGTCAAAAATTCTTCGAAACAAACACAAAATTTTGACGAAACAGACAGACGGACGCCCGAGTAACAGCAATAGGATCCCATATGGACCCTTCGGGTACGGAACCCTCAAAAATAGTATTTATACTATGGTTAGGTGTGCCGTGTCCACACGTTCAGCTATCGGAAACGTCGCGAGTGCATCCACCCACACGCTCCGTATTATTTCGGTTGACTTTCCACATACTAGTGAAATATGCGCGAGCATTGCGGCGCACAATTTATAAAGATTACCAACGTGGAATGTTTGGAAATGAAAATGAAATAAATTTACCGTCATAGAGAAATACAAGTAAATATTGAATAAACACACACAATAATGCTACACTTAGTTTACAATAAGATAGTAATAGATATACAATATACATAATAAAAAACCGGCTAAGTGCGTGTCTAACTTGGCAGATTTAGGTTTCCGCAAAATTAAGTTGCTTTTAATGGGAAATATAAGGAAGCGTCTAAAAAAAAATCTGATCAATATTTCATAGTATTTTTTCGTAAAATTTCGTACTAAAAACATTATCAACAAATTTCTAGTTCATAGGTCAATGGAATGTTAAAAAATTCTTCGGAAAATTGTGACAGACGATGGATGGACGTACACGTGAGTGACAGGAATAGGGTTCCGTTTGGAGACTTTGAGTACGGAACCCTAAAAAATGTGCCAAAAGGGTAAGCTCAGCTAAATTGTGTAAATTTCAGCGCTGAGGCGAGGTTACAGTGCTGATTTATAGTTAGACAAAGAATAATTTAGGCTATTTTTGTAGATTTGTTGTGCATTAACACTTATCTTATTCCCTCATCATGAGGTTTTTACTGGAAAGTACGACCTGTAACCTGGTCGCGTAGTTGATGATGCTGTAACCCTTACAAAGGTTACAGATACGAGTAGCACATACGAATTACTATATTCTTTCGATTGCATTTTACAAGTTTTCTTTGCATTGTATTTTTAATGTTACTTTTTCAAGTTTAGAAGTCTAAAACTATCGTAATTGGGTTCGTTCGTTGCTATAAATCTAGGAATGATAGAAATTCTTACAGCTGAGTTCAGATATATGGACATTGTGCACCGAGCAAGTTTAGTGAACGATATAAAGTTGCACAAATATTCTTGAACCTTTAGGAACTTATATACATTTATAGACTCTACAGTACATTGTATGTAGTACAGTGTCTTGTAAACGTAAATCTAGTATTAATAACTTGATAGCCCATCTTTCCATTATTAATAACATTTTTACTAAAATCACATAAATATTGGCATTAATCTCTTCACAAACCATTATAACGTTACAATCTGACATAATCTTTATACCTACCATCAAACGCCTTAACATTTCCTCGACCAAAAACACGTGTCGCATCTAAAACTTACGTGGACCTGTCACCGTACTAAGTTAAAACGTCGTAAGTCGGTACCGAAAGCGTGTAAACGGTATAAATATACAGCATTTGTAAAGTCAGAGTTAGAGAAAAAAAAACGCGATGCCACGTGCTTGCCGCAACGGAAACGTATCCCCCCCCCCCTCCCAGATTATGGCTATTTCTACATCGGCGGCGGAGACACTTCGAGTACACTTACTGGATGTGTGACTCCTGTATAGAGTTAAGAATTCAATAGAAGCGGCTAGAAACGGTTTCGTACGCACTTTGTGTGCTAATAACGATTTTTTTTACAACGGTGGCAATTTTGCCGTTTTGCGGCCTGTATCATGGCTGATACCGCAGTTTATGGACTGCGATTCTAGAAACATCACAAATAGGCACGATGCCTACCTTTTGTATGAATTCACAATATTTTTTTTATTAGAAAACAGAACATTAAATAACAATATTAACTTGAGGTAAGAGGAAGATAATCACTTATGGAAATAAAAAGGTACCTACGTTACATTTTAGAGCGTGTATAAGGTTGATCTAAATGTCATGTTATGTTACATGGTAAAAAATTACAGAGATCTACATAGCGTACCTAAGTTTGACATGGTAGTGTAAAATGAAGTATTTTTGTTTTATTTTTGTGTATATTAGCGGCTATTAACTAATTGAGTAAAAATTCGAAGGAAAGGAGGGGAAAACATAACATGACATATATTGCGTAGAGTGCTTACGTAATTAAACCTCCATTGTTACGTAACAGATTTTTTTCACAAATGTATGAAAATAATTAATCAGGCGTTACTCTGCGCAATTCCATGATAAATCCAACATATTCCTTTGCTATTCAATCATCTTTTTACCTATATTATTGGGTGTAGGTATCTCGTTATCACTCGTATGTGGTGTAGGCATCAGCGGAATAGCAAAAAGAATTTGGATTCAAATGTATGAAATTGGACAGGTCTATGAGTATGTAAGTCGCAGCTCGCGGCATGCGCCCGAGTGGCTCGGCGCATCCGGCGCGCGGACGAAAACAACCGCGCACGCGCATCGTGTAGCTTTGCGTATACAATATACGATTAAAGCTTATTAATAAAGGTATTTATACAATACAATACAATACAAATATTCTTTATATTATTATTTTTATCCTTTATTTTTATTATCTAAATATTTTTTATATTATTTATTTAAACTTTATTGCACATAACAAATGAGTACGAATGGCGTACTTAATGCCTAAAGGCATTCCCTACCAGTTAACCACAGGGCCAAACAGAAACTTGCAAAGGTATTAAGGTATAATAGTATATTAATGACATACAGGTTTCCCTTAGTCCAGGCACCAGTCTCCACCGCACAAGTTACATAGCTAAAGTATTGTTAATATTACTCTAAGAATATTTTTTGTACACTCATTGTATACTTTGTGGTGGAGTTAATAAACATTTTTTCATTTCATTTTCATTAATCAATGGCGGTGAAACACCCGGGTTCCTTAGAGCACAACCACGGATAGGATAGAGGGATGATGATACATTAAATCATTATTTAATTATATATTGCCCAGCAGTGGGACACTTTATGCTTAGAAATATGACAGATGCTTAGAATATATATATATATATATGTATATATATATTCAAACTAGAGCCTACTAAATCATGATGTAGACCATTATTTGATAGTGTAGTATAAAAAGTGACGATTTCAAATTTCAAGACAGTAAGATTTAAATAACAAAATCTATCGATTTCACCTAATGCGTAATGCGTGATGAAGTTCCTCTTTACTATACACCTACTTAATCTTTGTAAAACAACTGGTTAGACATCACTTTACCAAGAATACGCTCATTAAATTCGACTACACTCCGTAAAAATAAGAATAAGATCATAAAAGCAATAGTGGTCTGATCACTTAAGACATTATACATTACAATGAAGTTCTTACTTGTTTTGTACTTGCACATGGTGGTTACTCATCGTGGTGCGTAATGACTTCGGTATTTTTAATTAACATTTGTGGTCAAATACAATCGTTTAGGACCTAATTATACGTCATATTTAATACCACGATGGTAGCAAACAAGCACACAGAATCCGTAGGCGGTTACCGTAGTCTGTGAACGCCCTCCAGGATATCTCCTGTCATATCTTCGTCCCTAGGAGTCATGGAAAAAATCTTTGTAGCTAAAAGTTTTAGCAAATTTTGTGTTCTACAATATTGCCGAACTATGTTTAGCACTAAAATGAACTTTGACGACAGTACTAAGCAAAAATTGAAAAAAGTGTCAGATTTTCCAAGATGGCGGAGAAAGATATGGAGCTGCAGGGTCGATAATTTCGGGATACGATGACAAATATTGTCCTTTACGGCATATCAAAAACCCATAACAATCGGACCATAGTTAGGGTACCGGAACAACGATTTACTAAATGTACAACGAAAAAAATTGTATGGGCTGCACCTTTTCCGGTATAACATACTTACGGCTCAAATATAGGGGGTCTAGCAGGGTCTAAACCCTCTGATAACGTTGTCACCCCAACTGTTACATGATTTGCCGCTTGCACAGTTTAGAGACGCGTTTTCTAGTTCGGGGCCTAGACTACCTATATTATTTGATGAATAAGTCATCGTTCAATTATTGAGAATTTAACTAAAGAGTCATCGAGCGCATTGAAATAGCGTCCGAGTTTTAACTCTTACTTTATTTTTCACTTTCGTGTGTGGTCTATCTTAAAGAAAGAATATTTAAAGGACAGGACAATGATTCAGCGACACGAATATGCGTGAACTGGAACTCTAAATTGTGGGTTATTTTAGTCTACTTAGAAGGCGTAACCTAGGGTATTTATACAAATTAAGTATGCCTAATCAAGCAGAAATCACATTCCGATAGAGAACGTCCATACTACTATTCTATAATCCATAGTATTATTATTAATAAAAAGTATATCTGTCTGTTTTGCCTACCTCTTGATGCATAAACCGCTGAACCGATTTAGATAAAATTTGCTATGGAGATAGTTTGGGTCCCGGGAAAGGACAATCTTAAGGGGCAGATAGCGTATACGTAGAAGAGCAGTATATCTAAGTAAAAACCTGAAATAAAATAATAGCAATTGAATTGTATCGCGATGAATAAGTTCTCCGTGGACGAAGTTGCGGGCAAAAAAGCTTAGTACTTCATATTCAAGAATTTAACTTCGAACTAAAACTGACTCTAAAATGCCCATGGTTCTTATTAGTTCCCCGGTAAATTACGATTCAATACATGCGACGATTAATTCGATACATATATTTGCTGGACTGAACATGACCAACTTTGAAACCAAAATAGTCAATAGCACTTGTTTTGAGTGCCAAACGCGTCGTCTGTACATAAGGTGACTTCCTGATTTGTCGGTGCGGAGGCAGTACGATATGAGAAAAGTGTCAAATGTCAGTGTCAGCTGTCAGTCGACGCGATACCATTTTTTACTACGCCCCTGGATTTTGATCGTCGCCGCGTTGGTGAGCACACGTGCCCGGGGCGACGACGGGCAGAATCCATTTACCGTACAAAACCTTATCTACTGTCATGGCGTCGTTACCGAACAACGTCATTGAACACGTGACATTGTCGAAATCATCATAAATTTGATGGAAGCCATTTTTTTAAGAATTGAATTCTTTTAAGAAAGAATTGAAATGTAGGGGACATTTAAATGAGTGCTTCCTGACTGTCGCGGGATGGGTGGTAGCGGGACGATACGAAGGCAGTACTGGTCTGCTTCTGCGCATGATATTACTACTGCGCAAATGTAATACTGACAGTATCCTGTCAAGTGGGAATCTTTGCGACGTCAGTATGTTTACGTCAAAGAAGAAAATGTCACATATCGATCCCGCCCCGCCAAGTCAGGAAATCGCCTAAGCCCTAATGTGAGTTAAAATATACTGCGAGGTTTTATAGAGCGATAGAACCCGCACTTCCATGACCCGCTGTGTAATGACACTCGCATGCGATTCTCACACGTGTGTAATTAGGCTTAAAGTTGTTTTTTCAAAATCCGCAAGTAAATCCGACTCAAATAATTGTCAAATGAACAGTAATGATGTAGGTCCCATACGGCACCGCCTACGCGCATGCCGCGCGCGCAACCTGTTTAATTAAAATAAATTATCTCGACCGGCCGCGACATCTAAGAGCTATAATCAGGTGGAAGCGACAGCGGATTTAATGCGGGGGGTTCCGTGGAACTTTATTAGAAAAGTAACTGCCCACGCGGGTAAGAATGCGAAATACAAAGAACGTGTGCGTTGTATGTTGTATGATACAACGGCCTACGTCGATCCCAAACATCTATTATACATATACATTGAATATTGCTGAAAGCATATTTATTTTGTATGTTTAATAGAAACTGCAGAGAGCAGCATTTTTCAGAATTCAACCCCTTAAGGATTACAAATTTCTAAGTCGAATAAATCATTATCTATTGAACTCTGATAATTATAACTTTGTTTATTTTAAAGGAACTTTTAATGCAAAGAACCTCCTGTCCTGTCAGCGTTTTTCAAAACTCATATCTAAATTCAAACTTGGTTTGACTAGGACTGTAAGAATATTGAATTGAGGTTAACCCATCGAATACCTAGGTGCATTTGCACAAATCATTTTGGATACAAAGGGGGACTTAGGATCAGTTGCACCAACATACGAACACAGACCGGTCATCGTCAAATATGGCGCCGGCTGCTGTCATCCCATAGAAACTTGTCAAACTTTCCATACAATCAGATTTGACGAACACCGCTTACGATTACAGACGGTTTGGTGCAACTGGCACTTAATGTCATGAGGCATTATCTACGTGATAGACTAATCATGGAGCCAAACAAAACCAATCAGACATGTCCTCTAACGCCGTGAAAATAAAGTAGTGTTCAGATTTCTGTAAGCGTCTTGATTGCTCCGATGTATGTAATATATGTATGTATGACACTTTATTGCATATAAAAAGAACATTTACAAGAACAAAAATTACAAAATATAAAGTGCAACTTAAGGTTTTACGTATAAATAAAAATTAAATTAAAAGAATTCTACATAAATATATCATATAATAAAATAAATATAGTTTTATTTAATACTAAATTCTAATTAATCCTTTTTTTATCGTTTATTAAATAAATGAAAAATAAAATATACATATAACATTATAAAAACATGACTAAACTGACTATTACCTAACATAAAACTAAATATGTATTTACAAATAAAAATGTTTATATTAAAAATATGTACTTAACTTAAAGGCGAACTTAGGCTTAGGTGGGGCGATAGGTATATTTGACGGTGTTAGTCATGGGTTCATGGTTCACTTAATCCCACGCCAACGGAACTCCAATGATGTTTGTCTCTGTACATTAGTTTTTTACCGTAACTTGAAATAGAAGATACCCGCACATTATGGAGGCGATGTCCGACAATTTTGGAATTTTAACGTTCTGTCGCCATCTCGTTTCCGCCACAAACCTGTCGCGACAATGATTATCGACTATTTTATTTAATTGTTATTTACCTAGTTAACTGTTTAATTTGATAGCGATAGATGGCACCATTACAACGATTTTAATAACAGATTGCATAAATGGATGCACTCCGAACTAAATTCAAATATATGGTGTAAGATTGTTTATCTACACACATATCATAAATCCTCTAATATGCGTTCGGAAACCGTAGAAAATGACTCTCATTTCAACATTCAATGAATTTATGGCAATTTTCTTATCTGTGGCTAAGGCTACAGCAGTAATAAAATATTTCATTTTAATCTCATATATGATGTTAAAATATTACGTCAAACAAAACTGTCAAAATTTAAATGTCAAAGTTGACATGTCCCTATTCTAGTATCCCTGAAAATTCAAATTCAGTCGATGCGAAATGTCAGCTCGATGTTTTTTTAGTATATATCGCACGAAATTTGAGCTAGAACGACATGATCACATCAGAATAAGGACTCTTTACTTTTTAAAATAACATTCAGGTATCTGTTGCCAGTTCTGATTTCGATATTTCCGCAACCGTGCAAAAAAGGTTGTATTAACACAATTATTGTATTTATTTACTACGGTTTCTGAACCCATCTTAGAGTAATTATAATATGTGTGTAGATAAAGTAATGTATGCAACTGTACATAATTAGGCATTAAAACACTCGTGTGACCTTATTATGAAACTCGCCTTCGGCTCGTTTCATAAAACACACTCGTGTTTTAATGCTCCTCATTACGTACCAGTTGCATAAACTACTATTGTGTCATGTCATGAAATGTCCATTATATCAATAAATGACCATTTAAAGTCCAGTTTAACATCCTATGCGTAGCAGACGTTGAGTAGTAGATATAGAACAGTGGAATAATAGTACATTACTTAACAAGGGCGGTAAAACAAAGAATGTCTCAGATCGCAGGTATTTGACGCCCGAGCCGAAGGCAAGGGCGATAAATATGCGATCTGAGGCTTTCTTTATTACCGCCCGTGTTAAGTACAAAATTTTATGTCACCCCCTGGCCAGGAAGTGGGATTTCCCGCGCGCGGAGCGTGCGATAATTGCCGCTTTATGGCCAGGTGTGACATAAAGCCCTTTACCTATATTTTAATTGAATGTAAGTATATTCGATCTTTCTATTCACATTCAAAGTGAATGAAATAATGCGTTTCGTTTCATTTCAACGATCCGCGCCGTATCTATTTTTTTCTGCCTAATGCCTCCGATTTCACCTGTAGCTCTAGTATAAGTTTTTTCGAAACATTAACTAATTCGAACGCGTTTGCGTTTTGTCTCAAAATGTATGAAAGTGGTATGAAAACGTGAACAGCGCCTCTGGTGGTCACTAGTGGAAACTAAAACAGCGAGTATTAACATTTGTTGCTAACCTGAACGCGCGTATTTTAAACTCGGTGAGAGCGTTTACATACATTTTGAGACAAAACGCAAACGCGTTCGAATTAGTTAATGTTTCGAAAAAACATATACTAGAGCTACAGGAATTATATTACGTATGTTAAACAGGCTCAAAATTGTATCATAGTAGGTGTGTCTAGTATTTATTAGCCAATCATAAAAATGCATATATTATCGCCTGTTTTATCGTTTGATTGCGTGCAAATCCTTATTCAAAGTTTAATAGCATTGATATTCACGAACATTAACTTAAATTAGACGACACATAATTTATGTATAGTGCCCAATAAACATATAAATCTAGAATTCTAGAAGTATCTATGAGGCAGGTAGCAGTAAAGTTCGGGCACTATACTAGTACCTACGATTACTGTCTTGCTGTATTTATGATATTTTTCTTAATTATGTAACCGATAGAGTAAATTTTTTTACGCAAAACTGCGTACTTCATAAAGATTTTACAGTTGTTCTCCTAAGAATAAAATAGCAAAACTCTTCGTTATTTTGGCGCTAAAAGTGTAAAATCTTCAATCTTCAGCGGCAACTGTTTAAAATAGGTATCTAAGTACGAGACGTGCCGCTTTGATAAACATTTCCAGATTAAAAGGGATGTGTAAAGTGTCTCCGTTACCGAAATAGTCCGAGTAACATGTCATTTAGATGCGTTACGCCTGTCTTAACATCTATAGCTCCAAATATAGCAACTGAATGAACGACGGCAGTAGCATGCATAAACAATTCACATACTAATGCACATAATACGTATACAGAGTGTACGTAACAATGTACTGAAAACAGTTTTCAGCCCATTTTCCTAAGCTGAAAAACAGAACATTACTTATTTTAATTTTTGAAATAATCTAAAGGCCGTGTATTACCACTTTTGAGTTTTTAAAAACCATCTGAGACATAGAATATAGTGTCTTAAAATCTAAAAAATATATATGTGTTACATAAGGACCTTGTCTAGTCAAAATCGCAGTCAGTTACATGACCTGATGAATTTCACTCGATAGAAAAAAATCGCGAAGTTACCCCCTTTTGGAATGTATTTTCAATACTACGGCTATATTACTGATATTTAACGTTTTATTTTTGTACTCAATTAAAGATCGTAAATAGTTATAGACAAATTCGCAGGGTTTGCTTTGATAGAATGATTGGCTTAATGACTATAGCTAAATATTTACAAAACTGCGCGCAGAGCTTGCGTAGAGAGTGGGATGGTTAATTATAAACTCACGCGTGTTAGAGCGGGACATTTGCGTTGGGGATACCTCCCCTTAATCTCTTAGCATGTTACAGAAAAATAGCAATGTGAACTACGAAAAAAAAACAACATCTTATTTCAATTCACGATAAGAGTTTTGAAAGAGGGATGATTATGTAACATTTTAGAGCGTGCTTGCGTTTAACTAGCTAGGATGTAAGTTTTGGGTACGGTGTGACTTACACTCTGTATATTTTTATGAGATTTTGTGTAACTTCTTGAAATTTTGGGGCTATCAATTGACATTTTCTAGCTTCAAAAGTGACAGTTACCGATATTATTACGCTTTTACCTCGCAGGAAATTCCTAAATACTGAGCGAATTTCGTGTCTACGCAAACAAACTGTTATATGCAGTTTGGCGGGTTCTAGGCTAAGATTCTAAGTTTTTTTAGTAATAAATGATTTATTTATTTATTATTTAATTGAATAATAAAATCCATCAGAACATAATTATGGTTCAATGTAACATGAAAATACTGGCTGTGAATATATATTTAAAAAAAAAAACAAGAATATCGACGTTTTAACGTATAGAAGCGACACTTTCGTGTTGGCAACAATTTTAATTAATTTAGCTGGTTTATTGGCCAGGGCTGTCACCACTGCGTTAAATTAAAATTGATTTATTAGATGTTACAGGTCCTTATTGTATAAATATTGAATCGAGCGTCTCTTAAAGTACCAAATATATGAGGTAAAACTCAATTAAATAAAAGTATGGTTACAAATTATAGTTTCATGTCTTACGTAAATAAATAAATAAATATTAGTGGACAATCTTACACAAATCAACCTAGTCCCAAACTAAGCAAAGCTTGTACTATGGGTACTAAGCGACGATGTAAGTACACACTTAAATATAGATAAATAGATACTTAAATACATACAAAACATCCAAGACCATCCTACAACAGACAATCTCAAATACCTAATTCGGAAGGGAAATGTTTCTTTTCTCTTGGGATACCTACGCTTTCTAAATATAATACAAGTAAATACAATATTTAGATATGAATTTTCTTCACTATTATAACACCGTGCAATGTTAAGAACAGAAAATGTAAAAAAAAAACAACTGCGCAGGTTTTTTGTTTCACGGGAAATAAGCGATGGCATGATGATGACCACAGAGTTAAGAGTAAATATAGATACCTCAATATTTGGGTATGTATAATCAAAATTTGATAGGTACAGGGGTGTAGATAATGGGAGTCGTTATGTATTTTATAAAGTTTCTATGATAATATTTATTTAATTAAATTTTCATTTTTATACATTTTATGGTAACTTTTTAACTTTTTAAAATGTATTGTTATAATGTTATGGGTCAAAGACTCGAAATAAATGTTTTTTTTACTCCTTATTGCACAAAAGAAAACTTTAAAGTACAAAAGGCAGATTTAATGCCATGAGGCAATTATAATAGTACATTACTTACCAAGGGCGATAAAACCAAGAATGTCTCAGATCGCAGGTATTTTAGGCCCGAGCCGAAGGCAAGGGCGATAAATATGCGATCTGAGGCTTTCTTTATTATCGCCCGTGGTAAGTACAAAATTTTATGTCACCCCCTGCCAGGAAGTGGGTTTTTTCGCGCGCGGAGCGTGCAATAATGGCCACTTTATGGCTAGGTGTAACATAAAATATTTTTTGTTTTTACGTTGTATTTTTCTTATTTTTAACTTTTTTTCGGCCACATTTATTGATTTTACGCGTTATATTTACTCTAAGTCTGTGACGATGACACTATGCCACTTACCTTAGGCGATATAAGCGTCAATGTGGGCGAGGATTCCTGTGAAACAAACGATAAGTGTCCTGCTTTAATTGTTTTTTTTTTTTGTAACAAAAATATCGTCTGCGATAAAATGGCACGCCAAAGTCACAAATTCAATAAGGATGTATTAAGATACAATATTGTTTTTCTGCTTTAATGAATACGCCAAAGAAAATACCTACTATAAAATATTATATTTCAAGTAAACAATTAAGAATTAATTAATAATTGTATTTATTTTAGCTAAAAGGTATATTTTAGCTAATAGTTAAGCTGCATATATTTACTATGTCATAGCGATACTAGACCATTATTAAACATAATATTCAATTCAATAAAACTATTTTATAAATTGCGTCGAAAAAGGAACCAGAATATTTAACTGGTACTTTGATATAAGTAAATCAAAGGAATAAAAAAAAGTTTCAATGGCACGCATGGCATATTTATACGTGCCGTCAATAGAAAATGGAAATTATGTAAACAAATATGTCTGACTGACAATTCATTTGTTGTCTATGGATTAGTTATAAAATAGTGATGAGGAAAGTCTATAACAATAATTAAGCAATCCACTTGACACTCGAGAAATTATTTTATTGAATATTCATTGCGAGTATTTGTGGCTCTTAACTTCATGGCAGCAAATAAAAATAAATGGGCAATGAAAATTCATACCTAAGTAAATGGAAAATGATGAGAAGTGAGGTTATTTGTAATTGAATTTATAATGACATTAAACTTTTTCGATATACTGATATTCCCATCACTTAAACGAACTTTTTTTTCAATGACAATATAGATTCCTAGCATTTTTATGAGTAAAAAAAATTGACAAGCTATTGTCACATAATTAATCATTGCAAACGAAAATTGATTTTATTGAAATATGAAGAATTAAAAGATATTATAGCTTAAAATGAATGCAAATAGAAGGATTATGTCTATAAAATGTTGGTAAGACTGTGTTCGTTCTTTAAAAGTGCGTGATTGCGAAGTAATGAAGGTAAATTGGTCTGTTTACATCATTTCCATTTCCTATTGACGGCACGTATATATTTTATATCGAAATTGAGAGTAGTCATTACATCAATCCTTCAATTCCACAATTAAAAAAAAATCTTACAGGTTACGATGTAGTTATATTTAATCAAGTCGTGAAATTGCAGAAAATCGTAAGAGGCATTGTGAAAACTTTTTGTAACCGTGGCATCCGTAAATATATTTTCAAATTGATTTCCTTGCGGCGACAAAGCAGTGGTTAAATAACTACTGAACGGGAGACTGTGGTCAGTTTAAAGCCTTATTTACATGGTTTAAGAAATCGCATGCGATTTTCATTACACTGCATAGTTTGCCTGTTCTTGTCTCTACATCAGAGAAATATTACATAATGAATTGTTACTAATATTACAAGTGGAAGTCTCTTTTCTACCCTTTCATTCGAAAGAGATATCCGCCTGTAATATTAGTTACAATACAAGTCATTACGCATTAGGTCCCAGTAGCCCGATGCCCCATTACCCGTTATTGTAATGAAAATTGCAAGTCAATTAGGAGAGAATATGAACTAATTGATTAGGAACTACATCAACGAAAATGTGGCAATACAATATAGTCAGATATTCGTAATTTTAGTTACAGACGCATTTAATGTAGTATCAATACCATTTCCTACTGAAATTCCAACTTACCCCGTCCTCTTCCATCCGACAAATACTACGCAATACTAAAGCAATGCAAACTTATTACAAAATACTAAAATAATAGCGGAAGTATAAAGCAAAATAAAATAACTGCCAGCACTAGTAATATTATGATACTGCATTTTTCCTATTTTCTTTGAACTTATATGAAGACTAAACTTACTTACTTAAGACTTTGAATTTGATAAGAGTGTTGTCAATAATTGTGTCTAATATGCACAACCTTTAAGGTGCAATCTCTTAAAAACGTCCATTCTGTTAAGACGACAAAGTAAAGCCTTAATAAAAGCTCGTATTAAGCCGCTATTACTCAACTTTATGACTCAATGCACGGACTAGCCAAATCCCGGTTCACGGAAGAAAAGCGAAAGGCCACCGACAGGAAAATGTCGCATTATAACGATACCATCTTTTTGCATCCATATTTATTAACCCAGACAGATTCCTAAGAAGAATTCAGACGAAACTGCTCAATTATCGATTAACAAAAAACATCGTTCAACTAACGTCCGCAAACATAGCCTAATTATACCAGAAACAAGTATTAAACCAGTGTTTATTACAGCACGTCTAAACGCACCAAAATAATTATTTCAAACAAAGCACCACAAAAAAATTCAATGCTAGCAAAAACAAAATCGCATGCTCTCGAGTTGACGAGCAAAAAAAACCACTCTTCCTTTCTTAAATTATCCTGTCACGCTCACCTATAAAATGCAATTGGTTTAAAAATTCAAACTCAAAATTGGAACTCGTTAGAATAACGTATCGTAAATCCAAAGCGTTCGACCAGGCGGAACTGAATCTTATCATAACTGCATAGGAACTTATTTAACTGCATTTAAAGAGTGGTTGTTAGTCGGGTGTCAGGTTGCGCACACAATAGACGCTCGCGCATGTACCTGCGCGCAAGGTGACCCGCATGAAGGGCACGAGACTGCCCTTGCACACCGCACCCTCCCCGCGCTGCGTTTCTTGTATTCGCATGCGTTGTCCGACACGCCATTACTGAAATGACCAGCCGTAGGGAGGTTGTGGGGTGTTTACTTTCTATATTTATCGATGCAATAGGTAATTTTCATTGGGCTTATCTTAATATTCTGATTTGATTCTAGAAACTGTATAGAGTATACACATTCTTTACATATTTTTATTTCACGTTTTGACGATCTTAGTGTGAACTAATTAATATTTTTTTAAATAATAATTTGCTAATTGCTTCAATTAATATGATTATCTTTAAATGAAGTTGTAACGAAGAATTTAAAAATGCTTGTAAAAAAATGTGTTTGGTTTTATTAGTAAGTGTTCTATCATTAGGAACTATTAAACTTGGACATTTAGGTATCACTTAAAAATTTAGGATATTTTTATAACCCGATGATCAACCTCTAAGTCTAGACACAATATTTTTGACAACTGGTTGAAAGTTTACGCGGATGATATTGCAGGAAAATGCAAAGTAATTTATAAAACAAGTTTTGACAACAATATTAAGAGTCGTATGTCCGATGTTAAGGGTCCTTATAAGGTAAAAAATGCTCATCTATTAAGGCCATTTTCTGTTTATTTCACAAGTTTCTTGAAATTTTATCAATGTTACTATCTAGAACAGGACTATTGCGACCTAATGACATAAATTTTAAATATATTTGTTGCATTTTTCATTCAGATATTTCGTTTCAAACTTCACTCCAAATCCACAGTTTTCGAGCTAAAAACTGCTTTTATCTACACACATATCATAAATCCTCTAATATACTCGTGTGACCTTATTATGAAACTCGCCTTCGGCTCGTTTCATAAAACACACTCGTGTTTTAATGCCCCTCATTATGTACCAGTTGCATAAACTACTATTTTCCGCTTAAATTCTACTACACACAATAAAATCAATAAAGGGCAATGTTACTATCTAAAATTTTACTAATATCATCGTATCCTGTAATCGCTTTATTGGTATTATCAATACTTTTGTCACAATTTGAAATCAAAAAAATTTAAAACTTGTAAGGCCTCTTAAAAGGCTAATTGTGACAGAGGTACAGGTATTTTCTGTTATTATGTAGGTAATTTTTAACGTTCAATTCAATTCAATTAGTTTATTCATTTAACTTACAACATGACAGTAATACATTAAATCACCAAATCGTTGTAAAAATATTAGTCATACATATAGCAGCACTACTTATAGTAGATATAGGTAGGTACAGTTTGTCACAATTGTCATAAAATTTATACTCATCATCATCATCATCAGCCTATATACGTCCCACTGCTGGGCACAGGCCTCCTCTCATAGATGAGAGGGATTGGGCAGTAGTCCCCACGCTGGCCCAGAGCGGGTTGGGGACTTCACATACAACTTTGAATTTCTTCGCGGATGTATATGCAGGTTTCCTCACGATGTTTTCCTGTGTAAAATTTATATTAACGTTATTAATCGGCAATTATTTTATACCATAAAAATTAATAAGTGCCTAACTCATGTCACTGTCATTAAGAGGCCTTTATTGATTTTATTGTGTGTAGTAGAATTTAAGCGGAAAAAAGCAGTTTTTAGCTCGAAAACTGTGGATTTGGAGTGAAGTTTGAAACGAAATATCTGAATGAAAAATGCAACAAATATATTTAAAATTTATGTCATTAGGTCGCAATAGTCCTGTTCTAGATAGTAACATTGATAAAATTTCAAGAAACTTGTGAAATAAACAGAAAATGGCCTTAATAGATGAGCATTTTTTACCTTATAAGGACCCTTAATGTAACACAACTATACTTAAAAATAGATATTGTTAAGTACATACATCATTAAATACAACCTCGAAAGTTATAATACTTGTTAATTAGAAATGGCCATCCTTGCGACTTGATATGTCATAATACCTAGTAGCAACATCATTGAATGACATTAGCAACTTTGATTACATAAAATTGAAATCAGTTACGAAATCACTGAAGTATAAAATCATGTTAATGCGTATTACAAATGTATGATAATGACATTTGAAACGTCTGATTATTGAGATTCTCACGCATTCTATTTTTGACAGTTGTAAACAGGAAAGTCAATTAGCGAAACTGATTACAAATACAATTTTACGCTAATGTTTTTATGTAGCTCTATTACGTTAAGTAGGTGTCGTTTTATATACTAGTTATCATATTAATAAATTTAAGAACATTATATTTGATAGGACCTGTGATCTAAGGAGCTTTGAATAATGGGTTGCAGTTAGATCTCACTTCTTTTAGCGAACCGTTTACCTACGCATTTATTTCATTTTATTTATGTGTTTGATGGAGTTTTAATTTACATGCATACTTTATTTGTGATTGCAATGAACAAAAGTATTTCAAATGTTTTTTGCCAAACAATTTAATAAAATGTCGGAAAAATGCTGTTCTAATTCCCAACTTCCTTACGACCGAATTCACCGTAGGTACAGTCAAATACAACTTGCTCAAAAATATGTCCCATAGCTCTTATGTCGGTGAATTAAGGTTTTAGTACCATATTTATGAGAGAATACACTCGATACATATTTTTGCACTTGACTGTACAGACTCTAGTTTATTTTACGGTCGATTAATTTTGAAGGCAACATGTATAGTACTTTTAACCCATGAGCCATTGTTGTAGTTGTGACACATACGAACACATAGACAACATGAACACACAGCTCCTACACTGACGCACACGTAGAAAATGTGCACGTATAGCTCAACACACAACAATGGCTCACCCGTGCTCGTGAGACAAAAGCACTCACTGTACTATCGACATCGATATTTTGCAACACTCGACATCCCTAGGGCTGTCAAAATTCGCAAAGTCTGACAGCGGAGCTCGAAGCGACAGGTGCTGTTCCGACCTAACACGAATCATACCGAAATTAGGACGGCAAAAAGCTAATTATTAGCCGCGTACGGGCATCGATACGGACGACGTAAGGGGCGCAATTTAATACCTTTGGTTAAATCAAAGGCTAAAATCAATTCCATTTAATTACACGCGGTGCGGTATGCGATGCGAGGTTAGCAACGTCGACCCAGGTCAGTTTTTGGATGGGTGACTGCTTTGGGAGGCACGTCAAACCGTTGATCCCGGCTGCTGTCTATGATAGCAGTCGTTAAGCCAAGTTAGATGCCTTCGGGCGGTCTAAGAACTTCTAACAGTCAAGTTTCCCACATTTGACAAGCCTAATCCCTAAAAGGCCGAGTTTCCCCTCGAGTTGGAAGGTCAGATTAAAGAGAGGTACCACATTCACAAGATTGTGGTAAAGGTAGGGTACCACATTGTCGGTTGTCAATAAGGAAGCTCCCGACCGCTAGTCTAGACTTTTTTCTTTACGATGTAGATATGGCATTCTTTGTCAATGAGTGCAAACTACTAATAAATACGAAATCGAATGAAAATAAAACTGAAAGTTAAATGGCCGGTATTAATTCGAGTAATTTCGGCGGAAATGCCTGTGACTCACAGGATCTTGTGAGCAGATCGCGGGCTTATTCAGAAGCGTGAGAGGATAATGTCAGAGGACGCTATTCTACAGTAACATTTGCTAGCTTGTGATATCGCCAAACATCTCCATGGAAATGATTCTAACATCCCTTTTCAGATGAAACGTTGTAGAAATGAAATAAGCAATAGTACTTAAAGCGAAAGGAGCATAAAATAATAACACTTTTAAAATTCGTAGAGATTAGTTGACTTTTCGGGACCATTTCCTTATAATCACTCATCGTCAACTATATCTAGTTTGATTCAGTTTACCAACTAATTATAAAACACCGCATAAAACTGGATTTTTAAAGTCGCCCTTCAATTTGAAAGTAACCCCGGTTACCCGCACAGTAACAGACTCAAAGTTATTTGTTGCCTGTAACTACCATCCCTTCTGCGGCATTTAAAAACTATCCTTTATCTATTTTTTACAACCGTGATTGCAACAATTATAATTAATGACACGAACCGTGGCTTCGTGAAAACAAAACTTCCTTCCAGTCCCTCCCTGTGCCATTCACAATGCTAACAACAACGCCTCAGACGTTCGCCATCAATCATATGAGTTCAGACTTATACTAGAACTAGTATAAGTCTGAACTCATATAACGCAGCAGTTATTATACCACCAAAGAAGCATGCAGCCTACCCGAAGGAAAGGAGACACCGTAGCCTATGCACGCTTTGCAATTGCAGGGGTTCTAGCATGACTATTAGCCACGACCTGACATGAGACGAGAATATCTTTCCTACTCTGTTTAATTTAACCTGCGAAAGATAGGAAGGAGATCTCGAAGAACGAAACCATCGCTGTAACTTGAATACATGCCAGACAACCATGCCTGTTTTCATCTGCCAAGAAATTCGAATGTACGAATATATGTGAAGTCCCCAACATGCACTGGGCTAGCGTGGACTACTACTGTAGACTACTGCCCAGTGCCCAATCCCTATCATCAATGAGAGGGAAGCCTATCCCCAGCAGTGGGACGTATAAAATAATGAAAGACAAAGGATACCGCCGCGCCGTGTCGTGTACTACGCGCCTGTGTAGCAGTCTCCAGAACAATATTTAAGTTTTTATTTATGTAAATAGTTGACCGAGTAAAACGAGGTCTCTGTTTTAGCTTCGACAAAAATGCTTTCGTATGTCCGGCCGGATTTTTGTATGTCCTCCTCTACAGGTCGCATTTATCAACCGATTTTCGTGAAATTTTGTGAGCAGGTTCGGTAACTATATAGAATTTTTTTGTCGAGTCACTTTTTGGAAATTCAAAAAAACAAACATTGTATCAATGATTTCGTGTTTTTCTGCGGCCGTTTATTCCTCTACAGGTCGCATTTCTCAACCGATTCTCGTGAAATTTTGTGAGCAGGTTCCATGGCTACATATAATTTATTTGTATAGTAAATTTTTGTAAATTTTTAAAAAAAATTTTTAAGTCGTTGGCTGATCTCCTCTACAGGTCGCATTTATCAACCGATTTTCGTGAAATTTTGCGAGCAGGTTTGGTAACTATATAGAATTTTTTTGTCGAGTCACTTTTTTGAAATTCGAATAAACAAACTTTATATCAATGATTTCGTATTTTTCTGCGGCCGTTTTTTCCTCTACACGTCGCATTTCTCAACCAATTCTCGTGAAGTTTTGTGAGCAGGTTTTATGATTACATAGAATTTTATAGGCAAGTAAATTTTTGTAAATTTTTTATTTTTTTATTTTATTGATTGGTTTGTTCTCCTCTACAGGTCGCATTTATTAACCGATTTTCGTGAAATTTTGTGAGCAGGTGCGGTAATTCTATAGAATTTTATTGTCGAGTCACTTTTTCAAAATTTAAAAAAACAATTTTTTTATCTATTATTTTGTGTTTCTGCGGCCGAATTTCGATTTGTTCACCTCTAAGGGTCGCATTTCACAACAGATTCTCGTGAAGTATTGTGAGCACGTTCTTTGATTACATCGAATATTTTTGTCGAGTAATCTAAAAAAAATTCTATGGTTTGTCCTCCTCTACAGCAGCGGTCGGCAACAGGCGGCCCGCGAGCCCCTTCCGTGCGGCCCGCGAGCCTCCCTGGCTTTATTGTTTGTAAAGGTAAAATTTGAAATTCTTAACATCGTGAAAGCGTCTGTATCGCCAACCACGAATATTTTCACAGTTGGTCAGGACGAGATATGTGTTTGTAAGTATATTTTACAATTAAATCTATCTAAATTTTTTTTCAAAAATTTCGCGCTCGCCGGGTTTGCGTTAGACAGTATGAAGTATTTTCCACACCTGCATCTTAATGTTCAAAAAATTTCGCGCTCGCTGCGCTCGCGTTTGCGTCTACATGACCTGATGCGTATGAAGTATTTTCCAGACCTCCATAATAATATTCGCAAAATTTCGCGCTCGCTACGCTCGCGTTCAACGAGATTTGTTATGACTTGTTGCGTATGAAGTATTTGCCGCATTTGAATCAGTGTTCTAAAAATTTCGCGCTCGCGTTTACATGTACATAACTTGATGCGTATGCGTATGAAGTATTTTCCGCACCTGCATCATAATGTTCGAAAAATTTCGCGCTCGCTACGCTCGCATTTTCATCTAGATGTGTTATGACTTGATGCGTATGAAGTATTTGCCGCATCTGCATCAGTGTTCGAAAAATTTCGTGCTCGCGTTTTCATCTAGGTGTGTTATGACTTTATGACCCGTCCCCCCCTTAAAGTTTCTATATCTGCTATTCTATATGCTTGCATTGATCGAATGAATCGCGAAATTACGACGCGGTTGAAATGCGAATTATCTGGGTTTGGTAAGGAAACTAGCTGGTTTATCTGTGAAAAGTCGGTTTTTTCGTCTTTCTCGTTTTTTACGTAAAAAGGGGTGCGAAGTTTTACTACGTTACTGTCGCGTACGGCGTACCAATTTGTTTCGAGTTGATATCAACAGACAGTGATCATTATTATCATCTGCGGCCCGCGAAGATTTTTTTAGCTAGGTACTATGTGGCCCGTGGGTGCTAAAAGGTTGCCGACCCCTGCTCTACAGGTTCGATATCTAACATAGTTTTGGAAATAAAAAAAACACTCACGAGGTCTACAGCTCACAGAGCCACTAGTTAAATACCTCCGCTCAATCTTGTTCTAAACACCTCTACGTTAAGTCTAATGTTCTGTACTGTGTTCTTGTTGAGCTGTATGTATATTTGTATTCTATAAATGAAATTCAGTTTTTTTTAATCAAAACTGGGATTGCTCTTAGCCAGCATCTAGCCAGGGGGCAAAGATGACGCCGACGATGAGCTCACATAGTAGATGCCTATTCAATCGTGCCTTATAAAGGTCTAGGTTATATGAACACTAAACTACTCTTACGCAAGCTCGAAAACACTAGGTACGTAATTTTTCGGAGTCAGGCTTAGCTGATTTTTCGGAGTATGGGTGAGTGGTGAGGTGTGAGGTGAGGTGAAGTTGTGAATATCATAGCTGGCATACATCACAGCGGGCGAGGCCGGAAGCGACCCAGTTCCATGTCCGCCTTTCAATCAGGCACTGAAAGAGTGCGGGAGCCAGTTGACGCTTTCAGTGTTTAGCGCAATTGAAGGTTTTCCAGTGGGAAATATTTACTATGGCCTTGCCTCGCACACGCGTATACAGGGTGGATTTTCTGTTTGGGTCAGTGAGGGCAACTACCTGATCCCATGCTGCTACGCTAAAATGGTCTTAGAAGACCTTCCCTCGATTTGAAATTAATTAAGATTGGCGTTTACAGATTTTGGAAAAAACATACAGGGTGCGAGAAAAAGGTCATTTTTGATAAACTTTTTTTTTGATGCCAATCGATCCCATTCCTATCCAGGATCAAAAGCTTGTATAGGACCAAAAAAAAATTTCCGGCTAGAAAAGCCACAAATCAAGAAAAACTTTTCCCATACAATTTGTATGAAAACGTCGTAACGAGCTTTACAGAAAGCGAGACGAACTGACGGCCCGTCCACCAGCAGCCGTAAGGTATAACTACGTCAGTGGGGTGTTAACCTGCCCAAAGTGCGCTCGTACCTTTGTTAAAAAGATAGGGTAAGTACGTGACTACGTGAGCCACTTGCGAGCGCACCAGAGAGCTGACCAACCTAATACTCGTACCTGAACCAGATCACACAGTTGCTGCAGCGGAAAACGGCT
Organism: Cenopis cana; assembly: GCA_951800055.1. Taxonomy (NCBI): domain Eukaryota; kingdom Metazoa; phylum Arthropoda; class Insecta; order Lepidoptera; family Tortricidae; genus Cenopis; species Cenopis cana. The sequence goes on along the minus strand of OX637477.1, from coordinate 21,137,368 downwards.
ATGAGAATATCATAACTAAAGGGTCTACTGATCATAGACACTTGTGAACGTTTTTTCGTGCTTTGTCAACTAGTTATTTTGCCATGGGATCATGCTGGTTGAAATTCCACTTACTCGAACCAAGCGCTTTTCATCATCGTTTATAATGCGCACCGCTAAGGTTTGGGATTCCCTGCCAGCACCTGGACCTCTTTAAAGCACGAGTGAATAGGGATCTTCTGGGTGAGCTCGCTTCACCGTCAGCCTCAACTTTGCCTCCGCTAGATGCTGACAAGAGCAATCCCATTTTTAATAAAAGATCTGAGATTTCCCTCATCTTCCAAGCCCGAAGATTCTCAACGACACATCTATTTATTAAAAAAAGTCCTTCCGTGATCTAGTTGATTTACTACTAAGGTATTCGGAGATTTAGACGTGCACAGGATAGTCATTATAGCGAAATAGGTCATAAACAGATTTTTCTACACACATATCATAAATCCTCTAATATGCGTTCGGAAACCGTAGAAAATGACTCTCATTTCAACATTCAATGAATTTATGGCAATTTTCTTATCTGTGGCTAAGGCTACAGCAGTAATAAAATATTTCATTTTAATCTCATATATGATGTTAAAATATTACGTCAAACAAAAACTGTCAAAATTTAAATGTCAAAGTTGACATGTCCCTATTCTAGTATCACTGAAAATTCAAATTCAGTCGATGCGAAATGTCAGCTCGATGTTTTTTTAGTATATATCGCGCGAAATTTGAGCTAGAACGACATGATCACATCAGAATAAGGACTCTTTACTTTTTAAAATAACATTCAGGTATCGGTTGCCAGTTCTGATTTCGATATTTCCGCAACCGTGCAAAAAAGGTTGTATTAACACAATTATTGTATTTATTTACTACGGTTTCTGAACCCATCTTAGAGTAATTATAATATGTGTGTAGATAAAGTAATGTATGCAACTGTACATAATTAGGCATTAAAACACTCGTGTGACCTTATTATGAAACTCGCCTTCGGCTCGTTTCATAAAACACACTCGTGTTTTAATGCCCCTCATTATGTACCAGTTTCATAAACTACTATTAGGTTCGCTCGCATCTTTCCTGTGGATACATCAAAAGTTAACTTAGTGTCCTAAGGACCAAGGGGTTGGCTTTGAAACCTAATTTCTTTGCAAAAACTATAAGCCGGAAAATATAAATATCTTCGATGCCCATTGTTCTAATAACTATACATCATTTTGCAGGTGTTATTAGATACTCCTCATAAAACAATGCCTTCGGAATTTAAATAAGGAACGTCAGAATTGGGTTTGTTTTATGATAACAACCGTGCAAAGTTCAAAATGCACGGACGGCAGGTGCGCTCGCGCCGCGCCGTGGATAAATCACTTTTTGCAGCCTCGACTAATCAGTTTTCGTATTGTGTTATACTTATTTTTACTAATATTATAGAGGTAATGTTTGTGTATATGTAGGTATGTCACTAATTTCCAAGAGCTGGCGAGTGGCGACTTCTTCGCTCAACGTATTTAGCATTGCGATACAGCGTGGAAATGCCGCAAGTATCCTTGGTACAGTGCCTCAGGGATCTGTTTTAGGTTTAATATTAAATAAGATCGTTATTTTTTTTCTTTTTAACTTCACAATTATTATTTCAACTCCCGTATATAAACTAGTGGCTTCTGTGAGCTGTAGATATCGCGGGCATTAATAAAGGCCTATATTTACATTGGCAAGAACTTGTATGCAAGTTTCTTTACATTGCGTGTAACCGTTAGTATATAATCTCCTTGGGATTCACTAAAACTTACTAATAATAAGTATTTTTTTTGCTCAGTGCATAACATCATTCGGACATCCGGAAATCCGGGAATAAGAAGTACTCAACCCATTGGGCCAGTGTGAGGAGTTGAGAACTATAGCTCATCCCTCTTTTTTAGAGAGAGAGAGGCCTGGTGGAGAGGTTGAGCTGAACTAACGGTCACTGTATAAGAAAGAAGTTAACTAGAATTAAAATAAACTCAAACCAGGAATGGGTGTTTCTTTTAAAATTGGTTTCACTCCACGCACATACATACACGTTCCATAGAAACTACACTTTAGTTACGAACATAAAACGTACTACCAACGCACGCCAAAATTACCCCGGCGGTGTTTAAAGGCCTACACATCCTCACCCCTTACCCCTCAGAGTGGCAGTTAATCGTAAAAGTTACCCTATTAAACGTTTACAGCCTTCTAAAACTTTACGCGGTGTTAGTGCTGCACTCGCGCAATACCGAAACGACGTATAAACACATAACATTGAGTATGGTACCGCTTTTGTGACCCTGAAGTTTCGGTAGCGGTAAAAAACGCGGTATAAAGCATATGGAATATTTGGTTGGGATAATAATATGTGGAGCTGAATTATTGTTTTAGTGGCGTGGGTTACTGGGAAGCGGTGTTCTGAATTTAAATGCTTTGCGCAGGTTGGTAGGTTATTTGAACGTTGGTTAATGGATGGGTACTAGAACCTAAGGGAATAAGTATACTCGTATATCGAGTAGATCAGAGATTATAATTCGGAAAAAAAAAACATAGAACCTACAGCAAAAGCCCACCGTGCAATAATTTTCCGAAAAATATATAAAATGCCTGAAGGAAATCCATTCACTTATATTTTTCCAAACTATAATGTGAAGAAACATTTTGTGTGTTGCCTTTTCTAACATAAATTGCTAAATCGATTGTCATGAAATGTATTATTCTGAATTAAGGTTAGTTTGTTCGAAATGTTTAAAAGTTTGTATGAGAGTAGGTACGATTCATACATTCTAAAAAGTTCCGGGCATAGCTAAATGTTAACATATAAATAAATACCTACTTCAACGATTGAATTTTAGTTTTTACGGCGTCATGTCCTCACTATTATTATGGAACTATAACAGTAAAAACAACTTACATATAGAAGAAACTTGCATAAATTGTAGTGTATGCGAAGTCCCCATACCGGACTGGCCTAACCTAGGGACTATAAATCTCGGTCCTTCTCTACCATGAAATATGTAATGCCTTTGCTGAGTAGTGCGACGTATATAAGGCTGATTATGATGATCATGCTCTTAACACATTTATAATATTACCTTCGCATTGAACCTTAATACCTTATGGTAAATTCCCTCCAATCAGCCCGCGGTCAAACAAAATCAGTTATAAATTCAATTCGTAATCTAAAAACAGGTACTCATCGCGCCAATTAACTTTCAAACCGTTCGGACCAATAAAAATCAGGTAAATAACACTAATTAAACGATACCGAATTTCTGGTACCGACACTTATCTCAACTCTAGAGGTTTATTTTTATTAGCGGTATCCTAAAAATTGTTTAGGAATTGGTGTTATAACTGGCTGTAAAGTCCCTTAAGTCAAAAAAGCGTAAGTTACCGGGCTGTTGAACCTTTTTCATCCTTATGGTTTAAAAATACATAATAACTAAACCGACCAACGAATAAGGCCTTAACTTGTTCTAAACTTGAATATTTAGAACTCGTTCTACAGTTGATAGGGTTGAAAACTAAGTTAAAACGGTTGTGTTTTTAAGCGCCCGGTGTGTATATACGTCGTTTTTGCGATGGGAGGGTTAAATCGGGAGCCAAGGACGCCCGGTTGGCAATGTGACCCATTGCGCTACATTTGTTACGTGAATTTTGAGTTGAGAGTCGGCTATTGTTTGATAAGCGGAGTTGTTAAAGTTTATGTTGTAAATGGTACCTTACCTACTTAGTTTCTCAGCATTATTAGTTGCTAAATTACACAAGATGATAACAATCATGATGATCATTATTGTCAATTCTCTTTAGTATGTGACTACATATTTTCGATATAAACATAGTCGTTTTTGGTTGTGTCGATTCCACCATCAAACTGGAATAGTAAACTAGTGCCTACGCCAAATCTTGGGATTAGTAAGCGGACTCCAGGCATCCTTCAGGATGCAACTGCACTGGGATAACGCTAGGAGGTTGATGATAAAGATGATATCATTCTTGTGATTAGATATTAATTAATATAACCTTAGATACTTAACATTAAATAATGTGTTATTCTAAATCATTACTGAAGAGATTTTTATTTTTATTTAACGGAATTAATAGCAGGTACTAATGGTAACTTTAATTATACCATGATGACACAATATGTACCTATATAAAATCATCTTAATACTTAAAATAAAATCTCATCAATGATACCGAAAAAGTAAAATAAAATAATGATTTCCGCTACACTGCTTCAAAATAAAATGTCCCAACTCGCCTCTACCTGCTCAAGAGTCAAAAATCAAAGCCGTCTCAAGAAATAAAACGTCACAAAACAATCCCCAAGAATAAATATAATCCCCATTAGTACACTTCGCGAACGACCCCTATTTACTCTGTCTCGCTTGCACCCCGACAAAAAACTAGTACCTACGCGAGACGCGCAATCCGTTGCATTCCATACCCTGTATTAAACACAATTAAAAGATGCACTCGATCTTATTAAATAGAACTCTATCCGAATGCAGTAAGAATCAAATGAGTCGTGCTCCTAAAGCGGCTTATTTTTTTTCTCGCCAAGTGCGAAGGGTCCGGGCAATTCGGCCGGCCCTGATACCCGTAAATAACAATAACAACTCGGTTCGGATTTTCGAACGCATTCGGCGATTATGTATGACACACGATTTAGAACCGAGAAAGATTTAAATTTTAACATTAAGAACCGGTTTTTTTTTTCAGTAGTCGAAAGGCATATGGCCAGTATCTAATGCTTGCTAATCTTTTAAATCGAATCACATGCAATCGATACTTATAATGCAACCTTACAATAACTCCTAAACTACGACGCAATTAGCGAAATAATTATTTGAATCTAATTGAATCAACTTAATTGTTTTGTTTGTATAATTAAAATTGTGGTTACGTGTTTAATAGGCAGATAGTAAACTATGTAACGAATAAACAGATGGTAATCTTCCATCGAACATTTTTAGAGACACAAATCCATTACGATAATTAGGTAATTTATTTACCCGAACAAAAATAATGTCAACATAAACCGATCTTACCTTATTTCGACAATTTCAAATGAGATCTTCGGTGTAGCGTTAAGAGATGAAAAAATAGAAATGTAGAAACTAGGGATGCACTAAGTATCTATTTGATTATTTTCGATATGAATAGTGGTTTTCGGTTGTATCATTTGGAGCAAATTTAGACGAGATTATTGAATTTTTTTTCGTTTAACCTTTTATTAAGCTCTATTTTTTTTTGGTGGAATCCGGCTTTATTTACGAGCATTAATTCGATGACTTATAGGTAATAGTTATAATAGATTATCTAATAATAAGTAATTAATCCAATTTTTTTTTTTGCCTTCACAGGCATTGACTCCTTCATTTGTACTCAGTTTTTATGTGCAAGAAAGTTTAAGTTTTAAATAAATAAATAGAAATATTATAATACGATAAACAATAATTTCAGAAAGTTTTCTTTACTGTGTAAGAATAAATGTACAGATATTAAACATAAAACGATGGTTTCATATGAGGAGTGGAATTATCTACCGACTATCTTTTCTTCAGACCCATATAACTTGGATCTTTTCAAGAAGAGAGTGGAAAATCACTATCCAGGTATAGTTCGTACAAAACTGTAAGGCCAAGTGCTGTAAAATTAACGCAAGCAAAAATCTACCTTACAGTCAGTGATCTAAGTCTAGTTTTGCTTGCGTTCCTTTGACAGAATTTAGCCTTAGAGTTGTGTCCGAACTTTACACACACATGTAACACCCTCGGCCTCATCATCACTTAGACACAGGTGAGATAGAGGTAAAATGCTTAACCTATTCTATAGATATAAATGTACATTAAATAATTTTATTTCATTCTTTAAATTTCGGTAAATAGAAATCCTTTGCGCATCACTAGCGCGCAACAGTTTTGCGCGGGCGCAACGGATCCATAACTACTTGAACTCTACTCGGCTAATGGTCGGCATTTACATAAAAACGCGATAATATCCACAATTGCTGTCGTGGAAATATACACGACACCCGTTTCTGTGATAATAACGGTACTTTTTTACAGATAGATTGAAATGTGTATGCCGGTAATTAAAAATACTTTGTATATTACTTTTCGCATAAAACAAATCCGTTAGATCAAATGTTTTGACATAGTCTAACAGTAGCTCTAGTATTATAAGTTTTTTCGAAACATTAACTAATTCGAACGCGTTTGCGTTTTGTCTCAAAGTGTATGAAAACGTGAACAGTAGCTCTAGTATAAGTTTTTTCGAAACATTAACTAATTCGAACGCGTTTGCGTTTTGTCTCAAAATGTATGAAAATGCTCTCACCGAGTTTGAAATACGCGCGTTCATCGGTTAGCAACAAATGTTATAATCGCTGTTTTAGTTGCCACTAGTGACCACCAGAGGCGCTGTTCACGTTTTCATATCACTTTCATACATTTTGAGACAAAACGCAAACGCGTTCGAATTAGTTAATGTTTCGAAAAAACTTATACTAGAGCTACAGCGCCTCTGGTTGTCACTAGTTGAAACTAAAACAGCGAGTATAACATTAGTTGCTAACCGATGAACGCGCGTATTTCAAACTCGGTGAGAGCGTTTTCATACATTTTGAGACAAAACGCAAACGCGTTCGAATTAGTTAATGTTTCGAAAAAACTTATACTAGAGCTACAATGCATCTGAACTTTGAAGTTGTAGTTGTCACGTGTTTGGATAGACATTGTACACTATACAGTATAAGTACCTAGTATAACTGCGCTGTATGGAGAATTCATTTAAAAATTTTCACTTATAGGTGGGTACTTATAGGTAGGTAGGTATTTCCATTGGATGATGGGATGATGATATGGTTCTTAAATTAATAAACTTGTCAATAAGATTGATATGTTCCTATAGGTAGTTTAGTTGTATTGCAATCGCTATAATCTCTATGGCAAGAATGTAGGTGTCAAGGCATTTTTGAGTGTGTATTTTTGCAGCTGACTGCACTTATCACACAGATATTTTTATGGAAACATGTGACATCCAAATATCAATAATGATAATTTCACAGCATGCGTCTAACATACAGTACTTAAAAACAGGTACATTAGAATTGCGATCAGTAACGGGATATTTACGATACATGCATAAAATAAATATAATATCCCATTACTAATCTTAATTCGGAATGGTAATGACTATGTATGTTTGAAATCTTATATATTTTTATCATATAATATAATAAGGTACCATACGTTACATACTTCATCTTACAATGATCGTCATGCTCTATTGCTCAATGTAGCCAGTATCACGGAAATACCGAGGTGATTCAAACAGTAATGTAATTGGAAACATTGAATATTTTACTCGCTTATCTCGAATGGGTAATCGATGATGGCGTCATCTGGCCATAGACTAACATTTTTGGTACCTACAATTGACATATTGAACTTTTTAACATAGGCGATAAATTAAGTCATAATGTACAGCCAAATTCATAAATATATTTTATTTCCTATAAATTTTATTAAGATTCTAAAATGGGTATTTCGGCAACCTCAGGCCCTTAATAATTAAGTGATATTCACATATACGTAGGTATGTAGGTTTTTGATTACTCCGTGCATATTTACGAACTTGACTCCACCTAAGTAGTTTAAGTTCACAATTTTGTTAATGGTAAAGTATTTATTTAAAAAGCAAAAAAGAAACTGAGTATTTGCTATTTTTTTGCAACTATAAAAAAAGTTGAAAGGAATCGAGGAAACTTAATATAAGTATATTTTAAAGTGCGATAGACCTCTAAATGCGTACGACACCTCATGAAGCTTGATTTAATTTCACGTAAACACAAAAATAAATATAATAAGTATCTAAACAGCGACATGAACTAATGACACTGTCCACGCACTATTAAAAAAGTACAGTTACTTATAGTTGTAGCTTCTTTACATAATTAGAAGTTTCTAAGAACAAAATAATTGCTTGTTAATGCGAAACGTTTTATGTTTCATATAAATCTGTGCTCGCTTCCGGCGCTTTATCAATTCTGTTTTAATTAAAAAAAAGTAAGTTTACGAACTAGCTGCATTAGCATACTGGCCGTGCATTATTGAGATTACGCTTTACATAAGCAGACTAGTTCGTATTGAATTCGACCAGTTTTTGTTTTATTGTTCCATCCTAGATTCTTACGCTTTCTTTATTGCCCTGGCTAATAAACTTATCCTTGTTTCATTTTAATATTTTGTTTAGGTACATAGCTGTCATACAATTAGTCAATTTATCCTGATGATTAATTTACTTTTAAACTAAAAAAAATGTATAACATTAAGGAACTTATAAGACTTATTTTAATGTTACGATTAAATTTTTAACCTATTGGCATAGCCTCTTCAGCCACACGATGAAACAAAACAGCATCCCAATTCCCAAAGATCAATTCATTCAAATAATAAAACTAAAATTCACTTCCAAAGTCGTAAACGCGTCCCTCAAAACGGTTTAACCTAAAATTGTAACAAAAACTGTAACTCAAAAAGGTTTTTTTTTCTGTCGGGAGCAATGCTGGCCGCATAGACAATGGCTGCCATTATGGCGGACAGTGCGCCTCATTACCGGGTTTTTGCGTTTGAATTTGGAACAGGCATTGTTCGGGCGCGTCTACCTGTGTGTGTGCATTTAAATTGACCGTTAAATTGGGATGTGTGCGGAAAGATAACCTAAAGTTTTATTTTAATTAATATTAGTGCATGTTGTTACGGGAAGTTACTTCACTTTCGGGAACCAGCGCCAGCTTTTAGTGTGTTGTTAGGCACGTCTCCTGGACCCCGAAACTGCCGGGAGACAATCTCTGTAAGGTCGGTCTCCCGAGTAATGACGTCATGAAAATTCAATAATCAATAATCGTTAGTACTATAAACTTAAAATATCAGGTGCATATATTCAACAAAAAATACCTAAGGTACTTAAAGCTGATACAAAAAATAACAATAGCCCAGCATCCAGATAACCCTAAGCCTTTACAACCATTATAATACGTCGCGTTAAAAAATAATGCCGCATTAAATCCTCACACACACATACAGTGTAATAAGATAAATTAATATAACATATATAAATTCGGCCGGGTCGTTTTTTTGGTGTCAATTAAAAATTACCGCCCCGCAGGTACTCAACAATGCTGACCCACGAAGTTAACCAATTGAAATACGCCTCAACTTCGCAGGGATGCATAGATACTTACGATTTTTTTCTCTTGAGAGGGACGAGTGAAGATTTTGTCTCTGTCTAGTTGCATTTGAAACGTGTTCGATTAGAAAAACAATCGTTTTGGTGCTTCGTTCAGTGTTGGAAACCAGTATGGTAATATTATTTTGTGGAAAGTTTTTAGATAGCCTATCATTGAGATTTTACATAATAATGTGCCTATGACTGAGATATCAAGTCAATAAGAACGTAAAATGGTAACTTAATTTATTTATTTGATTACGAGGCTATTTAAATTTTACTATCGCTTCTCTACTGAAGTCTATCTACATATATAAAATATATATATATATATATATATATATATATATATATATATATATATATATATATATATTAACTCGTTTTTTTTCAGCCGAATTTGAAATGAAGATATTTTAAGAAGTATACTTCATTAGTTTTTCAAAACCTATGCAATAAGCACAGTAGGTACAACGTCGTGTATAATTGTATCAGAAGTTATAGGTAGATTGAGTAATAATGGGGCATAAAGTTTTAGGATTTTAACTCAACTCAGATAGCTGCCTTTAGCTTCTTCGGTAATCAATAATCTTTAATATGTTTCTTTAGCGGATGCGTCCGCTAGCGAAAATCTCAATTCACCATCACCATTCATTTTCTCACCTGTGGTGTTGAATGTTTCAATTTTCACTTTGATTAAAAAATTGATCAATAATCTTATCTTTGATTCTCTAGGTTCCGTCCATTATTTCTCAACAACATATCCAATCAGTCACTCAACCAGGTTTAAAATTAAGTCACAAAAATCCTTAGGGTGCCTTTCCATCAGAGCTGTGCTGTGCTATGTTGCTACATCCACCAATCATATTCATTGGTTCACATAGCACAGCACTGGTGGAAACGGAAAGCTATCACGTCTTCGCAGCATAGCTGCATAGCATAGCTCTGGTGGGATAGCAGCCTTAATCGGAAATCACGTAACATGTATCCAAAGTCATACGTCTCCCGCGGGTACCTGGCATACGAAAGCAATTAGCGCCGGTACCTGCGCCTGCGCATGTGTGCGTGTGTGTGAGTCTGTTAGTGCGAGAGTGTGCGCGACACTTGCGCAAACACTCGCGTCCCCACAGATAAATCTTCTAATGGAATTTGGGAGTTGCAACGTTATTCGGTGCATTAAATTACTTTAGGTTTAGGTACTACTTCGGTTTTTAACCCACGATACGCAACAGAAAAAAACCGGCCAAGTGCGAGTCGGACTCGCGCAAGAAGGGTTCCGTCCCATTATCTTTGAAAACGGCAAAATAACCCGTTTGTTGTATGGGAGCCCCCTTAAATATTTATTTTATTCTGCTTTTTAGTATTTGTTGTTATAGCGGCAACAGAAATACATCATCTGTGAAAATTTCAACTGTCTAGCTATCACGGTTTTTGAGATACAGCCTGGTGACAGACGGACAGACAGACAGACAGACGGACAGAGGAGCCTTAGTCCCGTTTTACCGTTTGGGTACAGAACCCTTAAAAGGGTGTTATAAGTTCTACACATACTTGAATTTAAACTTTCGTGAGACATGTTATAACTTTATTTTACTAAACGGTTAAAACTCACGTATTAATTGTCACTTCGGGCGACATGTTTCGAACTCTTCGGGAGTCCCGAAGAGTTCGAAACATGTCGCCCGAAGTGACAATTAATACGTGAGTTTTAACCGTTTAGTAAAATATAGTTCTACACATATACGTGTGTCTGTGTGTCTGTGGCATCGTAGCTCCCAAACGGATGAACTGATTTGAGTGCGGTTTTTTAATCGAAAATCTTGACGGCGGAGACGGTTTTTAAGTATCTTTTGTGTCGGATTTCTAATTCATTAATTTAATCAAGGCAAGGCAAAGCTTTTAAAAATTACCGAAATAGACTTAATTTTAAAATAAGTCCAAAAAATCTCAAATACCTATGGAACTAGGTTAGGCGCTTAATACTTCACATCAATATCTTTCAATTCAACACCTCTATACAATCCTATTCAAACGTTAACTTATAACACAACAGGCATTCTATAATGCCAGTCAAATTGACCAAAAGGAAAGTGCGCACAGCATGAGCAGGGCAAAAAATCGGTCGATGCAAAAAATCAAAACAGAAGCATGCCGCTTGCCGGTACTGACGGGACATATGGCCGTCGTAATGGGCAATTAAAATGTCTAAACAATTTTTTGACCGCCACAAGTCTTGAGGACAGAAGTCAACATAAGTATCAGTACTTTATTTACCGTCTGGACTAAACATCATATCGTAATAATATTGCTGGATGCTGTGCGGATATCGGAATTATCGGGGACAAAGAAAAAGAAGCAAGTTTCCGAGTTCTACTGCAAGGGAAGAATGAGTAGTCCATTAAGAATCTTATAATACCTAATGTTAAGTCCGCTTTTTGTACGATAAATTTTACTTTTGTGCCTCTCTTGTGAGGTTGAAGTTTAAAGTACGTCAGGCGCCATCTATCGCAAATTGGACCAAAATTTTAACAGCCGTTCGGATTCAAAAATGTTAAACTAATTAGAAAGTAAGGTTCTACCTCTAATATCGCGCCGCGCCACCCGCGGCGAACAAACGCTCAAATATCCACAGTTGCAATTACCGCCCTTACCCGAAAAATTTATGCGAATCCAAATAACAGGGCGCCAACATTGATTTACGATCGTTATTCTTAGAAAAACACAGGTAAAAACTTACTTGTTTTAATCGCGTGATTCATTTATAGAGTACCTAATACACGTGATGACTAGACGCGAAAAAAATCGTAAGACTTATTGACCAAGGCCGTACTGGTACTGGTACTGGCTGTTTGAATACGCGCCGTGGCTTGCGGCAATTAAAAATAATTAGGAACAAGATGGCTTCTTGGAAGGACCAGCGGTACATTTACATACGATCTAAGTATACGCGATTAGGGGCACTAGTGATTGAAAAGGGTAAACGGCCAGTATTAATTTCGAGTTATTTGGGGCTCTAAAGTTTTTATTTATTTTCGTCGGCCGTACTTAACGTTCTTAGGGAACAGGTTATTGTGTTCATCGTAATATTGAATGAATATATGTAGATACAATTGCAATGTATTTTCAACGGTGTTATGTTGAGATGATACTACGTTACCAAATTGTGTTGTTTAAATTAAAACCATACTACCTATACATATTACTGATATTTAATCAACACACTCTTCATAGATTATTATGCATTTAGAGATGGTCGCAGGCGTGAGGAACTTGAGTTTTAATACTAGGAGGTGCATTTATTTGTGTTTTTTAATATCATTATCATCTACTACAATACAATTTCAATTCGTTTATTTCATATTATAGCTCACAATCATGGCACCACAGAGATTCTAATGGCATTACACGCAAAATTATTGCTATGCAACTATGAGATTGTTAAGACATCTATTAATTTGTAGATTAAGGCGATACGGTGATAGGTGATTGATTAAAAGAGACGCGCGTATGTTTTTCGTTCACGACAAAACGGGATGCAACACTCTCCGGGAATAGAGACAAATCTCGATAAATATCTGACTGTGTGCAGATTTATTAAATTTCCTCTTGTCAGTACCTAGATGAGGTAAAATACCATCATATTAACTTAATCGTGTCTTTTAATAATGCGTTGTTTTAGTAGGCTGAGTAAAAAAGGAAAACATATGCTCAACTTTGGATTTCTTTTCTATAGAGAAAATTTTAAGCAATTATGTTTCGGTTATTGTCAGTACCACACTCATATAGTCAAGAATTATATATCTGAAAATCAGTCCCTATTGTTTCCTCGTCTATGGAGAACAGCGTTTCAAAGTTTCTAAATTTCTCAGTGTAGCGCGTGTCCCATTTACACGTGCAAGAAAGCACACAATATGGACTACATTCCGATATTTGATAGATCGATTGAACTTGTTAACCTCCGTATCCCGAAAATTAATTAAACATGCAAACAATTTTCGCATGTACGTAAATGACACTTAAAACTTCGCTTTGTAGGCATATTTCTAAACCTCCAGTTAGTTCCCTTGGGATAAAACGGGCCATTTCTTTTTTCTCTGCGCCGCGTCAGTCGGCCAGTAGGTCGGGAGCTCGGGTGGCTGCATTCTCGCAATTTTAAACTGGTCCTTCATTCTCTGTATATGCGCTGAATTTTCCTCTTACACCCTCCCATTGCTAAACGCCCTAACTCTATCCATTTGCTACCGAATTCTAGGCTATACCTCTAGCATTATAAGATATAATTTTACTAGTATCGTGTAGTAATTATGACATTTGATGTGTAAATAAATCGTAGTAAATTTCCTGGTAAAATGACGTTGTAAATTGGATTGCGTAAAAATGTATCAAAGAAACGTGAGAATTTAAAATGCACTTCGCACTTAATCGTGAATCATCTCTTGTCTGCCTCAGCCTGTTTTTACGTAAAAACAATGACGCATTTTATTTTCTCCCTCAAAACTCACCGCGTTGAGTACATTGGCAAATGGCAAGTCATAGCCAGGGGGGTCGCACTCTTTCAGTTCGCCGCGCCGCTGCAAGTATATCCGTAGGTACCATTCAGTGGCTGCCGCGCATTGCTATCGGACGGTCGCATCGTCGCGTCATTCGCTTTGTGTGGTCAAAGTTTGTTATTTACCTATTAAAACTTGGTGTTGTAAATTGGAATTTGTGAACAGTGGGACTTCTGTACGTAGTACTATTTCTCATTCTGTGTCATAGCTTGAATGTGACTCTTCTTCCCTCTAGTCGAAACCTGACGACTTAAGGTACAAACACACTAGACCGTTCCGTGTCCGGGCCGGCCCGTTTTCTAGTACAAGAAATCGACGGCCGTCGCGCGTCCTGTATTAGAAAACGGTCTAGTGGGTTTGTACCTTTAGGGTTGCAATCACCATAGGTCGCTAGGCTGCCGTGCTTGCCAACAGACAAATTTTCTGCCTGCCTGAAAGAGCCTTGAGCCTATCCACAAACATCGATAATCCCTTCACCCTTGGCTACACTCGTTGCTCATCGGCCCACAATTATAGCGTGCATCCCACTGCACACAGGTCTAGACTAGATCAAAGCTTCTCAGACGTCTTTCATGTGCAAACTTGCACAAATCGTTGGGTACACGAGGCTTTGATCGTGGTGCAAGAAATAGCATTGTTTTGTTCTTGTTCGACCGAGCGCTCTTTTGTTTTGCTCGATGCATTGTAGGTCATTTTAACGCATACAGGTTGAATTGAAACAGAATGGTGCGAATCTTATATTTACCGTGGACGCGCACGTCCACGATAAAATCTATGGTTTCATTCTTTAATAGATAATAGGGTATAGACTTTAGACTAATTATTAATGAAACTATAGAGTTTTATATAAAGGCGACCAATGAGGGATTTTCCTGTAAACAGGCAATCGGTTAGTCTTAAGGGGAGGTATCCCCAACGCAAATGTCCCGCTCTAACACGCGTGAGTTTACAATTGACCATCCCGCTCTCTACGCAAGCTCTGCACGCAGTTTTGTAAATATTTAGCTATAGTCATTAAGCCAATCACTTTATCAAAGCAAACCCTGCGAATTTGTCTATAACTATTTACGATCTTTAATTGAGTACAAAAATTAAATGTTAAAAATCAGTAATATAGCCGTAGTATTGAAAAAACATTCCAAAAAGGGGTAACTTCGCGATTTTTTTCTATCGAGTGAAATTCATCAAGTCATGTAACTGACTGCGATTTTGACTAGACAATATCCTTATGTAACACATATATTTTTTTTAGATTTTAAGACACTATATTCTATGTCTCAAATGGTTTTTAAAAACTCAAAAGTGGTAATACACGGCCTTAATACAAACATATCTAATCAAATACGTTGATATTTTTAACCGATTTCGAGTTATATTATAACAAAACGCTAGAAAGGTTTCTATATGTGGCATCTGGCCTAGTGTGGACCTGCTAAGCTGATAGTCCTGGGTTTTAATCCCGGAAAGGCAAGAATGAAACGTAAACATGGATATTTGTTTTTATATGTATGTACATATGTACGTAAACAGTGCTTACTAAGCACTTCGTTATACATAATAACAGGTTAAAATAAAACTATATGTCACACAAGATTCAAGTGCGAAGGCAAAAATTAACTGATACCTATATAAGGTATTTCTTCCCGCCAATCGTTGAGGATTATTTATTACCGGTCTATTTATGGTATCATTATAATTCTCTTCCTCCAAACCAACTCTTTTCAAACAATAACAACACAGTTCACTTAATTCAAAACGCAATACAACAAACATAATGCTTTTACACTGGTTGGCATAATCGGCACTTTTTCTTATTGAGCATTACGCAGTACACAATATAATGTGTCAAGCAGTACAATACCTATCATTTTATTTTTCACAACCTGTGGCATAGGTACGTAATTGTAAATTTTAGGTAATTGACAACATTTCATATTTTTAACTACTTTATTTTATGAACTAGTTAGAAAATAGGTAAAAATTTAAGCCACCCGTATTTTTTCTTTTTCAATTTAACTCATTATTTCATACAAAAAAACACGTTGAAAAGTAGGTCATTCCAAAAGGGCGTAAGTAAAATATGACGTCATCTTCCCAACAAGAATCCAGAGCCACTCCAGAGCAGCGATTGTCTGTACTCTGTACTAAGGTCTCCCTGAATACAGCAAGGAAGATGACGTCAACTTTCGGTTTACAGTAATTTGCGATTTTTTCCAAAATTAACGGAGAAAAAAATCTAAAAAAATGTTTTTTGTGTACTTCACACGTTTTTACCGAAATGGTTTTCGAATTAAGACTTTTGGAAATTATGAAATATTGTCAATTGAGTCCAATTACTGTCAAGTGAATCGTATGATTTTCTGCCACCCACTTAAATAATAAAATAAAGTTTTAAAAATATACGGTTACCAGCGGCTTTTTCTCTTAAACATATAGGTACTAGGTGTGCAATCGGCGCGGGTCGCAGACGCACTCATCCTGAGGAAAAACTCCCGACGAGTTCGAAACATGTCGCCCGAAGTGACAATTAATACGTGAGTTTTAACCGTTTAGTAAAATAAAGTTATAACATGTCTCACGAAAGTTTAAATTCAAATATAGGTACTTACTAACTATAAGGTCAACCAATTTAATTTCTGGGCCACTTTGTACCTCATCACAGTGAAATTAATATGAGACCTCTAGCGGCTTTCATATTGATTTTCACTGTCACAAGATACGACGTGGCTCAGTAATAAAATTGGTTGACTGTACTAGTGATGTGCCGAGGACAACAACGGCCAGCAACGTTACGACAGTAGTATTTACAGACAAAACTGCCTTCTCAGATTTAAACATGGTCAAAGGCAATGTACTGTAAGTATATGTAGATTGTGTCATTATATTTTTTACGCACAATCTGAATGCTTTAGCGGCAAACCGACTGTGAAGCGGCTAATACGTCGCATTAAGGCTGGGTTCGCTCATGCATTGATACTTGTTTGTTTGTAATGCTATACATACATTTTTAGCTATTGAATTATAAAGCTTCTTAGTCTTGCAACTACCGGTTTTTATGTGACCAATCGGCAACCATATGGAACGGGAATAATTTTTAAACCAGCGAGCGAAGCGAGAAGTAAATTTTTAATTTTATAAAAGTAGACTAACTTTTTTTAAATTAAAAATGGGATTGCTCTTCTCCAGTAAGTTTAACTAGGGGACAAAGATGAGGCCGACGATGAAGCGAGCTCACCTAAAAGATGCCTATTCACTCGTGCCTTAGAGAGGTTTAGGTTATATGAATTCGGAAATACAGACACCGGCGTTTGTATGTATTTATGTATAATGTACATACATTTAATTTAAGTATAAGTCGAGAACCTATCGTTGACCGGCGGGGTAATGCACGTAACGATATGTACTACCGTTGGTACGTATTTAATGTCAGTTTTAGTATGGGATTTGACATTTAAATCTATCGTACTTACGGCCGAAAACGTTACGTGATTACCGCGCGGAACGTGAAATTTCAAAAATGAACGTTTAAATTCGAAGATGAGCCAAAAACTTGGTGGTATTATGACATGAGATTGATATTGTTAAGAATTAGGTCATTGTCGAGTATTGGACAGTTTACCCTTTTCTCGTCAGTTCAGTGACCGTGCGTTGCTCTCACACATTAATTTCCGCGAAATGTTGCCATTGAAATTCACACATTTTCATGCCACTCGCGGCATTTTAAAATGCTTATCCCGACTTCAGTAGCGTTTGTACTTTCAAATAGAGTGCGTTAACCTTCAGTTCTGACATTTATAAAACCATCATAACTACCCTAAACCAGTTAAAGTTGTACCCCCAATTACGTGTAGTTGTTATGGAATGAGAGGTCAGGTTAATTGGACCTGTAGTCAACACAGGTTTTGAATCGCAAAGTACATTTGGGAGTCAAAATGATTTAGAGAGTTTCAGAGTTCAAGGGTTCATCTGAAGTATGTAAATTGGTTGTGATTGTTTGTGTGGAAGTTCATGAAAAGTATCGCGTGTCCATTAGACCTCAAATTATGTATAATGTATGTCGGTTATTTTTGCCTCTGTCTATCTTTATTAATCAATTGACCAATACTACCTCAACTGAAGTTGCTTTAAAAGCATATTATGGTTATATATTTCCCCTACTTTCGTACGGAATAATATTCTAGGGAAATTCAGTAAATGTGCAATCCACTTTTGTTCTCCAAAAAAAATGTCTGAGAACCATATATAGGCTTAAAAATATTGACTCTTTAAGAACTGTATTTATAGAGAAATAAATTCTAACATTGACATGCACATATACTTATTAGAAATTTGTGTATTTGTTAAGGAACACCCTGAATATTTTATCAAAAAAAGTGACTGTAAAAAAAATCTACGATCACAGTTCAAGTATGATTTGTGTACAGTTCGGCCGACCAGCTATGTACCTTCGTCACTGGGATAAAGATATACAACCATTTACCAGAATGCATTAAATTACTAGAGGGTCCCAAATTCAAAAACAAACTTAGACAATGGCTATTACTCAAATGTTTTTATAACTTAAACGAATATTTTTGTATAAAACATTAGTACTTCTTTATTTTTGTAAAAATCATTAGTAGTACTGTAAATGTTAGGTATTTATATTGTACGTCCGAAATGGGCAAGGTGTTGAAACCAATTGTATGAAATGACATCCTATTAATGTACACGCTTATTGACAATAAACGTTTATCTTATCTTATCTTATCTAATATATAATTGCTTGTTTTATTAAGAGAACAGTGTGTTTTAAAGAGTTTTGTATTATGTTGCAGCTGCATAAAACAAGATACACTACACAAACAACGACTAAATTAAGTACAGTGGGCCAACGAAAATTTAGAGCCCTTTAGTACTTTGTCAAATTAAAGAGGTTTCAAATTTTATGACGTTTGAGTCTAAATATTTCTTAGATTTCGATGTGACAAGATTCTAAGTATGCTCAACATTTTCATGGGCTGACTGTACATATTTAATCGTAATTAGAGAAACAAATTGGACAACAAACGTTAATCGACTTTCCATTATATAGACCCATAGTGCTTAGGTAACTCAGACGGTGCCTGAGCGGTGTGTGGCGCAAGAGGGTAGAAGTCAAAGATAACAGATAGCGGATTTAACTGAATAAACGGCAGGAACTGGAGTTAAATTGCAATTTTACGACCCGTTTCTTTTTAACATTCACACATCCGATGCACCGACGATTATTTAAATACCTCTCAACGTTAATAATAAAACCCGTATGTATGTTCATCACACGTACTACCCCAGTTCCAAGAACATCTCACCAGTTTACCAAAAAAATTGCTCAAATATTGGTTGTTATTCATAATGTTTCACCTCACCTCGGGTGAACCAAGGTAAGATAGACCCCTGATTATGCGTTGTTATTTTGAATCGCGGCGTCAGGATATACTAGAGGTGAGCGGTGAGGTGTAGTGATGTGACATAAGTTGTGAATGGCAACCCTGTTTTATGCCAGTAACGTGACAGAAATGTAATGCGACTGCCATGTTTGTTTAGGATGCCGATAGTTGGGGTATTTATTTACTCTAATTATATCCCCTTGTATTACTTACTATTATACTCGTCTTGGGACGTATTACGTTATGTCAACCACCATAACTTACATTTCTAACTAGGCTTTTTAGTGTGGGTAGACTGAGAAAATTTCTTCCTCAATAATTTATAATTTGATGTAAAATTCTATGAAATTTTAACAATAAATTATTTAAATATGAAAATATTGCGTAGCGTCGTCGTCGTGGCATAGGTAAATAATGTTAGTATATTTGGTTTAAAATTCTATATGCCGCAGGCTTATTTAACAGTGTACTTTTTGTATGAATATAAGGAGTGTATTTTTACATGACTGCACAAAAAGGAGTTTAATGTTTTCAGGGATTATGTGTGTCTTTACGCATTTTTGTTAGTAGCTTGAGCCGCGCCAACAGAAAGGAATAGCGATAGCAATTTAAATAACATAACAAATACCAGTTTATCGTATGGTACAGTAAAAAATATTCTTAAGTTATCAGGGCGAAAATAAATAGCGGGCAAATGCTACTTTTGTACTCTCAGGTAGGGTTTGAATCTGTAATGGTGTTTTTATTCGCTTATAAGATGTGAGGGATAATGACATATTTGTGTTAATATCGTAGTGTACATACGCTCTTTTTCAAATTCCGTTGCTTGTAATATAAGAAGTTGGTCTAAATGCAGTGCCTGCGGCGTTACTATAGCTCTGTTGTAGCTTTTATATATGGCGTTTAGAAGCAGAAATCGTTTCTAATACGCTAAAACGAACCTTGAAATCGATGCCATAAGAATCAAATATGTAATATGTGTTCCGTGGCTTTAGTAACCTTGTGCACTTTGCAAAAAACCTGGATTATTTAATTTGGGTGCAAAATCGGTGAAGCGAAGTGGAATGGTGATTGCGGTTTAGATCAATAGGTATAACCAATTTTTACGTACGATAATTATCTTGTAGTATAATTACAAAGGTCATGAAATCATTTTTAAAGTGTTACGTATACAGACTATTAAGACAGTTTAAGAGTATGAATGCCGTTTGAGTGACGTGTAATTGTATGATACATAGTTAGTTCATGATGATTATTACTGTTTGACTTTGATTATTTATATATTTTTGAACGCTCGAACCTAGCAATCCTTACAAAAGTAAATCTTTAGAAAGCTTCCTACATATAAACTTAAATTTACCATAAGTTCTCGTGAAAACTTCCCATATAATTTAAGAATATCATCATCCTCATCATCCTCCTAGCGTTATCCCAGTACAGTTGCATCCTGAAGGATGCCTGGGGTCCGCTACCTAATCCCAAGATTTGGCGTAGGCACTAGTTTTTACGAAAGTGACTACCATCTGACCTTTCAACCCCGAGCCGAGGGGAAACTAGACCTTATTGGGATTAGGCTTTGTCAAGTGAGTGGGCAACTTGACTGTTAGAAGTTCTCAAGCCGCCCGAAGGCCTCCAACTTGGCTTAACGACTGAGCTGCCAAAGACAGCAACCGGGATCAACGGCTTAACGTGCCTTCCAAAGCACGGGAGCGCTCAGTTAGTAACCACTCAAAGCGGTCACCCATCCAAGTCCTGACCGCTGCCCACGTTGCTTAACCTTAGATACCGCAAGCGGTACGCAGGCGCCGCTGGGCCACGAGCGCTCTTATATAATTTAAGAATATATGCACTCAAAAATGAGTGTGATTGAAATTTACCTTCACTCCGTATGGAACTGAGGAGCCCGATCTGTTTAGTTGGAAAGAATCAAAAGGCTCATAATTAATCAAAACCGACCCATTTTAAAACTGCAAGCTAATCCGCAGAATAAATTTTCCGCACAAGCAGGTCAAGACAGTACAACTCACTAACAAGTGTCAAGATAAAAATGGAGACGCAGAAACCCTCGTGCTGAAGTGCGCCACTGAGCCGACCCAGTTTCGTACAAAGCCTGGGGTTATTCACCCTTCATCCTTTACCTCACCTCACCTCGAAAGAACCAGTGTAATCTGATCACTGAATACGCGTCGCCGTTACGAATCCCGGCGTCAATGGGGTGAGAGATGAGGTGAAGCGCAGTTGCGAATAGCACAGCTGCTCAGCCTAGACTGGCTTAGTATACGGTGACCCTATTTGCTTAGCATTGAGTGATGCTTACGTAGTAAAAGCAATTTGTGTTTCTCTTAGCTGTGTCGTTTCGGTGCCAGTAGATATGGAAAAGTTAAGGATACAGTAATCATCGAATTTAGAGTTGTCTTCTTGTCGATGTAGTATTTTATTTTTTATTTTATGTCTCTCCTACTCCAGCCCTTTGTCTTCGTGGATGACACACACTATACGTACGGCGTACGGACGTCCATGTCCATATGCTACGATGCTCGTTTACTATTGTACAGTCAACCAATTTGATTTATGGGCCACTTCGTACCTTGTCACAATGACATTGATATGAGATCTCTAGCAGCTTTCATATAGATACCTATTCACTGTGACAAGGTACAAAGTGGCCCGGAAATCAAATTGGTTGACTGTACGGTCTTTTTTGCTATCATCGTACGTGGTGTGAAATAAATTTCAACAATAACATATCCTTACAATTTTTTTACAAAAATATTCACGCACCTAATGACCCATGCAACGCAACAGGTCTACTAAACTCCTTTGCATTGAAATGGCTTAAGTCTATTCATAATTTCGTACACATTATACCGTCACAGAACCCCAAAGAGAAAAAGCTAAAAAAACATTGTTCAAAAGTTGCATGACATACTGACTTCGAGATGTAGATGACTTATATTCACAAGTCACTTGTCGGGCATCCAGTTTAGGTCTGACCTAGTCTGATAACGTTTAGTTGTTAGGAACATTGATGTCAAGCTTTATTACGGGTTAAAAAAGAGTTGAGGTCGCTGTAAGTAATGCTATTTAACTACAACTTGTGCCACCTCACCTCTTAGTTCACCCCTTAGTAGGTATATTATGAACATTATGATTCTACGTTTTGTAATAACGAGGAGGAGATAATTGGGAATATTGTATGTTGACAATCATAAACGTAAATTATTCTTACTGACGTAACACAATACAAAAAACAAAATCAGCCTTAACTCATTTTTACTATTTCAATGATTTTTAAATTCCATACATGTATGTGATCGAGTTTAATCATACACTGTATGACTGTTAAAAATATGATCTATAATAAACATAGGTATGATCTGTGAGTTTAACCGTTAGCAAAATACATGGTCTGCGAGGTCAATCTATAAGGCGCTCGTTTGTCTTATGCGTCAAACGCATGCGTTCCATATAAATACGTTGCGTCAAACGCATGCGTTCCATATAAATACGTTGCGTCAAACGCATGCGTTCCATATAAATACGTTGCGTCAAACGCATGCGTTCCATATAAATACGTTGCGTCAAACGCATGCGTTCCATATAAATACGTTGCGTCAAACGGATTGCGTTGAATGGATTTGTATGGAAAAGCATGCGTTTGACGCATAAGACGAACGAGCGCCTAAAGCGGCAATTACACTTCGTCGTTCGCCGCATGCTGCATGCGGCGACCGCAAAAGTGTAAAGAACACGTTAGTCGGCCGCATTCGGCGATCGACAGCTGCCTAGTCGCCGTAGTAGGCAGACAGACTAGTGTAAAGACGACGTTCGTTGGCCTAAGTAGTTTAAAATTAATTCGGCGACCGCATAAGGTGAACGACGAAGTCTCCTCGCTCCGCTACCCGCTAAAGTCCAGACCGCGCCTCACTGTTTCGTCTCATAGTCAAGTCGTGAATACGTTCAAATCGATCGACAAAAAACCTCACAGTCCACATGTCTAGTTACACGTGCATGCGATCGCGTCGGGTAGCGTATTCTCACGTCCGGCGACATTCGCACAAAGAGCACGTGATTTATCGCGCGACCCGAATCGCCCCCGCCCTTCGACACGGCACTGCCGGTGCGGACGGCGGCTTTGACATTGCATTGCAGTAGGATGATTGCGTGAGTTTTTAGACAAGCATAAGGTTAATTAATAATTTGAAGGAAGGAAGCGTCCTTTACGAAGAAAGAAATACATTTATTTAACATTTCATAGACACATAACGAAACGACAAATGACATTTAACAAAGCTAAATAGTAGGTATCCCCACTCAGCTTTAGCGTTAAGATCCCGTATTTTTTTTAACTTTGTCGCCATGTTTATCTTTATTTATTCTTATTTTGTGGAGTCTGGAATAAAAAAAGATTGCATTTTTTATTGTTTTATTAATTTGGCCTAGCGCCCGTTGCACAAATTACGCGAATACCTTGTATAAAATGTATAATGAATTTATAAATAGTTGTCTTTAGGTACAATATGATTTGACATTAATCTGTAAGAATATTTTTATAGGTACTCTTACTAATACTCGTTTATTTGCAATGAATCATATATATTACACGTCAGAAACAATGATTTGACAATGATGTCAACGTGAAATGTCAAGTGTCACAATGAAATTACATTTTAAAATTACAATTGGCATGCTATTTTCATCATTTATTTTTCAAGCTTTCTTCAATTAAAGCTACGACGGTGGCAAACAAGCATACGGTCCACCTGATGGTAAGCGGACACCGCAGCCTATAGACGCTCGCAACTCCAAAGGATACGTGCGCGTTGCCGACCCTTTATAAAATTAACTGTAACTGTGCTGTGTGTTAACTGTAATTAAAATGACTGGATCGTA
Source organism: Cenopis cana (assembly GCA_951800055.1). Taxonomy (NCBI): domain Eukaryota; kingdom Metazoa; phylum Arthropoda; class Insecta; order Lepidoptera; family Tortricidae; genus Cenopis; species Cenopis cana. The sequence continues at coordinate 21,113,244 of OX637477.1, read as the reverse complement.
TTTACTTCGTCCTAGCCATGACAAGTAAAAATCCAAACTTGGGTGAAAGCCAAAGCGTCGAATCACCAGTCGTTACCGCGAGCGCATCTCACCCCCGAGTCCACCTCACATCGCGCAAAAAACAAACGCAATAACGCACAACGTCAATCTTGAGCATTTCCTGGTGCACAGACAAGTTAAACTAAACCTTACAACTTTACAGATGGGGCTTGTTTTCATTTGGTAGAGTGTGTTTTCTTTAAGCGTGATTGTTGATGCATCCATTTCGGTAATTATGTATTTTTATGATATTCTATGCGGACACATAGACTGTTAAATCGTGATATGGATTATGATTTTATTTCAAACAAACATTGAAATGTATAATGGCGTAGAGCCTTATTATTTTAATCTATTCTGCATAGGTGCCAACTTACGGTAAAACTTCAAATAAACTTTTTCCCAAAACACTTAACGTAAGTAGTAATTTATGACACTTTCTACATAAACTACGTAAATCCGCCTTAAATTTGATATTAAAGAAATGATAGGCATAAATTACAATCAAACTGTCACATTTTATCGTTACGCAAACACCTATAGAAAGCTATGCTAATAACGCACATACACACTTGAATCTATACAACAACATACATTTATATTTGACGATACGTGAAACTAAAATAATTGACCTAATCAAAACCTTATTGCTATCGCAATAAGACTGATAATCCAAAGATTTTTGTTAAGCAATGATAAATGATAATGTGTTCTGCATTTGGGTAAATCACCTAATAAGCCATTTACATAAAATCAATTGGTACGATGTTGTCCGTAATTTGAGCACCAACGGTTCTAAACAGCTGTCCTTGATTTAAAAAGTAAAAAGATGACAGTTGGACATGTACGAGACTCACTATGAGTTCATGTAACTGTCTGTTGCTAACGTGAAATTGTAACTTTCCACTAAGGAAACAAATATCACAGGAAACTCAACTTAGACCTTAACAGAGTACAAGAAAGTAAATATTAAAGTAGTTAAACTAACTTAACCTCATAATTACCCTCATATGACTTATTAATGCATTAATGAAGTAGGAACCATCTAATTAATTATTATTATGCACTATATTATTATTGTTATTGTTGAATTTGTACGCCGAAAGGCAGAACATGACGCACATTATTGTAAACCTATTTAAGACCATTATGTAATCTTACTCATTTTTTACAAATAAATTATCTCTTATCTCTTATCTTATCTTATCTCTTAATTCTAACCCTTAAAACTTTAAGACCAAAATGTACTACCTTACCACACGAAGACCACAAAACGGTGTCATCGCAACTATTTACTATCCTAAAGCTGAAATTAATCTAGCAACATAATACTTGACACGGCGATGCCCGCCCGAGATCGTAAGATCGTAACCTGATATTGTGCACACGACGCACACAAAAACCATACATTAAAAACGTCATATATCTTATAAAATCTCACAATCATAAGTTGTTATAAACGTAAGCGCACCACAAACAATACACCATGTTTTTATCTAAAAGGATTTCGCCTGTGCTTCATATCTAATAATATGGCATAGACAAAAACATTTTTTTAATGAAAAAAAAGGTTAAAAGCATTACTCGCAGTACCTGACTTGGACACAAAAAATATGATTAATGAAGGTCAAAATTAAATAATCTCGGAGCAGGTAAAGTGGCGATTTTTTAAGCGTCGGCCATTGTGCGTGCGACGCGCACGGCGTAATTATAAATCGGTCGTTTAATACCTGCGCGTGATTCACACGATTGAATCATGACCGTTTATTGTGCAATGTTACGTTTGGACTTGGAGTTGCGATTTACACGTCATGTGGGAGAACATATCTAAGCGAAGTAGCATTCAAGTTTATTTATTGTTAAGTTTATTGCACAAATTGAATAAGTCCAAATACCTTAATGCCAAAATGTATACTGGTCAACCGAAGGCAATAAAAATAAAGTTTATGTACTTAGTTCTAAATCTAAAACCCGTGCTGTTCCAGCGAAAAAATAAATAAACAGAACGCAGATATCAGTGATATCACACATGTATTGTTCGCCTCTATTATCGAAAGTGACAAGTATTGGGTTGGTGTCGAGCACTGGGAAATTCACACTATGAGTAATCAGTGGATGACTATTATTGACCCTCCTTTATGTAATCATATACATATACTTCATAGTTTTATTTACGGCTGTTGTTATCCTGAATACCAACAAATAAAATAAAATAATAAAATCGGTCACCAGTTAGATGATGCTTTTAGATTAGGATAGGCTAGAGTCAAACATTTTCAAATTTTTTTTTTTCTTTTACAAATTTTTTTTTGGCGGTGCTATGGGTTTCATAACGTAAAAAATGTTTGCGAGGTCTACATACAGCCACTAGTTAGGTACTTAGGTACAGTCAGCGTCATATAGTACGTAGCAGCCAAAGTGTCCAAATACTTCGGCACACCATACAAAATATATGGTGTACCGAACTATTTGGCCACTTTGGCTGCTACATACTATATGACGCTGACTGTACCTTGTTTAGCTTGCTTGCTATTCCAGCATGTATGTTAATAGAGCTTTAAGTCTAGACCAGTCAAAAACTAAAAAGATATTAGATGAAAATATAATAGACTAATAATTTTATTTTACTAAACCGGTAAAAACTCACGTATTAATTGTCACTTCGGGCGACATGTTTCGAACTCGTCGGGAGTTCTTCCTCAGGATGAGTGCGTCTGCGACCCGCGCCGATTGTACACTCAACATGTCTCACGAAAGTTAAAATTCAAGTAGACTAAAAATGTTCAATATAAAACTGTATTACAGTTACTCAACGAAGTGTTAGGCGTAAATCAAGTTTCCCAGAACAAGCAGCATGTCCGATGGTTAATAAAAAATCCCGAATATAGTTAGCACATGCTTCATAAACAGTGATGCATTGAAATCTCTACATAATTGGCGAGCTGGTTGCATGGATCAAAATTAAATAGTTCAAATTACAATGCCGATTAAAGAAAAATCTACTTTGTTACGCTGAAGATAAAACTGAACTTAGTCCCATACAGATGCTACAGTATACAACCTTTTCGTTGATAAATTATAAAGAATTTTGACACGTCAACTTACGAACGACAACTATGTTTATTGAATGACACGTCAAATTGCGTATGAATAATATGACTAGATATAAAATGCTTATTAAACCTGCTAATAAATACAGATAAGTCAGTATAGATGTTGTCGTTTTTCAATGTGTAGAATATAATGGGTAGGTAACACACTACATTGTTAGTATATACATAGTAATGGAATATTTACCTCAAACTATATGCGAGATTAAAAAACAAAAATTCTCTAGTTCGTCACTAAATTTGCATTTCAACGTGTCATTACGACTTGGCAAGTTGGCACCAGATAACAGTCATTTATTTATTTTTGTCATAGTTTTAAGTATATAATTGTATGTATGTTAGCTATAAGGTATTTATCTATGGGCCCTTGTTGCCTGAAATGAACAAAATACATTCAGTTGATCATAAACGTGACAAACAATTGTTTCGTATGATTCTCTATTTTTTTACAGCAGTAAAAGAACATATTTTCTACCTAAGCACACACTTTCGTTTTAAGTGAAATCCATGCATTAGTATTTTATTATAATAATTAAAGAATAACCCTCACTCAATACCCAATTGAAAGAAATAAGGCGAAGTTTCGTTTGCCTTACTTATCTCTGCGCTAACCACCTAAGCACCCTTAAGTAGCGTAAACACCCACCGTCACCTATATGTTAGCACTGCGGTCAGGGGGCAAAAGAGCCAAGGGGACAGGGGGCAAAGGGGGCAAAGAGGTCGGTAATTCGATACGGCAGATGGCACGCTCCTTGCACTTCCGAAAACCGGGCAAAAAGCGTGTGTCTTATCGTTGAGGCAAAAAGTATGGAGCGAATTAAAAGACGCGCAGGGTTCCTTCGAGTCAAGATTTTATGTGATGAAATAGCAGTGTTAAAGTACGAAACGTAACGTTTAATATGAATAGTTAAAAATTCAATCATCATCCTCCTAGCGTTATCCCAGTACAGTTGCATCCTGAAGGATGTCTGGGGTCCGCTACCTAATCCCAAGATTTGGCGTAGGCACTAGTTTTTACGAAAGCGACTGCCATCTGACCTTCCAACCCCGAGGGGAAACTAGACCTTATTGGGATTAGGCTTTGTCAAGTGAGTGGGCAACTTGACTGTTAGAAGTTCTCAAGCCGCCCGAAGGCCTCCAACTTTCCTTAACGACTGCTGCCTTAGACAGCAACCGGGATCAACGGCTTAACGTGCCTTCCAAAGCACGGGAGCGCTCAGTTAGTAACCACTCAAAGCGGTCACCCATCCAAGTCCTGACCGCTGCCCACGTTGCTTAACCTTAGATACCGCAAGCAGTACGCAGGCGCCGCTGGGCCACGAGCGCTCCTATAGTTAAAAATTCAATACTAATTGCTAATACACTATATTTCAAGAAAATAGAAAAAAAAGAATATTCTCAAGAACGCCCTCGATTTAATTGTCAGTAGATATTCCGTGGTAAAGGAAATAGAGAGTTGGGATGAACTAAAAAAACAGAGTTTAAAATCTATGAACAAGCACTATTTACACAACCCACTTAATTTACTTGTACTGGAAATACTGGAATTTCCTTCTTGTTTCCACATCCAAAGATAAAATCATATCTGTGATTTCCCAGTACTGAGATACATTACGGATACTGAGCACTCAATGACTCACTCGCCGAGAGCTCTCTCTGCAATTATTGAGGTAAATGCGATAAGTACTATGAGATCACATATGACGTCATTTACACACGGTGTGTTGGATTTCGTTGTAAAGGAATATTTCTTAAAAAAAAGTCATTGATACCTTCTCTAAACCTTCTCTAAACGGAGCGCTCGTGGCCCAGCGGCGCTTGCGCACCGCTTGCGCTTGCTAAGGTTAAACAACGTGGGCAGCGGTCAGGACTTGGATGGGTGACCGCTTTGAGTGGTTACTAACTGAGCGCTCCCGTGCTTTGGAAGGCACGTTAAGCCGTTGATCCCGGTTGCTGTCTATGGCAGCAGTCGTTAAGCCAAGTTGGAGACCTTCGGGCGGCTTGAGAACTTCTAACAGTCAAGTTGCCCACTCACTTGACAAAGCCTAATCCCAATGAGGTCTAGTTTCCCCTTGGGGTTGGAAGGTCAGATGGCAGTCGCTTTCGTAAAAACTAGTGCCTACGCCAAATCTTGGGATTAGGTAGCGGACCCCAGGCATCCTTCAGGATGCAACTGTACTGGGATAACGCTAGGAGGATGATGATGATGATACCTTCTCTAAACAAAATGCTAAAACCTTAAATATAGTCGCTTGCGTTCTATAGGTAGCTACTCTACTTCAATGCTTTCGATACGTATGATTTGTTGTATTTCTTCAGCTGATTCATTTACGAAAATTCGAATGTTCTCGTTTTGTATGATTAACGAATTTTTGGTGAAATACTTTCATTTTCAAAACCCAAACTATCTCTACTTATACCAGAAATCTAAATGGTTCGGTAGTTTAAGAGATATCAAACAGACACCGTTTCATATTTCATATTACAATAATAATAATAAGACATTTATTCAACTAACATTAGTATAGTATATTGTTATGCTGAACTAATACGCATAACAATTATATAGCACAGATTATATATTATAGTAAAAACTTGAAACGCAGTACAAATAGCTGAAAAGAAACAATATAGCTCAAGCCGTACAACTGCGCACAGATTAGTATGAGATTCGCTGTGGAGGGGCGCGTCGTCGTGGATGGCGCGCACTATAAAGTTGCGAGTCGTCGTAGACGGATCCCTAACGACACTTGACGGTCGGGAACATTTGGCACATCCGTATTACTGCAAGCCTCGCACATCTGCTTTACAAAAACACTGTGTCTAATGAACTTACTGCAGTCATGTTGTTTTTGTACCATTAGAAAATATTGGCGAATACTAGGGAAGTATTAATATTAACTAGTATTTGTATTGTATTGTATTGTAACTATTAAATAAACACCTTGTATTTTAGTTGAGTAAACCCAATTTTAAAATAGAAAATGCACACATCTTAGCAAAGCATCTATAGTTTAGTTTAGTTTAGTTTTATTCATATCAAAATACAATTCTCATATAACAAAATACATTTTTGCGTAGATTACTATTGTACAATGATCGTTAAGCGCTATCAATTGCGTAATAAATAATGAAAATAAGATAATAAGTAGGTAAGAATATACAGTATATATTCTCTTCTACAGTAAGTATATGATTTCCTAAGACATCGAAAATCACACATTGAAAGAATGTATAGGTTGCCTGGAGTGAAAATTACTACGTATATAGTTCTGTTATAACATGAGTTACGAAAGTATAAATTCAAAATATGTAGGAACCATGGTACGAGAGGCTTTCGTTTCAAAATTGGTATCAATTTATAAACAAACCGACTCCATATATAAACGCGTCACACTCACACTTAGCAAAATACTGAACGGCTCCTATATCAATACGTAAAGGCGAATAGTTCCATCGTTATTTTTAAATTAAATGTCTAGAAACTCTCGAGTTAAATAAGGTAATTTGTAAAAGTGTACGCGACAACTAAACAGATTAATATCAGATTTTCATCAGTAGTTATCAGCGTTTGACCCGGAGTAGAGTCAAACTGGTTGAGGTTGCCGAAAACCATTGGTAACACTGTCCGTATTCGTAACTTTTACTGAGAACTGGTAACATGGCAGCTATGTGAACAAATTTGTAACATAATAAATAAATATTTGTGGACAATCTTACACTAATCGAACTAGCCCCAATCTGAGCAAAGCTTGTACAGGGTATTAAGCGACAATATGTTACATACCTACTTATTATGATAGATAAATATATTCTTAAATAAATAGGACACAAAGGTCTATCACAAAAATAGATGCCCCGACCGGGAATCGAACCCGGGACCTCCAGCTTCGTAGGCAGGGTCACTACCAACTTAGGCAGGTCAATTGAATGACGCTGGCATATCTGTATCATGTATCCGAGAAGATATGTTATCCGTCAAATCAAAACCTAATGATACATGTCTACGTTAACGTGGCGATATTATTTAATTACCTATTACATATAAACATTCTAAATGACAGAGATATGTTCCTTCTGTCAATTAAGATAAATGGAATCGCAGCCTGATCATTAGAATGACCTGTCAATGCTAAGAGCATTAATTCACAGACCGATCATTCCGTTCAACGTTATTAAATATATAGAGCCATTCCATATAAAATTGTCAAACTTGTCAAATTATCCAATAACGAACACATGTTACGATTACCAACGGTTTAAAACAATCAATGCTAATGCTTCAAGAAGCGTAAACTTAAACATTTACCAACGAAATCATATATTAAATGTAAATTATAACCAAGATTAAATTAAATGTCGACATAACCAAAATCTCCGTCGCAAACATACATGTTCGGTATGTCACCCTCTCGACCTATGATGAAGGCGTACCGTTACCGAGAAAGAGAACATTTAGAAAAATAGAAGCGTCTTAGAATTCATCTATCGCTTGGCTTAATTATCTTTTTATATGCAATCCGAATAAATTAAACCAAATCGTAACCAATAAACCACACTTGAAATGGCGACACGCAGACGATTATTTCGCGATCAAAAGTAGCAACTAGATTCGCTAGAATACGGTCATCGGGTACTATTACTAATTATTTTGTGTTGTCGGTAATAAACAGGTTAGCACGACCGTAGTATATTGATACTGTGTTCATCGCCTGCGCGCGGCAACTTCCAAAAATCGGTATGAGAAAAAGTTTTTTGTCAAAAAGGATCATTATTTAAAAAAAACATGTTTTTTCCGTAACCAGAAACAGTGGTCAAATAGGAGGAAATATTATTTTGATATTCATTGTCCTTATTTACTATTTATTAAGGATTACCAACATATAATACATCAAACATGCTCTTATATCTAGTTTACATTAGGGGCTGATGCTTATCTAATTATAGGTAACCACAGCTTCCTTAGAAAACAATGATGGATTTGTTTATGAGTGTCAACGTTTCTAATAGGTATATGTTTTTGGTCACGTAGTTTTCGAGCGGACGGGTAAGGCAGGTCCTTGTCTCACTCCCCCGTTCGCTACCCTCTGACATCTCGTCACTTTATCCTTTTAATTTTAATAAGACCTCTGTCGACCAAACGCAGCGGTTCTCCACGCAACTTCGGCCCGTGTGTGTCCTAATCGCGACGCCGCTGATATACCGCTAATGCCGTCGTAATAGCCAAGTGTTTCCGCTACAAGAACTGGTATAGATGGAATCAGCATATAAATTAAGCGCAATTTTTTCCAGTAACGTCCTCGATGAAATTGGAAAGTGTAATATTGGGAACTTCTACTGAGATACGCGGCCGTTTTGATTCGCTACAAGTATGTGAAGAAAGATTTTAATGGTTTAAATAAATTTGAAGGTGTGGGAGAGCAAATGCCATGGAATTTGAATGTGTAAAGAAACTTGTTCATTTTATAATCTAACATAGATCAACTGTTCGACATTTATGCCAACAGTGAACCAACCTGCGTTTTTCATAATGCAAGTGATTTAATTATCGTTCAGAATATTATCTGCTCCGTAATTGAAAATCTCGGTTTAAAGCACTTTATTATTTATTTCAAACTATTTATTACGACTGAATCTAATTTCTGTGGCTTTGTAGGCTAGACGCAATACAGCGATAGGAGTGTGCCGTTGGAGTGTGACCTGGGGAAAACTGAGGAGAAACCTCCGACACTACCACGCGGGCGGTTTAAACACTGGAATACTCTGAGAGTTTGCGCACCAGTAAGATTGGTTGTGCGGCTGCAACCGAATTTGAGGCGTAAGTGTAATCGAGCTACCGGGAGTTTTTTTTTTTTTTTTTTTTAACGCTGGTTTACTAAAACTGGCCTAGCCGAGAAGAGTCCAGCAAGAAACTCAGCTAGGCCCGTCCTGGGTCGCACTGACTCTACCCGGTATGCGGCGGTTCCAACTCTATCTGTCGGTCTGTCTATTTCCCGTAACTGGTAGGTAGGTAGATACAGTCAATGAAATAGAAAAAACTACCATTTTCGCTCTTATCTCAATTAAAAAGCGGTTAAAACGGCATGTCCTATTAATATTTATATTATTCGTCTTTATATTTAAATGTATATCGTCACTATCTCATTAATCATTCCTTGCAATGGTGTAAAGTCTCTATAAACTTGGAAATGACAAAACTTTAAGTGCATGTTTAACGGTTCCTTTCCTTGTGCAAATTTAAATTGGTTTTGTTTCAAACTTAAAGTTGTGCATTGTGCTAGCTGATATTGCTTCCCTTGTTGCTTCTCTGTCTTGCACAGTAATACTTTAGATAGAGAAAAGAATATAGCATTCAACTTATCTATGTATAATATAATATGGCCGAAATCGGCTACGAAAACATCAAAAAAGTATAATATATATGCGTAAGTCACCATCCCCTAGTGTTTTTCCTGGTTCTCGTGCATTCGTTTTGCCATTTTCCATCTTTTGTCACCTTCCAACACAGAGAAAACTAACTGGTTGGGATGTTTTATATCCACCAAAAATGTTCGTATGGTGTTGATTTAGAATTCTGATCTCCCCTTTCTTTCCCGTTGGTATCGACTATATGGGTACGGTCGTGTGGAATATGCTAGATTTCTACCACTACAAAATCATATTTTCTCATCTCTTCGTCAGATATATCGCTGTGAAATTACTTTACGTGCAATCTACTTAGATTCCATAGAAGACCTTAGAAGGTTCAGAGTAAGGGCTTGCACCAACTTACCTTATGGCCACTTCACTTACCCATCTTGAAAATATACATGTGTTGGAGGTATGATTGTGAAGCTGGACATAAACGCCATATATAAAGCTGATCGGTCTGCAATCGAGTTGGCGCAAGCCCTTACTCTGCTAACCTTATAGTATACCCAAAATATGTCGCAATGATACCAATTTCTACGCAACGGTGCTTTCTAGTTTCCCTAACATGCCATACGTTGACAGTCGCCGCCATTGATCTCCGCGTTCCATAAATCACAAACGACGATTAATTTATGGCCCAGCATTAAACATATCAGCGTCCTAAACTAACGTAACATATAGACGAATAACGCTCGCATCCTCCTATCAAACAATAATCAACCTTGAATTTTAAACTTTATTCCAATGCTATTGATATTTATTTCGTTTGGGTGTGGGGGTGAGATGAGAGTTTGTGATTATCCGTGTTATGTCACTTAGAGTAAGGTGGAAATTTGTGTAGCATAAGTAATGAGGTTTTCTATTTTATTTTGTGGTTATCCAAGACAATAAATTGGAAAGTTGGAGAGGCTCTATTAATGAAGGTGGGCAGCGTACGCGCAATTAGTCTTGTCATGTGAGGTCTTACGTAGAGCGTTGTTATTTTCGATATACCAGTGTTAACGGCGTCTTCCTACATTATGAGATCCTAGTACTTACCAACTCATCCATTTCACACATTACGGGTTGTTGTGATGCTGGTTGTTTTCTACGGTAGATCCTCCAAGGACTGGCAGGAAAACTGCTTAGTCACGCATGACAAAGACAGCAAAATCAGGGACGCGTCAAGTTTAGTTTTGGGGCTGGCATAGCAGGTCAGACGGCAGTAATTACCGTGAAAATTACCTAGTGCAATATGGCAATTCATGTGATTCAGTAGCAACCAGCACCTTGAGAATGTAGCTGGGATGGCGTTAGCGCCTCAGAGCAAAACTTCCTATAGTTAAAATTTATCTTCATGGCGCGTAGTGGTGATACATTCTTTAAGTGAATTTTGTACTTATAATGTTTGTGCAATAAAGTTTAAAATAAATAAATGAACTTAACACATTCGCTGACAGTACTGTCAATTAAGCGTTGATAAGCCTACATATAGCTCTCGACGTACTGTCAGTGAACGAGTTAAATAGTATTGTATTATTGTAGTATTGTATCGAAAACGAGCATGCCATATAATTTCAAAATTATTAATATAAAACTATAATTTAACGGTTTTGCAATAGCTTACGCAAGAATAGAAAAAACATTAATTTGTTTTTCCCGAAAACAATGAATTTCAGTCATTGGACCCCACGGATCCCTAATATCATTATACTACTCGCACCAATAAATATCACGCGTTAAGCAACCCAGGGCAATATTGGCTGTAATTGTAACCGGCTATAACCGCCTCTAACCGGTTCAAACCGGATCAGAGCCATAAATTTACGTGTCCAGAGCACGTTACTGGTGAAATGTGTGTGATGGATATGGTTTTATCGCGTCGTTTATCGATTAATTAAAAAGATATAAAATTATATGTCCTAATGATCGTCGAAATGTCATGTGTTTTATATGCAAAAATTGAATATTAGCGTGTGACAAATTGCTCTTTCTGTCTTCAAAAATTGTTGATTCAGTCAAACATGCACAAACACATTCAAACACGTTCATAATCTTAGAGTACAGTCAGCAGCAATGGTTACTACGCGGGCGAGGTGCTCATAATTATCTACACACACACGCTCTTATTCCCTTATAATAAAGATGTGTGAAGGTCATTTTGAGCACCTCGCCCGCGTAGCAACCATTGCTGCTAACTGTACCTAAAATAATATTTTACGCTTTGCTCTATAATTTTCTTGAACTTGCTAATGACCTTGCTATTCCTACATTTTCTTGCTATAACCGATTTGGATATTTTTTGAGCCGCGTCACAGAATACGAGTAGTATTACATACAGAACGGCCACGAACCCCCCGCACCGAGGTCAGTTACCTCGTCCCTGAGACGTCCGCCTGGTTACGATCGGGTTACTTGTCAGTTGGGTCATGCCTAGATAAGGGTGTAAGTATGTAACCTTTTTTGTACTGGCCGCTTGCGACCTGCTAGGAAAAGAATAATAAACAAAACCCTACGCACCCGGCACACAAATTGACGCGTGTACCGACAGCGCACGCACACATACTTAGCCACAGCGCTTAGTTTCCTTCGCGTATCACCCCTGTGGCCGCGTATAAAGGACCAAGTATAGTTTTTATTCCAAAAAGATCATATCAAGGATGACCTGTGATGAAAGTTTCTTTTTTAAGTAACCAACTAAAGAGCGGACAAAGTCACGCAGAAAAACTCGTATAGGTAACATACGTAAATTCCGCGACAAAAAGTCCGTGCAAAATAAAAGAAGAATTCATTTAAAAATTCTAAAATGGCATTAACTATGCCAGAAACGTGTTTACCGCCTTTAATTGGGCTATAAAATAAACTCTAATTCTGATCAACAAGTTTAGTATATCGGTTGTTAAACCCGCATTCTACCGAAGAAAGTTTCCCATAAGACACTCGTTACGCTCTGTGTCCAAAAAGTAGTAACTCTTCATAGACCTTATACGGGTTTTGCGTTTTTCAATAAGCTCTTAGAACCAGTAGCGTTCATTACTACAAATTCTTGACTATTTGTAACGTGTTTATCGCCAAATTCAATATGTATTTAGGGTCATACTAGGGGCGTGGTTCGATGTGGTGAATTGCTATGGGTATTTCTTTGGTTTCTTGTTTTTATCTGCATTAAATATTCTAGAGCAATAAATACATATGTCGCAGTATCTGGATTGAAATTTTAATTTAGATTTTGAACTTGGATTGAAAATATTCATATGTAGGATTTTATGTTTTACTCAATACTTGTATAGTGTAGAGTGAAAGGGAACATAGCAGGGACAGCGTGAGGAATGGGTGAGTATGTGTGAGAGAGAGGGAAGATATGAAATGGCGGCGGAACGGTGTGTGGAAAAAGTAGATTACGGGAATAAAATAGGTAAATGCGTTTAAAATAAAGTGACTTTTATTCGTGGAAGACTCTTTATCAATCCTACATATATATTATAAGATAATTGTTATATTATGTTATAACATCGTCAGTTAAATATACTATCATATTCAGCTTCGAAACATATTGTTAGTGTATGTACGTATTTTCTGCAAATGATAGCAATAGCGATGGCGATATCAAAAAATTGTCAACGAACTTCGTGGTTCCACAGTTGAAGACCGTTTGGAGCACTATGGTCATGAATTATTTATTCCAATTTACTACCCGATAAAATCACTTAGTGACATTTAATTAAATGTAATCCCCAAGTTAATTTATGTGCATGCATGGTCTCAAATTTGTGACATAGTCAGCTAATTTATTGGACACATCCGGATTGGACTAAAATCGGGTTCTACTTTTATGAAGTTTTGGACCATCAAGCTTAATATCATTAGCTTATAGGCATTTTCTGGTTGAGCTCGCTTCACCGTCGGCCTCATCTTTGCCCCTGGCTAGATGCTGGCCAAGAGCAAACCCATTTTTAATTTATTTCATAATTTAAGAAAAATCGAGTCATTATTTTTTAGTAGACTACAGATTACTACTTCGCAATATTATCTTAAATTCTTATGATATAATGCGTGTACAATGTGCATAAATACTAACTTGATCCCATTGTGGAAACATAACAAAATTAAAAAAAAATTGCATTACTTAGTTTTTTTTAATGTTTAGCACTAATATTACTACCCTATTACCACTCTATTACATCGGCTCAATTATCATTGATTTTTTTTGTATGCGCTCTCAGAACAGCTTTTTTAATGAGGTAACTATACTATGTGTGAATAGGGTTTGAATGTGTGAATAAAACCTTTGTTTCATCGTTTCTCTTACAATTCGTGAAACGAGAGAGAGGTCCTTTCGCGGTAGGCCCTCAGGAATCGCCGAGTCACGAATACTACTTGCGAGAAAAATCCCCCCTCCCTCTTTGTAACTCAAACAGTTCGAGCGAGACTGGAATCGCTGAGTCGTGCGAGGTAAGACTTGGCAGCAAGTTGTGGGCTAGCACATAATATTTCATAATATGTATAACATTATTATATTACGCGAGGTATGGCAATTCGGTATACCATTTTAAACCTACTCAACAATGTATAAGGTCAAAAACTCTATAAACATTCAATGTACTTTTCTACCCTTTTTTGGTAAGTAAGTAACTGATTGGCGGTAACGAGAACACAAGCAGATGAATGCTATTGTATAGATACAAAGCCATTGTATCTATACAATGCCATTCACGAGCTCAGTTAAAAAAAATTCAAGTAACACTGAGCGAATAAAAATACTAATTATTAGTAAGTTTTAGTGAATCCCAGGACAAGGAGATTATATACTAACGGTTACAAACCAGTTTTTTATAATAGTAGTTATTTACTAATACCAGAAAAATTTAACAACTGTTTTGTAATCGTTAGTTTAAAATCTCCTTATCTTGGGATTCACTAAAACTTACTAATAATTAGTATTTTTTTTCGCTCAGTGTATACATCGGTTAGTAAGTAGTGTGGGTGACATAAGCTACAGCTTCAGCCCATCGATGGTATACGGTAAGTATGTATGTGTCGTTGACAGTGATGTCACTTGTGTCACGATACGGAATGGCAGACCCAGTTTTCTTAGATCATGGGTTAACACAAGTCTACTTACTGCAGTAAGTAGGAACTGCAGTTATGTAGTTACCTATAGAAAAATTCTGACCGATAAACAGATTGTATCGTCAAATATTCCCGGTTACTGCGTCTCTAATAAAACGTTTATGGGCCGCATACGTCTGATCTGATAATAGACTGTTAATTTCCAATAAAAACTGTTTACCGTGAGATCGAGCCACCGAATAAGTGTTCGGGTTTTATGTATACATTTTAGGAGTTCGGAGGGAGTTTCCTTGGTCTCCAAAGAACGTAATATGGACTAAATCCAAGAAAAAGTTAACGTTAAATGTTGACAAACGGATGCAGCTTAGTCCAAGTTCAGGATCAGGTGCAGCTCAGTTGGTTTAGAGTGGCAGATTCCAGAGGTCGTTGCTTCAATTCTCGTTCTGCTCAGTTGAACGCTATAGCATAAAAAAGTGATATACAATAGACCTATTGTATATCACCTTTTTATGCTATAGGGTTCAAACCAGCAGACGGATCTTTTGATGGTAAGCGATTACCTTTCTTAGGGATCGTCTTAATACAACGCGACTACACGATGATCGCAAGCAAGTTCACGCGAATTTTACTCGCGCGAACTTGCGATCAAACATATTGAACGCGAACAGGTGTCCTAATTAACAATCGCGCGACGCGGTCGCGCGACTTAATTGTCAATTAGGACAACCAAACGTCACTGCGTCGTGCAGGGTAAATTATCAGCGCCTGTCAAATTTCTATTTTTTTAAATTATTTTCCCCAGTAACTCACACATACATATTTCACACACACTACTTCATTTTGTTGGCCCGGGTCATTGACTTACATTTTTTTTAATAGGTATTTTCAGTTGTGTATTGCCACCAGTTAATCAGAGTTAAAAACTCCTTAGAGAAATCGAAATTGTCATAACTTGTCACTGTACAATGACAATGCTCTGTCAATTTCTGTAAGGAATACAAAGTTTTGATTTACAATATTTGATGATTTATTAAGGCATGACAAAAATGTAAAAATAAAAGTCAAGTTCTGATCTGTCACCAAAACCTTACTTCTGAAAACTGGGATTTGATTTTAGTAAAACGCTCCTAATTATTCATATACAAATAGATTAAAATACCTATATTTAAGTGTATCAATGCCATGGCTTAAGCTGTTATGTTGTTAAATTATATTTAATTGAATAAATGGTGAATAAAACTTAAGAATGTGTAATCCTTCTGCAGGCAGGGTCACTACCAACTAAGCTAAAGCGGCTTTTATAGGTAATGCGAGTTTTAAGCGAAGATGCGGTTGTTTTATTTCGATATATATTATGTAATGAAACTTAATGAAAATTAATGGCAGTATTTTGAAATAAGTTTGTTAAGTATTCTTAAAACCTAATGATAATGAAATAAGTAGGACAAATATGATCAAGTAGGATTTAGTAAATCATTGTCACTATCTGTAATTGGAACTTGGCCGGCCGGACGCGCTATCGTGTGCATGGTTGAATGTACGAGTCCATAGTTATGTTATGACAAATTAGCTCTCATGTGTCTTCTTATAAGAACGATAATTGAATAGAATAATTAGTGGAGTAAATTTTACTGAACTTTTAACACTACTTGGACAATGGTTGCGTATAGCTAAATCCATGTACATGCTGCATACAATATGCTGTAATGTAACAGTTATAATACTTATAATATACGCAATTGAAATTGCAATCTTACTATTATTGACTACGTTTACGTAACGTCCAAACAATTATTGCGACGTACTTTTTTTGTTTTTTCAACCTGATTGTGGCCTTATAGGTCGGGCCCAATAAATCGATAGGAGTGCGCGGTTGGAAAGTGGCCTGGGGAAAATCGAGGGGAAACCTCCGACATGACCACGCGGGAGGTTTAAACACTGGGATACTCTAAGAGTTTGCGCTCCAGTGAGATTGGTTACGCGGCTTCTACCGAATCTGAGTTGTGAGTGGAATCGAGCTACTTGTCGCTGGTTCACTAAACTAAACTCTACTAGGCCCGACCTGGGTCGGACTGACTCTACCCGGTGTGACGTACTTACGTATATCCAAAGACTACAATGTATATACTAAAGTACGTATATCCGTATATCCAAAATCAAAGCAGTGAACCAAATAATTTCAAACCATAAAAAATAATCAAATAGAAATTAGAAACCGTACTTACAGACCTGCAGAAATAAGTAGGACTACATAAGTACATACATATATTTTGTATAAGACTCAGATTATACGTCGTCGTTAGAGATATAACTAAGATAAAAAAAACACATTTATATTTTCATTCTATAATTAGTATGACCATGCGGCTTCGACAGTACAATCTTCTGCTGCTTATTACTTTCTTTGTTGTGTGACACTGCAGATTGATAATCCACGATTCCTGAAGTTATATCACGACATCTGAGATATATTTAGCCATTAAATGTATTCCTATTTGACGAGAAAGCGTGAATATCCACACAAATTTCAATAAGTATTCCAATCCAATCAATCCAATCAGTGGGTTCTTCAATGCTGAGGATCGTGAATTTGGAGATTTTTTCAATCCACCTGGCTGGCCCGAGCTCGTCTATCCTCCACCTTTCCCGTCATCATGATGTACTCGAGGATAATAGGGACGACGCGCGATATGTCCAAAAAATGCCAGTAGATAAGTATGCGTTGTTGGCAAACTGTCGAGAGGCGTGTGTGTATGCGTATTTGGTGTTCGATATCAACATTAGATACGTAAAATTATTGAAATATAAAGAAAATGTACACAAATTTTCATTTGAAGTAAGTGACAAATGTCATTACGTTATAAAGATGTTCCGTCAGGGTGACCATTCATTGAAATTAATTTCCATTGTAATGAAACGCATCGGCAAACTTTTTGCGTCTAGAATGCGTTTTCGGGAAGGAAAACATTATAATTTGAACGCATAAGTAAACTTTCAGGACCAAACACTGTATGATCTCTAAAAAATAAAAGGCTTATACCAAAAATTCCATGTTAAAAGGTTCTTAAAACGCCACACGTCAATATTTATTTACCCTACTTCAATTAATACAATCTTTGTGTGTGGTATACATATTGTATTCGTATACGGGCAAAATGTCAAAAACAGAGCTGTCAAAGCGAAAAAAGGAGCATGCGTCTGCTCTCACCGAGGGCCAATGCCCATCTGTCGATTTTTCCAAAGTATGGTGGCAGGGAAAATGTATGGAAAAGTCACTAAAGTTTAGATTTACGTTTGAAATTCTCATTGGTCTTTGCGAGGAAAAATGTGAACAGTGTGATAACTTATAGTGAATACTTTTGAGATTTGTTTGAGTGTGATTTTGAAACGAAATAATAGATTTTTCAATTCAATTTTGCCTAAACGCCGACACGCGTTCTTCTCATTTTTAGTGCAACTTTACGGTATTGTATTTATTAAAGTGTAATTTATTATAGATTACTAATAGTGATAACTTGTAAACACACTCTTTGTGATAATAATTACATATATTTTATATATTTTTGTAGAGAATCGTGACCTCCACAGATTGAGAGGTGAAGGCTGTTTTTGCTAAATATGCTCGGCGCCCTCTTAAATACGTAGGCATATACGGAACCAAACTGAGTTATTAGTTTGCTATTAACAAAAACGTCCATCGTACAACTTTAATCGTCCAACTAATTAACGGAGCCGTACCTGAGTATAAAACATTGTTCATAAAAATTCTAACTCGTTAAACCTACAATAAACTTCATAGCAGCCGTAAAGCACCCATAAATCGGGTATTAATATAGGGAAAACAAAATACTAATGTCTGGTTAGTGTTGGTAAGTTTTTATAGATGGTCTTAAAAAGTTTGCGCGTTTAAAGTAAGGGATGGTTGTTTGTCACGGTTAGAAGCAGTAAAACTGTTAGCAAAAGTTTTATTTTTAGACACAAAACGAGCAGCAATCAAAATTAAAGGCAATAAAAAAAACAATAATGATTTCGTCGATTTTAATGTAGTTTGTACTTGTTGAAAAAAATCTGCTACCCTTTTTAGGGTTCCGTACCCAAAAGTGGCGGAGCGTTCATACAACTCGATTCCCACCGGCTTGCCTAATTTTCAGCCACACCAGTTCTTTTAGTACGGCTCATGAGGAATAAGAAAGGCAAACTATTTCCGGCTTCCCTAAGAATATTTTTGACGCGCCGCCACTGGTACCCAAAGAGTAAAACGGGACCATATTACTAAGACTCCGCCGTCCGTCTGTCCGACTGTTATGTAGGTACCTCTACCTACAGTACGTCCGTTTGTCACCAGGCTGTATCTCAAAAACCGTGATAGTTAGATAGTTGAAAGTTAGATAGATGATGTATTTCTTTCTGTTGACGCTATAACAACAAATACTAAAAGACAGAATAAAATAAATATTTAAGGGGGCTCCGACCTACAACAAACCTACAACAAACGTGATTTTTTTGCCGTTTTTAAAGATAACGGAACCCTTCGTGCGCGAGTCCGACTCGCACTTGGCCGGTTTTTCTTAAATTGGTAGTCTGTGTCAATTATCATAGAGTAACGCACTACATTAAGGCCCAATTGACGATACAATAACTTACATGCGCATGTATGGTGTATTATCTGTTGGTGATCCTTAATAAATAAAATAAAATAATCACAGTTAGGAATATCAGCAAATACAATTTATCCAGCAAAACACTCAAATTGTAAACACCACGAATAAAACAACTGAGTAATCTGATTTGATATTTCATATCTGAATACAGCTACTGGCCTATTCAACCACAGAGTAAAAATAACCGAAGAATACATTCCTTAAAATGAATCGAATATAAGTACCAACGTAAGGAAATATTTTACCTTGTCAATGCGTGTGGTCCAATTAAAATGGTCTTTGGTAATTTATTCGTCCTCTTACCCGTATGTATACTACTCCTTGTTTCGTGGTGAGATCACCCAATGTGTGAGTTCCATTACTTTAGGATGGAATCCATAAAATTCTGTGGTTACATGAGTCATGGGTAACTTTAACTACCAATAATTTAAATTCATGTTACAATTTAATCTTAGGTTAGCTTTTTTACTTATGACTGTGTCATGTTATTTTTATTTTATTTAGATTTTTTTTATTGAATAGTAATTAGTTGTAAGGTGTTGCCATCTTTGAGATTTTGAAACATGAACTCGAAAGTACAAGAACTTGCTTTTACCGTTGGTTTTGTATTAGACAAGTCATAAACCATCGGATAAGCCAATACCTTACTGTACTTTTTATTATTTTTCTACCATAAAAATTATCCACTACAGCCCACCATAAACTTAAGATTTACGACAACTGTCATCATAATTATAAGCGAAAATTCCAAATTAAGTCTCCGAAAAATAAATTGCAATTACCAACAAAAACTCATAGACATAAATCTTTGTAACAAAAGAAGCAAAGCGGCTTCGCTAATTGGGCGTCACCATAAACGACGCCATCTTGGAATACAAAAGTCAATTCCATCGACAAAGAGTAGAAAAAACTAGCGGTAACAGAATCCCGTACCGCGAAAGAACATAAAAAGCGTTTGGCTATTAGATTCCGCGGCGGTAATAACGTACGACATTTTTATTTTGAAAGCGGCACTTATGCAGTAAAATATTGGTTAGCAGTACCTTGACTTCATGTATGCTTTTACATTTGTTTTTTTTTTCATTTATTAAATCAGTCAATCATTTTAATATACAATGTGTATTACTGTTCTTAGCCACTATTGGAAACCTAGGTAGGTGACGTGATTGCATGTCACCATCACCAGATAAGTCGACTACATAGCGATTGTTTATTATTCATAAAACCTAAATGTGACTACTTCTTTTAAAACCCGTGCTTCTGGTAATAATGGTACGAGTGAATGTTCCAAAATTTGATAGCGAAGAGCCTTACACATAGGTATTTAAAAAATCCCGATCGTAATCCTGCTTCAAACTCAATTTCTCTACCGACATCTGCATTATCGAAAACATACAACATCGATGTCTTTAAAAGTAAGAGTGAGCAGGCATATTCCGGGTGAGCATAATCCAACTTTAACTTTATATTGATTTAAACTTACACGATTTTATGGGACTAAATCGCGTACAATTATAACTAATTTACCTTTTTTACGGTTTTGCCCGACGTTTCGAATGTATCACAACATCCGTGTGGCCGCGAGCTGACTGGTGTGGCGTGACTTAAACTTTGTCTTAACTTTCCATCGAGGACCCATGACTACGAGTATTAGACGAAGGTCAAATTCAATAGCATTTAAAAAAAACTTCAAACCACCCACGCCTATTCGAAGTCAATATACTGACAATACTTTATCTGTGCCATGCGCGGGCGCACACGGACGCAGGTATAAACAAATGTGCTAAGTAAAAAATATTATTATGGTATAATGCCCCATAAAACACGACTTGAGCGCGCCGGCTCTCAAACCGTAGCGCGTAGCGCGTAGAGGCGTAGCAGTGCAGTGACGTCAGCGCTACGAAAGATGTTATAACTTATAACTCGTGTCTAAACAGAGGTTATAATGTATAATGATATTACATCACTAGTTTTTTTATAAGTTATAGTAATAATTTAATATTTATTTTAACACCGCTCTATGAATTTCAAATATAAAATTTTAAATACATGATTAAATATTAGGAATTTTGGCATTTATTAAAACATAATTATTGATAAACTCGCGGTATTTTTTGTTTGTTTATTGTATGTGTTTTAACCGTAGTACTTTTTGTATGTATTTTAACCATATTTGACCGAATACAAATATGTATTATAATAGGTAAATCACCAGCATTTCTATATTGATATATATTCATTCCCACTTCAGATTGTATAACATCTCGACTAGTATATATGTAAGTAAGTACCTACACATTAAAATGTATACGTAGAGTCAAGGGCACCAATATGTATAATTTTTTTCACCTTATTCCATTGAAATAAGGTCCAAAAATGTATACATATTTATGCCCTTGACTGTACACTATATACAAGTACATCTAATTACCTGCACAGTTGCACATCCCCCTATCACTAACATTATTCAAGCTTCTTTATATCTACCTTGTTCAATACGGTATTAAACTCATAGTCAAATCAGCAACTTTTTATTAAATGTCAAAAACGATTTGTTAATATGAAGTTTGTAGGGAAATACTGTCTTAGTGACGTCACTAAGACAGTGTGAATTGGTTTGTTCAAATTATCGTCCTTTTTAAATCTTTATGCTTATAAAATCTTTCAATTAGCTAAAATAAATTAATAATTGATGATTTCGAGTATTTTCGTTAGATCTTTTATTAGTCAAGTAATAAATAATTTATTTTTACCTTAGTTTAATACCCTATTAAATTATCAAGGCAAACTAGACTAAAACAAGACTAAAAACTGATAAAGTTTGAGAACCGCTAGAAGATGGTACTTTAACATAAACAATGTTAGTGATTTCTATTAAAACCATTCGGCATTTCGATTTACAAATTATATTAGAATACCGTCTGGGAACGAGTATCTGCGCAATGTGCAATAAATAACCTAGCCGGACAGCCGCGCGCGCAGCCTAAACACAACTTTATCACTCACAAAACAAAGTTTAGTTTTCGACGCCCCGCCGCAATTTATTTGGTAACTATGGGTAATAAAAATTGTTAGAATTTGGTAAGCGGTATGCATCATCGGATCATGTCTCATACAAATCTAGTTTATTATTGTTTATTTATTTAAAGTATATGTAAGTAGGTGTTGTAGAAGTTTCCGCTATTCACGTACTTTTTTGGTGTCATACATGACTGTAGATACAGTCAAGGGCACCAATATGTATACACTTTTTCACCTTATTCCATTGAAATAAGGTCCAAAAATGTATACATATTTATGCCCTCGACTGTACAAATCTTAAGATTTCTTTGTGGGTCGATTGTTTGTATCGTATTTTGATTTAGAAAGTCAAGTACACTTTGTCACAACCATATTTAGTGTTTAATTTTTTTTATAATGACCTAGAAAAGACGCCCTGAAATACATTTCACATAAAATATTTGATATTTTCGAAGAATATGCTTTAAAGTCGACTTTTCAACATTAAGTAGAAAAAGTTGCAGAAAATAAGAACATGCATTTCTAACTTACTACACACTTTTATTTTAAATAATTAAGCTGATATATAATTATATATTATAGTAATTTGTACATTTACAATTTAATAAACATGCAAGATAATAAGACATTACTTACATCTAATACTACAGTGCAGTGCGTATAATAAAGCAAAGTGTTGAAACATAAGTGCCGTGAAATAATAAAAATAATGGTTAGTGACAAATATTGGTATATTGGGCGACATTGTTATTGTTGCAATTGTGTAATGGTCTAATTATGAAACTAATGATGGAGTAAGACGCGAATAAACAATCAATTAGCCCTTTACACCTGGATTGAAACGATCGTGAGCTCTTTTGATTTTGCTCAATTGCAATTTCTCGGTTGTAAAGGGTTAGGTAGTGGTACGAGTAATAAGCATATTATAAATCTTTGGATTCCTAAATTGAGGTATGTTTGGGAATTCAACACATTTTAGAATACAGTGTTTAAGTCAAGGAAAAGATGGTATTTCAATAATTGGTATAGCTTTAAGGGCTCATTTATACTGGTAATTGGTGCCCGCATCCCGGATGCGGGAATTCATAATATCAATTGTTCTTAAATGGGGAAACAATATTGCCTGAGCTCCCGCACGCGGGATGTAACGACATGTCAAAATGAGCTCTAAAGTACGATTGTATCTTTGACTTTAACACGAACATAAATCGTTTTACAGGGTCCCAGAGGCCGGTTATCAAGCGTTCAAAAGAGATACGAACCCAGCCGATGTTGAGATTGGGCTGCAGTCGGAAGTTGAGGTCTGGGTCTGAGTGCGCGCCGCTTCGCCCCAGCGAGCCGGAAGTGCTGGATCCGGACGCCCGCTGGCCGCGCCCGCCGCCGCCGCCCTGCGTCATCACCAGCGTCAAGCGCCGGCCATGATCACACACTTCGACTGCTTGTAACCTGCGCGACTACTACACTTAGACTGCTTGTAACCTGCGCGGCAACACTACACTTGGACTGCTTGTAACCTGCGAGGCTACCCTAAACTTGGACTGCTTGTAACCTGCGAGGCTACCCTACACTTGGACTGCTTATAACCTGCCAGGCTACACTACACTTAGAATGCTTGTATCCTGCGCGGCTGCACTACACTTGGGCTGCTTGTATCCTGCACGGCTAACTTACACTTAGACTGCTTGTAACCTGAGAAGTTACTCTACACTTCGACTGCTTGTAACCTGCACGACTACCCTACACTTGAACTGCTTGTAACCTCTTTGGGTACTCTACACTTGAACTGCTTATAAGCTGTTTGGCTACTTTGCTTGAAAGCTTTAGCGCTACGACACAATGTCTACGTGTAGATAGCTTTTAATTTTAGCAGCTTTTATTACACTACCCAAAACTACTGCTACACTTCAAATGCTTTAAAACTTGCTTGATAATGTTTTTTTTTTCTAAATCCTCTACTTCAATGTCTAGTCGATTTAGTCGGTAGCTCGTCACTTCAAATTTACTTTGCCCTTAACTAGGTACCAGATATCTAAATTACCACATCCATTACGAAATAGCAATGAAATCCACCTAAACAACTAGACAAATTCAGACACCACGTTCATACAAAGTATACATACAAATTGTAACCCACTACCACTTTAGGAAGTAGGTAGTTTTATTATCGAAAAGGGGAAGGGTCAATCAAGCAAGTATCAGGTTAGGGTTTATTTTTTTATCCATATAAATATCGCATACTGAATTCCTATGGTGATTTAAAGGGGTATATTTTTATATTACAATAATGGATCAGGTCTGTTACAAGGTCATTTTGACTATCAGAAACAGTAACTTATGTAAAGGACAAAAAACGTAGTTTTTCTCGTTGCAAATCCTGTGGAACAAGGGTCTCTGATGATGGTGTCAGAGGTGAAACACAAAATGAGGACAGTACGAGTAAGTGAAGGACGGAATAGAGCTATTTCAAGAATGCAGATCTAAAGATGGTAGCTACTAGTGTTACCGTATGTACACTTCATATAATACAAGAATGTTGCTAGTATTTCCGTCCATTAACTAGGGTGCTGTAGTTTTGACAGAAATATTAGCAATGTTTTTTTAGTTATTCAGAAATGTGAAAATACGTTTTGTATTGTTTAGGTAAGAAGTAAAACTAGCATTTGTTATGGAGCATTATGCTCTAGCAATATAGGTTGTCTGACATTTGGAACCTAAACAACTTATAACGTATTAAACTTTTCCTTCCAAATATCCATCGTGTATCCAATAAATGATAACACTACTATATAAAGCATAGAATAGATTTTTCTTCAATTGATTGCTGCTACAAGTACACATAAGTAAATTAGAACATGAGAACTTTTTAGTATCACCATTATTCCAACAAATAGTTAGATGTACGATCGAGGAAAGTGTTTTTTTTCATTTATGGACTCTTTATCCATTGCGATTGAGTCCAAAAATTACAATTATTCAGTCTCCAGACTGCACATAGGAAATCTCAGTTACTGTATAGTTACCATGTTCTATTTTGGGTGGCTTTCTGGTTCTGTATTATAAGTGCCCTTCTATTTAGCAGTGTTATATTTACCGGAGTAACCCTGTGTGTCAGTGCCTAAGTTAAGCATCGAAATGTGTGATCATGTAGCGTCTAATAAAGCAAACTATAGCTAGTAACTATAAACTAATCATTCTTTAGCGCTTGCAAACTCTCGTGGTATTTACGAATAAGCAAAATTAGTGTAACATTTTGACGAATAAGCAAAATTGGTGTAATACCGATCCTTGAGGAATTGATTTTTTATTAAAATCTGAGATACTAGTCCACACAAAAATTTTTTAGTAGCTTCCTAGTTTAACTGGAAAATAGTTTGACCGTTAGTTTATAGAAAAGCAACTTAAAAACCGAAGCGCATTATTTATGATACCAGGAAAATTTGCAAGAATTATGAAGAAAGTAAACGTTAAGCCAAGAAAAAATAAATTGAAATTAATTAGAAGAAAGTCTGTAATACCTTTTTATAAAATAAATAGGATAACATTTACTTCTTCGGCACATGTAAATAACAGTCTGTCAAATTTTCGCAGTGCTTCAAGAAAAAATTATGTACAGAAATATATTTATTATTAATTTAAAATCTGTAAAGAGGAAAATTAAATAAAGTGGCCTACTTTTAAAAGAGTTTTTCGTTGAGTAGAATTAAATTCGTTCAAGTTCATTTTAAGTACCTACTGAAACTAATTTAAGATTGTCTTACATTTTCGCTCCAATCATAAAGTTTTACTTTAAAAAGAAACAACATTTCTATTTAAAATAAATCATTCATAATAAATAATTTTCCATTTTATACATATTTTTCAATGTTTTCAACTGAAGGTACTGAAGTCACTGATGGAGTGACGTCACTGCGCGTTTTAAATTATCTTTAAAATTACGTAACTTTTCGCAAAAAAACAATCATTTTAGGATAAATCTTTAAATAATACACTTGTAATGACTATCAGCATCATAAATGTATGTAGACCCTACATCGAACATACATGTATGTATGTATGTATGTAGCTAACGACGCAGCGGAGCCACACCGTTGCGGCGCCTAAATGAACTCTTTATTTTCTTTTTATAGATTATGTACTGTCTGGAAGAAATCGCTCTTTAGCGATAAGACCGCCTGTTGTTTGCCTCTACTTACTGTGATTTTGTATTGTACTGTATCCTTTAATTGAGGTGTGCAATAAAGAGTATTTGTATTTGTACTTATGCTAGTCTGTACGGTATATGTAAATATGGGCCTTGTTGCCTGACTCAAATAAATAAATAAGTAACTAATTTAGCCAACCGCTCCTAAATGATAAAAATCTCAATACGCTTTCTTACTATAAAGTTCGTCTCCATCAAGTTTCAATATATTAAAATCCCACCAATCATTGTGTAGTTACTAAAGACATTTAATAAGAAAGAAAGAAATGAGTTTATTTTACATTTAGATGCAATACAAACATATTAAATGGATATATACAGTGTATTTACATTATTTACATCGAATTGCCAATTTTCCGTGAAGCCAGTGGTCGCCAATGTGGTGATAAAATTGCTTACATTTTTGCTTTCTACCTAACAGCAAAGTCATATCTGTTATTCATGATATAAAAAGTAATCCTTTTATTTCGTGAAACTTAACGGGTACTAAAATATTTGTAAATTTTGACTATCATAATCTACCCATGCTGCGTAAGGGTCTCCCCAAACTTATCAACGCGGAGTCGGCATAAGCCGACCGGCCTTTACACCACGCCATAGTCTAAGGCGACTTCCTGACTTGGCGGGGCGGGATCGATATGTGACATTTTCTTCTGTGACGTAAACTTACTGACGTCGCAAAGATTCCCACTTGACAGGATACTGTCAGTATTACATTTGCGCAGTAGTAATATTATGCGCAGAAGCGGACCAGTACTGCCTTCGCATCGTCCCGCTTCCGCGCATCCCGCGCCGGTCAGGAAGCACTTATTTAAATGTAAGGGCGCAGTAAAAAGTAGTACTGAGTTCACTGACAGTTGACACTGACATTTGTCAGTTTTCTCATATCGTACCGCCTCCGCACCGACAAATCAGGAAGTCGCCTATGAAAACAAGGTCTCACAATCCGGATCGTGGTGACGTCACTGTCGACGACACACTCACACTAACGTCCGCATACCATCGATAGGCTGATGCCGTAGCTTGTGTCACCCACACTACTAACCGATGTACCGGATTGCCATACCTGGCGCAATATAGTTATTGTATCATGCTCCACACTAGTCGCGTCGCGCAGGTCGGCCGAGCCAATCAACGCGTTTTTCGTTCTTATTTTTTTTAATTAATAATGGGATTGCTCTTGGCCAGCATCTAGCCAGAACATAAAGCTCACAGCTTAAGCTTTCGTAGACATAAAGCTTTTTTGATCGGCTCATGCCGGCCGACCCAGCGTCGATAGGTTTGGGGTGACCCTAAAAGTGACAGAAACATATTTATGGGCATAAAGCGCGGCCGCCTACACATCCATCGGTTCACTTCAAAAACTGTTAGAACTTCGGTCATTTGGAACCAAAAGGTCGGAAAAAGCCTTGCGCTATATTGAGGTTATGACTAAATAATTCTGCCGTGAACTATAAATGCTGAATTAGGAGCATGACCGTATAAGGCGTAGACATTTCTTTGAATGTGTAATATGAATATACTCGTAGATTCTCAATATTCATAGACACATGCACAATAACTTGAAAAACATTTAAGTTGTCTCTCCCTATAAAATAATAACGCTGTTAAACTACAAGTAGTTTCCAAGTTTTAAAGATATATCGTTTTTCAATAAAGAAGCCAAAATGCTGAAATATTTGCGAAATTTTCTGTAAATCTGGAACGATCGTAGTGATTATTCACGTCGTTTTATTCGTAGTTATTATTCGTTCTCAGAAGGTGCTAAGAAGGATATTCGGACCAGTCAAAGAAGACGATGGAACAGTACATATATAGGCAGCTCTTGAACCATGAGATAGATGCACGTATATCCCAGGAAACTATAGTCAGATTCTGCAAATCCCAAAGGCTGAGGTGGGCAGGCCACTTGGAAAGAATGCCGGACAGCAGGGCACCAAAGAACATGACCGAGTGGATACCACAGCAGAAGAGACCCAGAGGCAGACCGAAAAAAAGATGGAGGGACTGCGTAGAGGAGGACCTAAGAGCGATGGGCAAGTTCACGAACTGGAAGAGGGTCGCCAAGGATCGTGACAAATGGAGAAACATTGTGGGGGAGGCCCTGGCGGTTATGGGTTCTGACTCACAAAGGGTTGTATCGCCACTGGAAGTAAGTAGGTAAGTATTCGTTCTCAGATATCAGTCTTACTTTAGAACGTTTTTATTGCTAACTTAGGATTTCAGAAAAAGTACGCAACCACACAGCAATGTGATGTGACTAATTTATGTATAACAACAATTTATTATTATTTAAGAATTAAAATGATTAAATTATGAACCTTATTTAGTTGTAATTAGAGCATACTGATATTATACGACTTTTAGGACCTGTAACAAATGTTATTAATAATTTTTTCATTTTCATTTTCACCTAATACACCTATGTGTAGAGAAGTTCACACTAATTATATTTACGTTTATGAATCGTTATTAAAAGAAGGTGTACATAGTTAATCCTCTCTTCTATGAGAGGAGACCTGTGCCCAGCAGTGGGACTTATATAGACCGATGATAATGTACGGTCGAGGTCATTAATATGTTAACACTTTTTTACGTACCTAGTCGAATGCGGACGCCTACAATTTGTAAGCAAACGCATTCGATTAGGTAAAAAAGTGTAAACATATTAATGACCTCGACTGTACACAGTTAAAAAAAGAACTTGATTTGACTATTTTTCAATTGGTTCATTTGTGCTACGAAAACTACACATATAAATTTACCCTATGATCCTGTGAAAGACTTCCTGGAATATCGGATTAAAATCACGATATTTGACATTTTATTAATTCTTATATGGCTTCGCAATTCCATGTATGTATCAATTAATTTATACTGTATAATTGATTCTAAGTTATTTTACAATTGGAAAATGCTCTTGACAATGTATGATTAAAACAATAAATAGTATAGTTGACGAAATGTAATTTGCACCGAATCCTGGAACAACTTGTATGGCGAATCGATGCAATAGTACATTTTGATGCTAGTGCGGAAGGTATGTCATTTTGCACGAGTCCCGAGTTGTCTTGGCCCGAGCCGACGGGCGAGGGACAAGACTCGGGACGAGTGAAAATGACACTTCCGCACGTGTATCAAACGACGTTTTTTAATAAAGTTGCGAAAAAATATCAAAGAAACTAAAATAAAACAGTAATTAAAAGACAAAACACAATACTTTTACTTGCCATTGTGGGCTTTAAGTACTTACCTGGTCTATCTGGCGTAGTTTACATACAGACATACACTTTATATAACAATCGTATAAATCACACATATCACAAAAATATTATTAAAACAATACGACTCACTACACAATTAAATCTTGAAATCATGTACAAATAAGCGGGAATTAAAAAGTCGGTTTAACTTTTAATTGATTGACTTTTTTCAACAGGCCATGGTTGTCAGCATTCAGCCAAATCAAATACTATTTTGGATTGGAGGAGATTTTATGTCACATGGTAGTTTAATTACATGTTAATATTAATAAATCATTATTTTTCATTTTATAATTAATTTTTATTTGATTTTTAAGTAACTAAATGTATTTTTTGCCGAAAAAAGACAAGCGTTCATTCACATCCGGCGCGACGGTCTTCCATAATACTCTATTAATTAGAGGTCTCGCATAATACTGTTTCCGGTCATTAATTTACTCAATCAGTCAACTTTTTGAATACAGTTTTAGATGTTTTAATATTTGATAACCATTTAACTTGTTTAATATGCCTTTTTAATGTTTTAAATATTATAGAAGGTTACTTTTAATGGCCTTCGCTTTATTAAATAAATAAGTAAAGTGACTGAACCTAAAACCCTTTGGCTTGGGTCAACAATAAATTTAAAAAAGTTGGAAAAGTAAAAAGCACTAGTGCGCGAAATCCAACTTTGCGCACGATATACAGCTACATAAAGTACCACTTTTTGAGCAACTGTATTAAAAATTATATTTCGGCATCCATACCTATTCTATTCTATTTTTGAAAACTACAATACGAAATAATGAAAAGACAAACTTATATTTCCCGCACGGCACGATACCAGGAACAGCTGCATACCTATGGCAAATCAAGATGATTTAAATAAGTGAGTATACATTACGGAGGCTAGACGGAGAACATAATATTAAGGTGAAACGCCGAGGTATAGCGGAAACGACATATCACGGTTATGGCTCAAACCTGTATTAGTAATGTACGTATAGTCCGCTACGAATAGATTGTCTGCATTTTGGCAGTATCCTTGTGGTGTCTGCCGGCATGCAACTAAGTTTGTAGGTACTTAGTTGCGTTTTAGAATAACGAAGATTTTTTGTGTTATGTGTGATATTTTATGTCTGGTTCGGAAGGTCAGATGGCACTCGCTTTCGTAAACCAGGAAACGCTATAAGTATGATAAATAAAGATATTTCTCGTCTTTGCCATTTTGACGACCACTTTAGCCTAGTTGATAGTGACCCTGGCTACGAAGCTGGATGTCCCGGGTTCGAATCCCGGTCAGGGCATTTCTTTGTGTCATGAACCCGAATATTTGTTCCTGATTCTTTGATGTTTTCTAATGTATTTAAGTATCTACATAAGTATGTGTATATTTGCTTAGTACCCACCGAGCTTTGCTTAGTTTGGGACTGCGTGTTTGGGACTTGATTATGTGCAAGATTGTCCACAAATGCACGTACTTATTTAGACACGCGGCAGCGTGTCAAGCCAAAGTTCAAAAAAAAAACTGACGACGCAGCGGCCGTGTGTTATATTGCACTAACCATTCGGTGGCACTTTTGACCCCTACGTAACTCAAAATCTATTGAACGGACACATATGAAAGGTACGTTTATTAAGATCCTCAAGGCTAACCAGATTCCCAAATTTCATGAATATAGCTCAATCGGTTATTAAGATACAAACATCTAAAAATAGGAATTTTTCAGACTAGTATGGATATTTTATGGGGAAGGAATAATCCAAAACCTAACTATCCAGGTCGTTTCTGCATCGTTTATGTTTTGATAGGATTATTTATTTACAATCGCCTAATTTTGTAGGTAGGTACTTAGTTGCGTTTTCCTTAAGAAACACAAAGATAATTTGTTGAAATATACATATACTCACGCCTATATCTCATTGGGGTAGGCAGAGACCGACACTACACAATGCCAAATATTACGGTATACTTCTTTCGCTTTCATTACAGATCTCATACAGATAGTGGTAGCCATACGATTAAAAAAATCGCAAATCGATGTACAGTTTAGCCGTTTAGGAACTGCGGGTCAAAAATTTTGTTTTGACCTCTAGTATGCGTGTGCCAAACGGCTAAACTGTAAATCGATTTGCGGTTTTTCATTGAAATTGGGCCTGTACCGCTACCACTAAGACTTCGGTTGCTGGCACTTCTGACCAGTACCCTTACCATGAGTTTGCAATATTGTTTGCATTACCGTACTCGCTAAGCGACTGCGTAAACGATTGAGTATGGCGATTCTTAGTTCTATTGCGTAACCGCCAGATGCGCTGTACTTTTGTCTATACTAAATCGTTTACGCAGTCTAGCGAGTACGGTAATGCAAACATTGCAAACTCATGGTAAGGGTACAGAGGTATGATTAAGTACGTAACGTTTCAAAGACACGAATGTAGCTGTCATGCTCCGTATAAGAAAACGGTACGCTTACCATTTTCTACTTTAAACGATAATGTAATATATACGCAGGTTTTATTTACATATTTTTACGAGTGTCTAATGAATATTTAAATAAATGCGACAAACTGTACCTAAATTATTTAAAAAAACGGGCCATGCCCAAGTTGGACGCTATTATCGTCCCATACTCGTAAGATTCATTACACTTATTGGATAGAACGAATAAAACCATTTTTGTGTATTAGCTAGGGACGGATATGAAGCTCTATCGGATGGATTTATCGATGATACTTACATCTATTTTTGAAGTGAAAACTTCTTTAGCGGCGCTGAGCACTTTTATACAGGGGAAAAATTGTTAAACTCGCGACAGATTCTAAGATTCTAAGACCAGCTAGTTGACCCCTCCTAGTATCGTGATTGCGCTGTTAGGAGGGGCAAACTCAGCTGAGTTAATGCGTAAGACACAATAATAATCGGGACATATTATGTATGTAAATGGATTATGCGAATATGAATATGAACATGATACCGATAGCGATAGCGATACCGATACCGATAGCGATACCGATACCGATACGGATACGAATAGGAATATCTTTGTTATTTACTTTTTTTATTGAGTTTTCATTTCTGCCGGGACTCCCAGAGTGCAACCCATTGTTTTTATTATTTCAACCATCGCGGACTTATATATATTAAAGTCAACCGATAACAATATTCATCCTTACGTATACTATCTCGTAAACAAACTCACCTTGAAGACATTAATCATTATCACCCTAAATTTAAAGAGGCAAACATTCTTACTGTAGCATGCCAATACATTTTTGAAAATATTATGTATGTACGGAAAAATTTACATGAATTCAAGCTTAACAGTGATATCCACGACTACAACACTAGAAGTAAACACAAGATTGTAGTGAAGGCCAGTCGTCTCCGAAAGGTTAGCACGTCGTTTGTGGGGAACTGTATACGATTTTATAACAAAATACCTATCGAAACAGTTAACTTGGTCAAAACTAAATTTAAGTCTTATGTTAAACGTTATTTGCTAAACCAAGCGTATTATACTGTCAACGATTTCTTAAATGACAAAAATGCTTTTAAGCCAGTTGTAGTTTAATATTGTTAGATTTAATACACCTATGTTTATCTTAGCGTAAATCCTTGTACTCGTATACTAGTTGCGTTACGTTCTATTTAACATGATGCTGTTTCTCGCCGAAAAGTCGCTTTAATCTTTGCTATCATCAATGTCCGCCAGCTTGAATGTCATGCTCGCTTAAAGGACTTTGCTTACGGTGGCGTCGTTGATCGGGTCGCCACCTTCCCTAACAGATGGTCGAGGGAGACGATGGCTGAGATACGCGTCATACTCGTGATCGGGTGCTGTTTGTGGAGTCCGGTCGTTCATGCTTGCAAGGACATAGTAACTACTTTAATACTAGTGTCTTCTCTTGGAGATTGACGAGAGACATCACCCTGTTATGGATTAGTTTTTGTTGACATTGACTCTGAGAGAGACCTCTATATTAAATTGTTTTTTTTTCCTTTTATATTTAAAACTTATTATTTTTATTTTGACGCTTTGAGACCATGTACATCTCAAAGCACGTTAGAATAGTCATTATTAAGAATATTTTGACGCTCAGAGACCATTTACATCTTTGAGATATTATATTAAATTTTGTTATTCAGACTGAGACCTTATACATCTCTCAATTTTACTATTATTGTAATGTTTGTAATAGATAATTAATATTTTGACATGAAAAATGTATTAAATTCTTATTGATATATTTCTTAAATTGTAAATTAATATTTTCTCATGAAAAATCTATCATATGCTTATATTGTAAGACTTTTTTTAAATTGTACATTAACATTATGACATGTGAAAGTGCCCTTGTGGCCTGTTTGCAGAATAAGTGTTTGAATTCTGAATTTTGAATTCTATGTGTCTTAGATTTCTTGATCTTAAGTAGGTTAAGTATTATCATTGTAATAAGCATATTTTTGTGAGAAAATGGCTGACTGTCGAGTTTCTTTCGGCGTTTCTTCTCGGCAGTGGCCTCTGTGAAACGCTAGTAGGGTTTGACTTGTAAAAGTGCCATTGCGGCCTACTTACAGAATAAAGTTCATTTATTTCATTTATTTCATTTTATTTCACCCTTTTCTCCAGGATTACACAATAATCATCACTTAAAATGTTGCTTTAATACTTAGAGAAGCTCGCAATAATGATTAACGTCTTCAAAAAGAGTTTGTTTTTATGATAAGACACGTATAGTGCGTGTCATCCACGAAGGCGCGCCCCTCCACCTCCACAGCGCAATTCGTGCAATACAATTGCGCAATTAGTATGAAATTCGATGGATGACAGTTTACACGCACTATAAGGATGAATAGACTTAAAAAAATATAATAACATATACCTATCTACACTGTTTTAGGTTGCAAATTTTTACGTTACTTTTATAGTTAATACGTAAGTAAAATAAGTATATCTGTAACCAACATAAATTTTACATGGAACCCGCAAGTACTAATTAATTATAAAGGTACGCGATTATCAGAATGTGATAAATCACATGAAAAAATATAGGTAGGTACGCAATGGATTTGTCTCTTGTGTTAACGATCTCTGCTAGTCAAAATGTTACGTTTAAATTAAAATTACCAATTAATAATAATAATAAATAAATATTTGTGGACAATCTTACACAAATCAACCTAGTCCCAAACTAAGCAAAGCTTGTACTATGGGTACTAAGCGACGATATACATACTTATATATATAGATAAATAAATACTTAAATACATAGTTAATTAATTAAGAAGTCTCAACTATAAAAAGCCCAGATTGACACTAGACACTTATAAATATTTTAATTCAAAATAGTTTTACATTCAAAGTTGGGAAGAAACCATGCTTAATTATGAAGTCAGGTTTGCTATTTGAATTATTATAAATAATCAGATGAATTTATTTCGATCAAGTCATGCAAAACTTGCTTAAAACTCTTTAAGTTAACAAATTGTTGTTATAAAATTCTCAAATATTGCAAATTTATTTAAATTCTTACAAGCCCTCGGCCGAATTTTGTCTAAATTAAAATCTTATTTCGATACTATTAATTTCTAAACACTAGAATTTGGCTTTCACTTAGCATTTAATGGAATGCATTTCAAATCAATGAGATCGTATCTTATTACGGTAATTTATCGACACTGTCTCATCACTAGTGGAACCAGTTCGCGTGTTAATTGCGGTACCGAATCGGTATCGCAGCGATTTGAATATCGGTTATTTATTGCCGCGACATCGTTGAGTACATCTCTACTTGTGGTAATCCTGCTAATATATGCGCACACACGCCATTATCTATATTCGGCTTGTGTGACCACTACCACTTTGTAACACGGGTAATTTTGGCTTGGCTGACGTTGAATATAAGTTGGTTTAGTGTACTTGCGTGGTCAGTCTAATGGTTTTACCTAATTGCGTAAATCCGAATAGTGTTCGTTTTGAAACTGGTTGTCTTTAGAGATATGTATTACAATTGGATGTTTTTTGTGACCTTTATATAAATAACTCTGGCTTATTTAGTGGAAAATTAAAATTATTGTGCATTTTGATTGCTAATGCTTTGAATGTTTTTAAGTTTTAGTTCATTTGTATAGTTCTGGTTTTAAAGCGTACTTGTAAAAACATTGATGTTTTATAAGTTTCAACAGACTTAAATAAGAGTAACTTGTTCCTGTTCCAATATTCGATTGGTAGATAAGAGCCATATGGCACATTAAAAAAATAAATAAAAAAAAACACCCACCACACATCCACCATTTGCCTTCTTTGGTATGTGCAGTATGGTTTAAATAATGTCAGACTTATGTCATGTCATATCATGTGTATACTCACGGAATCCACTTGTTGAGACATATAACCTTAAGGATGTATACACAAATTTTAAACCCTTAAAATTCATCGTCACATGTAAGTGACAATTTGTTTTAAATGAGAAATAAAACTCTTTTTATAACCGAAAAAACCGAGCGTCATGCCTATAATGAATCTTTTCCAGTTAACATTTGAGCTAGGTACTTACGTACCTATAGCGTGGAAAGTAGGAAAAATGAGAGATATAAACGTATACCTACAGTGTACAATCAACGTTTCAGTAAGTGAAGATAAGTTTTCGCTTAATCCAGAAATTATTAAAAATCGGTAATGAGTGGTAATGCTGTCTCATTTCTTAAATTTATTAGTACGTTACCGTTTTTGCTTTAAAATAAATCAAGTCCGAGAAAGAATCTGGGGGCACGGCAGTGCCCCCGCCAAGTCGAGCGCGAAGCAAACACTGCCGTACCATCCTTTACTGGAACCATTTCGCCGCATTTTCAAGCCCCTATTTGAGAACCTCTGGATAAGACCAGAACGCAGAAATTTTCGACATCCAGTAAGCTATAATCACATACCTAAAATCCATAATTTCAAGTCTGTAGGTCATTTAGTTCCGAAGTTAAGCGAAAGCAAAGTTTCGCAATTTCGAAACTCACACACTCATAATCATAAGAATAGAACTAGTACTTCCCATAATCTCAGAGATGGCCAAGTCATTCTATATATTTAAAAAAATAAAGTAATGCCGACGATGCAAGTCGGTGGAAATCTTGTTCTGTGGACACCCCTCCGGTGCTATTGACTAAAATATAACCGACTTGGTTTAACATTACATATCATTACTTTTTTGTTGTAGAAGAACTGTGTTGCGAGACTGGCATCTTTTTACATGTTGTTTTTTTACAAAATTACACGATTTGCTCGTAATTTATGATGGTATACTAGATTATTTGAGTTGGCCGAGCTGTGTCAAAGGAATGCAAGCAAAAAGGAACTTAATTTTATTTTGATATAAGATCCAAAATCAAATAACAGTTTTATAAAATATCGGCAAAGAAAAAACGATCTCACTATACCCATCACTATGTCTAATGGAACATGGTCAAAGTGTGGCAACACTTGCACTATACTATCCATTACATCTGCAATGGAAATTCAACCTTAAATCTATTAACATTGCAGTTCAAAGTGTATTGAACTTGGAAACGATATACGACAAAGCAACAACAGTTTCTAAAAATATAATACTCGAAACTAAAGAGCGTATAAAAACTGTATGTTACTATAATTTTCGACTTAATGGTAAGGTGTTATGAATTAAAATATGTTGTCTTGTACTTCCACCTTTTGAATTATAGTTTGAAAGTACGAGTATGCGTATTTCGTTGGACTGCTCATCTTAGGATGGATGATCTGATTTGCATAATGATCTCGGTCGAGACATATACATATCATTTGAGATATATGAGAAATCTCATACAAGTGAATGTAGCAAACACGCCAAATGAGAACCTACTAATTTAGTGGATTTTATGTTTAGTTTTGCATGCTTGTCCTGTGCTCAGTTCAGGCACTGAAAAATCACCTTTTTACAGACGAAGAGAGGATAAATATGCCTTACACATGAACACACACACATGTATCTACATTTGCAGCAGTCGAATTAAAAAAAAAGCTTTTTTTTTAAGCTACGCTACGCTATTTGTACGTTGTTTACGCACTCATTTTTTTAAAATCTACATGTAAATGTTCCTCATTGACGTCTCTGACAACGCAAGAGAGATTTTTATTTTTAACTCATTTTCTCAAAAGTTTGGTCCAAAAACTGTGATTTTTAGTTACAGATCGAAGGCCTTTTAAAGCTAGGAGCCCCTAATAAGGAACTGATTTTAAAATTATATTTGTTTAATGTTCTCGAACCTCTTAAATCATGGTATATTTAAGATACAGTTTCATACTTTGATCACAGCACGTTAAATCAGTAGGTACCTACATCTTATCTATGATGCAATTATTGATATTTTAATTAGGTACCTTATGTTTAATCAATTGATCAGCTCTTTAATGCTGGCAATAAATAATTGAAATAACCGGTAATGTCGAATATAATAAACTCATTAAAATATGACGATCTCAGATAAAAATCTATACAACTGGCTGACGTTTCATGACTATAAAATTAGAAAAAAAACGGTACACCGTTCTCTCGCAACTTCGCCTACGCAAACAAAACAGGGACGTTCCATATTCGAAAATGTAAAAAAAAGTTTTTTAACGTTTTCGGCCAGTATCATTGGTAAAGTTTTTTATAATTATTTACGCCTGGCACAATGCAACGAATCATGACTTCGAAGATAAATGAAATAAACTTTTTGGAAAAAAACGCGGTGTGCGACGTCAATTTGAGGACCCGAGGTGCATAAAAACGAAAGTGCATCCATTGTTGGCCCACGAAACAGGTCGATTCGGATGCGGCAGTTGTTAGAGATTTGAATTGTTGTGGTATTGTGCAATAAAAAAGATTTTGTGATAATACAAGTTTTTATATAAGTATTTTTGCTAGCAGTAAGTTTTTATTACTGCACTGTTTATTGGATCTAAATGAAACATTTTTATGTACTGTCTTAAAGTACTTGGAACTGTATAAAATACATAAGTACCTACATTTAACGAGTAACTTTATAATAATAAAATAGTTTATCATATTATTTGATTCTAACTTGAAATGAAGAAACTACTTTCATAGAAAACCAATGAAATATTGACCTAAGGTTCGTCTGGCGGGCGCCAATGTTACTTACTAAACTTACCTCTTCCAAATTTTACCGGATCTGCAGTAACCGAAGATTGGTAACCAGATATGATATTATTTTTTGTATGAACCGGCACGGGGGTGGCACACACTTCGTTCTTTATCTTTGTGCGTGTGTGAAATAATTTGGAAACCATAATAAACAGGTAGATGGAGTAATGGTGTATTTTTATACCCATGAATAATTCTTCTTTTATTTTAAGAGTTGATTACTCTTGTTGATGGAGCAATGAATAATAATAATCGTCGATTTTTCATAAATATGTTATAAAACCATGAAAACCAAATTAACTTGCTTTTTCACAAATTTTCGGAATTAAAAAACACAATGATTCGTTGCCAAGGATTAAAATAAGCACGTTTGTGTTTGTTTTTTGTCTGAAAAAGTTACAAGTATACTATAAAATCATGCCGCGTTAACTATTTGCTTATAAAATTTAGTCACATAAAACTAAAAAAACCTACACCCCGAGCCACCCTGTATACCTGCACAAAGAATCACGTAATACATGTGTGCATGGAACCTTCTAACGCTTAGTTTTGCGTGTATGTATGCAATATTTGTATTAATTGTGTATGTGTGTGTGCCAAGTCAGGTGGATCCTTACCTTCGCAAAGTTCCTTATGAAAAGGCGTAAGTGTCATTATTTTTAAATTGACGTAGGATATTTTATGGCAATGTTGGCATGTCACGGTAATATTACTACATATATCGATAATTTATGGGATAGCGAGGATACGTGAGAATTCGCGCCAGGTTTTAGTAAGGTGGTGAAATGTTTTTTTAGGATTTAACGTTTAAAATATTTTAAGGTGTAAATAGTTTTAGCAAAGAATAGAAACTTTGAGAAGCTTGTACAACTTATGTATATTACTTTGGCCTAGGTACTTGATTACTTCCTTAAAACAGTGTAGAGTTTTTACTATAAATAAATAAATTAAATTAATATTTGTGGACAATCTTACACACATTAACCTATTAGAATTAGATTTTTTTATAATAATTAGAATAAATTATTTAACTTGAACACATTTTACACGGGAAGATAGTCAGTGGATCCCAAACTAGGCCGTGCCTGTATCTTGGGAACCAGAAATGTTTTTAACATAAAAAACCTAGTCCCAAACTAAGCAAAGCTTCACGCCAACCTAATCCAATTTACTTCCACGCCAATACGCTATTTGACTAAATTTTTTTATAATGCCTATCGAACCAGTTTTTAGAGACCATCAAATGTCTATATGGGACCAACAACATTTAGAGCACAATAAAGGGCTAAAATTAGGGACAAACCTAGCGACGCTAGCGGGTCTCAAAAAGGCTCCTACAAATTGGCCCTGGCAAATGACGTCACTTGCACCGCATTCGACCAACCGTTGTATGGGAAAATTAGTATTTTGCTGTTTTAGTCGTAAAATAATGCGTTTAGGTACATAGTTGCCATACAATTTATTTTTAATTTTTACATAAGCATTCTATTGATAACTTTTATTTGAATTTTGGACGGTAAAAATTTTGATGGATAACTATCCAAAAAGTGACACTGTGTTATAAATTTTAACATGTGTCAAATACCGTATTATTTACTTCGTTTTTTTTTAAGATTAGTATTTTTACCATAATTATCGCCCGTTTCCGTTTCTCTAGTGTAAGATAATATTTTACCTATTTTACTTGTTTCAGCGCGCCGCATATTTTGCGAGAGTCACAGGATTGTTTACCGAAATCACATGAGGGGTAACGCACGGTTTTTTTGATTTGAAAACTTGAACTTCTTGAACCAAGCTAGAAATACACATCTAGTCTTATACTTTATCAATATGCAAAAAACAAAAAATATGTTATTTTACCGTATTTTACTAAAACGCTGATATCTACGAAACTAGAAAGTGCCATAAGGGCCCTTTTGTTATGGACCATCACATATTAAGTCACTTATTTATAGACCAATTGATCCATAGGTTCTAGTAACAGGTTATCTTAAGAACTATGTTAGTGAAATAAACAAAAACAAACAAAGAAAGCTTTCCATTGATAGGGCAAGGCAAACAACATGCCCTATTTGGCCCTATCAATAACCACTTTCGCCCAATATTTCCAAATATTGAAAGAATGATATGATACCTATGGAAACTAAGTATCCATAGGTATCATATCATATCATATCATATCGTTTATTTGCATTGGTAGATGCTATCATACTACCCAAGTAAGTACTAACTAGATACTACGAGTGTATAGGGTATGTATCAATATTTTAAGACTCAGGATATCCATCATAGGTACCCCGTTAAACTTCTTTCTAATCTCTATAATCGACACCCCGTCTTTCACCTTATTGTCAAGTACTGGATCAGCGTCGAGCACTGGGATTATTATTATCATACACCGCAGCGGAGGTAGCAAAACCGTAGCATAGGGTCGTTACGCTGGTTTTCGTACATGCGCCGGTTTTCGTCTTTTTGGGTTATTTCTTTCTGAAGCTCAACTCCATTGGGTTATTTTTTTTGTCTTTAGTAATTCTGGAGCTCAAATCAATTTATTAGCCATTTTATCATTTTACGAAAGCGACTACTATCTGACCTTTCAGCCCAGAGCGAAAACTAGACCTTTCCTCACGATGTTTTCCTTCTCCGAAAATCCACTGTTATATACATTAGCGCTCAACAATAGGAACGTAAAAAGTAAATACTGTTAAGACATGTGTGAGATTGTATGACACCGATATCGATAGGGTTCGGGTGCCAGTTGTGGGGTGACAGAGAAAGAATGTTAATGTGACCGATTTATTTGCGCCGGCGCAGGGCTGACACAATCCGTAAGTCGGTATCTGCTTACCATTAAGTAGGCCGTAAGCTTGTTTGCCACCGTATAGTTGAATAAAAATAATTGGGTAGACGTTTCGAAATGTATTATTACTGCAAAAGAAACAAAAATTAATTTTGTAAGCAGTCACGCTGTTAACGCAAACTACTCTAAACAAAAGGAAAATTTAAAAATTTAGTTTCCGAGCAGTTTTTGGACCTGTGGCCTTCTGATATTCAAATGAAACAGGACAAAAAAAATACGAAAAGTGATAAAAATCCTATGTGAATATCTCAAAAAATTATTATTAAGTAGGTAGCATTATGTTAGAGAAAGAGAGAGAGCGCTACTGATCTGTGCGGTCGCCTGTGACGTCACTGGAGTTGCAAGCGTCCATAGGCTGCGGTGACCGCTTACCATCAGGCGGACCATAAGCTTGTTTGCCATCGACGTGGTATATAAAAAGTAAGAATATTCCATGTATATACAAAGTTCATTTTAAATAATGGTTAATGAACACTCGACAACCCTAATGCGTACTTGCAGGTACTCTTATCGCGCCATCCTTCCACTCCGTATTATATTTCCCTACCTTCCACACTCGACCGATCATAACGACCCTTAACGTTTCAACTTTAAGGTTCACACCAAACGTAATTTAAAAGTTGGTTTCAGGGCTGTCACGAATGTGACGTTTCATTAGAGCTTCGAGATTAACTTATTTCGGTGCGGTTTTTTGGCTGCGCTTTGGCGGTCTTCGGCAAGAATGATTTTGTATGTCCGGCTTTTTTCCTCTACGTCGAAATCCTTACCGATACTCGTGAAATTTTGTGAGCAGATTCGATAATTATGTAGATTTTTAAAACTATTTTTTTTTAACCAACACTATTTTTGTACACTACGTTAATTGTGTAGTTATGGAAGGTACAGTCGGCAATAAAATCTGGTACTTTTTTGACTGCCACTAATAATTCTATTTAGATTACGAAAATTAAAAAAAAAAACACTATCAAGGTATACTCACAGAGTCACTAGTTTACATACTTTTCGAAGACAATAACTTACAATGTGACAGTTTTGGATTTACTGAATTATAATGAATGCATCTCCACTTTTAAAAACAAAGCAATAAGCATCCTTTGGCAAAAGCGTCAGGATGCACCTGACGATATATAAAACAAGTTGGCCGAGTTTCATCAAACTAATTCATTCAAAAAGCTATTTTACCCTTCAAACAATAAGGTTTAAAATACAATATTTTTTTATGCCAAAAGCCTGCTCTTGCGCAGTCTAAGTGTAAATCAGCGCGTGTCGCGCACCTGCCGCTGCTAAAAATAGCTGCTCCGATTTTGGTTAAACTTTATCAGAGATTACGAAGTTAAGGAGGCGTTATATTCATTCATTTCTTTATAGTACTCGTAGTGTCCTCATTCCTATCCACTCCCGGCGAAAACTAAAAATAAGTCTTCCTATAGCTCAGTTGGCTAGAGCGACTAGCCGCGAGTGCCGGGAGGTCGCAGGTTCGAATCCTGCTCGGTGCCTAAGTTTTTCAATTTTTCCTTTATTTCTAAAATTTGTAGTGTGCGTTAGCAAATCAATAAAAATGAGGATTATTTTGTAATGACCCCGGAGTTAAAGTAGGTGAATGTACCAGTGCTCGACATTAACCCAATACATGGCACTTTTAATCTTATGTCATAGTGACAGAGGAGAACGATATGTGTCAACTATTGGGTACCTATTAATTTATCGAGCATTGGGACTTTAAACTTATTTTAATCATTATTTTACAATCGAGGTTAGTACAGTGTAGTCGAGTTCATAAATATAAATGTACGTTCCTAAAAGGTCTGAGAAACTTTCTGTACATTTCATTACTAGCTTTTGCCCACGACTTTGTCCGCATAAACTTGCACACCCTATTTCAAGTATTTCATCCCTTCGATGGATGATTTTCGGGACAAAAAGTATCCTATACGTATGTTAA
The DNA here is from genome assembly GCA_951800055.1 of Cenopis cana. Taxonomy (NCBI): domain Eukaryota; kingdom Metazoa; phylum Arthropoda; class Insecta; order Lepidoptera; family Tortricidae; genus Cenopis; species Cenopis cana. Next base: position 21,069,552 of record OX637477.1, on the reverse strand, counting down.
TCCAGTCTATATAAACTCGTTTTTGCATGATTGCATAGTGACTTACTACTACTTACTAATACTTAGAAAACATCTAAAATTTCCCCTTTATGTTTATTTATTTGTTTATTTAATCTTTATTGCACACAAGAAAATCTTATCGTACAAAAGGCGGACTTAATGCCGTATGGCATTCTCTACCAGTCAACCTTAAGGCGAAGCAGAAAAATTGATGGCGGTGCAACTAAAAGAAACTCAACATAAATTACATTACTAACTCCTTGTTATTTATCATATATACGTAATAATTTAATTATAATATACAGATATTATGATATATGATTTATGTCATTCAAATTAAAATAATTTTTTTCAGAACATTAATTCCATAATACATGTCATCACAATAAATAAAATAAGTATATATTATTAGTAATATTTCTTGTAACTATGTTAGTTTATTATTAAAAAAAAATGAATAAAATGAACTTTATTCTGTAAGTAGGCCGCAATGGCACTTTTACAAGTCAAACCCTACTAGCGTTTCACAGAGGCCACTGCCGAGAAGAAACGCCGAAAGAAACTCGACAGTCAGCCATTTTCTCACAAAAATATGCTTATTACAATGATATTATTTATTTACTATGGTGTGGAGTTGGTGGAGCTGTATCCACCGCCGCAGTATCGGGGATGATGTTATGATGTGTATAATATACATATAGATAAGTTTGTAACACGCTGTATGCGATCTGCGCAGGAGTGCATAAATCGGCGCGCAAGGCACCTGCTGCTAATAATAACAATTATCGCGTGCGGAGGTGACCCCGGGGTTGCCAGCGCAGTAGTCATGGGAACTGTGTATTCTCCTGCGGGCCTACCGCGAAAATCAAATACAATATGTACCCTTCTCTCTGTTGTACTTGTATATTCGAGTGAAAGAGAGGGAGATACTTCATTTTTCGGTAGACCCTCTGAATTCACCAGCAAGTTAGCTAAATTTATTACAGTGTAAACTCTTTATAACGAATTTCAAGGGACCGAGCATTTTCTTTCGTTATAAAGAGTTTTCGTTATACGGAGGGAAGAGAAAAAAATTAACCAAATTGAACCAATTACAATAATTTCTAATTTTATTACTATCAATACAATAGGTCAATTATTTTAAACACATATATTCTGTTAACTTTGCCGGACGTGTTTTGCTATGCCAATAATGGCACACGTGTTAAGGCAATTAACAATAACAAAAGCGAGACGGCTGTTTATGACCTCAGTATCTTTCTTAGAAATTTCGGCACCTCAAAAGATTAGTTTTGTGAGCTGATCATAAAACAATTACACTGTTTAATATGTTGTTGATGTCTAAAATATGAAAATATTTCTTCGTAATAGAGAATGGCTGTTGTGTTATAAAGAGTGAATTAATGTACGGGTTTTGTGGTAAACCAACCAAATTGAACTAATTTCTACGTTATTATTATTTTTTTCATCATGACCTGTCGGCGTTCCCGTTAAATAAATCAGCAATCATATACTCGTACTATATTTATTTCAGTAACGAATTTATTCGATTCAAAAATTGCGCAAGTCCGCGTAAAGTGGCGTCCTCTTACGTCGAAAGCCAAGACTCACTTTGGGTCGTCGTGCCAGCCCAGTTAGTTATTGGTTAATTTAATTATATTGATTTATTTCATATTATTACATTACATTACATTATAAATTACATATTACTTACAATATAACTTGAAGCGCACTTTAAAACTGACCTACACTAAACCGTAATTGTTTGTAACCGCCATTTGGTTCGGAACAAGATGGCGGCGCGTCCTGGCTCCGCGCATGCGCCAAGGCCGCGCGGGCGCCGCAAGGGCACTCCTGCGCAGGCTACGCATCTGTTGCTGCGCTTAGGTTGAGGTTTTATGGATACAATCATACAGTGTATTGTATTTGTATCTTTATAGCACACCTCAATAAAAATACAAAATGGTTCAGAAACATAATGTAACGAGCTTTGAAAAAAAATATATTGGACAATTTCCAAAAATAGATCCCGCAAAAAAAATATCGAATCGGCACACAAAACTTCACGAGAATCTATTTAGAAATGCAACCTGTAGACGAGAACAAACCATTGAAAGAAAAAAAACTAAAATTTCCAAATACTGGTTCGGCTAAAAAAATCTATACCTAAGATATATTTATAACTATCGAACCTTTCACGAAATTTCACAAGTATCGGTTGAGAAATGCGACCTTTACAGGAGACCAAACCCAAAATCTGCCCTTGAAACATACAAAATATAAGAAAAAAAAAATGTTTTTGATAATTCCCAAAAACTGGCTCGACAAAAAAAAGATTTTCGAACCTGTTCACAAAATTTCACACGAATCGGTGGAAAAATTCATTTAAATCAATTCAAAGTGTATAGTTACTCATTTTACGAATTAATGTTACCTAATCTTGCAACAAAGCAGTCGCCAGTCAACGGGTGACCAACACCTAAGCCAAAAAATCCTCCATACATTATTGATATGCTTCTTTTTGCCTCGACAATGCATCTGCTGTCCTTGCAATGGAACATAATAACTTAATGTGGAGTTTCAATCTGATTTTTGTCGGAAATTTATGTTTAGGTGGGCTTTAAATTATTCTTGTAGGTTTTGATGAATGGACAAGTAGTTTATAGTAAAAATTATATTTTATGTCACACCTGGCCATAAAGTGGCCATTATCGCACGCTCCGCGCGCGAAAAAACCCACTTCCTGGCCAGGGGGTGACATAAAATTTTGTACTCACCACGGGCGATAATAAAGAAAGCCTCAGATCGCATATTTATAGCCTTTGCCTTCGGCTCGGGCGTAAAATACCTGCGATCTGAGACATTCTTTGTTTTATCGCCCTTGGTAAGTAATGTACTATTATTTTAAATATTTATTTCATAAAAGTAGAATACAATCTTACTAAAGGCGGACTTAACTATGGCGGACTATGTCATGACAGTTGTTTATTCAGTAAATACCTTTGCGCATATCAGACAAATCGTGTGGTTACAAAAACAAGTATGTTCTACTTCATACTCATCATCATCCTCCTAGCGTTATCCCAGTACAGTTGCATCCTGAAGGATGCCTGGGGTCCGCTACCTAATCCCAAGATTTGGCGTAGGCACTAGTTTTTACGAAAGCGACTGCCATCTGACCTTCCAACCCCAAGGGGAAACAAGACCTTATTGGGATTAGGCTTTGTCAAGTGAGTGGGCAACTTGACTGTTAGAAGTTCTCAAACCGCCCGAAGGCCTCCAACTCGGCTTAACGACTGCTGCCATAGACAGCAACCGGGATCAACGGCTTAACGTGCCTTCCAAAGCACGGGAGCGCTCAGTTAATAACCACTCAAAGCGGTCACCCATCCAAGTCCTGACCGCTGCCCACGTTGCTTAACCTTAGCAAGCGCAAGCGGTTCGCACGCGCCGCTGGGCCACGAGCGCTCCTAATAAATATGTTCTACTTCATACTAATATTATAAATACGAAACTCAAGCACTCAAATCGGCTGAACGGATTATGATTAAACTTTGTCTTGGGAAGATCAGCGCCGGCTCCCTGAGTCGGCATTTATGCTGAGGCGAGACCTTTATGTTACGATTTTTTTGTAATGTTAGTTTTATTTTCGTTATTTTGTTTGTTTCGTCATAAATTAATGTTTTTCTACTTGTTCTTTTTCTTCGTATGCAACCAGTGTAGACACCGGGGTAATCATGTAACGATATGTACTACCGTTGGTACGTATTTAATATCAGTTTTAGTATGGGATTTGACATTTAAATCTATCGTACTAACCATTTCTGGCTTTTCTAGCCGGAAATTTTTTTTGGTCCCATACACGCTTTTGATTCTTGATAGGAATGGGATCGATTGACATCATAACAGATATTGTCAAAAATGACATTTTTCTCGCAACCTGTATGTTTTTTCCAAAATCTGAAAACGCCAATCTTCGTTATATTAAAGCAAGGTCTTCTAAGACCATTTTTACGTAGCAGCACGGGATCTGATAGCTGCCCTCACTCACCCAAAAAGTAAATACATCCTGTTTAATACTCTTCACCCTGAAAATCATCCCAAGAAGGGATCATTATTGGGGAACGAGACTTAATCGCGTACAATTGACAACATTTCATATTTTTAACTACTTTATTTTATGAACTAGTTAGAAAATAGGTAAAAATTTAGGCCACCCGTATTTTTTCTTTTTCAATTTAACTCAATATTTCATACAAAAAAAACACGTTGAAAAGTAGGTCATTCCAAAAGGGCGTATGTAAAATATGACGTCATCTTCCCAACAAGAATCCAGAGCCACTCCAGAGCAGCGATTTAAATTGTGTCTGTACTCTGTACTACAAGGTCTCCCTGAATACAGCGAGGAAGATGACGTGAACTTTCGGTTTACAGTAATTTGCGATTTTTTCCAAAATTGACGGAGATAAAAATCTAAAAAAATTGTTTTTGTGTACTTTACACGTTTTTACCGAAATGGTATATTATGAAATATTGTCAATTATAACTAATTTACCTTTTTTAAGGTTTTGCCCTAGAAGGGATGTTATAGATATAGGAAGTTTAGGCGAACGAAGTCGCCGGCAGATAGTAAACTATTTATAATTATATCTACATACTTCACATGCCCAATAAAATGTATACAAATTGCCCCTTTCTAACAGAAGTATAATCAGATTACCAGATTAAAGCCGCGTTAAAAAACGAATATCAGTGAGTAGGTACCCTTTAATTGCCATGAGTTTGCAATGTTTGCATTACCGTACTCGCTAGCGACTGCGTCAACGATTTGGATATGCACGATACAGCGCCTCTGGCGGTTACGCAATAGAACTAAGAATCGCCATACTATATCGTTTACGCAGTCGCTAGCGAGTACGGTAATGCAAACATTGCAAACTCATGGTAAGGGTATAGGTTACCCTACACTATTATACCTAAAGGCGAGGCGTCGTAACTTCACAAGTTAGCGGAGCGATGCTAATGCATAAAATACTTGCATTGCAGCGACTAAGTACTGTAATAACAACCCATAATAATGATGCTAGATTAAACTTGTATGTATACGATATCGTTTGACACATTTTATCGCATACTGTTTTTAAAGACGTTCCCCTCTTTCTGCGCTGAAATAAATATATAATGATATTGTATGTAAATACTTTATTGTATACAAGACAGTAAAAAAAACATACAGATGAAAGAAAGTATTAATGTAAGTAAAAAGGCAAACTTATCCCTGTAAGGGATCTCTTCCAGTTAAATAAATTATTAAAATTCAATGAATTCACCGGTTTCTGCTCTGTGAATACCAGACCAATTTTGTTTGTACCTATAAAAACCCTCCACGCACCACAAAAAAACATGAACAAAGTGCGTTCTCAATGCGAGCTTAAAAAATAGTCAAAACCGGCCCACGCACGATCCCGTTGCGTAGCGAGCCGTGCGTACGCGCATTTTGGAGTGAAAGCATTTCGCGCTACGAAGTGCTACGACCAAGAGTGCTACGGCGTAGCAGACCTTCAATTAGTATCATCCTCAGTATAGTGTCAGTCCACTGTTGGACATAGATAGGACTCTCCCATAGCACGCCACTGAGCTCAGTCTTCAGCTCTTCTCCAATCCCTGCCCTGCTTTACGAATTAGTGTGTAATTGCCCAATTTGTCGTAGGTACTTAAATTATAGATAATAGTATTTTTCACTAACATCTTCAGCTGTCAATACTTGACCGGATCAGGGATTGCCTGCCTCGCATTATTAGACGCACTCGCTTACGATCGACCTTCTATAACATACTCTGCTGCCAATCCCTTCCTTCGCGACCTTCTTCGTAAGTCATGTAATTTTTCTATAGTAACTAATGTAGGGTGCATAATGCATTTACCTACAATAACGCATAACATAAGCGCAACAGATACCGTGATAGATGCAACACTCTTTGACATATTTTCACATTAGGTTGTTCCACGGGCGGCAGCAGAAAGATACTGTGTATAATGTATCAACATTATCTGCTTTATAATTAGTTGGCACTTCTGACAATAGATGGCGTTAAAGACAATAAAAATAACGGTTAAAATAAAATTCAAATGTTTGCGGTGTGTAAATATAGAGTACCTTGTTTAGTTTATTTGAACATAACTCTATTTTATAAGCAGTATTCATTAAGGGCCGTCGCATCGCGTCTAATTAACATCAAAGGTTCAAGTTAAATGTATCGTGCTGTAATTATTAGCGAAGGGATGCGCCCGCCGGACCGAAATAACTCAGTAAAAATAATAAACATGCACTAATGATACACCGCATCCCTCTCTAGCTTATAATTGTAGAGGGAGACGAAATTGCAAGCTTCCATTATTCATTAGTGCAAAACGAACAAAAATTGTATAAGCAAAATTAAATTACTTTGACGCTTTGAAATCGATCTGCATTGCCATCGCTTTGTGCCGCGTGCATTGCTTGTTTTGTATAGCGGATGCGAAGTCTTTCTTTTGTAGAAGGAGCAATGTATAAATAATGTATAGAGACATCGTATCACAAATTGAGTTAGGAGTGTAGTGGTGGGGGACAGACGGCGAGTTTATTTCGAGTGCGGACGCCGAATCAAGCGGTATTTATTCAAGTTAAGTGTAAGGACGAAAGGATACAGTCTTGTATTTATTTTGGAAGGGATTTAATTTCAGTTTGCTCGCGTCGGATCATTGCGACGGGTTCAGTGTGGATCCGCTTATACCTAAACCAAATGCGTGATAAATCTTACCTTACTTCGTTAGTGCTTGGTTATTTTAGAAATAACATTACCGGGCTTAAAATATGTGGATATACCCCGTAATTTTAAAATTAATTTGATATTGGTGTCAGCGATATAAGGTTGAGCCACGTGTGCAAGAGTGCAAATTTTTTAATAGTTTTTACTTTTTATTGTCTTTGGTTATACGTTCTTTTGTCATATTTTTAATGGATTCATTATAACTTTTGTCTCCCAGGAAACCAGTGCCTTTTATTTAAATAGTTAATACCAAGATTTATGTATTGTTTTCTAAACACTTTTCTGTTTACTCAAAAAACAGATAAACATTTTGATCATACCTAACTGGTTTATTGGAAATCAATGTAGGTCTATGAAAAAAACTTTGGCTTCAAATGAAGTGAACCGAATGGCTTTTTTAATTTAGCAAATTTTTGGTCCTGTTTGTTTCATTATAGATTTAAAACTTTATTTATAAGTAGGTAGGTACGTACTAGCATTTGCCGAGAAAGCGACTTTAACAAATTTGCGATAAGACCGCCTGTTGTATACCTTTAACATGTTTAATTTTAATCTTGTTTTCTTTTAGTTATATTTTTTGGTGAACAATAAATAATAGGTATTTGTATTGTATTGTATATTTTTATAATCTAAAAATCTTCATTGTCCAAATATCAAGGCGATTGCTATTGACACTCAACGTGGGCAGACATCGCCATAAACTTTATAGGGATCAATGACCTGCGTCTGCGCCGATTTAATAGTTCGCGCAATCGGCTTTATCTCAGCAATTAGTTGTCTTAGCACTCATTGAACCAGTTAAATTGTAGATTTTTTTTATTTTAACACTCAAATCTTTTTTTAGATCGGCGATTGACCTTCATCTCACCTGATGGAAAGTGATGACAAGGCCTAAGATGTAGCTCGCTGGTTCAGTAATAGCCTATTCACTCTTGCCTTCAAGATTCCTAGATTATAATTGTCCGGAAATACAGAAGGCGTGAGCAAGTTCCACTCCTTTGCTGTTCGCATAAGAAAAGAGGAAGCAAATCGTTTCGTGCGAATAAACGGAAGATTAACAACATTATGCACGGTATACATGTTGGCCCAACGTCGGCCAATCTACGGGACGCAGCTATACGATAGAGCGAGCACGGTGTATCACCATCTCCTTCTATCGTATAGCTGCGTCCTTGGGCCAACATGTATACCGTGTAATGTCTCAGATCGCAGGTATTTGACGCCCGAGCCGAAGGCAAGGGCGATAAATATGCGATCTGAGGCTTTCTTGATTACCGCCCGTGTTAAGTACAAAATTTTATGTCACCCCCTGGTCAGGAAGTGGGATTTCCCGCGCGCGGAGCGTGCGGTAATTGCCGCTTTATGGCCAGGTGTGACATAAAGGTTATTTATTTATCGTATGGCATTTATTTAATTAAGATTAGAACATCATTAATCAATTCTATTATAGTACAGCCAAGTATCAAACTGACTGCTTATTTAAATAAAGCAGACTGATAAATACGTGTCTTATACCAAATTTGTTCATTATTAAAGTTTATTTCGTAACATGTATGCCGAATACCTGTACCGCATTTAAATAGCCCCAAAATCAAGTAAACCTCAAACATAAAGTAAATTAATATTCAAGGTGTAGATACGTGTACAAAATTGTACCCACAACCCACTACATAATATTACATAGGTTGTTAGGTACTTAAGTGAAAATATTGGGTTTTATGGCAAAATCATAGAAAAATACAAATCTGAAATAATTGGCTTTGTTATGGCAAAGCATATGCCAAGCCAATGCGGCCAGCCTTATGATTAGTACCCTGTCTCATCATCATCATCATATCAGACGAAAGACGTCCACTGCTGGACATAGGCCACAATGACCGGTCCTGCGCCACCCGTATCCAGTGGACTCCCGCGACCCTGTCTAGTGGCATGGATTTAGGCGACATATACCGTTACGTCGCCTAAATGAACTCTTTTTTATAGATATACTGTATGTTAGTCTGTAAGGTATATGTAAATATGGACTTTGTTGCCTGACTCCAATAAATTAAATTGTATACATTATAGGCTGAGGGTTCGTATCTAGGGTTGCCAACCGTCCCGCCTCAGGCGGGACGTCCCGTTTCCAGCACCCTAGATGATGCGTCCCGCAAAGGATGCGTGCGGGACGCCAATTGTCCCGTTTTCAGGCCTCGGCAGAATTATAAGAACTGGAACGAACATTTTGTTTCATTTCAAGAAAGAGTGCACAACTTCGATGAATGAAAATAAGTAATTTGTATCCCGCTCCCGGAGGACCGTACCTACTCGTAATAGGGTAATTTTAAGTCAGAAACCATCCACTAAGAACGTGTATCTATCCTACATCACAATTATACGTTAGCAATATTGATAGAATGCGCGAGTCCCGCATTTTTTAGCTAAGTCCCGCAATTCTACAACAAATGTCCCGCAAATCGGAGCACATAAGTTGGCAACTCTATTCGTATCCTTAAATCAGTTTATTGGAATCCTATACTAATATTATAAATGCGAAAGTTAACATGTTTGTTAGGTACTCAATCACGCAACAACGAATTTTGATGTAATTTGGTACTTATACAAAGAGTTCGGCGGCCACAGAGTACGTAGCAGACTCCTAAACGCTCGCATTTGGACATTACACGTAACTAACATTATTTATAGGCCGTAAATCTCGCGGACTCATTAGCCCGTGTGTGGGCACCTTTATGAGCGAGTCTTAAAAGGTGTTTTTTACCGCCCGCTCTACGTTGTGACAATGGTGCCGTTCATTGCTTTGTGCTTGTAAATTAGCTGAGAAATAATCTATGATGCTTAGAAGCGTAAGATCTGAAGCAACGCAAATTTTCAATCTTATATGTCATATTTATGATTAAACGTACTAAAATTATTCAGACGTTTGTATGTACCTACTACAAAAATGGCGCGTTCTTTTGTTTCTTTCATAGAAAGAACTTGTATGTATATGTATAGTATAGTTCCTACTTCATAGAAAAAACAGGCTATAGAGTAAACTCGATCTTAAACTGAACGCGCCTCGCAAGATTTTCCGCTCACATCTGACATACCTAAGCATAATATAGGCCATATATAAACGCAATATACAAAAACTCACACGATGCAAAAACGTCTACTATAAGAGGCGTACAGTATAAAATTACTTGCAGAAATTTCTACAAAACTACCGAACCTAATTCAAAGATAATACGGTTTTATTTAGATTGTTGTCATACAACATTAATTAACTCTCATTTTCTTTTAGATAAAAGGTAATGTGCAATATGCTTGTCCATTACTGGTGCTGGCACGTTAAGCGTGTCTCTTATTTTGTCACAAGTAAATCTTTGTCATTAAAATATTTTAAAAATCCTCTTTATAACTATTCAGTTCTATTCCTAAGAAAGCGTGGCGAGCATTCCATAGCAAAATTACTGTAAATCAAAAAGCGAACCAAGCTAGCTCGCATAGCATTACTAATAACAGTAAAGCATTTAAACAGCGTCTAAAAAACAATCGGCGTTGTTTCGACCGCCATTTTCGGATTTAATTGACTTAGAAAAATGTCCGAAATAATGTCTATGGGAGAATAAATTTGGCAAACGCGCATTAGCTCGAGAAAGCCATTCAAAATTTGACTTTAATTCTAACTATTTAAGGTTGAATTTGGGGTAACCTGGACATGGTTTTTATGGTGTGGTCTAGTGTTTTATTTTTCGAGTGTCGCCGAGCACACTGTCCCGTTTCCGCGTCGAATTGTTTCGAGAAATGGTGCGTTAGCGCATATAAAGTGTATAGAAGTGACAGTATGATATGAGAAGATAATATTTGAGGGTTAAAGCTAATTACATGCGGAAAGCAGATTATAAAAAGAAGTATGTAATGGTTTTCTGTGAGTAAAAAGCATTAGACAAAATGTAGGTATACCTACGTGTATTGGTCCTTAATGATAGGCATATACATACAGACTATATACGTTCCACTATAGTAGACAACAGTTACAAAATAACAACATTTTTCTAATAGGTTATGTATGTATGTATGTATGTAATAACTTTATTGTACACAAAAAAAAAACACAAAAAATACAAACAAATAAGGACATTTAGCGGTTATTTATCATATTGTGCAGAATCGTGAATAGGAAGAAACAATAATGGCATAAACATCGAATAGGTACCTAATCCTTATTTATCAAGTACAAGTAACAGAAGAAATAATCCTTATTTATCAAGTACAAGTAACTGAATTAGATTTTAACCTGAGAATAAAGCTTAAGCCACACAGAGAGCGGGCGGGCGGTGGCGGCGCGGGCGCGGGCGGCGGCGGCGCGGGAGCTGCTTTTGGCGGTGGCGGCTGCCGCCAAAGCGGCTCCCGCGCCGCTGCCGCCCGCGCCCGCGCCGCTGCCGCCCGCCCGCTCTCTGTGTGGCTTAAGCTTAAAGCCCCTTTTGACTAATAAGGGAATAAACTTTATTTTTTATACTGTGCACTGCACTTAGTTAACAAAAATGTTTAAAATATACAACACACGTCACGGGTTCTAAGAAATCCGAATTACAATGGTCTAGATACAGTTTATCCCGGCCGACCACAAACAAAAGCAATCCTGCGCACGACACAAACAATAGTCGACTTTTTACTAACCTAACTGGACGGAATGTAGTGCACCGCATAATGAACCCGCCAAATTTATTACATAGCCTATACCTTTCTGGGAAGCGCGGAATAATTCGCGGCGGTATGCGACCGCACAAAACAACTAACACACCTCCTCGCTCGCGCTCGGCCGTGAAACGTTAGAGCGAATGGGATGACTAAAGTATGTTGATGAAATAGGATTGTTGTCGGCTCCCGTGTTACAGAAAAGAACTTTAATGCTACACATTTCTTAATCGATATGACCTTTTCCGTGGTTCTATTGTTACGTAAGCGGAGCCGCCGATGGGAGATAAGTGGAGGGTTTTATGGGATCATTATCTGTTGGATGCTTGGGGATAAATAAGCAATGGGATATAATTGAACGTTTAAATGCGTTTGGGTTAACTATTTTTGTATCTCTATTTCGTGTTTATTGTTTAGGATTTGTAATGTTTTGGATTTGGACTATAATCAAACAGTGCTTTTATGGGTGTATCCTGGTCAGAGTGTAACAATAGTATCTACATTACTTAACAAGGGCGGTAAAACAAAGAATGTCTCAGATCGCAGGTATTTGACGCCCGAGCCGAAGGCAAGGGCGATAAATATGCGATCTGAGGCTTTCTTTATTACCGCCCGTGTTAAGTACAAAATTTTATGTCACCCCCTGGCCAGGAAGTGGGATTTCCTGCGCGCGGAGCGTGCGGTAATTACCGCTTTATGGCTAGGTGTGACATAAAGAAAATTAACAAACTTACTGTGATCCACAAGAATAACTATCTAAGTACTTAAGTATGTGCGTATTGATATTTCGATGTTCTGTACATGTAGGAGGTTGATTTTCATTCTAAAATTTAACATTTTCTTAACGAGTCTACATAGTATGATTATTTTTGACTTTAACTATCATAAAAGTTAGGGACCCATGTATAAAGTAAAATTCATTTAACAATAAGTCTAAATTACACTCTGATGAGACGGTATAGTACTTTTATTTCACTAGCGCGGTTTGGCCACAGTTGTAGTTGTGTCACATACGAACACACAGAGTGACAACAAACAAGATAACGTGAACTCATAGCTCCTACGCTGACGCACACATAGACAATGTGCATGTATAGCTCAACACACAACCATGGCTCTCCCGTGCTCGTGAGAAAGAAGTACTATAAGTTCTATGTTCTAATGGAGCGCTCGTGGCCCAGCGGCGCCTGCGTGCCGCAAGCGTTATGCAAAGTTAAGCAACGTGGGCCGCGGTCAGTACATGGATGGGTGACCGCTTTGAGTGGTCACTAACTGAGCGCTCCCGTGCTTTGGAAGGCACGTTAAGCCGTTGATCCCGGCTGCTGTCTATGACAGCAGTCGTTAAGCCAAGTTGGAGGCCTTCGGGCGGCTTGAAAATTTCTAACAGTCAAGTCACTTGACAAACGGGGGTCGAAGTTGCACCACGTCCGTAGGTAAAGTACCCACCGCTACCCTACACGTGACCCCTGGGTGGTTCTCGTGGTTCTAAAAGTGCAACAAGAACTGGCAACCGTACTGTCTTCTCGAAGATCTCACGGTTCGAAATAAATGCCATATGATAAATAAATAGTTCTATGTTCTAGATTCAATGGCGCATGCGTCATTGTTGAATGGACTACGGAACAATATCAGTGGGTCAGCGCGCGCCCGCGCAGCCACGCCCACACGCCCTCCCCGCTGTAATCATGTTAATATTCATAATGCTCTCAAGAACATACGGGTTACAATTACAATGCAAACTCCAGGGGACCATGGTCTTGTGCACAGAATAATTATTCTGCCTACTTTATATCTTGTTTTCTATATTCTTAAGAGCTAAAAGAAAACCTTTATGGACGTATAATTTACTATCATTTGTTGAAAAAGAAATGACTATCATTTGTTGAAAAAGAAATTACATACTATCATTTGTTGAAAAGTTAACAACTATTATCGCTGAGTAGGACTTTTTTTATATAATTTTTTTAATAACACTCAATACTATCGTTATATTAAGTTGATTTAGGGACTGTGTCTATAATTCTGCGGAATCAACGCGGCAAAAACGCATAAACGTAGGAAGGTTTTAAACTCTTAGAGTATACCAGTGTTTAAACCGCCCGCGTGGTCGTGTCGGAGGTTTCTGGCGATTTACCCTATGTAAGTGCGAAAAGGACGAATGTCATGTGTCAGGTGTATTTTGATTATAATTGTACAAACTACAAATTAAATTCAACAATCAATTAAGTACTGTGAATAATTTTTAATAGCTGTACAAACCTAGATATTCTTTTTGGTATTTCCATATGGAAATAAAATAATTGCAAAAACGGATAATCCACTGACCTCATGGAACAATTTTGTGTGACTAACACTAACCTAAAAGCAATTAATTTATACCTAGTGGTTATTTTTCTAAGAATACTAAGTTCGGTCGTACCCAAGTAAAGACGAATGAGGACCCCACATCGCCGAAATTAAAAAGTAATAAAACACTTAAAATGTCTATGGTACATGTAACTTTTTAAAACCGTACATGTTAGATATGTGTTCTCAGGTAATTGCGGATTTGTTTATTGGGATTTGAATAGTTTTTAGCAGGAAAGTTGACCATCGCTTAAGGCCAAGTTAGATGCGGTATTTTAGTCGTAGAGGCGATTATACTTAAAATTATTTAAACTGTCAGAGTTTTATCAAATTAGTCCATTCAAAAAGCGACTTTACTGTAAAAGAAAGAAGGTTCACAATCTAATGGCAGTTTTCGAAAAAAGTCGGACATCTAAAATAATTTCATCTATAGGTACCTACTTGGGTACACATTTGTGTATTAATTAGAGTTATTACAAGTTTGCGAATTTCAATTAAAGAACTTTATACGAATTACTATTCGGCTTCCTTTGATTTCGGCTACCCTCATGTTGACTGGAAAATATCGCTCTTTAGCGATTAGGCCGCTTGTTGTTTGCACTACTTATTGTGATTTTCTACTGTACTGTGTGTGCCCTTTAGGTAATTCAGGTGTACAATAAAGAAGAGTATTTGTATTTAAGAAGTTTTTTTTGATGTGCATGTGCCTTTAAATGGAGGATGCCTAAATAAGCCCTTATTGACAACCGTTTTCCCAATAACGAATTATAGGTACTCTGTCGTATTAACTATAAAAATGAAATGAAAATTAAAATGAAAAAGGTAGGTACTGCCCATAATGAAATGTATGGCGCGTTCATTTGTTTTTGCATAGATTTTGTATGGCATAGTATGTAGGTACTTCATGGTTTTAAAAAACACAGTATAATAAACCATATATCAAGCTGTGAAGCTTCGACTGTTAAGTTAACCCTATCGTACACTCGGCAATAAAAGTTATCAGCGTCATTAACACATCGCGTGGGCGGCGCACCGACACTTCGGCGCGAATATTCTAATTGGTCAATTCTTTATACATACAGATATCTGTCAAGTCGTTTTACTGAGAGTGTTTTGTTGTGATGAATTCATTATTTAAGTGTTTTTATATTTACCTTGGTATTCACAAGGGTTTTCGTATTTAATATCTGGACAACGATTTTAAATAGGTAAACTTGTATATAGATCAAAGTTGTAGAGAATTTTATCCGCTTTCATTATTACTTACAATAATGTTCCCTAGGGCTGGAGATATACAAGGGGTGGGAACAGTTGCTCACCTACAACGGTTCCGGACTTTTAGTATGTTTGTCTCCTAGCTTCTAGCAGCTCTTAGCTAGTCCAAACTAGATTCCGAAGTCAAACTTTTTGCTTTCGACCATTCGTTGCCCAGACTAATTTGGCCTTAAATAGGTAAATTAATAATCTTGTTAATTTCGGCCGAGTATGTTTCCGAAATTCGCAATTGTGCATGTCCACTTCGCAAATACGTTTCATTTATAACCAGGAACCGGAAAACCCTTTCATTTGATTAAGCCCTTCCCCCTTCCATAGGGCAGCCCTATGATTAACCAAATGATATGGTTACCCTTTCATTGTGTTAGCCTATCTTTATGGATACCCTTTCCAAAATGGTTTTCTAGTCGAATAGGATGCCAATAGCTTTAATATCTACGGCTTCATCGTTCTCGCGCGTCCAAGCAAGTGATTGCTATTAATTTCAGCACGAGCCCGCACACAAATACCACCATACATATTTTTATCCGTGTGGAACTTGTGTAGGCCTGGCTGTAATAGGGTAACCCTATTAAGGGTTTCTAATATTGGTAAGCGCTTACCCGAATTAATTTTATCAATTTGGTTACACTTTCGTAAGTCGTCGAATAGGGTTACCGAATTGATGTTTTTTTGGAAACAATTCTATCAAATACCCAATGCAATACGCCTTTAATGGTAACCGGTCCTTGTTTATAACGCCTTTTTTCAGAAATAACATCAAATTTCAAGATTGGGTTAGTTTTGAAACGATTAAAAAAACAGATGCGAATCAAATTATTATTGCGATTGCGTGTTGATCACAATTTCGGGACAATTCGGACGGCGCGTGCGCCATGTCCAATTATCGTGTACACATCGGACACGGGACGTGTGGCTACAATTACTTAATCATTCATTTTAGTTATTTAAGTAGGATCTTTATTATCACTAACTTACGGTTCATATTGCAATGACCTTTCGTCAGTTATTCCGCGTTTTGTTTTGACACGGTGTCTGCAGTTCGGATTGATTGAGCACAATTACTTTGTAGACAAGTTTTTGTTTGTTTTTGACTTGATTAAGACTTGAAAGTATACTTTTTAAATAATTTAACGCTACTTTTATAGGCAATGTATATAAACTAACGTAAATTTAGACTTTTTTGATACCTATTCACGCTCAGGACAGTTGCTTGCACTGCAATGTTTTCTTCAAGTATGACACTTCGGCTTACCGGCGAGCACTTGAATATAGGTACCTACTTAATATGCTACCTAATCGCGAGCTTAACCTTACGTTAATTACAGTTTACCTAAGGTGTTACCCAAAAGTACTTACTGATATAATTGTTACCTTACAAATCATTTGCAGTTGAGTTTAGCGGCCAGGGTACTTGAATCTTGAATGTAGGTAATATGCTACTTACCTAATTCGAGCCACTATTATAGTTTATCAATGTCACTTCACTGAGTCATGAGTGCTGTCTCTTCTACAGAAATATTTTCCACTTCATGAAGTGGCTTTTTAGTTTTCCCGCCAGTAACCTCAATTTGGCCACAAGTCACTTCATCGAAGTTTGTGATTAATCGTAGATTACCTAAAGTGTTACCTAAGGACAGCTATTGGCATCGCATTTCCACCTTACGTGGCAATTTACTGTAGGTTGTCATTAATCATAGTTTACCTAAGATCTAGTTTGTTAATTGTATCACAGTTATTCACTGAAGTTCGTATTTAGTTATAGTTTACCTAAGCTGTTTATCGCTTAACACCTGACGAGTAACTTTCGGTTTACCGAGTGGTTAAGCCAGATAAGTCGCGTAAGAGGTTTTTGAAAATAGAACTATGTGCAAAGGAACTATGTTCTCATTTCAAAAACCTATCGTCTCGACTTATCGGATTCGACCGCTCACCCCTTTACCTAATGTTAATTACAGTTTACCTAAAATTAAGTGCAAGTTACCTGGTGGCGGTGAGAGCGATGGTGGCGCGGTGGGTCGCGGGGCTCGGGCGGGCGCGCCACGCTCATGCCTCAGCGCCGCCCCGCATGCCCGCCGCGGCCCGGGCGCCGCGCTGTGGGCAGGTCAGTCCTGATTATTGCTTAGTTAAGATAAATGTTAATTAACTTGCAGATACAAGAGCATTATAAGTACTAATGACTGATTCGTCTCACAAAGTAAAGAGTTAGACTTTATTTAATTTAAAGCGTGGTTTTAAGCAAACTAAGCTAAAGGTTACCTATTGCTGCTTAATTTATAAACCCTAAATATTAATTTACCCTTTAGTGACTGTCTAGCCTAAACTCTCTAGCTCTGTCTAGCTTTTGTATTTTTCATAATTGTTTTATGTACAATAAAGAGTTTTACTACTACTACTACTACTAGACTAAACTGAGAAAAAATACTAAGCTCACTTCAGAATCACTGAAAATAACTTGAGCTCATAATAGGTATTGATTGACTGGGTCTGCTTTAATTTTAGCCAAGGGTGACCCGAATGTGCACGATTAGCTTCATTTTAGGAAAGGCAAGGTTCCAATATAAATTTTATAAATATAAAGCATTAGAAACATACAAAACAAAGCATATTCCAGGATTTAGAATTGTAATTATTTTACAAAATTTACAATTACGTGAGACATTTCGCCCTCATTCATGTGACGTAGGTAGGTACCCACTATTACCTACAAGTGAATGTCAACTTTTGTTCTCCCATTAAGTAGCTACTAGTATGATATCGTAAACAGGGTCGATTTTCTTTTTGGGTCAGCGAGAGCAGGCTTCCGAACCCTTGCTGCTACGCGATAATGGTCTTAGAAGACCTTCCCTCGATTTAATGAAGATTAGCTTTTACAAATTTTAGAAAAAACAAACAGGGTGCGGGAATAGGTAATTTTTTTGTATCAATGGATTCCATTCCTATCCAGGACCAAAATCTTTTATGCGACCAAAAACAATTTCCGTCTAGAAAAGCCACAAATTGGGGAAAACTTTTCCCCATAAAATCTGTCAGCCTTTTGCTAGGTCCTTGTACAGTTGCCGTGGACTGGGACCCCCCACGGGCCAAGGGTCTCGACACCGAACGGGATAAAAGTACTTATAGCCAGTGCCCAGGCCCCTATGTTTGTGTATTTTCATCACACTTGCTCGTAAAGTGTGTTATTGCACGCGTGCGTATAAAGCAGTTATAGCCGATTTACCTCCCGCGGGAGTTATGGAATTTTATAACTCCCGTGGGAGTTATGAGTTTGTGTGTGATCTGATTGGTTTAAAAAAATCTAGTTGGCCGCGCGCCGCAAGAATATTGTTCTGTGATTGGTTGCGCGTTGCGCTCCTCTCGCGGTGATACTGGAGGTGAAGTTGTCAAGAACGTCAATTTTTGATTGGTGTGGTTGTCGAAATATGGATTTTTCTGCCTTTTGTAGTTATTTATTTTCTCGCAAATGTGATGAAAAACGTTGTGTGTATCACGGGAGGTAAGGGTTATTACAAACTCAAATCAAAGCCTTCGGCGGCCTTCCTTCGGCGTCGGGCTTCTATGACTTTCGTTGGTAATAACCTGCTTACCTCCCTAAATGCACAATGTACTATTTCAGTCTTTTCGCCGCTTCGGCCGCCGCATAGATATAATATTATAAACATCTATATATACACGACTACCTAGTTAGGGGAGAGCGGGATTAAAAGTACCGGGGGTAAGTTGTTCCGTTGAAAAACAGGGGAAACTTTAAGATTTATAAAATTCTGGGTCACCAGGCAAAAATTTAGACGTATTTACTATAATTGGCACTTATCTCAAACTTTCTCGTTACATAGAAAGTTAATGTTAGCTGATACTTCAAAAACAAATAGGTACCTACTTAGTAATATATCGCAAGGTGACAACCCGGGCATCGAACCTGGGGCCAGAGGTTAACGGCGGTGCCTTCACAATATTCGAAAGTTGTCTATCCGCTTTGCGTACCATCAAAAACATGCTAATTTCAACCGTATTGCTACAAGATAAGAACTACTCGTGTTTATGTGCGTTACTGTACTGAGTGTCACCAGTTTCTGATTACCGGGTCAACTATTTCCGAATAAAAATGAAGCTATGCATGGACAAATTGTAATTAAATGAACGAATTTCAACTTTCATCATTTTGTGTTAAAGTTTAGAATGTAGTTTGTCAATAATACGACAATGCGAAAGTTGCGAATGTTTTCCATGAATAACCCGCTTCATATCTCATCTGAAACTAACCTTGAAATTTCGACTTTATTTGCTTATAATAAAGTTCAAAATGGTAATCGGAAGTAAAACTGTGCTTAATCTGTGAATGGCAGGAACCGTACTCGTCAACTGGCATGTTAAGAGGAAATAAAAATTAAATTTCGACTTTATCCGTTTATGTTAAAGTTCAATTTTGAAGAGCTATCTTTTAAGAACTTAATTTCCATATTAGGGAATCTTGTGAACATATAACAGTGCCATTTGTATATAATTTTCATTATTTCTCGATTGTTTAACGCTTGTTAACGATTTGAATGTAAATTCGAATGTTTTCTGTAAATTCGTATGTAATTTGAATATAAATGGTAGGTCAGTCACAGTGGGGTGGGAGTTATTTAGTACAGATACAGAATAATTAATAGTACTTACGTACAGAAGGTTTTCTGTTTAACAAAACCAATTCAATGTTTGACAGCTACAAGAGAGGTAGGGCACAGCAAAATGTCATTTTACTTAAATTTGGAGCACAGCCCAACTGGGGAAGTACCTCCACCTTGCAGAACATGGTTGTTCATCTTAGAAGAAAGCTGACGGAATTAATAATAGCACCACCTATTTTCATGGTTATTAAACTTGCTCGAATAGTCAGCTAAAAAGTAAAAGTAGGTAGACTGTTAAAAAGGTATTCAAAAATTCGATGCGTACCAGTACCAGTATCACACACGTGGCCCTGTGGTAAAGTAGGTATATTGTCTTTAGAGACAATGTACCCGGGTTCGATCCCCAGCGGCGGATGCACTTTTTGTATGTTTTTTTCTCATGTATCCAAGATAATGCTTACTAACTTTAGCACTTGGTGGCGCTTTACTCGGGATCACAATATGCGTGAAGTTGGCTATCTATTTCCAGACATTACACTTATTTATGTTGCAGAAGATCACAGCCATAATAGCAGGGGTGACACGCGAAGGAAACTAAGCGCTGTGGCTAAGTATGTGTGCGTGCGCTGTCGGTACACGCGTCAATTTGTGTGCCGGGTGCGTAGGGTTTTGTTTATTATTCTATTCCTAGCAGGTCGCAAGCGGCCAGTACAAAAAAGGTTACATACTTACACCCTTATCTAGGCATGACCCAACTGACAAGTAACCCGATCGTAACCAGGCGGGCGTCACAGGGACGAGGTAACTGACCTCGGTGCGGGGGGTTCGTGGCCGTTCTGTATGTAATACTATTATACTATTCTGCGATAATAGGTAACATTATTTACTATATATGTATATAGTGTTGTGTTCCTGGAACCGATTTTTGAGTGTCTAACGCTCGACTTTTCACAGATGTCGAGTGAAAAGTCGAGCGTTCGACACTCAAAAATCGGCCCCCTGGAGGTGAGCAAGCTTGCCAGAGGCCCCGAGGTTGCACTGTGTTGAGAAGGAGGGACTTAAATTTGTCCCTTCTGCTGTCAACACAGTGAATGCTCAAATTTTATAAAGGGTCGGAAACGCGCACGTGACTCCTTTGAAGTTACGAGCGTCTATAGGATCCACTTGATTGTACCTACGGGTCAGTAGCACATCACATCATTATATGTAGGATATCTTACCTAACCTAGGGACTAGTGTCATGCAAGTGCAATACCATTCTGGCTACTTAATATAGGTAAGTGTGAGTATATAGAGCAAGTTCTTTAAAAACGATCCAACTTAACCTTTTTAACACTCGCACAAGTTGTCACTCACACGCCATGACATCGGAATGTCGAACGCGACGTTGATATCGCAATGCACCAGTCGAAACGGTTAAAATTTTCCAATTCTAAAATCTTCAATTATTGGCCACATGTCCACTAAAGTGCATTCAACCCCTCTAGACACGCCATCTATCACTGTCCCCCTCTAATTCACGAACGCAAATTTCAAATTTCCTTCCATTTTCAAACTACACAATTCGATTTTCAGACGCGTACCGTCCCTGTCACTCGCGTTTATGGCTGACCTCGAAACTGTCACATTGATAGGGCATCTCGCACCCTCGCCAGTTAACAGTGAACTGTCTGCGTTGTAGTTTGCGCCCTATGTTTAAGATGTTAGAGGTTAAATTTAAATGTGCAGAGGTTTAGTTATAATGGCGGCTGGCAACTGCAGCGCCGCGCGCAGGCTTTTTGAGAAATTGGTCAAGGTCAACGAGCCTTGATCGCTGTTTTGGCGAAAATCTCTGCAAAATTACCACTTATGTCTAGTCAATTACCCTTTTAGATCACTTTTATACTATTCACAACCTAGGAATCATATTTTGATACTGCTGTGAAAAGAAAAAAAAAAACTTAATTTCAGACTCAAAGTTTCGTTGTATTTACCTATCATTTTATCTCGTAGCTAATTGTGTCATAATTACCGATTGTTTCTACAATGAAATAACTAAAAATAAACAGGTTACCTAACTTTTTCAGCCCTTAAATCTAGGTACATAAATCTAGCACGAACAAGAAACTAATTTCTATTTTAATGACCAGTTAATTAACACCTGTTAAGCTGGCCATTAGCCACATGAACCATAAAATTTAAAAAAAATACATGACGCAAAGCAGCTCTCACTACGCATGCGCAGAAACTCCCTGTAATTCTATTAAACACATTTTCTTAATATAAATTACAATATTTCCACAAAAACTAGTTCCCAATATAATAAAGCTCAAGTCTAAATGCAATAAATAAATAAAAAATACGAACAACTATGTATTCTTACTGGCATAAGATTGACAGATGCTTCGCTACAGGCAAATGTATTGATATTTCATGCTATTGACGTAAAATCAAGAAAGAGAAGCCAGCAACTGATCATATTGAGGTCTTTAATTCGAATTGAAACCTCAAAAGCGTAGAAATATGGCCAATTCATTAAAAAACTGATGATACTCTATTCTAAACAATCCTCTAAAATACTTACACTACACACAAATATCCACGTTAAAAACAGTTCTCACGTACAAATAGCCACTGGCAAATATCACCGCACTGTGGGTCTCATCACAACGATGCACTTTCCGAGGGATTTCCACGGTTTTCACCAAACCCTGAACACTGTGGGGCTGTCTCCTGACATTTGTCATGTGCAGGAGATCGGAGCCGTTCGGGGGAGGTCGGGTGCCTTCGGCTCCCTTCGGACGAGCTCGGTTAGGTTCGTGGTATTGATCGGGAGCGGTCGGCGCCCGGCCGCCGGTCGCCGGTGGCGCCCTCGCTAATGAGAGCTGATGGCTGTCCATTATTTAGCAGCCTCCTTCCATGCGGTACGCGAAATTAATGGCGATTTTATTGATTTATTGTAGCGAATTAAAGATTGATTGGAGTTGCTTGAAGCTTTGGCGTTAACTTTATGGCTGCACGTGGTAACAGACATGGCCATTTATATACACATGTAATGCCTGCTACTCAACTTCACCAATGACAGTTTCTAAGAACAAACTTATGTGTATCGGTGTATCGGTTAGTAATATCTTATATCTAATTGACATGGAAAAGTCGGTGTAAGCACAGCGATAAGCTGGTTTTAAGTTTAAGCCCACCCTTAGGGTCAGTTGCACCAACATACGAACACAGGCCGGTCATCGTCAAATATGGCGCCGGCAGCTGTCATCCCATAGAAACTTGTCAAACTTTCCATACAATCAGATTTGACGAACACCGGTATGGAAAGTTTGACAAGTTTCTATGGGCTGACAGCTGCCGGCGCCATATTTGACGATGACCGGTCTGTGTTCGTACGTTGGTGCAACTGGCACTTAGTCAGTAAGTTGGTTTCACATTAAGTAAATAAACAGGTTAGTAAATTAAATTAAGTAGTTACAATTGCAATAATACAATATCAGTTGCAATAATCCAAAACTTTAATAAAAACATCGTATCAATTTGTTTGTTTACCTAAATAAATTAAAAAAAAAAATTAATCAATTTATTGGTATTATCAATACCTTTGTCAAAATTTGAAATCAAAATATTTTAAAACTTGTAAGGCCTCTTAAGACACAGACCACTTAACCTAAAGAAGTTGCATATTCCGGTGACCCCCTTTGCCACTCATATTATGATGAATTCGGTCTATGTTGGAGACACGCCTTTGGGTTAATTAGTTTGTGTCTTGCTTTGCCAACTTAAGTGGTCTGTGGCTTAAGGGCCCTTATCAAATAATTGGTCAATAAGCGTCCTTATCAATTAAAAACCGTAAGGGTTCCTTTTTTACCTTTTCGGTACGGAACCCTTATCACATTTGGGATTTTTTTCTGTTGGAACGTACGTACGGTGACCTGACCCTCCGTGCATACAAACTTGTATGCAGGAGGGGTCCCTTGTCTCTGCAGCTGACTGTACCACACACCAAGGCATTTCCTCTTCGACACTATCTAGTACAACGACTATCGCGGCCTAATATCGTAATTTTTTGGATATTTTATTACAAATATCTTTTATAAGTGTTTAAGTACGCCGTAGTATCACTCTACTGTGATAGTATTGTCTCTCGTTATCGTGTTGTAAGTATTGTGATCTACAGCGCTGAAGTCCTGACATACGTTTGGCATCATCATATCCAATCGTTTTCCGCTTGTATCCTAGGTAAACGAAGGATCCACGTTGGCACCTCTCAAGATAGCGTAGGCACTAGTTTTACGAAATCAGCTGCCATCGGACCTTACCCAGAGGCGAAAGTAAACCTTGCTCGGATTACACCGGTTAGGTTTCCTCACGTTTTCTTTCTTTTTTTAATTGAAAATGGGATTGCTCTTGGCCAGCAATGGCCAGCATCTAGCCATCGAAAAGGTTTCACCAAAAAGGTTCGAACCCATGATGACCACCAGATTGAAAATCAGTCACAGTAGCTCTTTGCTAAACGACAACAAATGACTTGCTGTCCAAACTGTACATTTAGCTGTCGTTTTAATATGCGAAATGACCTTAGATTTTACACTCTCAGAAATCTTACGTAAGCTTACATAGTAAAGAATGAATTATAATTTACGGTTGTATCTTCGACTTAGGCTGCCTTCGATTTTAGGCCTTATGCCTACGGCATACGTGACGTCTACAAATATTTTCTAGCCGGTCAGTCATCTAAGACACAAAGGCGGATTGCCGCCCATCGCCGATCGACTGGCCAGATCGAGTGCACTTGTTTTTCACTGTCTGCGGGCCTAATTGCGCAATTTTTCATTCCCGGCCCTTCCCCTACCCTCTGCCACCCCGCCCTTTCCACCCCTCTCGGCCATTACAACTACTTATTGCTACAACCTCGCCAATTTTTTGTATTTAAAAGTGGACCTTATCTTGTAAAGGTTAAGGTTGGTTTTCAATTGCGACGGTAAGTGAAATAGGAGATTGATGGCGTAAGAAGACGATTTGATAGAATAGGGCGCTTCTCGCATAAATATTAACGCGGTACTTAGTGTTTTGTTTTACGATACAAGAGTTTCCTTTGAGGAAGTGTGGGTGGTACTGCACTATAAGTACAAAGAGTAGTCGAAGGCTATGCCACATGGAGGGGAATGTATTTTAAATATTGGAGATAGGATATTTCATGAAATAAAAATCCGATTTCCTTATTAAATATAATTAAAACTGCATCTCCTGCCCGCATGCCAGGAATCGAATCAACTATAGAACAGGCACTAATTTCAATGTGTTTAATTGAGACGCGATGCTATTGTCCTCAGAAAGAGAATATATTTTTTAGGCTGATTTTTCACTAGAGCTGCTACGTTGCTATGGATGCGTTTGAAATCCACCAATCACATTCCTTTATTCACATAGCATAGCTCTGGTGGAAAACGGTTCAGCTAAGCTATGTTTTTTATATGGAAAGATGCGAGCAGCGGATGCGTGCTATGGATGCGTGCTATGGATGCGTGCTGTGGATGCGTGCTACGGGTGCGCGCTACGGATGCGTGAGCGCTTCCCCCCTCACCGCGCTGCCGCTCCCCGCGCCCGCTGTCGATACATCACATAGCTCGAGCTGCGCATCTTCCTCGCAAAGCTACCTCGCACAGCTACATAGCGTAGCTTTAGTGGAAACGGTCGCATAGCTCGTAGCGCATCCTCGCAGCATAGCTGCGTAGCATAGCTCTAGTGGAAAACCAGCCTTAAATTTAGAAAGTCATGACATGAATTCCGACATTTTGAGCCCAATCTGGCAAACGGTCCGCAATATTCAAGTCCCATGGAGTAGTAAGGGCCCATAGGCAACGCTTGCTTTCCATTCAATGTAATATAAAAGTAGGAGGTAGTAACCACGGCTGCTTCTGCATCATATTACACGTGGTCGAAAACAGAACAAAAGAAGTCAGGCGACGCGCAGAACTTGACGCTAATGGCCAGACCACCTGGGGCCATAACATATAACTATGTCGGAGGGGTGCTGACATGCAGCGAGTGTAGTCGCACATTCGCTGCAAAGATTGGCTATGTCAGTCAGCGCACCAGCGTCGCTCTCAGCAGTAGGAAGTAGTCGCTGTGGCCGAAAGGACATGATGATGATGATGATAAAAGTGTATTCTTTTTTTATTGAAAATGGGATAGATCTTGCCCAGCATCTAGCCAGGAGGCAAAGGCGAGGCCGACGTGAAGCGAGCTCACCCAGAAGATGCGTACTCGAGTGCCTTCATATCAACTCGGAAATACAGACGCCAGTGGGTTGTTGTCATCCCATTGGGAGACAAGATTTAGGGTCGAGTAAATAGTAAAAGTTGCAGGTACAAACTGGACGAAAAAAGGACAAGACAGGACCAACTGGCTTACTCTGGACGAGGCCTTTACCTGAGAGGGGGTTCTTGCTTCTGACCATATTATGTAGTTTTTAATGATAAAATAATATAAATTGACATGTACGAGTAATATAGCAATATAAAAAATGGACATGAATATTTAAAAAAAAATTTTTTTTTGGAATTTTTAATTTATTTTTTAAATTAAATTATATAATTAAATTACATTAACATTACCATATTTAACTACCATCAAGCATTGACATTGTAAAAATTATTAGCAAGAAATAAAAAAGGCTTTTTTATTTTTATTTTATAATTCGCTCTAGCACTGTCTCTCTCTCACATCGAATTATATTAAGGCGCCTGTATACGCCAAGCCTTCTCCATACAAACTCTGTGCAAGTTTTAGTCGTCAGTTTTGGCAATCCCGCATACGATTTTTTTTGCTTGTTAAGATTAGATAAACGAAGAATGTCAAGCAAAAAATATCAAAAAAAATTAAATTAAAAAAATTAAAAAAAAAAATATCTTGAGGTTCTAGCTAACTAAAAAATAAGCATACTGACTAAAAATCATAAGTGTAATATAAACACAAGCCAAGAAAAGCTTGCACAAAGTTTGTATGGGGAGTGCTTGCGTATACAGGCGCCTTAACAGTCAATCTTTTTCGAAAGGACAAAGGTCAAAGAATTCGATTCTTATAATAAAAACAGTTGTTTCAAAACGTCGCGCGTCGGTAGCTCGGACCCACAAAGAAAGCCATAATCGTGATAAAATTTAAATGACGATAAACATTTCTGGCGGCATCGAAACAATCACCGGCAATCAAACATGTCATGAAGCTGCTCCTGCGACTCCCATTTCATTGATAAAAACACAATCAACGTTGTGTACAGTATTATAGCTGTACAATAAACGCAGCAATCGGCGGATACCGCTAAAGGTGCTCCTAGACGGATTATAACTTTCCTGAAAAAATTGAAATGTGTGGATGGGCGTTTTGCTCTTTTAACTGACATCTAATACCTAAGTCTATCATCGACTAGTATCAATAGTACAGTGTTTAATATGTTCTTAATGTCAATCGTCAATTTTGGTTTATGACGACACCTACAAAAATACCTGGGCATTTCTCAGAGCGTTTCATCCGATTTGATTTCGTTGGTCGCATTACTGAAGACATCACTGCAGAACGAGAGACCATATCAAACTGTAGTATTAGCTGGTGGGGAGGGCTTAATCAAAATAGGCCACAGAAACCTACCAATATTGTAAATAAAACAACCACCGAAGTCACAGCGGTAGAAATGATCTGAGAAATGCCCACCTGCCAGAGCCCAGCTGCAAGAGTGAGTGCAATAACGGTAGAAACCGAATCGATTACTATTTAATACGCTGTTGTACTGTACAAGCTTAGCTTAGTTTGGTAATAGGTGTAAAAATGTTAGATTTTCCCCTTACTATAAGATTCCAAGCTGACATAGTCATTTACATTTGAATATGAACTCACTAAATAAAAATAAATGCTATTTTGACTATCTCTGTAACTATCTGTGACGTGTATGCTTCAAATTCTTTTTGTTGAACGTATTTGTATTAAAATGTTATTGGGTTTTGAACCTTATTGTTTGAACAGTAATGTAGCTTTTTGAAGGAACTGTAATGATTTTAAGTATAATATTATAAATAAATGAGTATGAGTATCCCATTACCCTAAGATTCAAGCGTTTCACGTCAAGTCATTATACTGGTTACAATAATCAAACATGTATCGATCAAATCATTCATAACTTTGAGATATGCATCCGGTGAGCCGGCGCAGTAGCTAATCAAACTTATAGAATTAAGATAATTAAACTCCTTGATTACTCTAATAGAAATATAATTGCCGATAGTCACGATTGTAAGAGTTCCCACAGTTTGGTGATCGTTTGTATGAAGTATTTTATTGGTTAACGGTAGGTCGGTGAATTTATAATCAGGATAAAACCATTTGAAAAATACGCGCACTGCTAAGATTCGGAATTCCCTGCCGGCGTTTGTATTTTCGAGTTCATATAACCTAGACTTTTTTAAGGCACGAGTAAATAGGCCTCTTCTGGGTGAGCTTGATTCACCGTCGGCCTCATTTTTGCTCCCTGGCTGGCGAAGAGCAATTCCATTTTTTATAAAAAAAATAAGGCATAAAATCTTAAGAGGAGGGGTAGGGTAGGGCAAGCTCTCTCCATACAAATTTTGTGCAGGATTTTCTTCGTTTGTGTTTGCATTAAAGTAGTTGTGACTGTTTCTGTTTTATCTCCTAATAAATAAAATAAAATAAAAATAAGTTATGATTTTTGGTCAGTATGCTTATTTTTTTGATAGCTATTTTTCCTGATGTAATTTTTTTTTATTGTTTTTTTTTTATTTATTTTTTTGAAATATTTCAAGGTTTCCATATCACTTTCTTCGCATATTTAATATTTACAACCAAAAAAAATATTATATTGTTTAACAGTGCCAATCCAAAACCTACGAATAAAATGTGCACAGAGGTGAGTATGATGGAGATTATGGAGAATGCCTTGCCCACCCCTGCGCCTTAAGGTAGGTAAATAAATGTCCCTGTGCTCGACACTGCCCCAATATATGTCACTGTCAATCTTATGTCTTGATGACAGGGGTGATTTATTGGTGTAATATATGGTGAACACTAAGGTGTCGAGCACTAGGTCGTTTACCTTCCTCCGCTTGTTAAAATATGACCTACTTTCGCAGTAACGAAAGCAGTTCGCAGTTCGGGCTCCACGGAAGACCAGCGCTGTGGCATTGTATAATGCCAGAGCATTATGCTGAGTGGTGTCCAATTGCGGCCATTATAGCAGCACCACTGCTTTTCTTTGTAAAAATGTTATAGTTTTAAGTAGGTAATATTTAATATTGTAACTCCTAGGTTCTAAGTTTTAAATTGTAATGTGGTGTTATTTTGGTTTCAATAAATTTTTATCTATCTATCTATCAGTATGAGCAATAAAAAAAAAATCACACTAGTAATCTTAATCCTTCGGTGTGCTTTATTACAGAAAACCAATTGATTTTTTATATACTCTCAAAACATTGCTATGAAGTACTATGAACCATCTCCGCCAGCAAGTCTTAGGCCGGTCGCACATTGGACACGTTTTCGTACGAAATTACTCGTCCGAACACGCACGAAGCCGCGTGAACGATCCCGACCTTGAAAGTACAATGGGAGCGCGCTCACTGGATACGAATTGGTCGTATTCGCATCCAGTTAGCGCGCTCCCATAGTACTTTCAAGGTCGAGATCGTTCGCGCGGCTCCGTGCGTGTTCGGACGAGTAATTTCGTACGAAAACGTGTCCAATGTGCGACCCGCCTTACAATTAAACGAAGTCATATCGGTTTATCCGATATTATAGGGAGATTACTATGCCATATACAGATACACATATACACAAGTCATGTTAAAGTTATAACCCCTTTTTTTGCTTTTGGAATTAAGGGGCTATACATCGATTCGCTCAAACACACCCCCCGTGAAAGAGACGCTTTTATGTTTTTCGCTCACGACAAAACGAGATGCAACACTCTTCGGGAGAGGCTTTTTAGAAAAATCTAGATAAATATCTGACTGTGTGCAGTTTTATTCAATTTCCTCTTGACAGAGTTTAGATGAGGTGAAATTCCATCATATTAACTTAATCGTGTCTTGTTAATAATGCGTTGTTTTAGTGGGCCGAGTAAAAAAGTAAAATAAAGACTCAACTTTGGATTTTTTTTGTATCGAGAAAGTTTTAAGCAATCATGTTTGGGCAACGAGTATTGTCAAAAACACAAAAATCATTTATGTGAAAATTAATAACTATTGTTTCCTCGTCTGCGCAGAACATCGTTTCAAAGAACGCGATATTTCTCGTTGTAGCGCCTTAAAAATCTGTTTTTTTTTCTTTTCTCACTTATTTAGATATCTACTTACCCGTAAAATAATATCGCTCTACAACGAATTAAGTACAGTCAGCCGCAAAAATAGCTACACGGCCGAGTCGTTCAAAATGATCTCCACAGTACACACGCTCTAATTTCCTTATAATAAAGGTGTGTGATGTGTGTTTGACCTCATTTTGACCTCTTCGAATGCGTAGCTACTTGTTCTGCTGACTGTACCAGTGAGAAATAACAATGGCTCCTCCTTATCTTGATGTGAAACTGGGTCATTCAGTATGCTATTACGTCAATTAATACTGCAGTAAACGCAACATTATTATTTTATTACAGTTGCTTAGACACAATAAGAATTGTTTTACCAATAATTTAGTTTCTAGTTTTGTACTAAGTAGTTATTGCCCGCGACTTCGCGTAAACTAACACACTAGATTTCATCCTTTCAAGTGATGATTTTTGGGATAAATAGTATTCTATATGTTAATCCAGAGTATAGTCATCACATCATCATCATATCAGCCGAAAGACGTCCACTGCTGGACATAGGTCTCCACCAAAGAGTGCCACAATGACCGGTCCTGCGCCACCCGCATCTAGCGGACTTCCGCGACCTTTACCAGGTCATCAGTCCACCTTGTGGTCTACCCACGCTGCGCCTTCCAGAGTATAGTAAATTTCTCTAACTTACGTGAAATTTAAAGGAAAATTTTACTTTGGAAGTTACAAGTCGTCCATCGCTAGTCTGGTCCTGCTCCTGTCAGGTAATCTAAACGATTGTCATCCGTGGGTCTAAGATGCTCTCTTATATGTTGGACATATAGTATTCGTCCCTTACTGTCAAGTATGTTAGTGCAAGAGTGACGAATGCTATATCACAGAATAGTATAATAGTATTACATACAGAACGGACACGAACCCCCCTCACCGAGGTCAGTTACCTCGTCCCTGACAGGCCAGGACGACAAGCCGGGTTACGATCGGGTTACCGTCGCGGCTCGCGATTCGCCCATGCCACGCGCTACGCAATCATGCAAACAATTGACGCGTGTACCGACAGCGCACGCACACATACTTACCCACAGCGCTTGCTTTCCTTCGCGTGTCACCCCCGTGGCTATATGTCCGACATATACACGTTCACCGCAGCCCCTCAGATGCTATACAAAATTATTCGAACTTCACACGTATAATATAACTTGAAAACAATTCAAATCAAAACATATTCATTAAAAAACATTTACACTCAAACCAAAACCATCGCATAACTCAAAACATTCTGTATCAAGAAACTTCTCAAAGCGAACCGAGTTACTCGTAGATCAAACGACATCGCAATAAACTGCGTACAATTGCTGGAGGTGTCTGTGGGATGCGCTGATTAGTGATGGTCAGGTGGGCCGGGGGCCGCCCCCCCAACTAACCCCCTATAGGGGGACGATCGCCTGAACTTAAGTATTGATTCGCGCGAAACGTGATTTGTACGCACTCATCTGGAGGTTAGCTTGCGGCTTGCTAACTTAAAACTGAGCGTTTCCACATCGCTTGCCGTGGCAACCATCGCTGTTTTTCTATAGACTCATCCTTAACAATTACAGTAGTTAAGCTTCAGTGTATAGAGTTAGTTGCGTAGGATGCGTGTGAGGCTAGTTCCGGAGGGTTGTTTGGTACTAAGCAGTGTTTACGCGTAAACCCGCGGTCAATAGGAGCGGGCCGCACCTTGCGTTGTCTTCGGTAATGCCTCTCCGTCACGGCATCTGACGAGTTATTGCAAGCAGCCTTACTTGCCGCTGTAAGGACGTAACCGACAACCTTTAAGGAGGAATCTTCGACCTTTGAAAGGGCCTGAGCGATGTTTTATTTGCTAAGTGGTCGGTATAGTTTTAGGGCGGTGCTAGAAAGCCTAATTGACGTCGTGATATTGTTTTAATGGCGGGTTTATTAGAGTTTACGTTTAATTTGAATGATCCGCTTGTTGTTATGGGGGGATTTGAAATTATAATGGACGTTATTGCTGTTTTAATGAGCTTTTCTTTATACATGTCATGCCTAGTATATAGGTGGTTATTAGGGAAATAAAACGCATTGGCTTTGAAACTATGCCTACCTTAACTAATAACTTTTTTTAAGCAGGTAGGTATGCACTTCTTCTAGAATTAGCAGTGCAAGAAGCAGCAAAACTAGACAGATAAAAGACTTGGATGGGGTCTCAAAAACTACCTACTAAACAGATTTTGAGAAAACCTTCCAGTAATGTAGGGCATAGGTTATAAAAAAAATTGTTTCAATAATACAAACTTTCGCAAGACTTCAAACAGATCACTACATAGGTGACGTAGGTAGTTTACAAAGCAGTTTTCGTTTTAATTAATTAGAAAAAGTCTCGCATTTAGTCCTTTGAGAAAAATATGCACATTTTTTAAGTGTCATTTATTTCACGTTATTTTTTAAGTCGGCTTATGTTTTTTGGCGGGAACAAACTGAAAATTGGCCGAATGGAGGAAAAGAGGGCCGGCCCAGCGGGACACTCAAACAGACTACTAATTTTTTTTTTTTTCTAGCTTCACTAAATACGGCACGTGTAAGTGATCGATGTACGTACGCTATTACCCCGTGCGTGGAGCCGGCGGGTAATTCGGGTAATTTCCTTGCGGAAGCGAAGGGCATGTAGCGCCGTCACGCGACCGACTTGAACGCAAACGTAGGGTTTTGTGGCTAAGGGAAGTGTATAGTGTAATAAGCCTGGCGTTGTTTCTAATGTGGGTGTAAAATGAAAGTAATATGAGTTGGGGTTAGTGATGAGTCGGAAATATTTCGAATGTTCCCAGGAACTTATAGAAATATTATAAACGGGTCACTCACGTGTTTTAGGTCGAATATAGCTCGTGTTTCAGACCAATACGTGACGTGATATGGTTGGTAACTTCGTATGACAGCCGACTTTCAACCGTTGTTTTTTTAAACTACGTACATGTCATATGTTTTAAAATAACATATCATATCTACAACTACATACACAAATTACAATGATATCATTTAATATACACAAGAAAACCCTAAACGAAACAATAAAAAATAACTTACAATATATCTAATTAAAATTAAAGGTTACCTACAAACTAAAGTCTAATTATAAAATTAAAATAAACTATACTAAACTAAAGCACATTCAATAAATTTGGTGTCGGGGCATAGTCCCTAAGATGCTGGCAGCATTTTCTCGCTGAATCCCTATGCTGATGCGTTATATTATTAATTTAATTACCTTTACTTACTGTTGTTAGAAAGTTCTAGTACCTATAATTATTGCCGTACGTAAAACACTTTTCCTCAAAAAGTACCTATTTGAAAAGAGTTTTACATTCCTCGCAGCTAATAATGTATGTAATAACCAAATAAACCACCAAAAATTTTAAACACCCAAACCTTCAAACCAAGTGACAGACAGGGGTAACAAACCAAATTATACATTTCGTAGTCGCACAATTACCGGCGCACGCCACGCACCAAAGCCGTTTTTAAAAAGGACGTACGAGTCATATAATTTGTGTACATATAAGGCCCATTAAGAGAGTTATGTCGTGATCGCTATATGGAAATTGCCGTCGTATTGCAATTATTATACGTAATCGAGAAATGAAATTAATTTCATGATTTCAGGGTACCGTTCGAATCTTAGTATTATAACATCTTTTGTGACTTTTTTTATAAAATTAAGAGGGTTGTTTGAGTTTATAAATTTTCCAAAACAATTTATGTGAAGTTTTGTGTTAAGGTAACTTTTTTGAGTTTACCAACGACCAAAAATCAAATTAATAGGTATACATAAGGAAATATTGAAAAATTTTGATCAATTTTTCCTTTAATTTAAGATTTGTAGTTTGAATTAGCAGCGTTTTATACAAAATTTCATTAATTATTTTCGTAAATCGATTGCAAATATGACTGAAATTTATCAAAAAAATATTACATGAAATCGTTTCATAAACGTGCGGGAAAGTTATGACTCATCTCGTCAAGACCCTTGATAACTTTTTTTACGGAATATAATAGCCATTTAAGAATATTCTTTCATGAAATTTGCTTTAAACTAGGTTCCTTTTTTTAATGATATATCATTTATTTACAAGGATACAACAAAAACTTAAATAAAATTAAAGTTAACTTAAATATAAAACAGGTCTTAATTATTATAAAGGTAGGTCGGTTTTTACTTCTGGCACATGAATTTGAGCCACTCCGTACGAAATCTAGATCCCTAAACAGAACTATCTAGATCCGCTCAATAAAATAGAACCCTCAGCGGTAATTCCTTAACTGCTGATCTCGAGGTCAGATATGTAGGTACTGTACTTCACGTAGGTATTCGTAACCCGATCAACCTACTCAAACACGTATCTAACTCATATGCTAATTAAAAATCAACTTTATAGCTTGTAAAATTAAGCTTATATTATACGGCAGCAAATATAGATATGAGTTTCGGAAAGTAATGTCATAATGCAAAGCTAAGAAAATTCAGTTGGACGTATAAACCATGGATAGACGGGATTTACATGGTTTTTCGTTTTAGCCGGATAGGTTCTAGGTAGGCTATTAGATGGTCGGTAAATCGACCCAGGTGTTAGCCGTCTCATAAGAACACATACCTAATTATAACCGTTAAGTGTAGCCCTGTCGAAAATTACGGAAATGCCTAGTCAATTTTGACGTTACATCATTATATCATCATCATATCAGCCGAAAGACGTCCACATAGACTTCCCCCAAAGTGTGCCACAATGACAGGTCCATTTGAGCATGGAGGTACTGTATACCTAATCTAAAACTGGCCAGTTGCGTGTCGGACCACGAATAAGAGGGTTCCGTAGTTGCTCGCGCGTCAAAGCTTTTTTCATTTCAAGGCATTGAAAATTAGGTATGTTGTGTTATTAGTCATTAAATATTTTTTGTCCTGTCAAGACGTATTTTGGCCTGTCAAGAAGTTCGAATTTGCCGCCCCCCTACCGTCCCTAAATAACTTTGAAACGCTGTTCTGCCCAGACGAGGCAACAATAGGGACTGAATTTCAGATATATAATTCTTGACTATATGAATGTGGTACTGACAATTATAGCCGAAACATAATTGCTTAAAATTTTCTCGATAGAAAAGAAATCCAAAGTCGAGTCTATATTTTCCTTTTTTTCCTCAGCCTATTAAAACAACGCATTATTAAAAGACACGATTAAGATAATATGATGGTATTTTACCTCACCTAGGTAAGAAGAGGAAATTTAATAAATCTGTACACAGTCAGATATTTATCGAGATTTGTCTAAAAAAACCATTCCCGGAGAGTATTGCATCCCGTTTTGTCGTGAACGAAAAGCATACGCGCGTCTCTTTCAATCAATATATCGCCTTAATGATTGATCAGTAAGTAGTAAGTTCGTAAATATACAATCATATATTATACCAACCACAATACCACACCAAACCACACCACAATACGGATCAAACCACAATATGGATCAAAACGGTCTGAAATAAATGATTTTTATTTTTTATTTTTTTATATAACCTTTATTTACGCAAATATGCTACTCTCGGCAGTAGCTACTTGTTTGCGGCGTTTGGGGTTGAGACCCTGGGGCCATGGGGTCCAAGTGCTCGGCGCCTCTATAAGGACATCTCGACGCGCCTTATAGAAGCGTCTGGTGACCAGTAGCTCTAGTATAAGTTTTTTCGAAACATTAACTAATTCGAACGCGTTTGCGTTTTGTCTCAAAATGTATGAATGTGGTATGAAAACGTGAACAGCGCCTCTGGTGGTCACTAGTGGAAACTAAAACAGCGAGTATAACATTTGTTGCTAACCGATGAACGCGCGTATTTCAAACACGGTGAGAGCGTTTTCATACATTTTGAGACAAAACGCAAACGCGTTCGAATTAGTTAATGTTTCGAAAAAACATATACTAGAGCTACAGAGGGCTGGCCACTATTTCGCACAACGGATTAGCATTGCTATCCAGCGTGGCAATGCGGCCAGCCTTCTGGGAACCCTACCGTGCACCGAGGACCTGGGGCAATTTTTTTATTTAGTATAAGTTTTTATTTAGTACTAGCTTTTGCCCGCGACTTCGTCTGCGTAGAACTCGCGTCATCGCGTTAGAATGTTATTTCATTCTTCTATTTCATGCGCTTACCTAGTTATCTCTCTTCCATTCTAACTTAAACCTCGTTAAGGGATGATTTCCGGGATAAAAGTATCCTATGTCCTTCCCTAGGACTCAAACTATATCCATAACAAATTTCATCTAAATCGGTTGAGCATTTTAAGAGGAAACAGGCAGACAGAGTTACTTTCGCATTTATAACCCGCCCCAGTTTCGCACGGGTAGTCCAGGTTTTAAATTTATTTAGCTAAGCTTTTGCCCGCGACTTCATTCGCGTGAATATCCATTATCCATATCAACTTCTACACCGTATTTCGCCGGGTTGTCTCGCCAAACATTGCGCACGCCGGCTCAATGCGCCCACATGAAACATGACAGAGGACTAAATATATGTTATTAACTTATTATTGATGCAGATGAAAACGCTCGCGAGCGAAGCGAGCGCGAAACTTTTCACATATTCTGATACGGGTGTGGAAAATACTTCATACGCATCAAGTAATGAAGATGAAAACGCGAGCGCAGCGAGCGCGAATTCTTTCAAACATTACGATGTAGGTGCGGAAAATACTTCATACGCATCAAATAGTGTAGATGAAAACGCGAGCGCAGCGAGCGCGAAATATTTCGAACATTGATGCAGGTGTGGAAAAGACTTCATACGCACCAAGTAATGAAGATAAAAACGCGAGCGTAGTGAGTGCGAAATGTGTCGAACATTATGATGCAGGTGCGGAAAATACTCATCAAGTAATGTAGATGAAAACGCGAGCGCAGCGAGCGCGAAATTTTTCGAACATTCTGATGCAGGCGCGGAAAAGACTTCATACGCATCAACTATAATGTAGATGAAAACGCGAGCGTACGGCGCGCTAAAATTTTTTGAACATTATGATGTAAGTGCGGAAAATGCTCATCAAGTAATGTAGAAGAAAACGCGAACGCAGCGAGCGCGAAATTTTTCGAACATTCTGATGCAGGTGCGGAAAAGACTTCATACGTATCAACTATAATGTAGATGAAAACGCGAGCGTACGGCGCGCGAAAATTTTCGAACATTATGATGTAGGTTGTGTGGAAAATGCTCATCAAGTAATGTAGAAGAAAACGCGAACGCAGCGAGCGCGAAATTTTTCGAACATTATGATGCAGGTGCGGAAAATACTTCACACTCATCGAGTAATGTGTATGAAAACGCGAGCGCAGCGAGCGGGAAATATTTCGAACATTGTGATGCCGGTGCGGTAAATAATTCATACGCATCAAGTCATGCAGATGAAAACGCAAGCATAGCGAACGCGAAATTTTTACGAACATTATGATGCAGGTGCGGAAAAGACTTCAAACGCATCTGTAATTTAGATGAAAATGCGATCGTAGCGGGCGCTAAAGTTTTTGAACATTATGATGCAGGTGCGGAAAATAGTTCATACTCATGAAGTTATGTAGAAGAAAACGCGAGCGCAGCGAGCGCGAAATTTTTCAAACATTATTATGCAGGTGCGGAAAATACTTCATACGCATCAAGAAATGAAGATGAGATCGCGAGCGTAGTGAGCGCGAAATGTTTCGAACATTATGATGCAGGTGCGGAAAAGACTTCATAAGCATCAACTATAATGCAGATGAAAACGCGAGCGTAGGGCGCGCGAGAATTATCGAACATTATGATGTAGGTGCGGAAAATACTCATCAAGTAATGTAGATGAAAACGCGAGCGCAGCGAGCGCGAAATTTTTCAAACATTATGATGCAGGTGCGGGAAATACTTCATTCTCATGATGTACATGAAAACGCGAGCGCAGCGAGCGCGAAATTTTTCGAACATTATGATGCAGTTACGGAAAATAATTCCTACGCGTCAAGTAATGTAGATAAAAAAGCTAGTGCGAAATGATTCGAACATTATGATGCAGGTACGGAAAATACTTCATACGCATCAAGCAATGTAGATGAAAACGCGAGCGCAGCGAGCGCGAAATATTGAACAAAAAAAATTTGTTGACCTATCAAGTGGCTTTGTAAAGAGGTAGTTGAATAGATATTTTTTTTGTTCATAAATTATTGGAATTCACGAAATTTTGCTCCGATGAATTTTTTAACTTTCCAAACACCTTTAAACCTTAAAATTTGGTAATAATGATTGTTATTACGTATTTTTTACCAACAAATACTAATATATTGATAAATTAGTTTTTTTTCTTTGAAATTTCCTTATTTTTCCTATAAAAACCAACTTAACTTTGCGGTCGGTTTGGAACCCTAAATGTGCGAAGTCCGACTCGCACTTAGCCGGTTTTTTTTGCTTTCCAATCCGCCTGTTCGAATTTGGTCATACTTGATGTTTATTGTTACGTAGGTATGTATGTTTTAATAACGAATACCAATATACCCTAATTTATGTCCGTTACGCGCTGAACGTATTTTATACATTTTGCTGACGGAAAACGCAACTAATCGGCACCTCGAAGAACCTCAAAGATGACACCCATATCGATTATTAAGAAAAGTAAATAAGTAAATGTCCGGCATCTTCGATTTGAAAATGGATAAGTATCATTCTTGTAATGAGCACCTCAAAAAACAATATTTTATACAAAAATGCACATACATAGTAGTACATGTCGCAAGTGCTACCATGCAACCGAGAGCCCGCCGCTCTGCGTAGGTAAGGTACCCTCCATCGAAAACAAAAAAAAAAACCGAGGTTGCGTAGTAAAGTTTGTGAATATTGATAGTGACTGACTGACCAACATAATTAGATCTCTCATTTGAAACAGTTAATATGGTTTGAGGGACTTTTGTATTTTTGTCTATAGCCTTGAGAGGCAGAGGTATTGTTATTTCACCCCCCATTTTTTCAAATACTATCTGTTTATTATACAATGTTTGAATGAGGTTCTATTTACTTTGCGTCCATGTATATACTTACCAACTTTCAAGCCTGTAAATCATGAACTGAAAGACTTCTCATACAAAGTTTAACCCCTCTTTTCACCCCCTTTCATCCCTAACCTGTATGATTTTTATAGCCTATAACCTGGCCGAAGATCCAATAAACATATTAGTGAAGGCTGTATTAAAATCCATTCGCTAGTTTTCGCGTGATAGTTAGACATATAAACAGACAGACAAACAGACAAACAGACAAACAGACAAACAGACAAACAGACAAACAGACACGAATTCTAAAAACAGTTGAAACGTGTTCTGTTATCGATTCTTAGACCCCTCCATCGATTTTTTTAGTAATATCTTCAATGTACAGATTTTCGACCCTCTTCTGCTTTATTATATGTATAGATAGATAAGTTTTCGTTTATATTATTTTCTTCCCTTTTTTATGTTGTTATTCATTATTAGTTAATTTTATGTTTTTATACCATAATAAAGTATAGAAATGACAGTCTCTTTTATTTACGTTTCACTTATTTTGTCCACGAGTTTTGTTTGTAAGTGTGTGGAAATTGGCCCATAATCAGTGATCTCTGTGTGATAGCGTTAATAAAACTGTTGTTTACGCCCTAGAGCGTAAACACGACAATTTGTATCAATAGTCGTAAATAAGCCTTCAAAATGATATCTCCCGTTTCGTCTTGCTGTGAAAAGGCATAAGGGTCTACTAAAGCGGAGATGTTCTATACATTCTTCATTAGAGCATCAGTAAACTAGCGTGGTCAGAAAAACAGAGTGTATTGTGTAGCCACTGCATCTAGACCAGAAGGTACATCGGAGATAAGAAATTAAAGAATAATTAACACATACAGGGTGTCCCTAAAACCAACGCCAAAATGAAGAGGGGTGATAGAGCAGCTCAAAAGCTATCGGTTTGACCACCATGTATGTTCTGCGATTTTTAGTAGTTTCCGAGATATTCACAGTTTTACCAGCAATTTTGGGTATTTTTCCTCAATAACTGTGTTACGGGATAGTAGTTAAGTTTAAGTGAAATTTCTTTTTTTTCGTCAGTATCCTACATCATTGGATTCATAACGAACTACTGAAGTTTTTAAAAACATGGGCCAGTTTATTTCTCGTATGATTTTTTTGAGTAATCACTTAAAGTTTGATTTTTCATAGTAACGTTTTCCGTGTTTGCTGGGTTTATGCGAAGTATGTAAAATCAAACTGCGAGATTACTCAAAAGAATCATACGAAAAATAAACTGGTTTGTGATTTTAAAAACTTCAGTAGTTCGTTATGAATCAAATGATGTAGGATACTGACGAAAAAAAAGAAATTTCACTTAAACTTAACTACTATCCTGTAACACGGTTATTAAGGAAAAAAACTCCAAAATTGCTAGTAAACTGTAAATATCTCGTAAACTACTAAAAATCGCAGAACATACATGGGAGTCAAATCGATAGCTTTTGAGCTGCTCTATCACTCCTCTTCATTTTGGCGTTGGTTTTAGGGACACCCTGTATATACGGTAAAAGAATGCCTTAGTATATTTAGTACCAGTTCAA
Organism: Cenopis cana; assembly: GCA_951800055.1. NCBI lineage: Eukaryota > Metazoa > Arthropoda > Insecta > Lepidoptera > Tortricidae > Cenopis > Cenopis cana. The sequence continues at coordinate 21,028,887 of OX637477.1, read as the reverse complement.
GGAAATCCTAAAAATATATTATTCAACATAGAATACAGAACAGCCGTCGTGGTTGCGGGCCCAAATATAGCCGATAAGTTATCTATTGCCGGGCTAACCCTAACAAAAAGGCTTGGCGGATAACCGCAGCCGTACAGAAAATATCTCGCCCTAAATTCCGTAGGTGTAGGGCTGTTAGACCTTTGAAAAAATTAGGTACATAATATAAATATGTTATTTATTTATCGTATGCCAATTATTTCGGTGTGAGATCTTCGAGATGACAGTAAGGTTTACAGTTTGGTTGTACTTTTAGCTATTATATAATCTGTGCTTTTAGCACCACCCCGGGGTCACTTGTAGCGATGGGTACTCCCTATGGACGTGGTTCGACTTCGACTCCCCTTTATCTATTGAGAGTGGGCAACTTGACTGTTGGAAGTTCTCAAGCCGCCCGAAGGCCTCCAACTTGGCTTGATGACTTCTGCCATAGACACAAGCCAGGGTCAACGCTTAATGTGCCTTCCAAACCACGGGAGCGGTCACCCATCCTAGAACTGACTGCTGCTGCTTAACCTCGCATACCTCACATACTGATAAAATAATAATAATGGCCCCTATTCCAGAGGGCCTGTTTATCCCGCCCTCGCCTCTGCGCTTGCCTTAACCAGCCGGCCAGAGTGGAGTCGCAAGAGCGGAACCTATGATCCAGGTTGGAAGTGTAAAATGTCATAACGCCGGCGGCCTGCTGAACGGATTACCGGGATTTGGCTACCGCAGACTCACCTCTCGACAACCTTACAGCCGCTCAAAGGGATGTTGCCCCATTGTCGCACTGTGCGTGCAACTGTTTTGTGGGGCCCACGAGCAGCGAGCCAGCGAGCAGTCAAGTCACCGCCTGCCTTTTTACAATTTTGAGAGTAATTGTCACGGCAGGTGTCCGCTAGCCTCCCCCCCATAACCCAGTTTCCAGTCCATCCATATTCATCTCAATAGTCCTATGACCTTAGTTTCCATCACAGCCAAAAGGCTGCACTCCAATAGTCTTTGCACCTAGCGGGGACCGTCTCCGGATGTATCATACTGTGCATTCGGAAACGGGATCCATCATGTGTATCCCTTGCCTTTAGATTGTCTTAAAGGGGCCTCTGTGCTGTCGGCTTCGGCCCCACGCATGCCTTCCAAAGGTCCGGGACCCCATGGTCCCGACCCGAGATAAGACATATAATAACAATAATAACTTTTTTACCGAACATCAACAACAATAATTATACGCTTTATTGCTTACCTCAAAAAATAACACAATGTTTAAATTAAAGAACAACAGGCAACTGTAAAACACCCCTAAACCACTTCGGAAAGCGAAACGCAGCAAAGTGGTGGCGCATGGTACCGCGAGTGAGTAATAATCACCCGCCTTGAGTTGATTCACGCACCTCAATATCCCTAACCGTGAAATACCGCCTCCCCCTTTCATCCATCGGACAGCCAGACATACATACTGGCTAGAGTGGCTACCATACTTATCTGGTTGAAATTCCTCTAACTCGAACCAAGCGCTTTTCATCATCCTTTGTAACGCACTGCTAAGGTTTGGAATTCGCTGCCGGCGTCTGTATTTCAGAGTTCATATAACCTGGAACTCTTTAAGGCACGAGTGAATAGGCATCTTCTGGGTGGGTTCGTTTCACCGTCAGCCTCATCTTTTCCCCGTAGCTAGATGCTGATCAAGAGCAATCTCATTTTCAATAATAAAGTATAATATTTTCGTTTTATAATATAAGCGCATTATTTTAACTAATATATCCCTTCCCGATACTGCGCCGCTTCGCTTCGACCTTCTGACATAGTTATCGACCTGCTGACATAAACTCCTCCACAATTCTCTTCCTAGCGATACCTGATGACCAGGAAGAAACTCGCTCTAGGAAAAAGCTGACGAACACGAAGACTTTGTGAAAAGCTGCACGGTATTTTTAGGGTTCCGTAGCCAGAATGTTATTTATTATAGTTTCGTAATGTCTGTCTGTCCGTATGTCACAGGCGATTTACTCGGAGACTATGGGATCGTCCTAAATGGCGCGCGACTACGCGACTTTTTTAACTTAGAATATTTACTAGTAAAAGTCGCGAATTCGCGCGATAATCGCGAAGTCGCGTTTGTTTTAGGACGATCCCTTTAAGATACCTATTCGAGTTCAATATTTTCGCGAATTTCACTTGCGCGATCGCGCCATCGCGCGATCATCGCGTTGTATTAGGACGATCCCTATAAGTTACTACAATTATGAAATATGGTAGGAAGATACTACGGGAGCGCGCTCACTGGATGCGAATACGACCAATTCGTATCCAGTGAGCGCGCTCCTGTAGCACTTTCAAGGTCGGGATCGTTCGCGCGGCTTCGTGCGTGTTCGGACGAGTAATTTCGTACGAAAACGTGTCCAATGTGCGACCGGCCTAAAACTTTATGTACACTTATTTACTTCTTGAATACAGTTCAGTAGCGCAGATGATTCCAAGCAAACAAAGTAAAAATAAACCTTATTACGGTAAATAAAAGTTACACTTTGAAGGGAGTATGAAAATGCTCAAGAGAGTTTTAAGATGAAGATCTGTCCATACGTAGGGGGCCTGGGTCAAATAGAGCTGAAAACCATACATAGCTACGTAGACCTCTTAGTTCTACGTACTAATACTATTTGCCGAAGTTGGGTAAACAATAATCAAAATACACCTCGTCATTCATGTGAATTACTTATGTGCGGGAGACGTTTGTGAGTCTGGACTCACAAACTCTCCCGCACATAATTCAAAGATTTAGACCTAATTTTTGGCAGCCAAAAATTAGGTCCTTAACTTTGTTTTGCATCTTTACCCGAACTTAAAATGTTTACATGACCATGCCAAGCACGATGTGGAACGGATCGAAAATGGAAAAACTCGAAATAGCCCAAAATTTAGAATTATTTTTTGCTCTTTACGTAGGACTGAGTCGTGTATTTAAGTAACAACTTCGTATTATTACATTGTCCCAAAGAACGGTATTTTTGTATGAATAAAATACCGGTATCCGCTCCCTGCGATGTAGACACCCGATGAAAGGTTTTACAGTCCTCTTCGCGGTTTAAAAATGAAAAACAAATCTCAAACGAACGTCTCCGATCACACCCGATTTCCCCCGATGTTACTGTAGCTGAGCACTATCGTATTTTTCCAACACACCTCCTAAGTCAGGGAGAACAAGTCAGCTTCATTACACCCCCCACCCCCCTCCGGTGCGTCACGTACAGGGGGGAGGGGTGTGAACTAAGTGAACTTCTATTTCCTACAAAACTATTTATACCGCAGGCGGAAATAGAGGGATATATCTTTTGAGTTACATACATATAAATGTGTTGCAATGGGAAATTGATGGAAGTATAATGTCTACATTTTACATACTTATTTATTTGTAATTAAAAATTATGTATCAGATAATTGTGCGCACTCTAAGGGTTTATCCAGAAATCACGCGAGGCTCCGAAGGGAGGGGTTTACGAAAACCTCACCACCGATCGAGAAACCGACAAAACCGAGAATAATATCTTATCATGTAGGAAATTATTTATTCAGAGATTATAGAAATTACACAATCACGTTTGCGTAACGCATATACGAAAATAGACAAAAGATCAACTAACACAATATCGTTTACTTTAAAATTTAAACAGTGAAAAATTAGATTTTGTTTGGGAGGCTCCCAAAACCTCACCAAAGATCACCATGGGGGAGGCGGGTTCTAAAAGAGGCCAAACAGACCTCGCGTGATTTCTGGATAAGCCCTAAATGATCTTCAATTAATTTACAATACAATACAACATACCTACACTAATTAGGTATATGAGGAATCGACGAAACTTAGGCACATAAAAGCAGTTTGGGTTTTTTCTAAAATGACTCATTTATTTCCCCTCGAAAAGCATCGATATGTCCGGATCGTACTCGTATAAGCCATCTAAAAGTTAGTTACCTTAACACTTTCAACGCCGTATGTCAGTCAACCGTGTCTCACACATATGAGGTTGACTGACCGCTGCGTTGAAAGGGTTAAGGCGCTACACTGAGAAATTTGGAGACTTTGAAACGCTGTCCTGCCCAGACTAGCAAACAGTAGGGGTTGATTTTCAGATATATGATTCTTGACTATATGATTGTGGTACCTACTGACAATAGCGAATCATGATTGCTTAAAATTTTCTCGATAGAAAATAAATCCAAAGTAGTTAGTCTATATTTTCCTTTTTTTCCTCAGCCTACTAAAACAACGCATTATGAAAAGACACGATTAAGTTAATATGATGGTATTTTACCTCATCTAGGTACTGACAAGAGGAAATTTAATAAACCTGCACACAGTCAGATATTTAACGACATTTGTCTAAAAAGCCATTCTCGGAGAGGGTTGCATCCCGTTTTGTCGTGAGCGAAAAACAAAGGGTGTCTCTTTTAATCGATATATCGCCTTAAAGTATCTATATTGGAGAAATGTTTACCACAGTGTCTATTATAGTTATGTTGTATGCAAGAAATTGATTTTTCTTAGTGTTTTCAGCCTTGTATAAAAGTATGTAGATCGATCCTATATAAAGTCCTTGAAATATCCATACTAATATTATAAATGCGAAAGAGTTTTAGCAAATATTGTAGAATACAATATTTGCTAAAACTCTTGGGTACAAAGATTTTTCCATGACCCCTAGGGACGAAGATATGACAGGAGATATCATTAAAAATTGCCACTTTTTTCTAGTTTTCCTCTCATATCTACATTTTAAGTGCATTTTAGCGCTTACTATAGTTCGGAAATATCGTAGATCACAAAATTAGCTACACCTTTTGTATTGAAATATTTTTTCCACGACCATTAGGAAAGAAGATATGCAGTCATCTATGGAGTACAACCGTCGAAATTTGCTACTTTTCCAGTTTTCTTCCAATATTTAGGTTTGAGTGCAATGAATCGCAATCTGTAGGGGATCTATGATGGTCGAGTGATAGCGTGATGGACGACAAGATAAAGCATCTGTCACTTTCCGATCTATACCACTTCAATCCCTCAGAAGACAAAATCGTCTGTTTCCAGGATACCTAGAAGATCGTAGGTACTTTGAATTTGCATATAATTTTGTCTTCTGTAATATTGCTGACCGAGAAATGCACTAAAACGCAAATATGTGAAGAAAACTGGAAAAAGTAGTAAATATCAACGGTAGTACCCCATAAATGACATCGTACCTTCTTTCCTGATGATCGTGGAAAAAATATTTCAATACAAAAGTCGTAGAAAATTTTGTAATCTACAATATTGCCGAACTATAGTTAGCGCTAAAATGCACTTTAAACGTAAACATGAGAAGAAAACTAGAAAAAAGTGGCAGTTTATAATGATATCTCCTGTCATATCTTCGTCCCTAGGGGTCATGGAAAAAATCTTTGTAGCCAAAAGTTTTAGCAAATTTTGTGTTTTACAATAAACCATGCCAAACCATGTTTAGCACTAAAATGAACTATAACGACAGTACAAGCAAAAACCTGAAAAAAGTGTCAGATTTTCCAAGATGGCGGAGAAAGACGTGGAGCTGGAGGGTCAAAAATTTCGGGATACGATGACAAATATTGTTATTTACGGCATATCAAAAATCCATAACAATCGGACCATAGTTAGAGTACCGGAACAACGATTTACCAAATGTACAACGAAAAAAATTGTATGGGCTGCACCTTTTGCGATATAACATTCTTCCGGCTCAAATTTGGGGATGGAGACAGGCAGATCCGTATTCTGCAGGGTCTAAACCCTCTGATAACGTTGTCACCCCAACTGTTACACGATTTGCTTCTTGCATTCTACTTCTTCAAAAATGGGCCTACTCTATAAGTATTTGTGCGCAGTATTTTTGAAACACCAAATTCAGAAAGCCAATACCAAATCTCGCGAACCGTCTGACACATTTCGTCAATTTTAATACTTCCCTAATAAAGTGCCTGGGAGACATTTGTCACTCGTCCCCTGGACGGTGGGGGGTCGGAGGGGTGACGCCCCCAGATTATTGCGCCGTAGGTATATACCTATCGCGGGGTCACTAGTGCCGGGTTAATGCTCGGATTTAGGATGCCTAGAGTGCCCTTAAGTAGTTTTATGGACATGTGATAGCTAATTGACGTAGCTGCTGGGAAACTTTACTTGGTTTTTATGGAGCAGGCAAAATCTCGATTGTAAACTCTGAATCCAGTAGCTCTAGTATAAGTTTTTTCGAAACATTAACTAATTCGAACGAGTTTGCGTTTGTCTCAAAATGTATGAAAACGTAAACAGCGCCTGCCTCTGGTCTGGTGGTCACTAGTGGAAACTAAAACAGCGAGTATAACATTTGTTGCTAACCGATGAACGCGCGTATTTCTAACTCAGTGAGAGCGTTTTCATACATTTTGAGACAAAACGCAAACGCGTTCAAATTAGGTAGTTAAGGCGCTACACTGAAAAATTTGGAGGCTTTGAAACGCTGTCCTGCCCAGACTAGCAAACAGTAGGGGCTGATTTTCAGATATATGATTCTTGACTATGCGATTTGTGGTACTGACAATAGCGAAACATGATTGCTTAAAATTTTCTCGATAGAAAATAAATCCAAAGCCGAGTCTATATTTTGCTTTTTTTCCTCAGCCTACTAAAACAACGCATTATTAAAAGACACGATTAAGTTAATATGATGGTATTTTACCTCATCTAGGTACTGACAAGAGGAAATTTAATAAACCTGCACACAGTCAGATATTTAACGAGAATAATCTAAAAAGCCATTCTCGGAGAGGGTTGCATCCCGTTTTGTCGTGAGCGAAAAACAAAAGGTGTCTCTTTCAATCGATGTATCGCCTTAATCAGTGCCGAATTAAGACTACTTGATGCCCTAGGCAATCCACGCCTGTGGGCCCCCCATCCGCGAGAACGCGAACACAGCGAGCGCGAAATTTTTCAAATATTATGATGCACGTGCAGAAAATACTTCATACGCATCAAGTCATAACATATCTCTGATAGACGAAAACGCAAGCGTAGCGAGCGCGAAATTGTTCGAACATTATGATGCAGCTGCGGAAAATACTTCATACGCATCAAGTCATAACATAGGTATCTAGACGAAAACGCGAGCGTAGCGAGCGCGAAATTTTTCGAACATTATGATGCAGGTGCGGAAAATACTTCCTACGCAACAAGTCATGGATGTAAACGCGAGCGCAGCGAGCGCGAAATTTTTCGAACATTATGACGGAGGCGCGCATAAAAAACCATACATAATTAAAGTAAAAATAGCAGCTATTGGTTCTCCGAATAAATAAATACTCATTAGAAATCGACACTAAAAAAATATAACTACGCAAACCACGATGTTAATCTACTTATTTTTAGGGTTTCGTTCATACCCGAAAGGTCCAATTGGAGTCATTTCACCTGTCACAGGTTTTCAAGCCAAACGGCTGGAAATTCCGTTTTCAAATTTTCATAGTTTAAAGACTTTAAAGCATGCGGTTTACCCAAAGCCATACAAATTATCGAAAAATATTTTAAGAGCGTGAAAAAAAATATGATTTGACCGGTCGTTGTTTAGAGCTCGTTGAATAGATAAATACTGTATTTTTACCTCCCTACCTACCTAGGTACCCCCCTGGTTGCTCCTGAGAGGTGTGTGATTTTCTGAGAGATAGGAGCCGTTAGAGAGATATACCGTTTTGTATCGCTCTGAATGAGAAGAGCAGCTGCCAAAGAACCTAAGTACATATTTTTACGAAATTTTGCTCCGATTTTTTTGCCTCCCATACGTATACTATGCATTCTAGGCCTATGAACTTCGAATTTAGTCATATTTAATGTTTATTATTACGTATATTTTACTAACAAATGGTAGTGCTATACCTATAGTGCGCGCCATCCACGACGACGCGCCCCTCCACAGCGAATCTCATACTAATCTGTGCGCAATTGTACGGCTTGGACTGTGGAGGGGCGCGCCTTCGTGGATGGCGCGCACTATAACCGGAACGAGGGAGCGGGCACTTATCACCCCGAACGGGCACCCCGAGCCGTGCGGATTTTCAAAATCACCTTTTTTTCGTGGTGTTTCTGGTGCCCCCCTAGACGTGGTGCCCTAGGCAATTGCTTAATTTGTTTAAGGGTTAATCCGGCACTGGCCTTAATGTTTCGAAAAAACTTATACTAGAGCTACTGATGTCTTACAGTATATATGTATAGCGTCCGCAAATCTAGACCTATCTATTGCATACTTGCGCGGTCTTAAAAAGTGTATCTAACATTTTTACAGTGGTTTGCCGGCATATTCCTCCGTCATTCGCATCGTGAACAGTGACACCCTTCGTAATATGTTAGTGTAAGTATTGCAAAACCTAGATCATCCTGTCAACAGACGACTGATAAAAAACCGGAATCATTTTCACATGTCGAAAAAAAAAAAGGTTTCTGCAACACAAAGTTACAACTAGGTACTATTTAAAACTGCCTGTGCCTGACCCCAATTTAATTTACTGTTAACTTAAATCCATTCATTACTTCAAAGTTAAATTATCCGAACCCCCCCAAAAACGTACACTAACGTAACTACTAAGACCGCCGTTCATTACCAATCGCTGCTCTGTCTAACCATCAAGCTAAAAAGCCTTAAATCGCTATCAAACTCGTGAAGTTACAACTTTCCGGCCTAGAGCGGTAAAGTAACGATTGCACCCCCCGTAATGCGCACCGCTCACAGCGCACGATTACAGTACAACTATCATTACGGCACTATTGATTCCTAATCCGCACTTCCGGGCGGGCGAGCCGTTTGACGGATTGCCGGCCGGGTTTTGTTTTGCGATGTTTCCCGCCCAAGTGTTTTATTTGAAAACTGAGCGAGAAACTGCCCGTTCACGAGTTTAGGGTGTTTCCGAACTTTCCGATTTGTAATGTTTTTCTCAACGAATAAATAAAGGAATGAATAAGTAGAAACTTTGTCGCTTTCATCCGTAAAAAAATATTAGGTACTACAATTTAAATATATACCTATTTGTATAGTTTAACGTTGACGTTAAACTTTGATGACGTACTTTATCGCTACAAAGGTGTTAAGTCTCTTGTGAGGCCGACCGTACGATGAAAATCAAAAGAAATTAGCATTCAGTTATAAAACAACCTACCCAGTTATTCATTATCTAAACAACACTGAACACTCCTTTCGTATCAACTTAATTCACTCTTATCAGTCAATAAAAATGTTAATCTCACGAATAAATTAATCCATCTTCGAGCGTGAAAAATCGAATAGTTAATGAAATCCCTAAGCAGACAGATAACTCAACCGAGTTAAAACGCGGTACGTTGATATGAAGTTCAGGTGGAGTTGGTGCATTTTTCTTTCGGCCGGGTTGGCGCTTCCAGGCAGCTTGCTCTGACACCCCCGATGAAACGATTTAATATCAAGTGCTAGGACATTGACTGTTGCGATATTGTAAAATTTTGTTGACTTTTATGGGTGTCTTCAATAAGTTTTACTTTTTTCACAGAATCTAGATTTTCATTTTCATACTCGTTTCAAATTGGCATGTTATATTAATTTCAATAAATAGTTACGAAATACTTAGACGTTTATTATGATATTATGTATAACAGAAAACAATCTGTACTTACATCAAAATTATTATGATTATACCTAATGCTATGTAAACGTAAAATAAGCAGCTTTATTTTAAATGTTTTATTACATTGTACCTACCTACACATAATTTAAAATACCTATTTATAGGTTTTCCATATACTTAATACCTAAGTTTGTTTATAAAATGAAAATTACAAAGTTTTGAATAGCACTTGTTTATTATACACATTTCAGTATCATTATTTATGTACCTAAAAAAATTATATCTTTAAAAATAAAATGAAATTAACATTGTAAGCATTACAAATACAATAGAAATACATTTATAAAAATATTAAACATCATGGAAACGACTGAAACTTTGTAATAACAAAAATGTTTTCACTATGACAATTTTCTGCGTTGGTCATTTATAATTTCATATCATTTTCTCATGAATTGACACGAGACAGCTAGGGTGGGCGTCTTATGGACTCTTCGCAATTCCAATATCGAATGGAAATGCTGCCAGCATCTTAGGGACTATGTATGCCTCGGGGACCCAATTTTTTAAATATGTTTTAGTTTAGTATAGTTTATTTTAGTTTAGTTTTAATTTTTAGTTTTATAATTAGATTTTAGTTTGTAGTTTACCTTTAATTTTAATTAGATACATTTTAAGTTAATTTTATATTTAATTTATATCTTTGTTGGTTATTGTTAGTTTGTAACTTAGTTTATTTTTTCCGAATAAAACTTTAAATCGACTCCATTTTAATAAATACCACAAGAGAAAAATATCGCGTAACGTTCAAAAATAAGATCAATAAATAAAACATGCGCTTTCGTATTCGTGATTTTAAAGTGACATGAAATAAATTCGCAAGTCATGAGTGCGTTGTCCTAACGTGACCGTTGATCCGGCGGTCCGGCGGTCCGGCACGGTCCGGCGGACGGCCGTGGGCGGCCGCGGTGGGCGTGCAGGCTGCACCGCCCCCCGCCCCGCCGCGCGCGCCTCACCCCCGCGCGCCCCACGCTGTTTATTCTCAGCCCGACTGGCGGGGCGCGCGACAGTCGCCCGTGTCACGCCGAGCCGACTGCACGCGCGCGCGTCACGCACCGGACACGGTCCGACACAGCGGTGCATTCGATACCGGACATTACAAAAAAAAAGTAATTGTGCTTTTTCGTTACTCATCTTTGTTTAAATACGGAATTTTTGTTTATGGTGTCGAGGGTGGGGGGTTGCGTGGAAATGCATTTTCCTGGTGCATGGCGCAGGCGGGCGCCGCGCGGGGAGGGGAGGGTGCATGCGATGATGGACATCGTATTGATTTCTATCTGCCCGCGCCTCCCCTATTGTGGTGCACGTATCGATCGCTGCACCGGACTTGATTCAGTGTTGAGTGTCCCCCTAATGTGTTAATCTTACGTCACTTCGATGCACGTACCGTGAGTTATTCTGAACGCGTAATTGTGGAAATAATAATTACTTATTAATCGTTTGTCGAATTATTGGGCTTATTGTTTTATAGATTTGTCTATTAAAAATGATTTAACTTTGTGTCCGACAATTCGTTACAAGTTATTTGTTTTGTTTCAATTAAGGCAGTTTTGAAAACATTTCAATACTTATGCATTTAAAATTCAAACAAATTATTAAAATATATTTTTGTCCATAAATAAGTTACCAAACACAGATATAAAGAAAATAACGTGATTGACGTGCTACTTAGCAATGAAAAATAGACAAAAAATGCAATAAACTTTTGCTCGCTTCAATGAAATATTCAACCCTCGCACCCTCCGTCGTAACTCAGACACGCAAATAGTCGTAGACCCGCACCCGGAAAAATACCGGAGCAGCCCTTACATCCCACACCAATACCTAGTTTTCGTTTTCGATGCATAAATATTACGATTATATTTATTTTATTTGTAACATTTTTACTTGATTGTTTTGGCACCGAACCAACAGTAGTAACCCCTAATAATACCTAAACTGCAGCGACGCTTTTTATCATCGAAAAAGAAAACTTTTTAACCAGTGCTAAACGTCAAAACTTTTTCAGCGTCACAAAACGGAACGGACAAAACAAGCTTTAAGCAATTTATAAATAAAAAATATAAAAAAGGAACGCATATACACGGAGCACAGAAAACACTAGAGAAGGCTCATACAAGAAGCAGTTCGGATTTGTTTGCAACCAGGGAGCAAGAAAGGTGTGAAAGTGGCGGCGTTGTTAGCGCGCGCGGAATGCGCGGGAGTGGAATTTAGCGCGCGAGCACGCCCCGACTCCGCCGTGCCGCCCTCCGAACTGCCGGCCATGGCGACCGAGACTGGTGAGTACAATATTTACATGGGGTTACCAATAGGAATAATAAATACATTATTCATACAGCACTTTACATATAAAATAAACTAAACTAAAAACTAGACCTAAAAATAAACTAAATTAAATTTATCTAAATTAAATATATCTAGAAAATTGGCCCCTGGGGCATGGTACCACAGATCTAGCATCTGTGGTACCATGCCACCATCATTTCCTAGCTGCATTGCAATAATAATACAAATAACATTTCCTAACAATGAATTCAACAATAAATTCCTTCAGGATGCAACAACTGTTCTGGGATAACGCTAGGAGGATGATGAATTCAACAATTAATAACATGAATATTTAGTTTACTTGCGTTTAAATGAACAAAGTAAGTAAGCAGTTTTATAAGAATACTATTCATAATCTTACAATTATAAACAAAATTAAAAAATATATCCATGGGCCATAAATAATTACCTACCTTACCAAACATATTAGTTTTATTAATTAAACATCTTGTTAAATATTTTAAAGCTATTAAATATTTGTAACATTTCATAATTATTAATTAACATTATATAAATTAATTATAAATAACACGTAACATTCTTATTAGGAAAGTAACTGAGGAAGTTCGTATCTACATACATATTTTTCTCGTATAGTGCAGATACCGGAAGTGCTACGAGCACTACGTAGCGCCGGGAAGAGCTTCCGGTAAAGCTCCGAGCGAGCTTACACACGAGCTTCGATGTCTTTATAAAGGAAATTAAAATACCTATTGATTTTTATATTAAAAACATCATCGGTAGTGAAACATTTTGCAGAGAAACATAAGGATACCTACATTTATTTTTTAAAACACTGACTTAACTGAGTTAAATCAATGTAATAGGTAAGTACAATATTCATTTATATTGTATTATCACTTATTTATTTTTCACTTCTGAATATCCACAGCTATACCTGGCCATACCCACAGCATATGCACAATTAGCACGCAGTGATTTATCTCAGCTACTAATTAGCCTAATTAGCAAATATGAGTTTTGTAATATTTTTCACATTACGGCGTCAAAGTACACGTACATTTTTTATCTTAAGCCTCCTCCAGCCCCCTTAATCACGCAGACAAATGCAATATTAATGCAGCCTCAAAACAAATGCAAATTAAAAAAAAAGTAGCTTGTTCAAATGGCGAATCCGAACAACCCCGCTACTCAATTGTTTACTAACAAAATGTATACGTACGTCATACGCACGGGACATGAGTTCGTTGATATTCACCCCCCAAAAGGGGCCGCCACCCGACAGGATAACCCCCCTCGGGAGATCGCCACAGCTCTCGTTTAATGACGTTTCTGTCTTTTATTCCATTTTTATAGGGTGTGATTTTGTTTTTCGGGCACATTTTCACTTTTGCGGATAATTTGTTGTTTTTATGACGTTTCTTGACGCGGTAGTCGAGTTAAATGTAGGTATCGCGAACGATAAGCGGATGATCTCTATAGTAGTTGTCATTTTTCCATTCCTTCTCTATCATTTATTAATTTTACTATGGGGCTATTCATAAATTACGTCATTTCAAATTTGGGGGGGGGGGGGGTCATAACATAGGATGATGGTAGCATGACGTAGGAGGGGAGGGGGGTCAATCCCAAGATGACATCATCTCTCGCATCTTTAAAAAGTGTTTTAATGAGTAAAAAAGGAATGAAATTCGTGTTTCTATAAACTGTTAATGCTATAAAAAATTACCTACTAAACTTGAATCAACAATAAATTGTTATAATAAATAAATAGCTAATGAAATTGGCTGGAGGCTCTGATCAAGAACCACATGATTCCAGGCCCGATTTGATTCAGAACTTGGAGGAGTGGGTGAAGTCCCCATGGGAAAACACTAAATGAATAAAAATTGTTATTTGATATTTAGCGTTGATTCTTAATTTGTTGTTTTGTTGATTGTTTTAACTTTAAAGAAATAATAATAACTAAATCATTTTAAATAGTTTTTTATTGAAAAATTAAGCTAAGAACGCATTTTTTTGAAATGACATCATTTTATTTGATAGGGGGGGGGGGGGGTCATTCGAATTATGATGGTTGGATGATCTTAGGGGGGCGGGGGGGGGGGTCAAAAATCGTCAAAAATAGATGACGTAATTTATGAATAGCCCCTATGTATATTTAAATGTAGTGTCATATTTTATTTACGCCAATGATAACTAATTAACGATGTACAATTTTCCGTGACATAATAATCGATATTCAACTTATCCGACATCGGACGCAGATGACGTAAAGAAATATAAGATTTGTATTTGAAACGCATATAACTATACATAATATAATGCTTCTCAAATACGGAGATGCAATGACAAATCCACCAGGACTTTACAAAAATAGTAGGTAGTCCTAGTTTCCAAAATTATTAGCGACTAGCTTTTACTAAAACTTCTGACCTAGTTCATTCCTTCGAGTGATATTTTCGGGATAAAAAGTATCCTTTATGTTAATCCGGGCTATAAACTCGTTGTGTACCAAGTTTCATCATAATCTGTTCAGCTGTTTTTGTGTGATTGAGTAACAAATATCCAAACATCCAAACAAATACACTTTCGCAATATAAGTGAGATTCATATTGTTCATATAATCATTTGTAGGTATGCATTTTTATTTTAGTCTTAGTTCTTTAGTTAATTTCAAATGTTATTTAGTTTAGTACACAAAAAGGCAAATAAAATACATGATTGTTTATGCTACTAATTCAAGGAAAATAAAAAGTATTACTTTTGTATGAGTATATTTGTAATTATTCGTTTTTGAATGGGTTCTCAAAAGCAGATCTAACGAATTTGACAGTATTACTTTAAATACGGGGGCAAAATGTTATACTCCGTTTTCACATTTTATATAATAGCTAAACCTATAAAAATAAGCCTATCTAACAGTCCAACACATTTGAGTTTTTTTATTCTTATTTAAGGCTCTTAAAAATATCTTCAAACTGATTCTATAGTTATTGCGAACAGTAACAACAGCTTACAAACTACACAAATGGTTCCGAAGGAAATCGCATAATACGCGCGACATCATGAAATAAAGATGTATTTGTAGGTTTGATAAATCAATAATGCCATGCTTGGTCTTAGGAAGCGCAGAGATGATAATTAATATTTTACGGGATATAATACTAGATGTATTAGAAAATGTAGAATCATTATTCACACAGTATCGCTTTAGCAATTTCGCCTTAAATATTATGAATTATTTTTGGGTGTTGTTTTTGTTTAAGGCCGGGTATGGGCAATGCCTGAAATAAATGTATTGAATTGAATTGAATTGAATTACCACTTTTGAGTTTTTAAAAACCATCTGAGACATAGAATATAGTTTCTTAAAATCTAAAAAAAATATATGCGTTACATGAGGTCTGGTCTAGTCAAAATCGCAGTCAGTTACATGATCTGATGAATTTCACTCGATAGAAAAAAATCGCGAAGTTACCCCTTTTTGGGATGTATTTTCAATACTACGGCTATATTACTGATATTTAACATTAAATTTTTGTACTCAATTAAAGATTGTAAATAGTTATAGACATTTTCGCAGGGTTTGCTTTGATAAAATGACTGGCTTGATGACTATAGCTAAATATTTACAAAACTGCGCGCAGAGCTTGCGTAGAGAGCGGGATGGTTAATTGTAAACTCACGCATGTTAGAGCGGGACAGTTGCGTTGGGGATACCTCCCCTTAAACCAGTTTAAATTATCACCTTGTGAACAACTTTTTGTATGATATAGTGCGTCATCCACGAAGGCGCGCCCTTCCACAGCCCAAACCGTACAATTGCGCATAGATTAGTATGAGATTCGCTGTGGAGGGGCACGTCCTCGTGGATGCCACGCACTATACAGGTATTGATTTAGCAAATAGGCATAGGAACAAATTTTACATTGACATTACATACATATAATTAAACGAAAATATTTTCGTGAGTAGGTATCTACCTATATTTTTAAAGTTCGGATATAAGTCAGAGTTCAAATAAATATTTGTGATAATATTGCGTCGCGTCGTTTTGAAAAAGTGCCATAAATTTGTTTTTTGTAATATTAGTTCATAACTAATTGGTTTATTAGTTTATTTATTACCTAAAATGTGCGTACCTACTGTATTGTGAAAACAGTAAACAGTCTTTATGTCACACCTGGCCATAAAGTGGCCATTATCGCACGCTCCGCGCGCGAAAAAACCCACTTCCTGGCCAGGGGGTGACATAAAATTTTGTACTTACCACGGGCGATAATAAAGAAAGCCTCAGGTCGCATATTTATCGCCCTTGCCTTCGGCTTGGGCGTAAAATACCTGCGATCTGAGACATTCTTTGTTTTATCGCCCTTGGTAAGTAATGTACTATTACCTACTTACTCACAATTGGCGCATATTTGCATGTCCTTGTGACCAAACATGTAGTTCTTTCTTATTGTTCGATAATTACCTATTTTGTACCATGTTTTATCAAATAAATGACTGATTACGGATTTTTGTACACAATCTGAGTGTAGGTACTTAAGCATTTCTTTTTTTTGATAACTCTTTTAGGATTATTACATTTTGAAAGATTTTATTACTACTACATAAACCTCCGTCTACCTGTAGGTACTCCGTATTCAGCTCGATTCTCGATTATTCAGTTTTATTTTTATGACACAATACGCTATTCGACTAAATTTTTTTTATAATGCCAATCGAACCAGTTTTTAGAGACGATCAAATGTCTATATTGGACCAACAACATTTAGAGCACAATAAAGGGCTAAAATTAGGGACAAACCTAGCTCGACGCTAGCGGCTCTCAAAAAGGCTCTTAGAAATTGGCCCTGGCAAATGACGTCACTTGCATTGCATTCGACCAACCGTTGTATGGGAAAATTAGTATTTTGCTGTTTTAGTCGTAAAATAATGCGTTTAGGTACATAGTTGCTATACAATTTATTTTTTATTTTTACATAAGCATTCTATTGATACCTTTTAT
This sequence comes from Cenopis cana, assembly GCA_951800055.1. Lineage (NCBI taxonomy): Eukaryota > Metazoa > Arthropoda > Insecta > Lepidoptera > Tortricidae > Cenopis > Cenopis cana. Next base: position 21,011,876 of record OX637477.1, on the reverse strand, counting down.
TTGAATTTTGGACGATAAAAATTTTTACATAATTTTCTGAGTTATTGATGATTCATATCTTTTTATGATTTTGGTAAAATTTTATAATTTACGATTTATTGTAATATTTTGATGGCTAACTATCCAAAAAGTGACGCTGTGTTATAAATTTTAATATGTGTCAAATACCGTATTTACTAGTCACTCTAGTCAGACTCTAGTACTCCTTGCTGCGGTCACGTTAGCCCACATGCAACCCTGGTTAAAGTTGCGCATATGTTTCCCCAAGACAAAGAAATGAATTCGCGCCCCATTTGAAAACCAAATGTATTCAGGGAACAAGCAACAGTGTAATAAATACGCGGCAAAATAAAACAGCAAACAAGAAATTTCAATTTCAACGCGATTTCAAAGCGGTTGTTTACCTGAGATAGGGGAACTACGCACTGCTCTCAGGCCGTGTGTGGGTGCCGATTGGCGATTTGATGGCCGACAAGATCGAGATGACTTATCGTGTAAAATCGGCGATAGGCGTCTCGCACCACTAAACTGCAACTTTTTATGTAGGGACTACTTTATCGATACCTATATTCAAATTCTAGGCCAGTCTAGTCTATAAACGTCTGTGTATTTGTGTAAAGCTGGATCACATATGTTACGTTGTTGTTGCATGCATGAATATTAGCAAGCGCAAACCTATACTGAATAAAAAAAAATTAAATATCAAAAGTCGGTAAATTTTCTAGAGATTTTTAAAATTTTCAGTCTATGATTTTTACTCTTCTTGTTGTTTATGTATTTGGAGTGGACTACAATGAAATAATATTTAAATTCGCGTCTTTCATCACTTAAACAATAAATTATTACTAGTTATTAAAAAACATCAAAACCCAGTCCCAGGGACCAGTCTGAAAACTAGCACTGGGTAACCTACGCCCAGCAGACGCTGAGATTGGGACCCATTGCCCCAACTTACCTATAATATGTTCTTTTGTTTCTTTCTTTTATTTTTGTGAACAACTTTTAAATGTATATTGAAGTGTAAACAAACTTTTTATTGTAATATCTAGGTTAAGTTTTTGCGGCAATAAAGATTTTTTTACTTTACTTACTTTACAAAATACAATATTATTATTAAAAAATATACTTAGCGAAATTATTACATCGTAAAAAGCAGCAAAATCGATCATCGTAATCCAGAAACCCTCTAAATGCTACGCACGTACCGGCTAGGAACTGAAACGAATTCCACTGAACATAAAACAGCCCCCCTGTTAATTAGTCATTGCGACAAAGCCCGCCGGTGACAGCAGAGGACTTGCCACTTCGTTACTGTCTCAGCTACAATTAAGTTTACGAAGATAAAACAATATAGATCGTTCGATTCACGAAGGGCGAGAAGTCGTTTTGAGTAGTTTGTGACAGTTTCAGTAGCTCTAGTATAAGCTTTTCGAAACATTAACTAATTCTAACGCATTTGCGTTTTATCTCAAAATGTATGAAAACGCTCTCACCAAGTTTGAAATACGCGCGTTCATCGGTTAGCAACAAATGTTATACTCGCTGTTTTAGTTTCCCCTAGTGACCACCAGTGGCGCTGTTCACGTTTTCATACCACTTTCATACATTTTGAGACAAAACGCAAACGCGTCCGAATTAGTTAATGTTTCGAAAAAACTTATACTAGAGCTACAGTACCCTTACCGTTTGCATTATTACCGTACTCGCTTCGCTAGCGACTGCGTAAACGATTTAGTATGGCGATTCTTAGTTCTATTGCGTAACCGCTAGAGGCGCTGTACTTTTGTCCATACTAAATCGTTTACGCAGTCGCTAGCGAGTAGGTACGGTACGGTAATGCAAACATTGCAAACTCATGGTAAGGGTACAGATGTAAATTTTACTTATAAAAATGCCATAAGTCAGTTTTGTTATGAACCACAGAAATTGTATAATATGTAATTATGTCACAAAATTGACTTCCTTTATCTCTGCCGAAATGACTATTCATTTCGGCAGAGATTAATATAGCAATACAAGTCAAAAATTTCAAATTTTGTGAAAACAGAACTGCACACGGCATTTTTAAAGGGTGCGTAAACAGTCTTTTAAAAAAAATGCTCAATCACAAAGCTAGTGTGCATATTTTGTTTATTTTGACGACTTTTGAGAGAGAGGTAATTTTCATTAAAAAAATACCGGTAAGATACCTAAATACTTGGCGAAATTGAATTGTAAACATACACACTGCTCAAAGCCTGCATCGAAATCATCGATCCATCAAAAAAATCGGATTTACACGACATGCTCATTAGTCGTGTATATCCGATGTCGGGATCAAAGAGACCCTCAAGGTAATTGTAATTCAGATTTAGCCCAGAACTATCCGAATCGGCGGATTGTGAAAACATGGCCAAGTGGAAAATTTGGGCTGCTCTATACGCGAATATATATAGGTATCGCTTTTACATGTCCTTTCATTACAGCTAATTTAGTGAGCTGGATTGCGACCACTCGGATAAATTCATGAACTGAAAAGATTATCTTGATTTTTTAAACGATTCATTATTTTTATCTAAGCTCTGTAGAAACTTAAAAAAACAAAGTTAGACATTGTCCTCACTTGTCATTTTTTTAAATATTAAAAATGGGATTGTTCTTGACCAGCACCTAGCCAGGGGGCAAAAATGAGGCCGACGGTGAAGTGAGCTCACCCAGGAGATACCTTTAGCTCTAGTATAAGTTTTTTCGAAACATTAACTAATTCGAACGTGTTTGCGTCTTGTCTCAAAATGTATGAAAACGCTCTCACCGAGTTTGAAATAGGCGCGTTCATCGGTTAGCAACAAATGTTATACTCGCTGTTTTAGTTTCCACTAGTGACCACCAGAGGCGCTGTTCACGTTTTCATACCACTTTCATACATTTTGAGACAAAACGCAAACGCGTTCGAATTAGTTAATGTTTCGAAAAAACTTATACTAGAGCTACTTATGTTATGTATGTGCTGCCACGGTCGCCATGAAGTGGGACGTGAGGAGAAGTAATAAGAGACAAGTATGCTGTCTAGTAAGGTACGTTTATTACTGAACTAGGATTGTCTTACATCTATATTACATGCTATACTTACATCCTATAGCTATAGTTACCACACCTCAATGTTTTATTATAATTTATGTCACACCTGGCCATAAAGCGGCAATTAACGCACGCTCCGCGCGCGGGAAATCCCGCTTCCTGGCCAGGGAGTGACATAAAAGTTTGTACTTAACACGGGCGGTAATAAAGAAAGCCTCAGATCGCATATTTATCGCCCTTGCCTTCGGCTCGGGCGTAAAATACCTGCGATCTGAGACATTCTTTGTTTTACCGCCCTTGTTAAGTAATGTACTATTAAATACAAGAGTCAAATGTAAATACTCTAGTTCGACGTAATAAACGGTACAAATACATAATATATCATATATGTGATGACGGTTTCTCCAAAATAAAAATACATTTTTAAAAACTCTAATTTTTCCGCCTTCATCTCGTTATTGTGTGGTAGTTAGTATCATACCTACATTTATTCGATCATTAGGATTTCACGTACATGAGACACCGGTTATAAAAGCCTCACGTGTCTCACCCAATTGACCGCCATTTTTGCAATTGGTCGAGGAAAATGGCCGATTGTGTAATTGCGAGCAGATAGCATCTCCGGCGCCTTGACATTAAGGTCTTCATTAGAATAATGACTATAATCAGATCACTTTTCGACGATCGCTGATTTTGGGTCGTTGGAGTGAGAATTTTGGTCTTTTTGTTTGATTTAATTCAATTTACTAGTAATTTTGTCCATTAATTAGATGATTGGGTATGTTTCTTTATTTAGATACCTGTAACTTTTTGCCTATTAACATTGGAAGGCAATGATAAACTGTGAACATGAACTCGCCCAAAATTAACATAGAAAAAAAAACTCGTTTTCTTTGGGATTGTTTTTAATTTCATTGCTATTACGAGTTAATACTGTACAGTCAATATAATAGTACATTACTTACCAAGGGCGATAAAACAAAGAATGTCTCAGATCGCAGGTATTTTACGCCCGAGCCGAAGGCAAGGGCGATAAATATGCGATCTGAGGCCTTCTTTATTATTGCCCGTGGTAAGTACAAAATTTTATGTCACCCCCTGGCCAGGAAGTGGGTTTTTTCGCGCGCGGAGCGTGCGATAATGGCCACTTTATGGCCAGGTGTGACATAAAATATGTTACATTAAAATGATCGTTCCGTTTTAGTTTACACTTTGTTTCGATCGTTTTTTAGGGTTCCGTAGCCAGAATGGCTAAAACGGAACCCTTATAGTTTCGGTCTGTCTGTCTGTCTGTCCGTATGTCACAGCCGATTTACTAGTAAGTACTACAGTTATGAAATTTGGTAGAAAGATGTACCCTATAAACCGCTACAATTCAATTCAATTCAATACATTTATTTCAGGCATTGCCCATAAAGTGTTAGTGGATACAAATTACAAAAAAGTAATGTAAAAATAGGAAAAAAAAATTATAGGGGGGGGCACCCCATACATGTAACCGGGGGATGTTTTTTTTTTAAATTCAAGTAGTTGTGAGGGAATGGAATTAAGGGTTTTTGAGTTTTCACTGAAAAACTGTCTTTCCCAAACAAAAGGACGCAAGTGCCGTCGCTATGAACGACCTTTTTTGATTCAAGGTATTAAATAGCGTTTTTAAAAGTGGACTGCTAGGTGTCGGGTACGGAACCCTTCGTTGTGCGTGATCCGACACGCACTTGGCCGGGTTTTTTTTTCTGATTAGGTAACACTAACAACATACAATTCTTGCAATTGAACGATGGTTTAAAAAAAATACGAGTTCAAATCTACTTAGGCAATTTCGCTTTCTGGTGAACCTATAACTTTTTTTTTAAATTAGGTAAATACTTTTATGTTTTCTGACTCAGAATCACGCGTGCTCTCTATTAATTTACGTACCTAAAGAAAAAAAGGGTCAGAAAAAAGACGTATAAAAATTGTATAGCAAATTGATATTATATGCTTCAATTGTATTCGAGACTCGAATTTTTGACCAAGTGAAACGGAGGTCTCTGCTTCAGCTTCGACAAAAATTATTTCGTATGTCCGGCGGATTTTCGCTGTTCTCTACCTACAGTACCCTTACCATGAGTTTGCATTACCTACCGTACTCATCAATAAAGGCTGGCTCATCAATAAAGTTTTTTACAATCTAAATGAATACTTTGCATGCTAGCATCTAAGAAAATTTGTTATTTAAATAGTTAAACATAACCTACCACTAAGTAATCAATATATTGTACGCCCGCAAAGGGTAAATGTTGGAACTATTGTTTATCATGATCAATATGATCATCTTTGTACCGACACAGTTAAACAATAAATTATTCGTATTCGTACTCGCTAGCGACTGCGTAAACTATTTAGTATAGCGATTCTTAGTTGTATTGTGTAACCGCCTGAGGCGCTGTAGATACTTTTGTCCATACGAAATCGTTTACGCAGTCGCTATCGAGTACGGTAATGCAAACATTGCAAACTCATGGTAGGGGGAATTTTTGAGTGTCGAGCGCTCGACTTTTCACTCGAATTCTGTCAAAAAACCATGATGTTTTGACAGATGTCGAGTGAAACGTCGAGCGTTCGACACTCAAAAATCGGCCCCCTGGTTTCCTAACTGAATGCGATTTTGACTTAACAAGATCCTTATCTAACACATATATTCTTTTGAATTTAAGACACTATATTCTATGTCAAAGATGGTTTTAACCTTTTCACCGCCACTGACTTGATGGGGGTTGGGCTTGACAAAAGAAAAATAAAAAATAAAATAAATAATAATAACAGAAAACACGATGTGCGTTTATTAATAAAGATAATCGCGTTCGTGCTTGCTGCTATTATTATTCTCTACTTTTCGAAGAAGATAATTAAGCCCCGAATAAACGCGAAAATATCGGAATTTTTACCGAAGGCAACTTGCCCTGACCCCTAACCTTAAAAGATAAGATAAGATAAGACAAACGAAGGCAAGCAGAGCACACAGAGGAAGAAAGTGACACAAACAAACCGATTTCGGGTCCGGTACGCTTCTAGCAATCCCGCTACCTGCTGTGCTATTATTGTTATTATTTTTAATGTTTTTGTAAAATTTGTGTACATTTGTACTTTTTTGGAAAGCTTAAGAGTTGAGGAAGTTTTTTCTGTAATTTCTACACCAAGGGTCATACATTTTAATCCTCTTCGATTGCAAGAACATTTGAAAAAAAAAATCACTTGTGATCAAACCGTTTTATTATTAAAATGTTGTCAATTCCTGACATATTTTTTTATTTAAAATAATCGGCAGTTCATTGGCTATCAGAAAAATGTTTTTGGACCGTCAAAATGCAGGTACCTTTTTCAAAATTACCATGTGTAGGTCGAAAGATGGGGATTTAAAAAAAATCGAAAAACCCAAATCATTTGAAAACCACTGAGTTTAGAACCCCGGTTGACTGGGCCAAAATCATAGCAAATTAGCTCTAGTATAACCCTCTTGAAGGAATAGGTCGAATTACCAGTCACCCTGTATACTGTGGCGGTGATTAGGTTAACCAGGGGTGGCCCAAAATGTGATTGCGTCGCGCCGCTACGAGTACTATCGCCAACACAGTTAACTGGCAATTAGTGCACTTTATGCTCATTGTAATAAGGGCCACAAATGGTCAGTTAACTGTGTTGGCGTTAGTACACCCGTCGGGTGCTTGTTCAAGCGATAGAAAGTGATGAAGCGAGTGATGTGAGTGCGATAGAAAATAATGGCACGTCTAGGCAGGTTTAGGTTACCTAACGGGGAACGGTGGGCCTTCTGGACGTAGTACTTTACTATTACTTTAGTATTCTGTGCCTTAAGGCGCAGGGTAGGGCAAGGCCTTCCCCATACAAACTTTGTGCACGTTTTATTCGTCGGTTTTGGCACTAACAAATATAATTATTTTTTTTTGGTTGTAAATATTAGATATGCGAAGATCGTGATGTGAAAATTTTCAAAAATTAAAAAAAAAAAAACAAAATTAAAAATTTAAAAAAAAAAATAAAAAAAAAAAATTAAAAATAAGCATACTGACCAAAAATCATAACTTTAATGCAAACACAAACGAAGTAAATCCTGCACAAAGTTTGTATGGAGAGAGCTTGCCCTACCCCTCCTCTTAAGTAGTAGTAGTAAACACTTTATTGCACAAATCAAGTATTCAAGTATCAAGTTTAAATTAAGTATTCTGTGCCTTAACCCGTGTTTTGCGCAGGCGGCGCCGCGGCCGGCGCGGGCGCAGGCGGCGAGCAGCAGTACTCGTTGCGCTGGAACGACTTCCACTCCTCCATTATCTCCTCGTTCCGGCGCCTGCGCGACGAGGAGGACTTCGTGGACGTCACCCTCGCCTGCGCCGGAGCAACCTTCACTGCGCACAAGGTACAGTAAGCGCAGACTGCTTTTCGGCTCTAGGTATTATTTAGTACATTAGGTACTTACCAAGGGCGGTAAAAAAATGTCTGAGATCGCAGGTAAAGGCAATGAAAGGGAGATAAATATCCGATCTGAGGCTTTCTTAATTACCGCCCGTGGTAAGTACAAAATTTTATGTCCCAGAGAAAATTTCATGGCCAGAAAGTGGAATTTCTGCGCTCGGGGCGTGCAGTAGGTAATTGCCATTTTATAGCCAGATGTGGCATAAAGTTTATTTGTGTGATGAGTAATAGTACATTACTTAACAAGGACGGTAAAACAAAGAATGCCTCAGATCGCAGGTATTTGACGCCCGAGCCGAAGCCAAGGGCGATAAATATGCAATCTGAAGCTTTCTTTATTACCGCCCGTGTTAAATACAAAATTTTATGTCGCCCCCTGGCCAGGAAGTGGGATTTCCCGCGCGCGGAGCGTGCGGTAATTGCCGCTTTATGGCCAGGTGTGACATAAAGCAGTACATTACTGTCGAGGTCGAGATCCGTTTAATTAATGCGAAGCCTGCAATTGCCATTCTGGCCGAGGCTAAAATAGAGCTTTCCTCAAAATTGGGGGTAATGTGATAAACATAAACTAAAAACGATAACTTAACACTTTCGTTGACAGTACTGTCAATTAAGCGTTCTTAAGCCTACAATATGGCCCGCCTGTCGACGTAAGGTGTGATTAACCAGTCACTTGCTTTTGGCAACTCTGGTTGCCAGGCATAACCCTTATTTTCTAGGGAATAGAGTTAAAAACGATAACTTAATGGTTTACCGCCGATCAATCGTCACCTGTGTAAGATTATCACACAAACATATGTATATTTTATTTCGTTTTTATTAAGGTTGAAAAGTGGTAGACCACTTTTTTGGTTCATTATACCCCACAATATGATTATGAATTTATGATCCTGCCAGGATTACTATTAAAAACGGGATGTTGATTGATGTATCAGTATTTTTCCGCAACGTAACGGACCATGCCATGGGCCTTGAATAAGGTTACATTTACACTTTCACTGCCAGACTTAAATCATGAATGTACCCCCAAAAAAAAGCTAACGATCTACTTATAGCGCCGGCATGCCTAGTGGGCACTAGCGGGAAGTCGATCTAAGAAGTTAGTGTAGAACCTGAGTGGACGCTCGAGCGTTGCGTCCAGCGGGGCGTGCATGTCAAACAATTGAAACCCATACTGGTGTCCTGAGTCGCCGCCGCACAAATAGTATGGACGCTCAGCCGCAACGCTGGAAGCGACGTCGAACGCTCCGCTCTGAGCGTCCACTCAGGCCTTACACTTACGCAGCAACCGCTAGCTACCTAGCTGTAACTTGGAATGGTTTTGCCAGGTCGTGCTATCAGCATGCAGCCCATACTTCAGGAAACTGTTGAAGGCCAATCCCTGCCAACACCCCATCGTCATACTCCGGGATGTACATGATAAGGATATGGAGAGCTTACTCAGGTATGATAATGTCAACTGCTAAAGTTGTGTGTGTCAAAAATAAAGATTTTGCACGTGCATGCTAGGTCATTCATTATCATCATCATATCAGCCGAAAGACGTCCACTGCTGGACCTCCCCCAAAGAGTGCCACAATGATCGGTCCTTCGCAACCCACATCCAGCGGACTCCCGAGACCTTTACCAGATCATCAGTCCACCTTGTGGGGGGTCTACCCGTGCTCGCTCGCGTAGCCGAACCAAAGTAACCGATATAGACCTTCGAATTGCTAAACTTAAGTGACAGTGGGCGGGCACATTGCACGTAGAACCGATGGCCGTTGGGGCCGAAAGGTTCTCGAGTGGCGACCACGGACCGGAAGGCCCATCCATTGTCAGTTGGAGGAAAAAGTGTGCGCCGCAGCGGCCGCTCGAAGTCGCGGCTGGACCGTAATAGTTCTCTAAGAGACTGAAGTCTCGCGTAAAAATTTACTCATAACTTCCCAAGTGCCTATACACACCCGCGCCGTCGATGCACGTTCTCCTACTAAGTACCATCTGGCTATTGTCAGGCCGCCACCACACTTCGCTATGAGTGTCGCGTTGCGTATTCGCCTCCCTTTCTTTTGCGACATTAAAGAATGAGACGCAACACGAATATTTGCACAAGATTTAGGTGCGCGTCTTTTCGGTGGACATAGGTATCAAAATTTACAACAATACAAATATTAAAAAATATATTATTAAAAAATATAATTATACAATTCTGTGTATTCAATATTATTTGTACAATTCTGTGTATTTTGTGCAATAAAGTTTAAATAAATAAATAAATAAATAAAATTTAAGGGCTACAATCCTTAATTTTGGATCGGTCTAGTAACCCGCGTAAACTGTGTCTCCGTTACTATAAATTCACGTAATAAATACACAACTAAACGTGTTAGTAGGAGATGTTTAAAACGCGGTGTGCATAGGCCCTAATATAGATTTCGTTTCCCAGGTTTATGTACCAAGGCGAAGTGCACATAGGGCAGGAGCAACTAAAGGAGTTCTTGCGAGCTGCACAGCTGCTGCAAGTACGGGGTTTGACCGACGTCCCGGCGACCGCGCCGGTTCCTACGCTCGACCAAAAGGCTTCACCGGTTAGTTTTTTTTTTAATTTTTAATTTCTGTGGCAAAAAAACTAGCTTGTTAATCCAGACAATCCAGTCCTTGGCTATGCCCCTGTAGGGCAGTTCGCGTATGGAGATTTCAAACATCACTCCAATCAAAAAAATCAAAAAACCGGCCAAGTGCGTGTCGGGCCACGCGCAAGGTAGGGTTCCGTAGTCGTCTACCCGTTACATTGTATGGACTAAAAAGTTCGCAAACTTATATTTACTATGTTTTTGACAGAATCAACAACATTATCTAAGGTATCAATGGAAATTGTACGAAAGTTTGCTTTTGCAAAGTACATTTCTGAAGTTCGACTATTACTCGTTAACTAGTAATGTCTACTTAGCTGTGATAGTTTTCCTTTTAAATTCATCGTATTTACTACTACCATGATTTTTTTCACATGCCTAGTAGCCACCGTTTAGCTGGCAGGGGGGGGGACACTTGACCATAACGAAAATTATCACTTCAAAGCTTAATATCACGCCAACCGATTCTTGAATCAAAAAATACTCTCCAACGATACCCCACACGATGGGGTTTGGAAGAAAAAAAAATTGCACCACCACTTTACATGTAGGGGAGGTACTCTAAAAAAAATTTTTTTTCAAGATTTTCTACCGTTTTGTCGGCATCATCAATATCTATACTCGTGCCAAATTACAGCTTTGTAGTACTAACGGTTACTGAGAAAAACGGGGGTCGGACGGACGGACGGACGGACGGACGGACGGACATGGCAAAACTATAAGGGTTCCTTGTTTACTACGGAACCCTAAAAACTAGCTTGTTAATCCAGACAATCCAGTCCTTGGCTATGCCCCTGTAGGGCAGTTCGCGGAGATTTCAAACACTCCAATCAAAAAAATCAAAAAAGGGCTTTGTTACTTTACTATCTAAAACTTCAATAAAATCACCGTATTCTTTAATCACTTTTTGGTATTAAGTATCAATACTTTTGACAAAATTTGATATCAAGTATTTTATAAGTTGTACTTAAGGCCTCTTAACCTCATAGGTAATATACAAAATACAAATACAAATAATTTATTTGCCAATAACCACAACAACCAAAAACAGGATTATTAAAATTTTGTATGTAGATTAATATTTATAGTAGTTAGGTATATCGTGTTACTACATGTATACCCCGTACCTACACAATCCTAACCCTTCATCCTCTCCAGCAATCAGCCTCATCATGGACGGAGACGGGTTCGGGCGGGTCTCGAGAGGGGAGAGAGGGCGCGCGGGAGGGCCGGCGCGCGCGCAGGCCCGAGGAGGGCGCGTCCAGCACGCCGCCGCCCAAGCGAGCCAGGTCTTCAGACCTGTACCAAGCACAGATGAAGACGAGGTGAGGATAGTCATATTTTTTAAACGACTTCTAATAAAGGAGGTAAGCATTTAAATGGAAGATAACTATTTTCAGCGTTTATCAAAATTTGCCCTTTAAAGGGGTGAAAAAGGAGTTGAAAGTTTGTACAAGTAACATTTTTTTTCTACACTAAAAACTTGAAACTTTTTTTATAGACCTATCATTAAATTCCAAGAAAACTCAGCGTTTTTCAAAATTCGACCTCTGAAGGGGTGAAAAGGGTGTTGAAAGTTAATTTGAGGAGCAAACATTTTTCTTTAGAAGATATTTGAAACTTAGGTTAGTTTTTTAATAATACCTAAAGTGTCAATACCCGAAGTGACAATTAATACGTGAGTTTTAACCGTTTAGTAAAATAAAGTAATACCTAAAGTATAAAAAAACCAATTTCAGCGTTTTCAAAAATTCATCCTTTTCTCGTTTAAAAAATATTTCCTCCCTAACAAACTTTCAACGCCCTTTTCACACCTAAAGAGAGCGAATTTTGAAAAACGCTCAAAGTAGTTTTATTATAATTGAATGATAAGTCTACAAACGAAGTTTCAAGTTTCTAGCTTAGAAGAAAAAAATTACTTGTACATATCTTCTACCCCTTTTTCTCCCCTTTAAAGGGCAAATTTTGATAAACGCTGCAAATAGTTTTCTTCCATTTAAATGCTTACCACCTTATTCATAAAACTTAACAAACCTCTGCTAACTAAAATGTTTGTCCCTTTCTCACCAACGTAAATGTCAGAGTGACAGATAAGGACAAACGAACTTTAGCGGCTTGTTAACTAATAGAGGTTTGATGGACGTTTATGAATAAGGGTGTTAGTCTATTAGCGAATTTTTAAGTTTCTATCTTAAAAATATATTTTTTCTCCATACAAACTTTCCACCCCTATAAAATTAAAGATGGCCGTCGGAGGAGCTGGTCTGGATGGAAGTATAAAGCTATGGACCTAACTAGACCCTGGAAAAAAGTTGATGGTTTTGTCCAGCGTGTCCACATTTACGACCATTTTGCATTTGTTCTGGCAATCTGCCCCACTATTTGTAATAATCGCTAAAAATCTTATTTTACTAAACGGTTAAAAAAACTCACGTATTAATTGTCACTTCGGGCGACATGTTTCGAACTCGTCGGGAGTTCTTCCTCAGGATGAGTGCTCATCGATATATCGCCTTAAGAAGGCGACGAGCTGAACTTCAGTGCATTAAAATTTTCGATGACACTGACTAACATGACAGTCAATATAACAGTCTTTAGTTTTCTGCGACCTGCGCCGAAAGATAAAATAAGGACTTTCGCCGCCATCTTGGCGAGAGTCACATCTTTATCTTCTTTAATAAGTGGTTTTATTCAATTTTACTTAATTTATCCCTTCGTGTGTCATTGGCAAAAGTCCTTGAGGCTGCCATTTTTCTTTAATATCTAACTAAATAACTAATTTATCCCTTCGTGTGTCATTGGCAAAGGCCCTTAAATGAGGCTGCCATTTCTCTTTTATATCTATCTATCTAAGATAAAATAAAGTTATAACATGTCTCACGAAAGTTTAAATTCAAGCTAAAAATCTTGTTTAGTAGGATTATAATAATAATAAAAAAACTACTCTGTAAAATGACCGTTTTAAAGAGTAACCAGGAGACGTAACAATGGTAACTAGCTACAAGAAATTGTTGTTGACCCTAATGATAATGCCCATGCTAATGATCCTGTAACCGTTCCGGGTGTAGGACGGAGCAGCTTCTATCGCAAAGCAGCCCGGAGCGCAACGGGCACGAGCTGCTCTTCAGCCAGGCCTTGGAACAGAACGCTCACCTCTCCGCAAACCTTTCTAACAACCTGGTAAGCGCACAGAACACAATACATCATCATCATCATATCAGCCGAAAGACGTCCATTGCTGGACATAGGCCTCCCCAAAGAGTGCCACAATGACTTTTCCTGCACCACCCGCATCCAGCGGACTCCCGCGACCTTTATCAGAGGTCATCAGTCCTTGTGGGTTTACCCATGTTGCGCCTTCCGGTGGGCAAGCAGCACATACAAATGAATAAGCAAAGATACAAGGAGACCGGGAGACAGATCTTATGTTAGAATTTCTATGGACAATTTTATAGATATAGGTAACTCACGTCGACTGTTAGGTACGAGAGTCCACTTAGCAGTTGGTATAGGCACACAAATCATAAACAAATTATACAACAATAACTAGGAGGTATCCACTTAACTAAAATCCACAAGACTTAGTACCCACTTAACTAAGCACCTAAGAACCATCCAAAGTATACCAAAAATATCTCGAAAAGCTTCATCTCTATTGAACCATTCATATTATAGTTATTAATGCAACTAGGTTTGCAATCTCAGAAAACTCCAAAAAGGGCACGATCCTCCAGTTTTACAACACTTAAAGACACCATAGTCAGCGTATATAAGTTTCCTTCCCCACAGTCAGGAGAAGGCGAAGAATCATCATCAGATGCTGGAGCCAGCGACACAGAGGGGGAGCCCCGCGCCAAACAAGAACCCCTGGATTATGACGACCCAGCACACGTGGCCAACACCAACGGAGCGATGCCCCACAGCTTCCCCGGATTACTGAACCTGCAAGGTATGGCAGTAGACCTGGGAAAGTCCCAAGCGAGTCAACAGGGCTATTTACTCTAAGCAGACTTTGAACTTTCAAGGTATGGCATTACACCTGCATAAATGCCATTAGACAACGGAACTACCTTAGCAAACTTCGAAACCGGTAAATAGAAATAAGGCTGATTCGAACTAATAAGACTTAATTTCGACGACGTTTGGCAAAGAGACCCTATCGTGGGTGATTTGATATGAGCTTGCTCTGTTACAAAGCACAATTCATGTCACAAATTCTGTGCAGAAACGTTGCTCTGAGCTGTCCGACACGAAATTAACAAATACTTATTAAACAGAAATTGCTTTGACTTATTGCAACATGGGTTTAATTTAGAAATAATCAATTTCAGGATTTCCTGGACTCCCCGGACCATCAGGGATACCAGATAACTTCGGTGAGTAATGTACCTATCGCATTCTACTTCTTAATAACAATCTTGCCTCCCCAACGTGACTCAATAATGAATAAATTTTTCCAAGTCGCGGTAAGAAAACAATTAAACCGGATCGGAACATATTCAATTCAAAATTAATTACAATTTATCAATTAGCAGACAACCGAGTCAATCGCATCATTAAGTGCGCATTATTGAGTCATGTTATGTACTGCATGACGACTATACCTAACACTAACATTCTATTAACGAGAGCGGCAGGCGCTCGAGCATCCTAATAAAACGGTCACAGTAACTTTAGTCCCCAAAGCGGTTAGGGAAGTCGACGCAACAATGGAAGCGAGAGAGCGCTCTCGAGCGAGTTAGGCCCCGGTGGTTAGGGCGAGAGACGAAAATGAACGCGAACTCCGTCTGCCCCAGGAGCGACTTGGCCGGGCGGCGGCGAGGCCAAGCCGGAGCAGTTCCCGTACAACGGCACGGGTGAGCCGCACAAGCCCGCGTGCCCCGCCTGCGGCAAGCGCTACTCCAACAACTCGAACCTCAAGCAGCATCTCCTCAACGTGCACGCCGCGCCCGCCGCGCCGCACCGCTGCCCCGCCTGCGGCCGCGCCTTCAAGACGCGCCAGTACATGCAGATACACATGAACTCCATCCACGGCATCAAGCAACGTCGCGCGCCCGCGCCCGTCGCGCCGCCCGCGCCGGTCGCGTACCCGCCCCTCGCTCCGTCCGCCGACCTCGACCGATACACATACAGTAGCGCTTAATGTCACGTGTGGTGATGTCTCTAACCGCCGCCTCTGTGTTACAGGGGCGGCCCTGGCGGGCGGGGCGCTGGGCTACCGGCCGCAGTGTCCGCTGTGCGGCCGCGTGTACTCGTCCACCTCCAACCTGCGCCAGCATATGCTCAATGTGCACTCGCAGACCGACCGCGACCAGTGGTTCCCGTGCCAGCACTGCGGCAAGAAGTGCAAAACGAAGCACTACCTCATCAACCACCAGCTGCAAGCGCACGGCATACGCCAGCGACAGAACTCTTAGAGACGGCGGGTCGGCGCGGAGCCTCCGCCCGCGCCCGCGCTTGCGGCGCCCGTCGCGCCCTACCCGCCGCGCCCGCCGCTCGCCTGGTGGGGACCCGGCCCCGCGGCGCGAGGCTGGGCCGCGCTCGTCGCCGACGACTAGCCGCGAACGTATCGAAGCCGCGCAGCCTGTAGGGACCGTAGGACCCCGCGATCTCGAGCGCGCCAACGTGTAGTCGGGGCGGGTCGGGGGGGGGGCACCGTCGGTTTTGCCACGTCTGACTAACTGTTGGCATTGCAGATGCCGCGGCCGTGGCAAACCCGGCGGTGGGGGGGTGCCCGCTGTGCGGGGCCCGGCT
Organism: Cenopis cana; assembly: GCA_951800055.1. Taxonomy (NCBI): domain Eukaryota; kingdom Metazoa; phylum Arthropoda; class Insecta; order Lepidoptera; family Tortricidae; genus Cenopis; species Cenopis cana. The sequence continues at coordinate 20,995,986 of OX637477.1, read as the reverse complement.
GGGCTCGCCGGCGACGGCGCGACGCCACCTGGCGGCGCACTACCCGCGCGACTCTCCGTACTGCCCGGTGGCGAGCTGCGCGCGCCTGTTCGCGCACCCCAACAGCGTGCGCAACCACATGCGCCTGAAGCACCGCCCGCAGTGGGAGCGCATGAAGACTCTCCGCTGGAGCTGCGGCTGGGCGTAGCGCCCGAACGTACGGCTGTGAACGAACCAAGTGCGACTTAATCACCGGATTGATCTCGACGCATTTCTCGCGCGCGCGCGACTAGGATATATCGACTGAGAATTATTTTTGTAGTAGAATAGACTGATATTGTTTACGTAAGGTATATTAAGCGCGTAAATAAGAAATGTGATGTATGGTGCCATTGATAGATAACCGAGTGCTAGGAGTGACGATCGTTCCCTCGACTTCCTGACGCCTGTACTCTTCCATTGTTGCTTCGATACTTCTCCCGCCGACGTTTCGTATCCTCTACACAGTGATCTTTTCGTTTCGGTGTCGTCATGTAACTGTAAAGAAGAGACGTGCGATTATTGTTCCACTTGCAAAGATGCCATGCCAATCCGAAACAAAACGCCAAATGCAATTTTATTACCGCGGAAGGTTTCCATGGGCATTTTTGCTAAATTGAAGCAATAATTGCATTTATATTTTCATAGGAAGCCGTTTATGAGAATGTGTTCACAAATAGACTAACTTATTTAAACCGACGCCATGGTTCAAATGAAGATAACGAATAGTGCCAATATTTTCCGACCCCACGCGTGTAAAGCTCTCAATTAACGAAGTTTTGATAAGTAATAATCGCCTCTTAACTAAGATGCTAATTGGTGACTAAAGTGAACATTGATGGCTAATGAGCAATTTAATGTTTTAGAATTGAGTTTGGGACGAACCATCGCGTCGGAGACTCGATAAAAAATTAAATCTTTGTTTCGCAACATACTGCGTACCTACTTATGTATATTTTCGACCATAGTTAAGACAATACGAAATAGATTTTAAAATCAAATGCCTTTTAGCGCAATAGGTACCTAAGATACGTTCAACCAGCATATAGGGTTTATTTTTTAAAAGTTGAAGTGGCGAGCACAATTAAGACATATCTAGTCAATGTAGAGCGTACGGAGGATTTATTTAATATAAATAACCATTTTCCATTCGCATATATTTTCGTATTAATGAACGAAGAGGGTTACGATTTCGTGTAAGTTTTATAGAATTTATTCTTTTAATGAAGTTTTAGTGGATGAAGTGCTTAGACTGGACATATACATTATACATAATTACTATAGATATTTTGTCATTCCTTGATTGTAAGTACTTAGCTTGTTCCACAATTAGGTACCCATAGCGTCTATGGTTTAAGTCAGACTAAAATAGTCTTAGTCTTCCAAAAACATGTTTATTGGTTTTTATTCGCTTTGTTTTTCACAGAGACGGCCTAGCGCAAAGTCCAGTCTGGAACTCAATGTATATAATAGTACATTACTTAACAAGGGCGGTAAAACAAAGAATGTCTCAGATCGCAGGTATTTGACGCCCGAGCCGAAGGCAAGGGCGATAAATATGCGATCTGAGGCTTTCTTTATTACCGCCCGTGTTAAGTACAAAATTTTATGTCACCCCCTGGCCAGGAAGTGGGATTTCCCGCGCGCGGAGCGTGCGGTAATTGCCGCATTTTGGCCAGGTGTAACATAAAAATAGTAATACAATAATGGTTGCCTTCAAAATATATGCGATAGGAACCCGTGTCGAATAGATCTCGAAAATTAATATTGGTAAATTAGCGAGTAGTTAAAATTGTTCCTGACCGCCTCAGAGGCATTGTCTATAATTATCTATGATTACTTATATAACTATTTTTAAGCGTACAACAATGTAAATTAGTCAACCCAATAACCAAAATGTTCAATGTGAGTAAACGATTCTAGTTGCGATTGTATTAGTGATACGATATATACGTAATAATTTAATTTTTACCCGAAAAAAGTGTCTGCTTATATAATATTTAATATACTATACAATAAAACTACGAAGTAGATTAGATGTATTTCACTAACCAAACGCTCATCACTAAAATGTCAATAAGGTAAGATCCGCCACTCACTGTCAACCTCCTAAGGCCCATTATACAATACAAAAACACCTCTTACTGAAGCAAATAGAGTCGAATTTTCTTTACTTTAAAATACGATCCGAAAACAAAGGAAATGCGACGCTATTTTAGTTGAAAATGATTTAAATTCCGTTAGCCGAATAGGCTGCAGTTCCGTGGGCCTTAGGAGGGTCAACTTTGAACCTTAGCACTTTTACTTAAGGTGTCGTTTCCAGGTGGGTCGCGGCGGACGCAAGACCTGCTGCGCGTGCGCGCGACGGACCCGCGGCCATGTCCTAAGTGCGGGAAGATCTACCGGTCGGCGCACACGCTGCGGACACATCTCGAGGACAAGCATACTGTCTGCCCCGGCTACCGGTACGGAACCTACAATTTTTTTTTTAATTAGGTACCCAATTCCCATATAAATCGGTGAACATAAACCGATTAGGTTAAAAATTGAATAAAGAACAAAAACAACGCCTTTAGCAGCAGACAACTAACTACGGACAAAAGCTCTAAAATCTTACCTAGAATAAAATGGGAGTAGGTAAGTAACATGAGCTCCCTTACGTCGAATTTGATTTCTACCTAGAACTTCGCTTGTAAATCTTGTAATCGGAATGGCATCCATAGTTAAAAAGCATACCTAGACAACGAGAAATTTTTATCAATCTAATAAAGTTTGACGTAAGATATAAACTGTTTGCTTGCAATTTGCAACTGCACGTCACTTTGATTGTATCAATATGTCAAGACACGGTCTTATTGTTCGCAGTAATTAATATACCAAAAAATTAAAAGTATTTTTTGTATTGACACCGCTCCATTGACTTCCAAACTACTTTTTTGTGACGTCATTGCGACAAATGTCCGGAGTCTAATAATCGGTAACACATTCCCTGCCAGGAACCCGCCTGGCGGGTTCTCTGCTCGAAGACGATAAAATGCGTTTCCCTACCGCTACGAAAAGCGTGGTAAATAAACCATACTTTTTCTTGGCAGATGATGATGATAATGATGATATTGTCTGGTTCAGGTGCGTTCTCTGCGGCACGGTGGCCAAATCCCGCAACTCGCTGCACTCACACATGTCACGGCAACACCGCGGCATCTCCACCAAAGACCTCCCCGTGCTGCAGATGCCCACGAGATTTGATCCGGAACTGGCCAGCCAGTAAGTATCACTCGCCAAATTGACATTGAATGAAATATACATCATTTTTGACCTTAGTGTCATTAAAATAAAGTCGAAAATTAGTAGACCTTTTTATTTCTCGCTCGAGTATACAGTACGAAAAAATTGGCTCCACCACTTTTGATCATTCACTTTCACTGCCAGATTTAAATTTTGAACGTAGGTACGCTACAAACCGATTTTGCAACCTACCTACACATAGCGACAACCCGCCTAGCGAGTGCTAGCGCGTTGTCCGTCATTTGAGAAAAGTTCCTGGCAGTGAAAGTGTAAATATACAAGTAATAGGGTCGAAAAGTAAACAACTGTAAACACACTTAGAAACTATGAAGTTACTGAAAACACACACGAATTACTAGTGTGACCCGTAAACACAGGGCGAAGTCGCCATCTTACAGATTGTTCAATCGACCAAGATCTGTGTCAGTACACAATGTCCGTACATGTACCATGTTATTCCCTCCCCAGACTCTTAGCAAAAGCCGGCGTCAAAGTGTCCCCCGAGCAACTCCGCGCGCGCGCCTCACCCACCGGCCCGCGGCGATGCGACATCAAGCTGGACGCCAAGTCGGCGGCTTCCGAGAGCAGCTCGATCTGCGGCGACAACGACAATGACGAACTCAGCCAGTCGCGTTATGGAGACCTTCCTGTGTCGCCGCCTCGTGAGTATTCCCAATCGTTGGTAGTGTTTTGATTGGTACTCGCTTTTCCAAAAGAGCGCGATCTCGCTCGGATATTCTGGCTACTTGTAGTCTGACTACCGAGTCTATCTCGTGGCACTATTTTATTGACTGAGTAAAAAGAAGGTGCGGCTTCGGAGAGCAGCTCGGTCTGCGGCGACAACGACAATGACGACCTCAGCCAGTCGCGTTATGGAGACCTTCCTGTGTCGCCGCCTCGTGAGTATTCCCAATCGTTGGTAGTGTTTAGCGCGACCGCGCTCGGAAATTCTGGCTACTTGTAGTCTGGCTACCGAGTCTTGCTCGTGGCACAATTTAATTGACTGAGTGTAACGAAGTTCTCCGCTTCAGCTTCGACAAAAATTATTTTGTATGTCCGGCGGTATTTCCGGTTGTTTCTCATATATTACAAGTCGCATTTCTCAACCGATTCTCGTGACATGTAAAAAGCAAGTTCGATAATTATATAAAACTTTTTGTCTAGTATTTTTTGGGAAATAAAAAAGAAACCATTCGGGAGGCTCACAGAGCCACTATAGTCAATAAATTATGAGCATGATCGTCTGTTCTGAGCGAATAAGATTAATTATTGCTAGCGATACATCATGACGTCTTTTATATTCAAGCCCACCACCTACCACCTAACAAAATTAACTTCACGACACGTTTCCCGCCCGCAGACATCAACAGCCTGGCCAACACGACGATCACCAAGGTCCCCGCGGTGCGCGCGCTAGCTGCGCGCGCGGCAGAAGGTGCCCACGCGCACGCGCCCGCGCCCCGCCGAGACGACTACCCATACAACGCCGGCTCCACGCTCATAGACACTTACCTGCAGTATATTGGTGAGATTCTTCATCATTGTCATTTCCAGCTCGCAATCTGCTACTGCACAGCTATATATTTATAGCACAAGGCGCACAGGCGCTCTCGCCTAGAGATAAACTCTAGATAGCGCGCGCCGTCTTATGGTAGTCATGACTCTGAGTAAGCGTACGACCAGTAGCGGAACCGCGGTACGCTACTTATACCGGTGTCGAGTTGGACTAGGTGATTTCATTCAGGAGCGCCCTTAAATCATCTTAAATACCTACACCGGCGCTCATGGAGCTGGAAGACGACTGACGACGGTTGACAATCTACAGATAAAGTTGAATTTCAATTGACAACGGGATTTTTTATCTAGCTCATCGAGTTATGCTTCACACAGTCTATACTAACCTAATGTTTTATTACAGGAATGCCAAACATAAACCACCTCGCTAACCTGAACGCGATGCACATGGACCGCAAGACCTACGACGAGCCCTCCCCGCAGATGGGCTCGCTCCCCCCTCCCCCCACCACACTAGCCCACCAGAGCTTCCTCAAGCAGATGCAGAGGAAATACACAGACATGGGCAAACCAGACATTACGCGAGACGTTGATGAACCGCTCGACTTGGGCAAGGAACGGCAACGGAGCGAGAGCATTGGAGAAGGAGATGAAAGAGATGGTGATAAGGAGTATTATGGAAAGGATTTCAACGCTGATGAAGAGAGGCGTGAAGAAGAAGACGCGCCCGACGACCATGGTTACTCCGACGAAGAAAGAAAGGCGTCATGAAAGACGTTTTGTTGATCACAAACGGTGCTTGAGTGTTATGTTTTAGCTGATTCGTTTCGCAACGTAATATCGGTTTGATTGTTGACCCGTGGAATGTCGTTGGTGCCATTTCCGATGTAATGTAAATTTTTAAATTAGGTTTAAGGCGGCGAGCGTTAGGTTGAGTGAGATCACTGTAGGTCCCCCGCCCCGCGTTAGTCCGTCGGCGCCACTTGATCGTGAGATTGTTTTAGTAGTAACTAGTATCCTGGTCAACGAGCACTTTTTGTAACAACACCTCGCCGTCCTGGATGTTTTGGCATTGTTGATGGATTTCGAAGGCTTTCAGTAAGACAGGTGTACTAGAATTAGACTCCTGAGTTACTGACATTGTTAATGAGTGGTACAGCATCCCAAATATCGGCAGGCTCGTTGGCCGGACTATAGTGGGTAGTGTTTTTGTACGTGCATGTAACGGACCCTGTCACATAGTAGGGCCTTACATCATAATTCCATCCAACTACCTCAGCATCGGGCCAATCCGGCGTGTAAAAATTAAAGAGAAAATATATCCACACAAATTGTGAAATTCCATCCATCTACCTCACTTCAATAGATTTAATTTAATATTTTATACAATTTATAGATATAAATAACTGTTGTTTTATGTATTTTGCAGATTGCATTTATATATACTACGTAGAGCATATAGTAGTTAAATATACGCAAGTCATTAGGTGATTGTTAGTGCTGCCCATAGATATTCGACATTCTTATTGCGTTGTGTAGTGCGCACTCACTAGAGAACATTAGACTGCCCGTCACCGCGCCGCGTCGCGCTCGTCGCCACGCCGTGACGATGTCGTAACGGGAGCGTGACGCCGCGCCACTTCACCGTAGCGTAGCCACATAGACTCCGACATCGAGTGAGCTCGCGACTAACCTATATCTACGATATCTTGTATACGAACAGAACGACAGAGCTTAAAACATACTATTACCTACTATTTAAGTGTGCGTCACTTCTGAATCTCCAACTGCCTTGAGACTGAACACTATTTCCAGGGATACCTTGTTGTCGCATAAAATTTTGCGAATTTATTGAAAATGAAGTTCAAATTTGAAACTTAACAAATCTTAATAAGACATACCTAATATTGCATTGTATATAAATTCGAGTGATATGTAAAGTACATAATAAATAAACAGATAGTAACAAAAAGCAATAAATAAAGTATACCTTGATGTTGCCTTCGGAGTGTTGTATATAGGAGGCGGACGAACGTCGCCCGTAGCGCGTCGGATGCCGTCGGCTACTCGTCGGCCGGTCGCCGACCCGTCGTAAGCCCGTCGTCTACTGGTCGTCGGCTAGTCGTGCAGAGACGCAGAAGGTTTATTTTGTAGTAATGATGTGGGCTCGTTACTTATAACAATTACTGTGATTACAATCTCATAATAGCCTTCAATACTTATACATATTTTTTAGAGTACAATGTTATAGTTATTTAGTATATTAATAAGTATATTTGTAAGCGAGTCACAAAATTATATTTACTTCCCTAAACATTAGATTTCACGTTGTTTAAGTATTTAGAGCAATAGGTGAAGCATTTAACCTTTTATATGAAAGATATTAAGCGTTTAGGGATTTATTTGGGAATCTAATGAGCGCCATTATACAACAAAACTACGAAAAGAATGCACATCCAGTCATGATAGCTGTTTAATTTTTATTCATTCAATTAACGGTAAGCTTGGGTTACTTTGGTCGTTTTGCCCAGGCTTTTACCTGGCTGCCCTTCAAGCGGGTCAAAGTTGCCCGTTAACCGGCAAAGTAGGGGAGAAGGGGGGACAGTGGATCACGGGGAACAGTGAATAAGACGGTCTAACTCCATAGTATTACGCACACACTCAAACGCTGTCGCGTGTTTGTGTATTGGTCTCGACGCCCCCCGCGTCGCACCAGTCGCTCGGGAGCTCAGGCACAGGGAGGGCGCGTTACCGCTACCCGTCGAATAATCCACTACGTAATATTTATTTTACCTACTTTTTGAAAGTGTTTTGTAGGCTAATATATACGTGTAATTGGATGTGTTTTTGAAGCGTCCTACTATTTGGTGATTATAAATTGTGCTGATTGGTGTTTTGAGTGTATTAATAAGATCCTTTTTTTTTGGTGTATTATTCTAACTTCAGCGGGTTTTGGGGTACAGTGGATCATCACATTTTGGGGAACAGTGGATATTGATCCAGTGTTCCCCTTCACTATTTACTGCCCAGAAACTAAAATAAAAACCTTAGGTATCATCATGCCGAGGACACATGTTCATGACAGACATGCCTATGGCAGCCCCTTACTGTTTCCTATGCAGTCGGGGGATTCCCAAATATTTTATTTTATTATTTTCCAATTAGCTATATCCGTCGGGGCCAGTTTCAAATTTTTTAATTTTGTTTTTATTTTATTCTAGAGCCGTCTAAGTATACATAAACTCTCGAACGTGCCAGTTGTAGAATCAGCTTCCTACCTAAGCTTCCTGCTTTTTGCTTGAGGTTTTCAGGAGCTACAGAAATAAGTGCCAAGTGGCCACTTTGTATCCCCGAGTGTCTTACAATCGAACCTGAGGTCCGAAGTTCCGATGGTGAGGGGCAAGGTAGGAGACACGAGGCCAGAAGGCGTTCCACGTAGGGCCAAAGGCCCGGGGCCCGGAGCTTCGCCTTCGAGCGTCCTCGCTATGCGAGTCCAAGAGCCGAAGGTCCGAAGGGTGAGCCTAAGATGACTTATTAGCCCCGAGTGTTTTACAAGCGAACTTGAGGGTCGAAAGTCCGAATGTGAGAGGCTACATACACAAGGGCAGAAGCCGTTCCGAGTACAGCCGAAGGCCCGTATCTGATCCTCGGAGTGCATTCGCTATGCGAAATCCAAAGGTCCGAAAGGTGAGCCCAAATCGACAGCACTTTCTAGCCCAGAATATCTTACAAGCAAACTTGAGGACCGAAATCCCGAGGATGAGGACTATGAGGAGTGAGGCGTAAGGTTTAAATATTGAGATCTCTTTGAAACTGATTGCTGATATGATATTTAGTGTGTAGGAGGAAGTGAGAACCCATGTTAAAGCTAACAATAATTGGTGTTGAATTTAACGTTAAATTTTAATTTTATTGCTGACATGACAGTACTGTCTTTATGTTTTGCTTTTTGAAATTATATTACATTAATAAAACAAGAAGTTTGTTGACATACGACTGTATTTTTGGTAACTTATTACAAAAGATCCACTGTTCCCCCTACGATCCATAGTTCCCCATGCCCTGGTTCAAGGTTCCCCGAGCATGGGGTACAGTGGACCAATTCCCATTTTTTTTAAAAGTAACTCTGTGGCCGAAAGTATCACGTATATGCCTCTTATAGTGTATGTTATCTATACCTTAATAACCCCTTATGCAAATGAGTAAAAGAAAACGGACATAAAGTGTGTATCTTCTGAGCTATGTGCCTCAAAACAAAAAGTGATCCACTGTCCCCCCCTCTCCCCTAACCCGAACTTATCCCAAATACAAATGTCAAAGTGACAAATTACATATTGTGCGTAGGTAGTAGCAACTGCCACACGAGCGATTTTGGATGGTATTTTTTTCGTGTTACTTATACGTACAATGACGTTGTAGATCGGAGTTTTTTTTAAGTGTGAGTGAGATGCATCACTTCGGTTTGTATACATACTTGTTGACCGTTGATAGTGTTGCCATAGTGAGTAAACTCGACTGTATATAAGATAAGTTTTGTTTAGATGAGTCTCGATTAAGATTTGCAAATTATTATGTTTTTATTTAGTTTTCTTTACTGTTCAATTTAAGTGTATACTGTTTCACACAACACAAATTATGTTATATTAGCCGATAGCCAGTTACCAGAATGTGATTATGAATAGATATTATATATTTTTTCAATACACCCGATTGCCACAGATAATATAAATGTCAAAACAATACAGCAGTTACCATGATAAAATTTGTCCTCCTACCCTCGTAAAAAAAATTGTCACCATTTAATAGGATTAACACTTTCAGTGCCAATCGCCCAGTCCTGATAACTGAACCCGCGTAGCGTGTTTTTGGTCACGGAAGTGCAATTAATATTTTTACTGAAGTGAACTGAAATAAAAAGCGAATACAACTCAGTTCTTTCGGAAAAAATACGAATGGCATCATGACATATTTTCCTTTTAACCATAAATGAACATTGTAACTGTTGCGTTGTAAAATAATAATATATGTATAAGCAAACCAGTGAAACGTGTAACTAGTACTATAAGTCTACTCAAGGGTCGTATCGAAAATCGATCCGTCTCCCTCACTCTCTGCTGAGACGATGTGCGAAAGAGCCGGCACGTTTCAAAAGATTCAGGACACGCGTTAGTTACCTTAATGAGCTTAGAAAGTTCGTTTAGTTTCTTTATTTACCTACTTACCTCACTAGCATGACAGTTCATGTAAAACTCAATTTATTAGTTATATTGTTGTTTATTAGTCCAACCAAGTGGGGTCACACCTACAAACATCCTGGGACAGGAGCGTTATCTGGGGTCAGATACCTACTTGATTGGTGTTGATCGTTATTTTTAAGCACTTGAATTCGATGTCAATTTTATATCGGTCATATTGTGCAAATAACTAGAGTCGAATAGAGAAGCTACATGATACCACCCTAATTTTGTATCGGTCGACGATAAGTCAGCTAAGTATGCAATATGTATAACCGAGAAAATATAGGTAATTGACACATGAATTAAAATATATTTGGAAATTCTATATACCTAGGTAAATATTGACATATCTTGGTTTTGAGTCAATAACATACCTACATGTTACACTAACTTAGCTGACGAATATGAAAGAAATATGAAAGTAAACAAATACTGTCGCATTTCAAAGGTAAAAAAATTCCCACCAGGAACAAGCAATATTATTTATTCAATCTGTGGTATCATGTTTCTCATTATTCACAACTACAAAGAATACCGTGACCCCAATATTTAACTTTGGACCCGCCTCGTGAGTTCAGTTTGACATACCAAGGACCCGCCTAGCGTGTACATCAAAGGGGTCACGGTATTGGTTGTGCAAACACAAAAACTAGAATCTCATAGCGAGCACACAAATAATTAAGTTCGATCTGATAGCTGTTAGTTTTGGAGCATGATCGTTTGACGTATTACCACCGGTTATTATAAGCATTTCTGTCTTGTTATGTTTCTACATTGAGGGCCGTGGGACTGAGGCTAAATCAAGCTTATAAATAAATAGCTCTTGTGACTATATGCGGACTAATCATTATTAATTTGGGCATTAGATCATCTTTGCAGCAATATATAATAGTACTATTTTGTTAAGGAAATTCCTCATGATTTTTTTTGTAAGCATTACGAAATCTTAAAGCAGGTAAAACTTATTTTGCGAACAACCCGCGAGGCGAGCTCATACGAACATTGTCATTATCAGTGAAAGTTTTAACCATTTTTCCTCTCAGTTCCACAGTCCCGTTGTTTTTCTCTAAATTGTTAACCCTATCGCCACCGGTGGCCACTGTATACGATTACCGCATTAGGGCTGCCATTCCGTTATATTTATTTGGACAGGATTGTCACAATCTTTGCGCGTTGAGCCGCAATAATCAAAATTATTACGTGCAAGGATTTTGACAGCGTAAATAGTAATAACATTTTATTTGTATAATTTAATTGGATGCCACGCCTTCGCCATTGTACATTAGTGTACTAGTTGTACGCCGCTTAACTTCATTATTATATACATGAATAATAAAAATAATTGTTTTGAATTGTGTGGTTTCATTTTTAGGGTTCCGTAGTAAATAGTTTCGCCCTTATAGTTTCGCCATGTCCGTCCGTCCGTCCGTCCGTCCGTCCGTCCGACCCCCGTTTTTTCTCAGTAACCGTTAGTGCTAGAAAGCTGTAATTTGGCATGAGTATACATATCAATGACGCCGATAAAACGGTAGAATAAAATCTTAAAAAAAAAATTTTTTTAGGGTACCTCCCCTACGTGTAAAGTGGTGGTGCAATTTTTTTTTCTGCCAAACTCCATCGTGTAGGGTATCGTTGGATAGCTCTTTTAAAAATATTATAAGGTTTCTAAAAGCATTTTTTGATTAAAGAATTTGTTAGCGTGATATTAAGCTTTGAAGTGATAATTTTTGCTATGGTCAAGTGTCCCCCCCCCCCCCCCAGCTAAACGGTGTCTACTAGGCATGTGAAAAAAATCATGGTAGTAGTATATACGATGAATTTAAAAGGAAAACTATCACAGCTAAGTAGACTAGGGTTGTATAGTGCGTGCCATCCACGAAGACGCGCCCCTCCACGGCCCAATCCGTACAGTTGCGCATAGTAGTATGAGATTCGCTGTGGAGGGGCGCGTTATCGTGGATGACACGCACTATACATCGTCTCGTTTACCTACTATTGTCGTTTTTCAAAATAAGAAATAATTGACATGTACTGTCAAAATTAAACTATGCCGGCATTGTGTATGGGCCGAGTCTGTTGCCGCGAACGCAAAGGCTGGTCCAGCGAGTGCAGAACGCTTGCGCGTTTCTGCTTTCAATATCTGGGCGGCCGAGCTTTGCTCGGCGTTTTCCCGGGCATGAGACCTAGCTAGATCGATTGCTCGTCCCCGAAAACCTCCAAATTTCATCGAAATCGTTAGAGCCGTTTCCGAGATCCCCGAAATAAATATATAAATAAATAAATATACAAGAATTGCTCGTTTAAAGATATAAGATATCCCACCGCGCACACACATTAAGGCGCAGGGGTGGGCAAGGCATTCTCCATACAAACTTTGTGCACGTTTTATTCGTAGGTTTTGGCACTAACGAATGTATTTTTTTTAATGTAAATATTAGATATGCAAAGAAAGTGATGTGGAAATTTTCAAAAAAATCGAAATATTATAAATGAAAAAAAAATTACATCACGAAATAGCCAACAGAAAAATAAGCATACTGACTAAAAATCATAACTTGAATGCAAACACAAACGAAGAAAATCCTGCACTAAGTTTGTATGGAGAGAGCTTGCCCTACCCCTCCTCTTAAGCCGTTCCTCAATCAAAGTCGCATTTTAAGAATGTCCACTCGTCAAAAACTACACTTAGCTACATTGATGTGTGGCATAGTAAAAAGGCAAATTCCCTCATACCTGTAAAAGCTGACGTGGTTTCATAACTCCAGCTCCTCAACATTGAGATCGTCAACATTCTTTCGGCTTGTTTGTCCACGCCCGCACACGGTAGCACTACGAGACAGCTTCCGCCACTCGGCAACCAAGTGTTGGAACAATATACCACCTCCTCTCAGTGCCTTAAAATCGATACAAAGTTTTAAATCAAAACTCCGAGCACATCTTTTATATGTAATAGGTACTGATTTTACTGATCCTTACAACGTTTTAATTTGGAGTAAGTAAGTGGGTAGATACTTACTGTTTTACTGTACTGTAGTTGGTTTTTATTATTCACGTAAATCATAGTTATTGAGGTATGTTGTGACATGTCAACCACATGCCACGTGTGGTTGGAACAACTTTCGTGTTCACCATTACTTGCTTATTTTATTAGTGTTGCCAGCTTAGAAACGTTTGGTCTGTACACCCGTGGTTGCCCGCTAGTTTTACGTCCACTTTTATAGTCTTTATCCTCTTTAGGTAAAAAATTATAAAATATTAATAGATTTATTAGTTCTAGGTTTGGGGCACAGATTCCGTGACAACATGCTGAGTGGGTGTACTTTTTAGTACATAAGATGTACAAGTTGTTTCTCTATTTATATATTTTGATTGCATGCTAAATAAATATTTTTCTTTCTTTCTAATAAGAACATTCCCTTTGTTATAGTATAACAAAGGAAATCAAAACGGACAAGGTAAAATATGATTATTCTTGAAATACTTCTAGTTGGCCGAAGTAATTTGACAAAAATCCATTTTACCTTTTATGCAATAACGTTTAAAATCCGATACGTTTCAAGAAATTCGCCCAACGAAAAGAATTTCAACCTTTAAATACGAACTGTGCCAAAATAAAATAAAATTTATTTAATGGAATCCATCGACACTTCTATTTCTAATCATATCAGAATTAATAACAATGCTCTTACAATTAAACAGTGCCTAAAATTAAAAAAATAAATACATTACGCATAAAGATACACTAAACTATAACTTCACTTCACTACAATCGATAGAAACAAAATCGCTCGGTTGAAAAACGATCCTTATTTTATTGATGTCAGTCTAGTTTTTTGTACAGTGCACTAATAAATATATAAAATATATCACTAAGTCTGATACCACACTCAAGTGGTCACTGAAACTATCAAATAAATTATGCAAAAAAAAACTACCACATACTTATAGTATTTAGTCGGTTTTTGCTTGCAGTTTCGGTCCTTCTATGTAGATCATTTCATTGCTAAAAAGTTGCTAGAAGTTAAAACATTCATTGACAGTAACCGTGACGCTAGTTTTGTATTAACAAACCGAAGTAGCGACCATCTTATAGCAACAACCCGACTAGCGGGCGCTAATGGTCTGTCCGACATCTGACAAAAGTTACACAGCACCCGCTAAGCGGGTCCCCGGCACTAAAAGTGTTAATTGACAATATTTCATAATTTCCAAAAGTCTTAATTCGAAAACCATTTCGGTAAAAACGTGTGAAGTACAAAAAAAAACATTTTTTTAGATTTTTTTCTCCGTTAATTTTGGAAAAAATCGCAAATTACTGTAAACCGAAAGTTGACGTCATCTTCCTCGCTGTATTCAGGGAGACCTTAGTACAGAGTACAGACAATCGCTGCTCTGGATTGGCTCTGGATTCTTGTTGGGAAGATGACGTCATATTTTACTTACGCCCTTTTGGAATGACCTACTACGTGTTTTTTTTGTATGAAATAATGAGTTAAATTGAAAAAGAAAAAATACGGGTGGCTTAAATTTTTACCTATTTTCTAACTAGTTCATAAAATAAAGTAGTTAAAAATATGAAATGTTGTCAATTGTGGATGAACTAAAAGTGTTAACCAAACTTGAGTGTGGTATCAGAGTTGAGAGCGGCATTAACACGGGGCTGGGTAGCCGTGCGTTCACGAGTCAGTCCTCTTTGGTCCTCTTCTTTGTGAGGAAGTAATGAATGCCGACCGCAACATTCATTCTGAAAAAGAAAAATATGATGAAATAATCTTTTTTTCTACGGGAGCGGTCGTGGCCCAGCGGCGCCGGGTACGCTTGCGGCATCTAAGGTTAAGCAACGTGGGCAGCGGTCAGAACTTGGATGGGTGACCGCTTTGAGTGGTTACTAACTGAGCGCTCCCGTGCTTTGGAAGGCACGTTCAGCCGTTGATCCCGGTTGCTGTCTATGGCAGCAGTCGTTAAGCCAAGTTGGAGGCCTTCGGGCGGTTTAAGAACTTCTAACAGTCAAGTTGCCCACTCACTTGACAAAGCCTAATCCCAATAAGGTCTAGTTTCCCCTCGGGGTTGGAAGGTCAGATGGCAGTCGCTTCCGTAAAAACTAGTGCCTACGCCAAATCTTGGGATTAGGTAGCGGGCCCCAGGCATCCTTCAGGATGCAACTGTACTGGGATAACGCTAGGAGGATGAATCTTTTTTTCTACGATCAAAACGAGATTTTTCCAACCAGTTGGTAGTTCATTAACATTCATATATGTGCATGTAATATGTCTAAATTAAAGAAGAAACAGCTTTGTTTCGGACTTTTGAGTGGGAAATAGAGATATAATGATTGGAAATTTCGAATAAGAAACGAACTCAATTCTGAGAAATAGTTAAAAGCTAAGACGTGATGGTTTACTGGGCCGTTTTACGGAAAGTTGTAGACTCGACTTTTTTTTTAATTTGGATAAAATCGGGTTTTTTCTACTCAGAATCGAAAGCACTTTCTAACCTAATAGGAGAAAAAAAGTGTCCCAAATTTTTCATACAATTTCCAGTTTTTCCATTCCGTTACTACCATACAAGCCTTACAAGATTAGTATGAAAACGGTAACGGAATTTACGGAATGGAATAAAAAAAATTTGGGACACTTTTTTCCCCCTATATCATTCAAAAGTGCTTTCGATTCTGAGTAGAAAAAACCCGATTTTATCCAAATTAAAAAAAAGTCGAGTGTACAACTTTCCGCAAAATGGCCCTACTATTGGTAAAATACAGTTATTTTGATATTAAAAGTGGTTATCGTTCGTCCTGACTCCACATAACATTGCTGCTGCCATTCAAATATGAAATCCAACTTCTGTATCGAAGGTTTAAATTCCTTTAAGCCGCACCGAATCCGGCTGCTTGATGTGAATCTTACATAATCACGGTTAGATCAGTCTTACTACATACATTATTATAGTCCAGTTTAACATTGCCCCCAGTATGGGGATGTGGGTACTCACAGCAGGGCTAAGTGCTATTTCTTGGAGGAGGCGAGCGCTATGCCGAGTCCGACTAATCCTCCGATGGCGATGACGGCGCCGCCCGCCACCGCCATGCCGATCAGACCCTCCTTCTCCATGCGTTTGTTCACCTGCCGCTGGAAACAGTAAGCAGTTAATTAGTCAAGCTTTTTTTATACAATTAAGCGGCAATTACACTTCGTCGTTCACCTAATGCGGTCGCCGAATTCATTTTAAACGACTTAGGCCGACGAACGTCGTCTTTACACTAGTCTGTCCGCCTACTACGGCGTCTTGGCAGCTGTCGATCGTCGAATGCGGCCGAGTGCCGACTAACGTGTTCTTTACACTTCGTTGTTCGCCGCATGCAGCATGCGGTGAACGAAGAAGTGTAATTGCCGCTTTATGGTAGCAAACAAGCATACCGTTCACCTGATGGTAAGCGAAAGACACAACTGTCACATAGTAATTCTACCAACTGTGTTTCTAAATTCAAATCAATTTTTTAAACTACCCATCGCATCGGCAACAGGCGGCCTGCGAGCCTTCTTATTAACAATTGACAAGAACCTTTTTCACGTCTCTTGCTCGTAAAGTTTAATTTTATGCTTCGTAGACAGTGCCTAAAATACAGTTTCATGCTCTAGAGCATAAAGTAAAATCTTCGTCGAAGAACTCGAAGACCAAAGCAACCGGTCCAACAGCCACACGATCAACCCCGTGCGCTGCGCCCGCAGCCTGCCAGTGCACGCGCGGCAGCCCGCGCGAACATCGAACGAGGTTAACGACCGAGCGAGTGTAAATGTGATGACATAATCTTAATTAAATTATTTGTTAATTTCCTCGCAACTGACGTGAAAAGTAGAGTGTATAACTCGTCCATAAAACCCATTTTACACTCGATTTTCGTGTCGTCTCGTGTAAAATGGTGCATTTTATGCACTTGTTGACCGAGTAAAACGAGGTCTCTGTTTTAGCTTCGACAAAAATGCTTTCGTATGTCCGGCCGGATTTTTGTATGTCCTCCTCTACAGGTCGCATTTATCAACCGATTTTCGTGAAATTTTGTGACCAGGTTCGGTAACTATATAGAATTTTTTTGTCGAGTCACTTTTTGGAAATTCAAAAAAACAAACATTGTATCAATGATTTCGTGTTTTTCTGCGGCCGTTTTTTCCTCTACAGGTCGCATTTCTCAACCGATTCTCGTGAAATTTTGTGAGCAGGTTCCATGACTACATATAATTTATTTGTAGAGTAAATTTGTGTAAATTAAAAAAAAATTTTTTTTACGTCGTTGGCTGATCTCCTCTACAGGTCGCATTTATCAACCGATTTTCGTGAAATTTAGCGAGCAGGTTTGGTAACTATATAGAATTTTTTTGTCGAGTCACTTTTTTGAAATTCGAAAAAACAAACTTTGTATCAATGATTTCGTATTTTTCTGCGGCCGTTTTTTCCTCTACAGGTCGCATTTCTCAACCGATTCTCGTGAAGTTTTGTGAGCAGGTTTTATGATTACATAGAATTTTTTAGGCAAGTAAATTTTTGTAATTTTTTTTTTTTTTATTTTATTCATTGGTTTGTTCTCCTCTACAGGTCGCATTTATCAACCGATTTTTGTGAAATTTTGTGAGTAGGTGCGGTAATTCTATAGAATTTTTTTATCGAGTCACTTTTTCAAAATTTAAAAAAACAATTTTTTTATCAATTATTTTGTGTTTCTGCGGCCGAATTTCGATTTGTTCACCTCTAAGGGTCGCATTTCACAACAGATTCTCGTGAAGTATTGTGAGCACGTTCTTTGATTACATCGAATATTTTTGTCGAGTAATCTAAAAAAAATTCTATGGTTTGTCCTCCTCTACAGCAGCGGTCGGCAACAGGCGGCCCGCGAGCCCCTTCCGTGCGGCCCGCGAGCCTCCCTGGCTTTATTGTTTGTAAAGGTAAAATTTGAAATTCTTAACATCGTGAAAGCGTCTGTATCGCCAACCACGAATATTTTCACAGTTGGTCAGGACGAGATATGTGTTTGTAAGTATATTTTACAATTAAATCTATCAAAATTTTTTTTCAACAATTTTTCACGCTCGCCGCGTTTGCGTTAGACAGTATGAAGTATTTTCCACACTTGCATCTTAATGTTCAAAAAATTTCGCGCTCGCTGCGCTCGCGTTTGCGTCTACATGACTTGATGCGTATGAAGTATTTTCCAGACCTGCGTAATAATATTCGCAAAATTTCGCGCTCGCTACGCTCGCGTTTTCAACGACATTTGTTATGACTTGATGCGTATGAAGTATTTGCCGCATTTGAATCAGTGTTCGAAAAATTTCGCGCTCGCGTTTACATCGACATAACTTGATGCGTATGCATGCGTATGAAGTATTTTCCGCACCTGCATCATAATGTTCGAAAAATATCGCGCTCGCTACGCTCGCATTTTCATCTAGATGTGTTATGACTTGATGCGTATGAAGTATTTGCCGCATTTGCATCAGTGTTCGAAAAATTTCGCGCTCGCGTTTTCATCTAGGTGTGTTATGACTTTATGACCTGTCCCCCCCCCCTTAAATTTTCTATATCTGCTATTCTATATGCTTGCATTGATCGCATGAATCGCGAAATTACGATGCGGTTGAAATGCGAATTATCTGGGTTTGGTAAGGAAACTAGCTGGTTTATCTGTGAAAAGTCGGTTTTTTCGTCTTTCTCGTTTTTCACGTAAAAAGGGGTGCGAATTTTTACTACGTTACTGTCGCGTACGGCGTACCAATTTGTTTCGAGTTGATATCAACAGACAGTGATCATTATTATCATCTGTGGCCCGCGAAGATTTTTTTAGCTACTTTGTGGCCCGTGGGTGCTAAAAGGTTGCCGACCCCTGCTCTACAGGTTCGATATCTAACATAGTTTTGGAAATAAAAAAACACTCACGAGGTCTACAGCTCACAGAGCCACTAGTTGTACAATCTACTATTGTCTTATAGTCAGTAGTCACAAATTATTAACATATGCAGCCCGCACTAAATTTGCCAACCCGTTTTAAACTACTACTACTACTCCTACTACCCCGCTGGCTCAGCGACCCAAAGCGTCTTGGCCTCCAATACGAGTGCACGCCATTCATCCCGGTCTTGTTGACCGAGTAAAACGAGGTCTCTGTTTTAGCTTCGACAAAAATGCTTTCGTATGTCCGGCCGGATTTTTGTATGTCCTCCTCTACAGGTCGCATTTATCAACCGATTTTCGTGAAATTTTGTGAGCAGGTTCGGTAACTATATAGAATTTTTTTGTCGAGTCACTTTTTGGAAATTCAAAAAAACAAACATTGTATCAATGATTTCGTGTTTTTCTGCGGCCGTTTTTTCCTCTACAGGTCGCATTTCTCAACCGATTCTCGTAAAATTTTGTGAGCAGGTTCCATGACTACATATAATTTATTTGTAGAGTAAATTTTTGTAAATTTAAAAAAAAAAATTTTACGTCGTTGGCTGATCTCCTCTACAGGTCGCATTTATCAACCGATTTTCGTGAAATTTTGCGAGCAGGTTTGGTAACTATATAGAATTTTTTTGTCGAGTCACTTTTTTGAAATTCGAAAAAACAAACTTTGTATCAATGATTTCGTATTTTTCTGCGGCCGTTTTTACCTCTACAGGTCGCATTTCTCAACCGATTCTCGTGAAGTTTTGTGAGCAGGTTTTATGATTACATAGAATTTTTTAGGCAAGTAAATTTTTGTAAATTTAATTTTTTTTATTTTATTCATTGGTTTGTTCTCCTCTACAGGTCGCATTTATCAACCGATTTTCGTGAAATTTTGTGAGCAGGTGCGGTAATTCTATAGAATTTTTTTATCGAGTCACTTTTTCAAAATTTAAAAAAACAATTTTTTTATCAATTATTTTGTGTTTCTGCGGCCGAATTTCGATTTGTTCACCTCTAAGGGTCGCATTTCACAACATATTCTCGTGAAGTATTGTGAGCACGTTCTTTGATTACAACAAATATTTTTGTCGAGTAATCTAAAAAAAATTCTATGGTTTGTCCTCCTCTACAGCAGCGGTCGGCAACAGGCGGCCCGCGAGCCCCTTCCGTGCGGCCCGCGAGCCTCCCTGGCTTTATTGTTTGTAAAGGTAAAATTTGAAATTCTTAACATCGTGAAAGCGTCTGTATCGCCAACCACGAATATTTTCACAGTTGGTCAGGACGAGATATGTGTTTGTAAGTATATTTTACAATTATATCTATCTAAATTTTTTTTCAAAAATTTCGCGCTCGCCGCGTTTGCGTTAGACAGTATGAAGTATTTTCCACACCTGCATCTTAATGTTCAAAAAATTTCGCGCTCGCTGCGCTCGCGTTTTCAACGAGATTTGTTATGACTTGATGCGTATGAAGTATTTGCCGCATTTGAATCAGTGTTCGAAAAATTTCGCGCTCGCGTTTACATCTACATAACTTGATGCGTATGCGTATGAAGTGTTTTCCGCACCTGCATCATAATGTTCGAAAAATTTCGCGCTCGCTACGCACGCATTTTCATCTAGATGTGTTATGACTTGATGCGTATGAAGTATTTGCCGCATTTGCATCAGTGTTCGAAAAATTTCGCGCTCGCGTTTTCATCTAGGTGTGTTATGACTTTATGACCCGTCCCCCCCTTAAAGTTTCTATATCTGCTATTCTATATGCTTGAATTGATCGAATGAATCGCGAAATTACGATGCGGTTTTAATGCGAATTATCTGGGTTTGGTAAGGAAACTAGCTGGTTTATCTGTGAAAAGTCGCGTTTTTCGTCTTTCTCGTTTTTCACGTAAAAAGGGATGCGAATTTTTACTAGGTTACTGTCGCGTACGGCGTACCAATTTGTTTCGAGTTGATATCAACAGACAGTGATCATTATTATCATCTGCGGCCCGCGAAGATTTTTTTAGCTACTATGTGGCCCGTGGGTGCTAAAAGGTTGCCGACCCCTGCTCTACAGGTTCGATATCTAACATCGTTTTGGAAATAAAAAAAACACTCACGAGGTCTACAGCTCACAGAGCCACTAGTAATAGATCTTTCCACGACTCACCTTGAAGGTCACGTAGGTCAGCCATCACAACGTCAGCCCAGCGGTATCTGGGGCGACCGACCGGCCGTCTCCCTGTCAGTTTACCCTGGTAGGCTCTTTTGACAGCACAGTCATTTAATAATTAATTAAACTTACCTCCAACGCCAAGACCTGCTGATTGGCAGGCTCAATCTCCAGGAAAGCCTTGATGAAGTGCAGCGACTTGTTGTACTCCTTGATGCGGGCATTGCCGATGGCCAGATAGAACAGGTAGTCCCGCTTGCCTTCCGGGTGAGAGTTGAACAGCTCCTTCAATAGCAGGATGCCCTAGAAATATCATTGAAAAGTCTAGTTAATTTATGTTACAAAAATATTTTTTTGAGGAAAATCCATGATAATAAACATAGCCACAAACCATCTCCAACATCAAGACTTTTAAACTTTCGTGAGACATGTTATAACTTTATTTTACTAAACGGTCGGCGCGGGTCGCAGACGCACTCATCCTGAGGAAGAACTCCCGAAGAGTTCGATACATGTCGCCTGAAGTGACAATTAATACGTGAGTTTTAACCGTTTAGTAAAATAAAATCAAGACTTTTGATTAATTGGCTACTTGACAGTTTTCGGAAATGTATTTTAAATTATACGTAGGTTTATTTTATACCTTTAAGTAATTTGAATTTCACGCGAAAACAGCCGATCACGTGACTGAGTACTGTGACGTCGCACTTGATAAACAACTAAAGGTTTACTTCCGCAGCCGACAGCATACGACAACTGCATGTTACACCGCACTCCAAATTGTACAGTAACTTGTGCTGTTGCGACACTTCTCCGCTCATTTTAAATAGAGCTTTTTACGAATACCGTCACGGTTCAATTTGGAGTGCGGAGAAACATAACGCAAGCGCGTTGCATCCCTGGTGCGGCGTGTGCGCGGCAGTACCAACAGCCTCCTAGCCACAGTCGCGGACAGAGTGGATGGGGCCTTCCTGCAAGCTTGGAATGGCTTACATTTGTCACATAGGATAAGTTACATGTAATACTAACATAGTTTTTAAGTTTCATTGTTACTAATAAGATATGGACATTTCCGAAATAAATTATTATTGATTGATTGATAACGTGCAGTAAGTGCAGTTGCGGTCTGTTGCGGAATTAAGCCTTAACTTTGAAATGTGACATCACACGCGTTTCGTTTTTTGTAATCCACAGATAAAAAAACTCTTAATTTATTTTTCAAAAATAAAATGTTTTCAATTAATTTTAAAGCACAAAACCTATTGTATGAGTATTGTAAAACTATAAGCTACTGTATCCAACACATTAATTATTTTACATTTACAACTGTCAAATAGCGAATTGTATTAGTTAGTGACATCATCATTGTGACTAAACTTTTTAAATAAAAATAAAAAAAAGACTAGATTAAAAAGCCTCATTCAAATTGGTTCATCCTTTAGGGAGCTACGATGCCACAGAAAGAAACACATATACACCCTCTTTCGCATTGCGCATCGGGTATTAATAAAGATGAAAGATTTAAGGTAAAACTACTGTAATCACTTAACATCTGGTTGAACGTAATGCTTGTTTATACCATTACAAATCAAGATAAACCTCTTTCTCTATCCGTTAAGCTTTCTGGAACTGTACCTAATTAGAATTTAAACTTTCGTGAGACATGTTATAACTACGTACAACTCACTCACGTATAACTAATACGTGAGTTTTAACCGTTTAGTAAAATAAAGTTGTACCTAACTATTTCTAATGATTCATAAAAGTTCATTAAAATGATCTGACTCATATATTAAAACCAGGTATTTATCCATCAATTTCAATTTACATACTTACAACCTAAATATATATATATATATATATTTATATTTATTTGGTCTGAGACTTACACATGTAACAAAGACATTTTTAGAATTCAAAGTCCAATATAATTTAAATAATCAATAAATTGAAAACAATAGTTCATCTTATCAGTTCTTAAAGTTAAGATAACATGCCATTTCGACTGTCAAGTATAGACAAGCCTTGTTAAGGACAACATAATAAAAATTTGCAGTGTATAAAATCAATTTGTAATAAAATAAATGATGATTCAGTGTAGTATGATGAAAGTGTATCTGATGTAACCTTGAGAAAAAGCATCGTAGAGTAGCGTCACACGTAAATATAACTTTTAATTATGCGACTTTAGGTATTTTATACAGCCAATAGAACATACCTTTTTAATATCTGTAGGGTAACGGCTCCGGACAAGGCACCACGCGTACTCGAACTGCGCCTTGTGCGTGACGCGCCCCTGATGCAGCTGCTCATGGAACACTTTCTCGAACTTCTGCACAACAACAAAAACTCAAGACAATGCACCAGTGACTCAATCAAATTATTGCACATAAACAATAATTACTTGCAAATCTTCCGAGGAAACGACCTCATCCAATACGTCTTCCATGGTTGTCAAGTGTTTTGGTTTACGAATAAATATAAAACAATTTTATGCGAAATCTACGGGGAAAATAACAATATCATTATTTTTGCGTTTATCAGTCGAAAAATCTGACGGTCGGTCTTGAATTGGATGACAAATTTGACAGTTTAATTTTTTTATTGATCTTTTCATGCTGCGACTGCCCGGTTTTTTGCTATTATATTATGGCGCTACTACACTTCGCTATGCGTATTCGCCTCCCTTTCTTTTGCTATATTATAGAAAGAGATGCAACACGAAAATTTGGACACGAATAGTGAAGTGTGGTCGCGGCATCACATTTAAAATCACATTGATTGGAGTCATAGATATAGTATATACTCTGTAGTTATAGATGCGCCAACAAGCGACCGGGGCTAGAGTCTGACCAGCGAAACGTGATATTGACCTTGAAACAGGATTCTTTATATGGCAATACCCAGCACTTGTCAAACCACAGTACGTAAGTTGTCACATTGTGTCAATTTTCGGAATAATAAACGGTTATCTTGTGTTATTATGTCGAAACCTATTAAAAGTGCAGCGAGGAAGTTAATTTATACAATGATGTGTAAATTTAAAGCGAAACAAGAAGAACGAGCCTCTGTTTTTCGCGAGAAAGAACGATATTTCCATGAAATAATATCTGTCACAGGTTAGTGCACTATAATGATGTTGATATTTGATGAATAGTTGGTACATTCCATGTTTATTTAGAGATATTTCATTGGACATGAGGCGATTCCGATTTTCATACGGCTTACACACCTCACTAATTAACGAGCACATCACTACGGCAGCGCCGAGCGACGCGCGCGCCGACCGAAGCCGACTCCGCCTCAGTCCGAGCGAGCGATCGTCAGAGCGTGGTCATGTCTCTCGTTTCCCTTTCACTCGTTACTGTGAATGTACGTTAACACTAATAAATAGTTAAATAAACTGTACGTGGGTTTCTATCCTATATTACAGTAGTTAGAACCCACAGTGGTGACCCCGACGTGATTTGAACACGCAACCTTCTGTGACATTGAGAATTCCAAACATAGTATTCAGCATCATATCCGAACCACTCCAGGTCCTCCCTCTGCATGTAGAGCAAGGCGTCTTTCACCTGAAAAGTTGGCTATCGCTAAAAAGAAGTTTGATGAGCTCCTGCAGCAAGGTATTATCAGACCTAGTGACAGCCCTTGGGCATCTCCCCTGCACATGGTGGCTAAGAAGTCTGGAGGGTGGCGCCCCTGCGGTGACTATAGAACACTAAATGCGCGCACATTGCCAGACCGATACCCTCTGCGTCACATCGAAGATTTCAGCATGTCCCTCCAAGGCGCTACCATCTTCAGCAAAGTCGACTTAGTCAATGCATTCTACCATCTACCCGTCCACGATGAAGATATTTCGAAAACAGCTGTGATCACACCCTTTGGTCTATTCGAGTTCCTGAAAATGCCGTTCGGACTGCGCAACGCGGCCCAGACCTTCCAGCGCTTTATAGATGAGATTACCAGAGACCTACCATTCACTTTCCCATACCTGGATGACATACTGGTAGCTTCTACGAATGAATCCCAACACTTGGAACACCTCAAAGCGCTGTTTCAGAGACTTGAAGAGTATGGGGTCATTATAAACACCGCAAAATGTTTATTTGGCCAAGCTGACCTTGAATTCTTGGGATACAAAGTATCAGCAGCCGGTATAGAACCTCCAGCCTCGATGATCGATGCCATTCAACAATACCCAAAGCCATCAACAGTGAAAGCTCTCCGCAGATTCCTAGGCGTACTTAACTTCTACCGGCGTTTCGTCAAAAATGCCGCTGAAATGCAAGCTCCACTCAATAATCTGCTCAAAGATGGCGTTAAAGGTAATGAAGCTGTAAATTGGTCATCTGAAGCTAATGCAGCTTTTGATTCGTGCCGCCAAAGTCTGGTCCACGCCACCAGACTCACACACCCGAAACAAAACGGTGAGCTTGCCCTATTCACAGATGCTTCAGATAGAGCAATAGGCGCGGCACTCCATCAGAAAGGAGACAACGGTTGGGAACCTATCGCATTTTTCTCGAAAAAACTCGCATTAGCACAATCTAAATACAGCGCTTATGATAAAGAACTCCTCGCTATTTACGACGCCATTCATCACTTCAGGCACTGGTTAGAAGGAAGGGTTTTCACCGTCTTCACTGACCATCGCCCTTTGACATTTGCGTTCCAACAGAAACCTGATAAATGCAGCCCTCGCCAGTTCCGACACTTAGAATTTATCGGTCAATTCACAACTGACATAAAGCACATTAGTGGCAGCGAAAACATAGTTGCAGATGCGCTTTCCAGAGTAGAATCCATCAGCCAACCAGTGGGTCTTCAACAACTTGCCTTTGAACAATCATCCGACCAAGAACTGCAACAGCTGCTTAAGAACAACCAAACAAGCCTGTTAATAAAAAAATCGTCCTTCCTGATACTAGCACCGCAATTTATTGCGACACTTCAACACCTTCAGCAAAACCATACATTCCAACTTCACTCCGACGACAGGTGTTTGATTCACTACATAATCTAGCCCATCCAGGTGTTAAAATAACTACCAAGCTGGTCAGTGATAGGTATACTTGGCCTGGAGTAAGAAAAGACTGTGCAATCTGGTCACGCTCCTGCCTTGCATGCCAAGCTTCCAAGACGGGCCGTCACATCACTGCTGCGCCCGGAACTTTTGCGCCACCAAATACTAGATTTGAGCATATTCATGTAGACCTAGTCGGACCTCTTCCATATTCCCGAGAATATAGATACCTGCTAACAGTGGTGGATCGTTTCTCAAGACTCCCGGAAGCTTATCCATTAAGAAACGTCGAAGCTGAAACTGTAGCGCAAAAGTTATTTTCCGGCTGGATATGCCGCTATGGAATACCACTCCGGATTACTACTGACCAAGGTAGACAATTTCAGTCAGGCTTGTTTTCATCGCTATCTCGAATATGTGGTTTCCAGCACATACATACCACACCCTACCATCCAGCTGCAAACGGGCTAGTCGAGCGTCTTCATCGGCAGCTCAAAGCTGCGTTGAGATGCCATAGCAATCCCTCCTGGTCTGATGATCTGCCAGTTGTAATGATGGGCCTTCGAGCAGCCTATAAAGAGGACATAGATGCTACACCAGCTGAAATGGTTTTCGGGCAAAACATCAGACTCCCTGGAGAATTCTTATCACCTAAATCATCTGAAATACATTCTCAATCAACATTCGCAACTTCACTAAAATCAGCATTCCAGCGTTTAGCTCCAGTTAATACATCGTGCCACACCAGATCATCTATATTCATTCACAAGGAATTAGAGTCAGCAACGCATGTGTTCCTCAGAAGATTTAATAAAATAGGCCTGCAAAACCCATACGAAGGACCTTTTAGAATTACTAATAGAGGAGATAACACCCTCACTATTATCGTTAATGGTTCACCTCGCACAGTTTCCATCAACAACGTGAAACCAGCCTTCATCGATGCCGATGACACTGCCTTATCACACGCCTCTGTTTCTCCACCGGTAACAATAACACATGAAAAGCCATTGTCTGTGACTCCACTGCCACCCGCACATGTGACAACAGCACCGCGAAGTTCAGCTACTACAAGGACAGGCAGAACGGTCAGATTCCCTGACAAATTGAACCTCTAAATGCTAGCTAGTTTCGTACCTCTTCCTTCTTGTTCCTTTGGGAAGGGGGGTACTGAGGCGATTCCGATTTTCATACGGCTTACACACCTCACTAATTAACGAGCACATCACTACGGCAGCGCCGAGCGACGCGCGCGCCGACCGAAGCCGACTCCGCCTCAGTCCGAGCGAGCGATCGTCAGAGCGTGGTCATGTCTCTCGTTTCCCTTTCACTCGTTACTGTGAATGTACGTTAACACTAATAAATAGTTAAATAAACTGTACGTGGGTTTCTATCCTATATTACAGTAGTTAGAACCCACAGACATAAAATAGTATTCGTTAAATTTCTTTTCAATTTATAACGTGAGTTAGAAAGAGAGGTTTCTCCTACGTATAAGTACGTAGACGTTATGTTCCGTTGTTCCGGTTATATTGAGAAGAGAAAATGATATTTTTTGTGTGTGTTTTCATTACAGAGAGAATGAGGGAGAATGCCGATGACAGCAGCAGCTTAAATGATATTACCAATGCTGTGAAGAGTTTACAAAAATCTTGGGATTAGGTAGCGGACCCCAGGCATCCTTCAGGATGCAACTGTACTGGGATAACGCTAGGAGGAGGATGATGTGAAGAGTTTACAAAAACTAGAGGAGCATAGTCAGCTCAAAACAGAACTTCAATATGCACATAGAAATCTCTGAGATGACAGGTAAAATATTCTGACTATAAATTTGTATACTAAGTGTGTTGAAATCCAAAATTATATCATATCATAGTATAAAACTACTATGGCTCACCAACCCAAAGTGAGCCTTGGCCTCTAACATGATTTGACACCACTTAGCCCAATCCTGCATCACCTCACCTCCCTCCGGTTCAGGATTTTTATTTTGTATATTAAATAAATTCATGTATAAGATTCCCAGCAGACATAAGGCTGCAATAAATAATTGATATGAATGATAGATGAGTTTCACTTTGGTTGGTTCCAATCACTTGCAATTTATTAACCGCACCACCCCTATTGGTTCCATAATCCATAGTGATAGTAATTTTCCAAATTACCACATAAAGGTGCTTTTATAATTTATAAAATGTAATAAAATAATGTGTTTGATATTTGTGACTCTAAAAATATAATTTTAAGGAAAATATTTTCTTTTGTTTCAGATGCAAGTACTGCTACTATTAAACTACTAGATGTAGAAAAAACGATTTCTGAGGAATTTGGTTCAATAACTTCAAGTTTCTGGAAAAAATGAACTGACCATGTTCTGCATATGGAGCAGAAATATATAGAAAGAGATGGCATCGTTGTAACTTTAGAGCCATTCATTATAAATGTTACAAGTGACAGGGACTCGAGCAGTGATTCTGAGGAACCAATCGAATTTTTGGAATCTGATTTTGACTATGATAGTTAATTAAACTAAATTTAATTAAGGAAATGATTTGTAATAATTTTAAATAAATGATGGGTACTAAACAGGCAGATGTGTTGTTTCTTTTTGTGTGTGGTAGACAGACTCTCTGTCTAACAGTATGTAAGTTTTCCAAATCCCCATAAGTTAAAATAAAGATCTATATTATCATCTTTCGGTTATTATTAATCATGTTTGTATAATCCTACCTGTTAACTGTTGCAAAGGCTAAATTGCTGCTACCTACGCAATTGTTGACTGGAAGAGATCGCTTTATAGCGACGCCTTTTATTGCATGGTGTTACCGAATGTTTTATTTTCTTTATGCAGTTTTCACTTCGCTGTGCACAATAAAATATTCTATTCACTTATTTAATTCTAAAACGATCAAAATCGTTTAGTCCTTGTATGTACAGGGATACCATACTTATATTTTTTGAATTTCGCGGTTATTTTCAGTATCACGTTTCGCTGGTCAGACTCTATGTCTTTCTCATATTATGACGTCAAAATATGGGGATACCATGGTACCAAAAAATTACCCCAAAAATTTAGTCGGATAGTACAGTTACAAGTGATCAAATTCCATAGTGACTAAGTCGCCATTTTGACTCACTAACTAAATTTACACAACATCGTAGGCGATATCGTAAAATAAGTGATCCCGACCGGCCACTTTTTTTGTGATAATCTTACCTATAAATACATAGTCACCGGTTACCACCGTTGCATCAAACGGCGATTTCACTGATCCAAATCTATACATTTTGTTCTCGCCGCTCGCCGCTGGTCGCTGGCCTTCCTGCTCGCCGCTTGACTTACTGGTCATCACGTCACCCAAAGAACCATGCTAAATGTTTAAGTCTCTAGACGATGAAAGTAGTAAGTAATGTAACCAGATAGTGCTTACTATTTCCATGCCCCTTTTTGTCTTTCACAGATAAATTATGTAGTTGTTGGAATAAAAGAATAAACTTCAATTTAGAACAGGTAATTTATTTACAATAATATCTTACATTTATAACTTTTTTTTTCAATAAGTAAACAAATATGTAATAAGCAGTTATAGATTATTTTATGTCACACCTGGCCATAAAGCGGCCATTATCGCACGCTCCGCGCGCGAAAAAACCCTCTTCCTGGCCAGGGGGTGACATAAAATTTTGTACTTAACACGGGCGGTAATAAAGAAAGCCTCAGATCGCATATTTATCGCCCTTGCCTTCGGCTCGAGCGTCAAATACCTGCGATCTGAGACATTCTTTGTTTTACCGCCCTTGTTAAGTAATGTACTATTACCCAATTTAATTACCTGTTCCCTCAGTCCTCAAATCCATTTTTTCGGGATTCATCCTCTGTTGAAAAACTGAAAAAATCATCATCATCATCATCATCAGCCTATATATGTCCCACTGCTGGGCACAGGCCTCCTCTCATAGATGAGAGGGAGGGGAAAAAATCAAATTACTTGAAATTCCCGAAACGTGGGGTAATCTTTAGGGGATTTTTTTATTATTTGTTGGTATCCCGAAATCGAATTATAAACCGACTGAATGGTGGGACATCAATGCTAAGCTGGCTTCTATGGTAGATTTCTACTACGCGATTTGACCGGTTTGTATGTCAAATGTTTGGAGGTTATTTTTTAATTAATTCACATATTTTTCCTATTTCATCTATTGTCTCATGATATAACTAATGATTTAGCTCAGTAATTTGGTTCCGGTGTGATTTTAGAAATAAACACGGGTCCAAAATTCAAAGAAAATGTACTTACGCATGGAATGTAACATCCGCATTTTTTCGGTCGAAATTGCTTTTACAGCCAAACACTGAACACCCCACCATGTTTGCATTGAACAACCAAACACTACGGATCTGATGATTGGTAAATTATTATTCATTTAAACCAAATTCATCATTAATTTTCCACTTATAAATTGCTCTGCAAAATATTGCCACTTTGTTTTGCAATCTTCTTGACACTAATGACAGATTACTTTTACCCGACCATGAAAAAATGTCCGGTCGGTGATAAGGACAAAACATCGCACTTTTTTCTACTTCCTCTCATAGGAATCGCAATAAGGCTATCTTTCTCTTACAAAGCGTGTCAGGCCCTTGATTGGAGTCAGTTACACGAACGTAGTGGTTATATCGTCGGCCCCATGCTAAACTAACATAAGTGCATTTTTGTCAAAATTGAGTTATTGATGTAATTATGTACCAAATATGGTAATCCACCATGTCACAAATTTCTAGACTTCTATCTTTTAAGATTTGTAAGTTACGGTTGTGCTAATCTGACATTTTATCTGTTTTATCCCATGGTAGACTTGCGAAGTGTAGATAAGGCATTTTTCCTTGGCCGATAAAGTTAGGACGCCTGTGAATAATTAACGAATCTGCCAGATTCGTTAACTTTCTATGGTGGAAATTATTAATGACCGGTACGATTAGCCTATAGTAAAGTTGCGATTCTGACAGATACGATAGTTTATTATGGTGGCATTTATTCCTCATCCATATTATTAACTATAGCATATTTGCGAATCTGCAGATTGGTTAATTTAATATAGTGGCAACTATAACTCAACCACATAAGTAGACTACAGCAAATTGGCGAATCGGGCACATACGTCAGTTTATTATGGTGGTATTTAATTCTTATACATTCATAACCTTTAGCAAATTAGCGAATCTGGCATATTAGTTATTTTGCATGGTTGCTATTATTACCACATCACATAAATTAAACTATCAAACTTTGCGAATTTCACATTTCCGGGAGTTGTAATAGTATATCATTCGTATGTACCTTAAGAAAAACTTAAAATAATGCATGTTTGTTAATGGCAGTTTTTGTTATCGTTGATAATTATTAAATTAAATGGTGCGAGTTGTAATTTTTTTATACATAAACTAATTATTTAAATGTACCTACTTTTTAAAAGAGTACTTTTTGGCTGAAATGTTATATGCCTTTGCTTACTATGTTTTATAAACTTTCATCCTGACAGTACATGCAAATTAGTTACCCACAGTAACAGACGAGTCCTATGCCACTGGCAGTGACAATTAATTTATATAACCTTGGGACAGTGTCGCTGTCATATCGAAATAATAAAAACAACTTATTTAATCGATTAAATATGTCAGTCTCAAAATCGTTTCCGGCGTCAGAAGAGCTTCGTCAAAATACCTTTACTTGCTGTTTTTGGGTGAAAAAACCTTTTAGTTTATCAAATCTACAAAATATTATAATTATCGCCACTTGCACATTTATTTTTGCTTCAATTAAAATTTTCTGCAACATTAATGATTTAATTCAAATCATATAATATCGAGCATCCATACCCAAATCGATTAAAAAATATTTGTACTTGGCCGCTATTTTGACGTCTCACGTCACCGTATTTTTAGGACCGTAAGGACTACTAGCTATGAGAATTTCTTTGAAATCCTTAATGGGATTGGTAAATTTGGTTATTCGATAGTGGACGTAGAATTCCGAGAAACTATTAAATCGGGGGAAATAATTTGTGTATATTTGAAAATTGGTACAGTTATCTTTATGCTATGAAAGGTTCATCTGGATACCGCAATGTAATACTATACCAATTTAAAAATCCACACGAATTATATCCCCTTATTAATTTAGTATTTGGCGTAATTTTCCCAGACATGGTATCGAATTCAGCATTTTGAATCGTCTATATTTTAATCACTTCCGTTGGGTTTTATTTTATTTTATTAAACATAGGATTGCTCTTGTGAAGCGAGCTCACCCAGATGCCTATTTACTCATGAAAAGAGCTTGGTTCGAGCAATAGCAATTTCAACCAGATAAGGATGGTACCTAACAGTGGCGGCGCGTCAAAATTATTCTTAGGAAAGCCGGAAATCATTTCTCTTTCTTATTCTTCATGAGCCGTAGTAAAAGAACTGGCCAGGTTGAAAACTAGGTAAGCCGGTGGGAATCGAGTTGTATGGACGTTCCGCCACTGGTACCTAACCAGCTGTTCGTCTGGACGTCCGATGGAAGAAGGGGGAAGGCGGTATGAGTACAATTTGTAGAAGACGCACAGACACGCTACTTTGGGTCTATGGGCTAGGCTCTGCAGTTTAGTTGCTACTACCATATACTGTCGCTAATGAGCCCCCTGCTCTGCGATCTACCGAGTCGATTGCGGCAAGTTGGTACTTAGCCAAACAATCCCAAAGGACTACAATATTCCATGCTGGACAGGACTAGGGCTGATTACGAATATTAGTAATCCATTTATATATCTTATAGGCGGAAGGATTGGAAGTGATTAAAATGTGGACGATTTAAACTGGATCGATTAAATCGATTTCGATCGATTTAATCGATTTAAATTGAAATCTGGAACAAGAAATGACGGCCTCACCCTTATTTATAAATTCCTGTAACGGTTTTAAGTATTTTAAAATTAATTCAAATGTTATTATACAATATATTTCTGTTGGAATTACAAATAAATACAGATTCGCAACTCAATGTCTCAATACAAATGCATAGGAAGGCATTCAAATACACCATAGTTAACACACGAAACTGTCATTTTCGTAACTTTACCTGGGTTCAAATATATTAAAAGGAGTTTTAATTTGCGAAAGTGGTACTTTCGTGAGTTTATTATGGTGAAAAAACTTACCTTTGTTGCACTTTCTATGGAGATGCAAAATTGCGAATGTGCTGTAATTTCTAAATCCAATAAAATAATGCTTATCTGAGAAATTGATCATGTAATACATCCATTTTGAAGACACTACATGTATACTATATCAATACAACTTCAACTAATACTTCAAAAAAAATCAATATAAAATTTTTAGCACCTTTAAATAGCTCTCCTCAACATTTTGTTTTTTGCAGTTATGTTAGTTTAGCATGGGGGCGACGATATTCTCTTTGGTTACACGGTCAATATTATCACGCGATACAGTATTACTTACATGAAAGTGAGAGAGAGGCCAATACTGTATCGCGTGATAATATTCACCGTGTAACCGATGCCAACGTATTTTATATTAAGAAGCATGCATGTTTGTGACACAGAAATACATATTGAAAAAAAGAAAGCTAGATAAGAATATTATAATAGTAGAGACTCAGTTATACAAATGTCAACAATCACACAATTTCTGAACTGATTTCTAATGTCATTCCGTTATGTCGATGTCAATCTACATGTCATTGTCAACCGATACCGAACCGAAGTGGAGTTTGCGTACGGCAGTTTAATCAGTTTAATATTGCATTTTCCGGCCTAAAGGAATATTGTTATCGCCCTTTGTTTGGCGCACAAAAGAGCACGGTTCCGTGGTTGAGTAGCCACCACTCATAATGCAAAGTGTCATCAACACCGTCAAGGGAACCGCCCTGGGTGTCGCGGGGTACCTCACTCCTGTGCTAAAGGTGGGTTTATCTCATATACTTATTGACTTCCTGTGACCGAGACCGTATCAATATTAATGAGGTTGATTAATTAATATGTAAATAACGCTCATACCTACCGTTTAAGGTCGAATTTACTTTGTAAGTCTATTTTAAACTGCGGATATCGGTGTCCCATTATTATTGTATAAACATTGATTGCGACTTTTAAAATATTTTGTTCTTAAAGTACGTGATCATCACCTTAAAACCGTAATTACAACCATGGTTTCAGCTTTCAATGTCAACCTATTTAAGAATGAATTAGACAAGCATAGGTATTTTAAATTCAGCTCATCAACGATATTCTATTTAAAGATTACTGGATACCTACAAGCTTCATCAGTTGTTTCAACTGCTGCCTGATTAATAAATTATAATAATGTAGGTATTTATAATATTTTTATGTTTTGTAAGTGTATCTTTATATTTTACTCTATATAAAGATATTGTAACAACCTTGCCTAAGAAGGAAAATAGATAAAGGGAATAAAAATGTCCTCTAGGAATCAAAGTTCCAAGAAACGGGTGTGCTTACTCCAGAGGAATTTGTAGCGGCTGGGGATCATCTGGTGCACCACTGTCCCACATGGCAGTGGGCCAAGGGAGAGGAGTCCAAGATCCGGAACTATCTGCCCGCGGACAAGCAATTCTTGGTCACTAGGAATGTGCCATGCTACAGGAGGTGCAAACAGGTGATAAAAATGTTCCATTTTCACTAGTACAGTGTTTAGTACGACTCCTTAGCTCGAAAATATGACGAATACGGTCCCATCTGGCAGAAAGCATGAAACTTGGCATGCATGTAGCTTTCATATTTGTGCTTCAAAAATTTTAGGGAATCACATTGACAGACCTTTGTTTCCCCCCCTCCCCCCCACTTTTGTGTGCCGAATTACAGTTTTTCTTAATGTTATTGAAAACTGCTGAAGCTAGGAGAAAACCGTCAAAGGGAAAAATGTTCCTTATAAAATTATCTACAAGTCATTCTTTGGATGTATATAGATAGGACCTATAGCTTTCAAAATATACGAGCATTCATTAGGGTAAGTACAGCAGAAAAGATACTAGAGGGCAGATTTCATGCTTTCTGCCAGATGGGACTGTATTTCGAGCTAAGGAGCCGTACTAGTTGGCAACTCTTGTCATAAAGATTGATAGTATATTATTGAGCTTTATTCATTTTACTAAGGATACTGCTATACAATACACACACCTAACATAAGAATCATAAGATACATTAGTTGTAGATGCCTCAGTACTGCCTACAAGCAATGACATCTACTCTGAAATTAAATCAAGTAGTACTCAACAGCATTTCTCAAAGCATTTCAACTGCCGTGACTTCAGTGGTTGCATTATTGAAGACATCGCTGCAGAGCAGGAGAACATATCAGGCTTTAGTATAGCAGCCTCCTGCTATTACCCTTTTCAAAATGGACCACTGGAGTCTAAGGACAAGGAGTAAACAATAGACCACCAAAGTCACAGCAGTTGAAACACTCAAAGAAATTATCTCACTCATTTTTGCAGAGTATTTACAACTTTATTTTACTAAACGGTTAAAACTCACGTATTAATTGTCACTTCGGGCGACATGTTTCGAACTCTTCGGGAGTTCTTCCTCAGGATGAGTGCGTCTGCTACCCGCGCCGATTGCACACTGTCGAACTACCCGCCGCCCGCCGCAAGGCACGTGACGCACGCGCAGACAGCGCGGGGGCGGGGGCGGGGGGGCAGCTCGGCGCTGAAGGTGTTGTATGAGGTCGTGGTGAGGGATCGTCCCCCCCGATCAATGGTAGGCACACTGAACTCACTGTGTCCACTCGATTGTCATAACGCACTTCCCGCTCTATGATTCTCTTTCCGTTTAGTAAAATAAAGTTATAACATGTCTCACGAAAGTTTAAATTCGAGTATTTACAAATTTTTATGCAAGTCACTTTGCATTAAAAATGAGTAAGTACATTTCAAAATCTCAATTTAATTGAATTTGTTTTCAGATAGAGTACTGTGAGGATAAGGAGAAGGTGATAGAAGAAGATCAAGATGGAGAGGGGGGGTGGGTGGACACCCACCACTATGACAACACTGGCTCCCCGACAGTTGAGGAGAAGGTAAGGAGGTGTAGGTGGCAGGTCTGCCGCATGCCAGAAGAATTATGGGATACAAAAAAAAACGAAACAACCCTTGGTTAACAATTTTTATCTTCTGCCAAACTGCAGGACAATTTGTTGGCAGAGGGGCTCCCTTACATAGAATGATGGGTAGGTTTATACAATACGCATTACCAAAGTTACTGCAGCTAGGTACAAATACGAGTTGACTTATATAATAACTTGTACTTTTATTTATTTCTGAATAACTAAAAATAAACTAAACTAAAAACTAAATAAATAGATTTATAGATAAAAAAGGGCTCAAGCTCGGAGCTCGGCGGTAGGGTGCCCAGAAGGCTGGCCGCATTGCCGAGTTGAATAGCAATGCTGAGGCGCTGAGCAAGGTACGCACCAGCCTTCTGGTCACCCGTGGCGTCCACGAGACGCTTCGCAACTTGTACTACATATTTTACATCCATGCGGTTTAGACTTTAAGTATAGACCATCACCACCAAGTGGGTCCCACAAAAGCGAGCACGGCGTCGCGGCAGATCTCGTTGGCGAGACGAACTTGACGTGTTTGATCAGTGGTGGTGGGACGCTGCCTAAGACTGAGTGGAATAAAAAGAGGTAGGCCTTTGCCCCACAGTGGGACACTTAAGGTTCTAAATAATAGCAAATAGGTAGCAAGTAGAAGAAATATGCGGAACAAATAGTACATGTAAATTAGGTAGCTTTATAAATAAATGTTTACGAGTTAATGTGGAGTGTGCTCCTTTGGAGTTGTAAGCGTCTATAGGCTGCGGTGGCTGGAGGTTTACCATCAAATAGACAGTATGGTAAAAAAAAGTAATAATAATAATTCAGGTCATCTGGAAAGGTAATGAGTACATGCTAGCACACCACAGTTCTCAATCCCCCGCAACACTCCTAGCCTCAAGCTCAATTCAATGGCTTCCAGAATCTTCCCAACAAGAGCTCTACCAAGGGTGCACAGAACATACAGGCCCATATCCCATAAAATTTTACAAGTATACAATTCAACAAAATTGCACAATTTTCCATAGAAAAAGCTGTCAAAGTTGTCAATTTGTATGCTTGTAAAGTTTTGTGGTATAGGCCCCAGGTCTATGTCGTTTGATAACACAAATTCGCGTCATTTTTGTATGGATAGTTGCATTGCTGGCGTCGAATGTGTGGGGCTATAAATTGTACCAGCAGCGCCCATAGCACTAGCACATGTTGCGCTCGAGAGTATCTCGACTCGAGCTACGCGTCTTTTTCTGATTGGCGCTGTTAGAAAGTGACGGATAGCTCGAGATATGCCGACATATTCTCGAGCGCAACACATGCTAGGCCTACAGTATGTAAACGTTTTTTTTTCAGGTGTGCGAGATGACGCTAGATGCTGCTGACACGGGCGACAGCGACGGCGAGGCGGCCGACCCGGATAACGATGATGATGATGACGAGGAGGACGGGGACGCGGAGGACATGGAGCAGTTCCAGGAGTCGGGGCTGCTTGATGAGGTGGACCCGGTGAGTTGTGGAATGACACGGGCGACCCGGATAACGATGATGATGATGATGACGAGGGGGACGGGGACGCGGAGGACATGGAGCAGTTCCAGGAGTCGGAGCTGCTTGATGAGGTGGACCCAGTGAGTTGTGGAATGAATAACATGTCAGCGGGGCAATCTAGACTGCGGGATATTAAAACTACTCGAAGATAATCTTCTATTTTACATCATTTCCTAGAGTGTGACAGGATAGCTGGACAGCGCTTACACATTTTCACCAAAATGGCACTAGGTATACGTTGTAAACGATTTAACACACGAAAAATATTTCGATTAGTTTTAATTGGTTTAAAGAAACCTTATTGCAAAAAAGGACTTATTGCCGTATGGCATAATCAGTGTGATAATGATGATTTATAATGATAATGGTAATTAATTACTCCCACTCCTATCGCAATTTCACTCATATCGCTTTAATGGGCTAGGCCTATAATGCCACAGTAGGCTGAAAAAAGGTTAATTATTATGATGATGTTGATGATAATGATTTATTCCGTGTTCAGTCGACGGACCTAGCGCCGCGCAAGGAGAGCAAGCCGGCGCGCAAGCCGACGCGCGGGGACGACGACATCGTGCGCACACGCACCTACGACCTGCACATCACGTACGACAAGTACTACCAGACGCCGCGGCTCTGGATCATCGGGTACGACGAGGTGAGTTCTTCTCTCATGATGACATAACTGCTACTTCTATACTTTAGCGGTGCAGCGATATTGGCCTCCGAAACGAGAGCACGCCACCTTTCCCGACCCTGCGCAGCCTCCTGCCAGTCTTCGACCTGAAGCTGCCGCAGATCCGCCTCCACACTGTCTTCCCAGAGATACCTGAGCCGGCCAAACGGGCGGCGCCCACTCGGCCGCCCCAAGTATGTTCTCTTGACTTGATCCTCTCCCAATCTCAAGAAACCTGTGTGATTTGATGATGATCATCATCATCATTATCATATCAGCCGCAAGACGTCCACTGCTGGACACAGGCCTCCCCCAAAGAGTGCCACAATGACCGGTCCTGCGCCACCCGCATCCAGCCGACTCCCGCGACCTTTACCAGGTCATCAGTCCACCTTGTGGTGGGTCTACCCACGCTGCGCCTTCCGGTCCGTGGTCGCCACTCGAGAACCTTTCATGATGATGATGATGATGATATTGATGATTATTATTATTCCGCGGAAGAAAGAGACCAAGTCAGGGCTCGGAACCGGTTTTAATGTAACTATTTTTGATATCTCCTAAAGCACTTCTCATATCTCCAGTTGAGTTCCTTTGAAGCCGCTTAAACAATGTCACTGGCGCGCAAATTCTTAGAGTGCACAGTTTTTAAACCCCCCCCCCCGTGTAGTCCTCTTCATTTTCCCCAGGCTACTCACCAACCCGTATCCGGATCAGAACCAAAGTAACCGATATAGCCTTTCGAATCGCTAAACTTAAGTGGCAGTGGGCGGGGCACATTGCGCGTAGAACCGATGGCCGTTGGGGCCGAAAGGTTCTCGAGTGGCGACCGCGGACGGGAAGGCGCAGCGTGGGTAGACCCCCCACGAGGTGGACTGATGACTTGATAAAGGTCGCGGGAGTCCGCTGGATGCGGGTGGCGCAGGGCAGGTCATTGTGGCACTCTTTGGGCGAGGCCTATGTCCAGCAGTGGACGTCCTGCAGCTGATATGATGATGATGATGATGATGACTCTCCAACCGTGCACTCCTATCGCTTTATTGGCCCCGGATTATGCCACAGTCAGTTTTAAAAAAGTTATTTGTTGCAGAACCGAGCGCTGCTGAGCGTAGAGGCGATGTATGAGGATGTGTCGGCCGATCACGCGAAGAAAACCGTCACTATAGAAGCGCATCCGCATCTAGCTGGGCCTGGGATGGCTTCTGTGCACCCCTGCAGGTAATTTTTTTTTTTTTTTTATCAAAGTACATAACCGCATTAACAAATTTATGTTACTCGCCAAACTGCGATAACAGTTTGTAACTATTGAGACATGGTGCAAGAAATTGCCGGCTATTTGGATTACATTGCGTGGCTGTGGGTTACCGAGGTAAAGACGTATACGATCACACCCAGCAATGTAGTGCAAATCGCATGCGGTTTCTTGCATCGTGTAAATACCTGTGTGACAGACGACGTACGGACGGACGAACGGACGGACGGACGTCTGGGCGTCACCAATAGGGTTCCGTTTTGACCCTTCGGGTACGGAACCCTAAAACGGTTTATTTACCGTTCCGGTTAGAACTACACTTTGAGAGCCTAACTCGTAATAGATTACGCTTGCAAAGACATCGCTTTAACATTTTCGCAGTGGCCTCACTGACATGTAGGCCAATTTTTGAGTCGAACGCACGAATTTTCACTCCGAGATCTGTCAAAAAACTATGATGTTTTGACAGATGTCGAGTGAAAAGTCGAGCGTTCGACACTCAAAAATCGGCCCGATGGTACTAAAAATCGAGTGGTTAAGAAGGCTTAATCGCTTATAATTGTTTATTCACTTTTTTGTCACACCAAAGATGTGACACATTCGAAACAACGGGCAAACCTCAAAGGAGGTGAATCACTTTCAATATACGCATTTAAGCCCCACCAATAATAAAATGAAAAATCACGCATGGTTTGATTCCTTTTCGCTAAAAACCATTTTATTCCATTCTGTCCTGCACTTTGGCAGAAGATAAAATTTGCCAAGGGTTGTTTCGTAAATAAATGTATTATTTATTTATTTATTTTATTTTATTTTGTACGTCACAGACACGCGGAGGTGATGAAGAAAATAATTGAGACTGTAACGGAAAGCGGCGGCGAGATGGGCGTTCACTCCTACCTCATCGTGTTCCTCAAGTTCGTACAAACCGTGATACCCACCATAGAATACGACTTTACACAGAACTTCGCCATTAATTAACCTCTAAAAAGCCGACAATGACAGTTTTAAATGGTAGTGAAATTTGAATCTTTGGATGTTGAAAATATACTCACCGGCAGAAAATTTGACACAAATTAGAAAAATGCATTTTTATATATTAAACATTATTGAATTTATTCAATTTATAGTTTGAAATCACGAAAAGTTTTTGGGCCAAATTTTCTGCCGGTGAGTGTACAGCCTTGGCCAAAAGTGTTGAGCATCCCTTATTTTCCTTTGTAACCTATAAAAAAACTATTATTATGTCACACCTGGCCATAAAGTGGCCATTATCGCACGCTCCGCGCGCGAAAAAACCCACTTCCTGGCCAGGGGGTAACATAACATTTTGTACTTACCACGGGCGATAATAAAGAATGCCTCAGATCGCATATTTATCGCCCTTGCCTTCGGCTCGGGCGTAAAATACCTGCGATCTGAGACATTCTTTGTTTTATCGCCCTTGGTAAGTAATGTACTATTTTTTAATTACAAAAATGCACATTGACGTAAAATATGAAAAGGTATATACTAAAGAACATCTAGAGAACTTTAGATAATATCATTTCGAAGTAGCTATTGCTAACTGAAGACTAAAATAAAAATAGACGGGTTTGCAATAAAAGGACAAATTGCATTTTTATCCGTGTAAAAAGTAGCTAGTTTTTGAAAGATATTTAATTTTCTTTAATAAAAGGATATGAAATGCTTGATTGAAAGTTTAACTTTTATATGGAAAACGTGTGAGTGCTCAACACTTTTGGCCAACGCTGTAGTTTAGAGCGAAACAAAGCAACTGTTCGTGTTCCCATTGAAAATGATTTGAATTCCATTTATATAGGGGATAAGCCAGTTTAGTAGTCTGGGTCTTGGGTGCTTAAAGCGAGATAGGGCAAATCGGCTTGATTTGTAGAATTCTTGGTTCCTTTTATTTGTTCGTCTCTAGAATACCACGTTTTGGCAACGTTATATATTAAATCAAAATGAATCAATCAATTAAGTCATTCAGCGCGTAGGACACGATATCGAGTTCTCCGTTTGTAGACAGTTTTCGCTACAAAGCAGAAAAACCATGCAATGAATGTGTTAATTCCGCAAATTAGAGCAGCTAAATCTCATATTGTTGCCTCCGCTCATAAAGACGCAAGGCCTTGGTCTCCTATAAACGCCATCGGCCGCTTACAGCGTCACGCCGTACGCTGCGTCACAATGCTTACTATAGAGATGTACTGTTATGTTCTCACAGGTCTGTCAGGGTCTAACAGTATATCTCTATAGTAAGCATTGTGACGCAGCGTACGGCGTGACGCTGTAAGCGGCCGATGGCGTTTATAGGAGACCAAGGCCTAAATGGCTTTACCTCGCGCTGGCGTGCTGGTCACCGTCGAGTTTATATTTTTGTAGATGAAGTCTGTAGATTTCTAAAGATGATCTATAGTTTATATAATAGAATATATAGACTGCTATACAAATGAATATTTCATTTGTATAGGCATTGGCATGGTGTCCCAATAACTCAATTCTCACAGGCTTGCCTATTTTGAGACAATCCGCTAATATAAGACTAAAGGATTGCCTAAGGATATGTTTGACGCCACGCCACTGCTATGTAGGTAATTATTTCTTCTCAAACGAATATCGCTTTTGCGAAAATATTTACATACAAAACCGTTTTATTTTAATTGATATAATTCACTCTTGAAACATACACAATGTTTTTAAGAGTTTAAAAATGTATGCATGAAATCAATGTAATCTTGCTAATTTCGAAATTTTGACAAATACATATAAATATTAATTCGCCTTGTTCTAATCATAAGTAGCTTTTACACTAGTTGTTAATTAACGTAAAATATTATGCTACGTTCCATATGTACCTAAGATTCACTTCAAACGGCCGGAGTCTTACTAGAGTTAGGGAAAATTGAACCTTCTTTTACAGAGGTTAGATTTCATATTTAAATGACACTAGCGGTGTTCGCGAGCAGCCGCTAACGCGCGCCGCTGTCATTTAAATATTAACTGTAACTACTGTATAGAATGTTAAAATTACTGTGACTAGTAAGGCGGGCTCCGACTACGTTCGTCTGAATTGAGTCCTACATAAGAAAGAGACTTTCTAATCAGTAATCACGTATAGTACGTCTGAAACTGCAAAGTTAAATTCTGTCAAATCAACGCAAGCAAGAATATACCTTATAGTCAGAGGCCTTAGTCTTATTTTTGAGCTCATTTGAGCTTGAGTTCATTTGACAGAATCTGGTCTTTGAGTTTCGAATGAAATACAGGCTAATAAAAACAACGTCAATCCCAAAATGACACATCGCAATTAACTGACTATTCGTGAATTTTATCGCAACGAGGTAAGGTCTATTAATGATCAGTAAATAATGATGCTGAGGGTCTACTCCGAACATCAAAATCCGAAATTCGTATCATGCCACACATTACATCAACACACACACACACACACACATACACATACACACACACACACACACGCACACGCACACACACACACACACACACGACACACACACACACACACACACACACACACACACACACACACACACACACACACACACACAGTTTTTCTTTGAGCAGAAGTGAAAGTTCCATCTTAAAATTTAGTTATATTACCTTAGAAACTAACTAATATTAGTATTCTACTGACTATTTAGTATAAAATTTAGTCTTCTTTCTGTGTATTTTTGTTATATTTCACCAAATCTTAGTGACTAATTTACTATGGAAGAGCGGGACTTCCTGACACAGGTATTGTATACTTACTAGGAAGTCCCAACCTTTATATCAATGGTGTAACCTTTATTGGTGAATAAATGCTTTTTATTTATTTTTTATTATTTTTTATTTATGCCGTCCCCTTCACTCTATGAGAGTGAAACTGACGGTACTATACGAAGATCGGATTTCGATGTTCAGAGTACAGGCCCTGGGGGGCGATTTTTGACTGTCGAACGCTCGACTTTTCATTCGAGATCTGTCAAAAAACTATGACGTTTTGACAGATGTCGAGTGAAAAGTCGAGCGTTCGACTCAAAAATCGGCCCCCAGATACGTGAATTGCGATAGAATTTGTGAAACAAACAATGCAAATGTCACTGAACTAGTAAATGGCACAGTTTTAATAGAATTTATATGAAATGTACGAGTATACCAATTTTCTTTGATTTTGAGGCAGGTATAGCTCGCTGCTAGTTTAGATGTAAATTTTGTCAAGAAGTAAGCGTCGGCTAACGAAATTATAATTTTTAATCAAAGTGGAAAGTTGAAAAATGTAGTGATCGAAAGATTCCCACGGTAGCACAGTTCGTATGAGCGATGGACGGATTCCGGAGGTAGCGGGTTCTAATCCCACCCGCCGAGGCTGGATTTTACACTTTGAATGAAAATTACGAGTTTAATATAAATAAAGTCCAAATATGTGTATGGTTGAGGGAATATAATTCCACCGATTTGCCATACTAGTTGTTCGAAGAATCAGTGCCAATTATATTTCGTCAACTTTAACTCTCAAGCTAGATGGACCTCTTTGTCGATGTCGATAAGGACGATTTCTAGTTGAGTCGGTCAGGAAATAACGTCTTATTAACATACGGGTCGATAAAATTTTCCTTGACGTTATGCTGTGCCGTCAGCTAGAAGATAACGAGTTTCTTAGAAAAAAAGTTCATAATAGACTTCTAGCATGCTCAAGAGCACACTAACGTTAAAATGGGAGGACAAATAGAACCATTTTGCTTGATAAAGTTTAGCTAAGTTGTCAAGAGCCATAAATATTATTTTGTTTTGCATTTTATGTTACCTACCTATTTTATTATAATTGATGGAAAATACTGTGTGTATTATTGCTACCGACTACATCCCCATTCCCACCACAAAGTCCCACGTGCTGGTACGTCACCTCCGAAAATATCACGTCCTGTAGCAAAGGTCCGAGCATTGATCCTTGGGGAGCACCACTAAAGAATTTTCCATTCATACTTCATAAACAATAAAGTTTATTATGTAATATCATCTGCTTACTTCGTTATTAATCCGACATGGAATCCTTTGAATAGCTTTGAAATATATGACTCGTATATAGTAACAAATTAGGCAATGCAAAAGTGTCGAATGCCTTACG
This sequence comes from Cenopis cana, assembly GCA_951800055.1. Taxonomy (NCBI): domain Eukaryota; kingdom Metazoa; phylum Arthropoda; class Insecta; order Lepidoptera; family Tortricidae; genus Cenopis; species Cenopis cana. Next base: position 20,951,108 of record OX637477.1, on the reverse strand, counting down.
CCGATCTCCCATAACATTTCGTCCCGCATTGATAACAATAGGATATGAAAATAAAAATTATACAATGGTCTATCATTTTATTTCTTTTAATTATTATTATTTGTTTTCTTTTATGTATATAATTTATTTTCTTGTAACCCATGTCCGGGCGCAGAGATTATTCCAAGTCCTCCAGCCGGCCTGTGTTGCGTAGCGGCAGGCCGCGGGCGAAGGCCGTGATGAGTCCAAGCGCCTCCGCTGGCTTTTCTGCAGGCACCATATGCCCCGCGCCCAGCACCATCACCTCCGTCAGGTTGCCGGCCGTCTTGTAGTACCTTCAAGGAGGTTCAATGTTAAGAGGCTGTCAAGATCTAATTTTGTTGAAATTGATGTTTTTTAAGCAGTTTTTTAAGAAAAACTATTTGTTCTAGCACATCAAAAAATATATATGTTAATATTCATCATATTTCAAAGACCTTGCACGGACTCGATACATAATTTGACGAAATCGGCTCGATAGAAAATAATTGCAAAGAATGGTCTTAAATTCATCATTAAACGGTCCTATGTCTTTATTTTTATTACGTATGGGTCTGCAATTAAAAACATAAAGTCAACATATTCATACCTAAACCGCCAAGGAGCCATATTTCACAAATAATCCATACTTTTTTTTATTTCAATATTATTGTAGTATTTATTTACTATTTTACGCGCAGAGCTTCCGTAAAGAGCGGGATGGTTAATTGGAAACTCACGCGTGTTAGAGCGGGACTTTTTTTTAGGTCTTGTCAGTCTCTTAATCAATAGTTCAGTAAGAATAATCCATACATATCGTAAAAAACAAAAGTACCTATAGTTTTATTACGAATCGCCTCTAGTTTATTTACTAACATTGATTATGTCATAAGGTTAATTGTATATTTTTACTAACAAAGTATTACGGACTTACCTATGTCTAAAAAATGCATAATTATAATTATGACGCCTTGGCAACGACTGAGTGGCGGCGACCATCAACGACATAAGAAGTAAAGGAACATTAACAAGAAATCGGTAAAGAATAAACGTCCATCGATACTTGTTGCTAGTGACGTTGGGTGAAGTGTCCCAACGTTGGATAAACGTTGGGTACCTAGTGATAATATTAAATCTCGTCTTATGCCGCGTGATGTTAAGTCAAAACACGCGGTACCTATCATGACGCCGTTAGCGACATGAGACGCGTGATATTTGACTCAAAGAGTCGTTGATTCCTGACTGACTTCCTTACTTAGATAATCCATTGTAGTAAATCTTACCCAGCCAGTTTGTGTCTATGGAGCCACGGGTAGCGGGTCGCGTTCCTGTAGGCTGTAGATCCGGTGAACGTGAGCGAGTTGTACGTGTTCACAGACGGGTGGTACGCCACTATTATGTCGAGGTGTCCGCTGAAACGAGACAACATTTTGTGAACTAGCTGCGATTCAATGAATTAGAAAAGATCTTAAATAAAAAAAAGTCTAAAAATTTGCGATTGTCTTAGAGGTTTGCCACATTACTGCTGACTTAGGCTTACTACTGAGATAGGTACCAAAAATTGGTCAGACATTTGGTCCAACGTGGTCGCTCACCATGGGCCTCATAAGAAGGCTCAAAGTTATTCAGAGAGCTATGATGGGAGTTTCTCTGCGTGATCGCATCAGAAATGAGGCCATCCGTAGCAGGACCAAAGTAACCGATATTAGGTAGCCCTTCGAATCGCTAAACTTAAGTGGCAGTGGGCGGGGCACATTTTCTTTTATTAATAATGGGATTGCTCTTGGCCAGCATCTAGCCAGGGGCCAAAGATGAGGCCAACGGTGGAGCACATTGCACTTAGAACCGATGGCCGTTGGGGCCGAAAGGTTCTCGAGTGGCAACCACGGACCCGGAAGGCGCAGCGTGAGTAGACCCCTCAGAAGGTGGACAGATGAGGTCGCGGGAGTCCGCTGGATGCGAGTGGCGCAGGACCGGTAATTGTGGCAGTCAGTCTTTGGGGGAGGCCTATGTCCAGCAGTGGACGTCTTTCGGCTGATACAATGATAATGATGGTGGTCTAAAGCATATTTTTTTTACCTGGCATTAATATATATCATCATCAGTCCTCCGGTCTTGGCCTCCTTTTCATACCTATAAATCCGACCAAGGTTCCGTGCTGCACTTACTTATAAAGCATAACCCTATAGTTATTTATCAGCTGCTCTAGCCACGTTTTAGCGCTGTTCATCATGTCAGGCACCAGTTTTCCGTACACCTCATGGTTCAGGTAGTCCATCTCTGTGTCGCCGACGTGCAGCGCGCGACGTATTTCGCTGCGCTCAAGGAACTCCAAATGGGGACCACCGAGACTTATCTCCGGCCGGAGGAAGTTGTACAAGTGCTTCAAACGAGATTCTTTCTCAATTCTGGCTAAAATGCGGTTGTAGTACTGAAAGAAAAGGCATTATTATTATAATCCCCTCATCTCCCTATCCTAGTTGTATATATAGATTCCCGTCGAGATTTTAGAAAAAAATACCGCGGTGAATAGGCTTAACTAAGCTGCGACTTTATTGAAGTCTGGGGGCCGATTTTTGAGTGTCGAACGCTCGAATTTTCAGTCGAGATCTGTCAAAAAACTATCATGATTTGACACATATGTCGAGTGAAAAGTCGAGCGTTCGACACTCAAAAATCGCCCCCTGATTAATGTTAAGTGTATTTAAGCGAACAAGTAGGTAAGGCAAAAGTAATAATACTATTATGTAGGTACCTACCTATTCTGTAACTCGTGTAGTTTAAATCACCCCTACCTACCGGCGTATTTCCTCCCTACCGTAACTCGATTGGCATTTTGTTTTCTTTGTGATTCAGCACCATTTCTACATATGTGAAAATCGAGTTTCGTGCTAGACTTAAATTATATAATGCTCTCCCACTAGGAATATCTGATATAGATAACAATAGATTGTTTGAAAACAAACTTAAAACGCTATTAGTAGACCAAGCGTATTATAGCATTGATGAGTTCTTCGGAAGCGGATGCTAAAACCCAGAATAGGTACCTAAATAACTGTGTATATACATACTTAAATAATAACAATATGTATAATGTATAAAATTGACATAATAATGTAATTAATTTGTTATATATACTGTTGTAATAATTATTGACCTGTAAAATACAATGTTTTTATCAATAAATATATGAATATGAATATGAATATGATCTACTGTATATATTAATTCAAGTATATAGTAAGTAGAAGCATACACAATTTCAAACCATAGCAGCCATATCTGCTACTATCCGAAACTTACACAGTGGTAAAAGCGTAAGCGTACTGTATATTCTGGTGAATAAATCATTCATTCATTCATTCATAAGGACCACGAGCGTTTTACCCGCTGCACTTTTATGTAACTTTATTCAAACATAGCTTTGCGATAATCCATAAAGTTTGAATACGAAACGGAAGGTATACATTCAATCTTCAAATTCGTATTCAAACTTGCTCAATCTATCTATACATATAATAAAGCAGAAGAGGGTCGAAAATCTGTACATTGAAGATATTAGTAAAAAAATCGATGGAGGGGTCTAAGAATCGATAACAGAACACGTTTCAACTGTTTTTAGAATTCGTGTCTGTTTGTCTGTTTGTCTGTTTGTCTGTTTGTCTGTCTGTTTATATGTCTAACTATCACGCGAAAACTAGCGAATGGATTTGAATACAGCCTTCACTAATATGTTTATTGGATCTTCGGCCAGGTTATAGGCTATAAAAATCATACAGGTTAGGGATGAAAGGGGGTGAAAAGAGGGGTTAAACTTTGTATGAGAAGTCTTTCAGTTCATGATTTACAGGCTTGAAAGTTGGTAAGTATATACATGGACGCAAAGTAAATAGAACCTCATTCAAACATTGTATAATAAACAGATAGTATTTGAAAAAATGGGGGGTGAAATAACAATACCTCTGCCTCTCAAGGCTATAGACAAAAATACAAAAGTCCCTCAAACCATATTAACTGTTTCAAATGAGAGATCTAATTATGTTGGTCAGTCAGTCACTATCAATATTCACAAACTTTACTACGCAACCTCGGTTTTTTTTTTGTTTTCGATGGAGGGTACCTTACTTACGCAGAGCGGCGGGCTCTCGGTTGCATGGTAGCACTTGCGACATGTACTACTATGTATGTGCATTTTTGTATAAAATATTGTTTTTTGAGGTGCTCATTACAAGAATGATACTTATCCATTTTCAAATCGAAGATGGCGGACATTTACTTATTTACTTTTCTTAATAATCGATATGGGTGTCATCTTTGAGGTTCTTCGAGGTGCCGATTAGTTGCGTTTTCCGTCAGCAAAATGTATAAAATACGTTCAGCGCGTAACGGACATAAATTTAGGGTATATTGGTATTCGTTATTATTCGTTATTAAAACATACATACCTACGTAACAATAAACATCAAGTATGACCAAATTCGAACAGGCGGATTGGAAAGCAAAAAAAACCGGCTAAGTGCGAGTCGGACTTCGCACATTTAGGGTTCCAAACCGAACGCAAAGTTAAGTTGGTTTTTATAGGAAAAATAAGGAAATTTCAAAGAAAAAAAACTAATTTATCAATATATTAGTATTTGTTGGTAAAAAATACGTAATAACAATCATTATTACCAAATTTTAAGGTTTAAAGGTGTTTGGAAAGTTAAAAAATTCATCGGAACAAAATTTCGTAAATTCCAATAATTTATGAACAAAAAAAATATCTATTCAACTACCTCTTTACAAAGCCACTTGATAGGTCAACAAATTTTTTTTGTTCAATATTTCGCGCTCGCTGCGCTCGCGTTTTCATCTACATTGCTTGATGCGTATGAAGTATTTTCCGTACCTGCATCATAATGTTCGAATCATTTCGCACTAGCTTTTTTATCTACATTACTTGACGCGTAGGAATTATTTTCCGTAACTGCATCATAATGTTCGAAAAATTTCGCGCTCGCTGCGCTCGCGTTTTCATGTACATCATGAGAATGAAGTATTTCCCGCACCTGCATCTTAATGTTTGAAAAATTTCGCGCTCGCTGCGCTCGCGTTTTCATCTGCATTACTTTGATGAGTATTTTCCGCACCTACATCATAATGTTCGATAATTCTCGCGCGCCCTACGCTCGCGTTTTCATCTGCATTATAGTTGATGCTTATGAAGTCTTTTCCGCACCTGCATCATAATGTTCGAAACATTTCGCGCTCACTACGCTCGCGATCTCATCTTCATTTCTTGATGCGTATGAAGTATTTTCCGCACCTGCATAATAATGTTTGAAAAATTTCGCGCTCGCTGCGCTCGCGTTTTCATCTACATAACTTCATGAGTATGAACTATTTTCCGCACCTGCATCGTAATGTTCAAAAACTTTAGCGCCCGCTACGATCGCTTTTTCATCTAAATTACAGATGCGTTTGAAGTCTTTTCCGCACCTGCATCATAATGTTCGTAAAAATTTCGCGTTCACTATGCTTGCGTTTTCATCTGCATGACTTGATGCGTATGAATTATTTACCGCACCGGCATCACAATGTTCGAAATATTTCGCGCTCGCTGCGTTCGCGTTTTCTTCTACATTACTTGATGAGCATTTTCCACACAACCTACATCATAATGTTCGAAAATTTTCGCACGCCGTACGCTCGCGTTTTCATCTACATTATAGTTGATACGTATGAAGTCTTTTCCGCACCTGCATCAGAATGTTCGAAAAATTTCGCGCTCGCTGCGTTCGCGTTTTCTTCTACATTACTTGATGAGCATTTTCCGCACTTACATCATAATGTTCAAAAAATTTTAGCGCGCCGTACGCTCGCGTTTTCATCTACATTATAGTTGATGCGTATGAAGTCTTTTCCGCGCCTGCATCAGAATGTTCGAAAAATTTCGCGCTCGCTGCGCTCGCGTTTTCATCTACATTACTTGATGAGTATTTTCCGCACCTGCATCATAATGTTCGACACATTTCGCACTCACTACGCTCGCGTTTTTATCTTCATTACTTGGTGCGTATGAAGTCTTTTCCACACCTGCATCAATGTTCGAAATATTTCGCGCTCGCTGCGCTCGCGTTTTCATCTACACTATTTGATGCGTATGAAGTATTTTCCGCACCTACATCGTAATGTTTGAAAGAATTCGCGCTCGCTGCGCTCGCGTTTTCATCTTCATTACTTGATGCGTATGAAGTATTTTCCACACCCGTATCAGAATATGTGAAAATTTTCGCGCTCGCTTCGCTCGCGAGCGTTTTCATCTACATCAATAATAAGTTAATAACATATATTTAGTCCTCTGTCATGTTTCATGTGGGCGCATTGAGCCGGCGTGCGCAATGTTTGGCGAGACAACCCGGCGAAATACGGTGTAGAAGTTGATATGGATAATGGATATTCACGCGAATGAAGTCGCGGGCAAAAGCTTAGCTAAATAAATTTAAAACCTGGACTACCCGTGCGAAACTGGGGCGGGTTATAAATGCGAAAGTAACTCTGTCTGCCTGTTTCCTCTTAAAATGCTCAACCGATTTAGATGAAATTTGTTATGGATATAGTTTGAGTCCTAGGGAAGGACATAGGATACTTTTATCCCGGAAATCATCCCTTAACGAGGTTTAAGTTAGAATGGAAGAGAGATAACTAGGTAAGCGCATGAAATAGAAGAATGAAATAACATTCTAACGCGATGACGCGAGTTCTACGCAGACGAAGTCGCGGGCAAAAGCTAGTGTATAAATATAGTATTAATATACATGAATAGGAAGATGGAATATAAAATCTTCCTTTTCGTATTCAAACTTTACGGATTATTGCCACTATGTTTGAATAAATTCGTTACATAAAAGTGCAGCGCGTAAAACGCTCGGGGTCCTTACCCAAAAAGCCTTCATTTTGTATCCCTCTTCGATGTATTTCGTGACTGCCCGCTCCAGCACCAGCATGTAGTCGGCATTGTTGTCGTCCACCAGTCCGACCTCGCGCACGAAGAAGCTGTAGCGCATCAGAGAGTACGGGTCGATGAAGCCGTTGCCTATGGCCAGACCCTGGAAATAGTTCAATATCATCATCCTTATCAAACGAAAAAACTTCCATTGCTGGACATAGGCCACAATGACTGGTCCATCGCCACCCTCTTCCAGTGGACTCCCGCGACCTTTACAGGGCCGTCTTTCCCACTGGGTACTTCTGGGCACGTGCCTAGGGCCCCGCGACCGATAGGCTAGATCAAGGTGCTGTATCAAGGCCATAGGGGCCCCATTATCCTAATATGCCCAGGGCTTCGAATTGGTTAAATATGGCCCTGGACCTCTACCAAGCCATCAGTCCACCCTGTGGTGGGTCTACCCACACTGCGCCTTTCGGTACCACGTCGCCACTCGAGAATCTTTCCACCCCAGCAGTCATCGGTTCTACGTGCGAATAATTAGTCAGAATATAATATGGGAGAGATGTTACAAAAATGAAATATAACATTTGGGAAAGTGCTTTGAACCCGGGCGTAGTGTATGACATGCCCGATCCTAACACGTCAGTCAACCGCCCTCTTGTTCTTTCTAATTTACACTGTGCGAATTAGACAGGAGTCGATGACGCCTTGCAACGCGGATTGTTAACAACGCAGCATGTTATACTAAGGTACTTTCAATATCTTAGGTTGACTTGGTGACAGCTGTCCTCCTAGTTCAAGTTTGCTGAACGGCAGCTAAATGGCAGGTGTCACCATAGCTAAAGCGGTGAAGCACTGTAGCCTGTCCCGTACCTGTAGATTAATCGGCATGTCTCGGTCCTTGTCCCTGTTGTTCAGGATCTGAATTCCAATGGAAGGTATATGCTTGCCAGCGTACGACTCGCCGGCGATCGTCAGCGGCGCCTCCCGCAACTCAGGGAACAAAGTCAGGAACTGCTGAAGAGCTGCGTATAGGTTCTCGCCGATCTAAAATTAGATAAAAAATTTCAGAATCAATTTTCTACTTTCCAACACATTTCAACGTACCTGAGTAAGTTGAGTAACCTACTCCGGTTAATTTGTAGACTAAAATGCTGTTATCACACTGATATTTTTGTTTTGGTTTTTCATTGAGCACAATTCACAATTTTTTAAAGTCAATTTTTAATGCACCAGAATCTAGGGGTAGGCTGGGCCTCATCCAGAATTTAGGTGCAGTAAAAATTAATTCCGAATAATCTGGCATGAGGCTAAGAGTGCTCCTGCTGCGAATGAAGAAAATTGGCGTGCACTCATGAAGTTGTAGTTACAGTACATACATATCGCAAATATCGGCGCTCAACCACAAAATTTATACAACAATAGTTCTGTTCGGGATCAGTGAGTCCTTTTCCAAAGAGTTTCTATATTGTTTCATTATTAGGTACCGTAGTCTGGTTAGTGGCATATCCGCGAGGGTCGGATGTAAAGCTGAACCCAGTCCCGACGGGGTTGTCTATGAACAACAACGAGTGGTTCTTGCCCCATGAATACTTCATTTCTGAAACAAATTGTATGACACTTATAAAGTTCTACCCAACACTAACCCAGTTAAAGCTAAGACTATAATTATATATGTAGTTCCATAATCATTCTTACTAATAAGTGTGTAAGAGCGAAAGGAAACACTAAGGGACAAGGGACTTGAATTTTGATGATAAATATGTAGATACTATCATGCTACTGATAAGATGATTACTGTCACTCTTGGATAAGACTGGCTCAAGACCGGGACGAAGTGGCGTACTCGAAGAGAGGCCTATGCTCAGCAGTGGTCGGTTACAGGCTGAAAATGATGATGATGCTACTGATAGAAGTTTACCTTCTACAATGCCGTTTTCAGTGACCTTAATGGGTCCGATTTCAGTGAAAAGACCATACAAAGACGAGGCGCCGGGGCCGCCCTGCAGCCAGATAATCCACGGAGTCTCTTCTACCGTTTTGTTGGCCACTGGGAAGTACCAGAACCAAAGGTGTGCATTGTATTCCTTGTTAACCTAAAAGACAAAAACCTTAGAGTAAGGACACTATGGTCTAAGAAAACAATCCGGATCGTGATACAGTGACGTCACTGTCGACGACACACTCCTATACTAACGATCGCATATACCATCGATTGGCTTGTGGCCATAGTGTCACCCACGACTACCAACCGATGTACCGTATTACCTGGCGCAGTAAGGTATATAACTGTATCATGCTGGGCAAGTTTTTTTATATTGGTATTGTTGGAATTCTTTTTCTAGAACGGGTCTTATCTTAAGGACCCATCGGTCCAACAAAGCCTTTGTTTAGCCACGTGCCACAAACACTTCGAAATGAAAAGGACATGCTTCATAAATACTTTACTCGAATAGTGACTCTATTGTTAAACTATATTAGTCGTCCTACGCTGGTCTACGGATAGGTACTATTGCTGTTTTAAATACAAAAGGTCAACGCTGTCGTCGTTTAATAAGTCGTATTTTTTAATGTGAGCCTTCTTTCCTTGTAAGTAAAGCCGCCTTTTGGCCGAAAGTACTCGTATTAATGTATACTTCGTTTAGTTTACAGGTATCAATTAGCGGTAACGCCTAACAATGAAAGACAGTGCTTTTCTTTAGAAGGCACAAAGAGAAGGATAATTCGTTCAAGAAAAAAAATATCAACCATAGTACGACGATGGCAAACAAGCATACGCGATGATGGTAAGCTCAAAATATGAGCGAGAAAACCGTCATCGCTCATGAATATTTTGTTGTTAACGCTGTCTAACGTAGACAGGTCGGTAAGTACCTTAACAATGTATAGCGTTTTTACCTGAATGTAGCTTTATAGGTCGGGCCCAATAAAGCGATAGGGGGGGAATCCAGACAAAACCTCAGACACGACCACACGGGCGGTTCAAAGACTGGAATACTCTGAGTTTGCGCTCTAGTGAGATTCGTTCAGCAGTTTTAACCGAATCTGTGGTGCGAGTGGATTCGAGCTACCGGGAGTTTTTCGCTTGTTCACTAAACCTAGCCTAGCCGAGATGAGTCCAGCAAGAAACGATTTGATTGTGTAAAAGCGTGAGCAATCCACTTACCGTCAGGTAACCCGCGTAGCTCTCCAAGTCCGGCAGTATGTCAGTAGGGTCGACCTTGGCCGCATCTCTGGCTTCCTCCAGCTTGTTCTGCTCGATAAGTGGCGTGAGCAACAGAGGCTCCCCTGCCTCCCCGTCGGACTTCACTCGGCCGGCCTTAAGCCGGCTGCTCTGGCTTCGGCTTTTATACGTGCTTTCCAAATGCTTGAAGAAAACGTCCGGGGTTCCGCCGTGCGGCAGTTCCGGCACAGAGTACCGCTCGGAACACGATGCTGCACAACTACAATAGCAATCTTCAACTTTTACTTTCGTGTTTATAAACGTTAACCAATTTACCCGTTTTGGGAATGTTTTTTCAATATTACAGCTATATTACTGATATTTTACAATTACTTAATTTTTGTACTCAATTAAAGATCCTAAGTACGAGTAAATAGTTATAGAAAAATTCGCAGGGATTACTTTGATAAAATGATTAGCTAAATATTTACGAAAACTACCTATCTACACGCAGAGCTCCCGTAGAGAGTGGTGAGAGTGGTTAATTGCAAACTCACACGTGTGTAGAACGGACATTTGCATTGGGGATACCTCTGGTGTTGGTTTTTTTTTGTTCCGAGTATAAGAAAGGGCGGCTGAAGTCACTATTCCTATGTAAGTGCCTAATGAACGATTTCTAATTTAACTATGTGTAATCAATCTCACATTGAATCCTTTGGTGTGACGAATTGTGATTGAAATCGATGATTGGTGAACAACTGTGAGTCGAACTAGGTAGGTATATACCGTTACACTTTTTAAGGTGGTTATGATGGTGGTGGACAGTTTAAAAAATGAGGATTTTGTGGTTTGGTTCAGATGAGTTCATCATCATCATCATCATCATCATCATCATCATCATCATCATATATTGCGAGTTCGTGGTTGAGTCTGGCATTGGTATCTATATATATGTGTTTAAACAATAACTGACGAGTACCTATCGCTGATCGGAACGTACGGGTAGGCGAATTAATGATTCAAAACCAATTTACAAATTCGAACATGCAATTCGGTCAAGAGGATGCCTAGTGTTAACTTATGTTAGGTACCTATGTTTAGTTAGTGAAAAAAAGGTTAATAACTTTAATTTAACATCTCGCGCTTTGTAAACATACTTAAAAGATTTGTTTAAACGGGTCTAACGCAATATTGATGTAATTTACCTCTTTTACCAACGTTTCGACACGGGATACACCGATCATGCTGGGGCGGCGATGTTGCCGCGGACATGACGGTGTCACCCGTGTCGAAAAATCAAACGTCGGAAAAAGAGGTAAATACATAAATATCGCTTTAGACCCGTTTAAACAAATATTTTAAGTAAGTTTAATTTCAATAATTCCTAATGTTTTTGCCCTAAATTATTAACAAAAATCTCGAATACTCACACTAACGTGAGTACCCAAATTAACAACATTTCTTGTTGAATGAAATGATTCCATTCACGTGCTTTCGCTGTGGTGTGTGGTGTGGTGTCCTTTGAGTTCAGAATTGCTGAACTGTGGCCCGACTACAGCCTGTGAAAATTATGTTTTATTACAAACCATGTAAGTATTAAGTTTATCCAATGGACTGACCGGATTTCATAGAGAAAGATAGCCTTATAGCGATTCCTATAAGAAAAAATGGAAAAGTGTGACATATTTTGTGTCTATCACCGATCGAGTATTTTTTCATGGTCGGGCACAGATACGCTTTCATCCATAAGCACATAGATATAATATATACTCTGTAGTTAAAGATGCGCCAACGAGCGACCGGGGCTGTCTTTCTCATATTTGCTCATATTCATACAAAATTTCTACTACGCATTTTGGCCGGTTTATGGCCGGTTTGCATGTCCAATGTATTGCTTATGGAAGTTTGCATTTTCTTATAACCCGACCATGAAAAAATGTTCGGTCGGTCATAGGGACAAAACATGCCACTCTTTTCTCTTATAGGAATCGCAATAAGACTATCTTTCTTTTCTCTATCAAAGCGTGTCAGCGTCAGCTCTAACAAACCGGTCAAAATAGCGTAGTACAATAGTAGATTGTGTCACAAGGGAGCAAAATGACATATTTACGGCGTGGGCGTAACTTGAATCCTGAACGAAGAGAAGGATTATATAATAGAATCCTGAGCGTAGCGAGGGATTCTAAAATAGAATCCTGAGCGTAGTGAGGGATTCAAGAATTAACGCCCAAGGTGGAAATAATTTTGAGAAAAATGATTCATATGAGAGTATTGTAAATAATGCATTGGTTGACATTAATAATTGGACATGTAATAATAATTTAAGTATCAATATGACTAAGACATTCTTTATTCAATTTTGTTCGTATAATAGTGTGCCAATTCAATTAAATATTAATTATAATAATTTGTCTATATCGAAATGTGAAAGTATCAAGTTTTTAGGATTATACATTGATCAACACCTTAATTGGAAAGAACATATTAATTTTGTTTGTAACAGATTAGATAGGTTTGTGTTTGCTTTGCGGAAATTAAGAAATACTGTTAATATTGAGGCAGCGGTCACAGCATATTACGGCTATGTATCATCAGTGCTGAATTATGGACTACTACTGTGGGGAAATTCAGTAGATGTGGAAAGAGTGTTCATACTGCAGAAAAAATGCATCCGTGCAATAATGAGAGCTTGGGTGACTGATAGTTGCCGGCCACTTTTTAAAGAATTAAATATATTACCGCTGGCATGCATGTATATTAAAAAAGCATGTCTATTAGTAAGAGACCGACCAGACTTATTTAAAATGAGATCCGAATTTTTTTCATCAAGTCAGAGAGCGCAGTACCAAAATCTTTTATATCAGCCTCGTTGTCGCTCAGCTATATATAAGAAAAATGCTTTTAATATGTGTATTGTTTTATACAACAGCTTACCTAACAGTATAAAATTAGTACTTAATACATCAGAATACAAGAAGAAATTAACTAGTTTCCTGTTAGAGCGCTGTTTTTATAGTGTCAAAGAATACATAGAATATAACAAACAAAAGTAGTTAGTAGGTTTTTGATGAAATGTATTTCTATTTTTTATATTGTATATTTTTCTAATGTTTAATATTTGCATGTCGCTTGCGATTGAATACTGTCACCTACACTTGCACAAGAACATCTGTGGAACTAAAATAGAATTAAGTATTCTTGCGAATAAAGATTATGATTTATGATTTATGATTTATGATTTAAAAATGCCACTTTGATCCCTCGTAGCAGGGAAGAAAAGTGCCATTTTGATCCCTCCTAGCAGGGAAGAAAAAGCCCTTATCCGAATAGGTGATGTGAAAAATTTTATATGAATCTTCTCTCTTATTACCCCCGTCGCACATAACTACTTGTACAACTGATAGTTTAGTGATACTAAACAAATACCGTCTTCTCACGTCCACGCAACTGACGCAACAAACTACAATCAAGTTTATTGCAATGTTGTAATAATATCTTTAGATTTTGAGATATAGGTGTATAGTTCGTACAAAACTGTAAGGCTAAACGCAACCTGTCAACTTAACGCAAGCCAAAATCTACCTTACAGTCAGAGCTCTAAGTCTAGTTTTGCTTGAGTTCGTTTGACAGAATTTAGCCTTAAAAGTTGTGTCCGAACTATACGTACATTTAGACGCGCTTACTCCTCTGACGCACTTGTCTGACTGACCCTACAGTGTACCTATTTAAAAAATCTTACATGTCGATTTTCACCGTATGAAATATATGAGTTTAACGATTATATACATTTAAAGAAGAATAAAATGAAAAATATAGGTAGGTACTTACCAAAGTTGTTCTTTAAAAGTCTGTTTGCAGTGAGGTTACAAAAATCCATATGAATAACGACAACAATTGTTGAACTTTATAAACGTTTTGGCTGTACCTACAGTAGGTACTTATCAGTGAATAATAAATTCATTAAATTATATCAAATATTCTATCTGGATATACTTAATAAGTGTTGTTAATCAATTCGATAAATTTAATGAGGAGGTAAAATTCATTTGCATTTTTTACAAAAAGCACAGACTTGTCATTGTAATCTATTGAAATAATGATTGAGTTAATGCAAGCGAAAAAAAAATGAGCAATTCCATGGAAATAGGATGAAATATAATTCGGGGCCCTACCAACCCCTCAAGAAGTGCCTGCGCTTTACAGAAGACCACATAATATTTTTTACAAAACTACGGTTGTGTTTCTGGAAGTGAGCAAGGTTGCCAGAGCTCCCGAGGGTGTACTGTGTTCAGAGCGAGGGACCTAAATTTGTCCCTTCTGCTGTCAACAACTCAACACAGTAAATTCTTATAACTTTGACATTTATGCCAATTTATAATGTAATATTTTATCACGAAATAAATAATCTAATCTAATCTAATAGGTACTGAAATTGTACCTATAAAGGGTTGGCAACTCACACGTGGCTGCTTTGGGATCACTTTAATGAATCCCAAGACAAGCAGATTATATACTAACGGTTACAAAACAGTTTGGTAGTAATTAGTAGTTACAAGGACATTTTTTTTGGTATTAGTAAATAACTACTATTATGAAAAACTGTTTTTAATCTTTTTAAAGAACTGTTGCGTAATGACCTATCCTTCCGAAGAAAAAACCGGCCAAGTGCGTGTCGGGCCACGGGTTCCGTAGTCGTCCACCCGTTACATTATGTGGACTAAAAAGTTTGCAAACTTATATTTACTATGTTTTTGTCAGTTTTAACAACATGATCTAAGGTATCAATACAAATTGTACGAAAGTTTGCTTTTACAAAGTACTTTTCTGAAGTTCGACTATTACTCGTTAACTAGTATTGTCTACTTAGCTGTGATAGTTTTCCTTTTAAATTCATCGTATATTCGATTCGTTCGATCATCGATTTTTTTCACGTGCCTAGTAGCCACCGTTTAGCTGGCAGGGGACACTTGACCATAAGAAAAATTATCACTTCAAATCTTGATATCACGGCAATAAATTCTTTAATCCAAAAATGCTTTTAGAAACCATTTAATAATTTTAAAAGAGCTACGAGTATCCAACGATACCCCTCAGCCACACGATGGGGTTTGGAAGAAAAAAAAATTGCACCACCACTTTACATTATGTAGGGGAGGTACCCTAAAAAAAATTTTTTGTTTTGTTTGGGACTAACTAAGTTGATTTGTGTAAGAGTAAGATTGTCCATTAAATTGTCCAATATGAGCAATCAGGGCAATTATACGTTGCGGTTGCGGTAATTCGCAAATCGTACAATTAGACTATTTTTCGTAATCGGACTTTTCGGCTAGCTTCTATTCTATAGAGTCAGTCACTAGCAATTCATCGAATAGAACATTGAGTCAATAAAACCATAGGTGTTATACAGTCCACCGAAGAAGAAGCAGCTTTATCTACTCGAGGCTTCACGATATTGGCTTGAGTCCATAAAGCCCTTGGGATCGTGTGGTCGTGCTTCACCTACCTACACTGTCTTTACTTTAGTGGGCAACTCCTCGAAACAAAACACTCATTGAGCTGACTGTCTTTTAGTTTCGGGATTAAAACAGTACGTATATCCGGCTGTTGTCATCATTATGTCCAATACAGGATTCGAGTTACCTTCGTCAATTCTTTGCATCGTTTCTGAACACCAATTAACATGATGGCGTGTTTGAGTTTCGGCCAAATTAATTAAAAAAATTTTTTTTTTTTCAATGTATGTACACAATGATTAACAATTCTATTTTAAGGCGATATATCGATTGAAAGAGACACCCTTTGTTTTTCGCTCACGACAAAACGGGATGCAAACCTCTCCGAGAATGGCTTTTTAGACAAATCTCGTTAAATATCTGACTGTGTGCAGGTTTATTAAATTTCCTCTTGTCAGTACCTAGATGAGGCAAAATACCATCATATTAACTTAATCGTGTCTTTTAATAATGCGTTGTTTTAGTAGGCTGAGGAAAAAATTCACTGATTTCTCACTCCCGCAAGAATGCATTGAAAATGAATACGAAAATATTTTATTTTATCTTAAATAATGCAAGCTGAATAATAAGGAATTATAATATAAAGTAGGATTTTCAAAAATCCTATTAAAATGCACTTCTCGTCTGCTTCCGAATATTTTAACATCATTACCATGACGATCGGTCAATAATCACTCTATTAGCTTGATTCTTAAAAAAATAAAAATAACTTCTTCAAAAAAATTCACCACACCCAGGATTCAGTTTTAATTCCCTCGGGAATTAACTCATTACCAGTAACTTCTGGAGTCCTTCGTTCCCTCATCCCTTTGGTGTATAATCTACTATAACCAAAATTCAAAATTATTATGTTATGGTTATGTCATTATGTCCGTTTCAATTTTGACAGCTGTTATCCGAAATTGAAGATCTCGTCGAGCCCTACAATTTCTCGCTACACACCAGTAGTCTAGGGTTGGTAGTTTCCGAGATATGGAGCTCTACTACAGGAACCGCGTATTTTTCCGGGATAAAGAGTTACCTATGTGTTAATCCAGGGGGCCGATTTTTGAGTTTCGAACGCTCGAATTCAAAAGCGAGTGGTAGAAAATAGTCACACGCGGCAAATTGTCACGATTATTGTCGCGTGAACCTAATAAGAGCTATTTTTGAGAGTCACCACTCGAAAGCTTGACTATCGATATTTTGCATATTGTTACCGGTTATTGGAAATCATATTACAAATAAAGAATTTTTAATTATTAATATTTAATTTTTAATTATTATAACTTTCTTAATTATTAATCCGACATAGGACGCCTTTGATTAGCTTTAAAATTACGTGTCTCGTAGTAGCAAATAGGCAATGCGTAAGAGTCGAATGCCTTACGCCGATCTCCAATAACATTTCGTTCCGCATTGAAAACTATAGGAATTTGTTATAAAAATTAAACTAGGGTCTTTCATTCTATTAGTGGTTTTTTAAGTATTTTGCAATTTGTGAGCATTTTAGCAATTTAAGCAAAGCAAGCAAATTAAAATAATGATTATTATATTTGTTTATTATGCACGGGAAGGCGCAAAGGTTATTCCAAGTCCTCCAGCATGCCTGTCTTGCGCAGCGGCAGGCCGCGGGCGAAGGCCGTGATGAGTCCAAGCGCCTGCGCTGGCTTGTCCGCAGGCACAATGTGCCCTGCGCCCAGCACCATCACCTCCGTCAGGTAGCCGGCCGTCTTGTAGTACCTATAAGGAGGTCCGACGTAAATGAATAGCTAAGTAAGAATAATTATAATGCCCTGGCCACGACTGAATGGCGGTGACCAGCAACGCCATAAGTGGAAGCAAAGAAAACATACCTAACTAGATTGGAGTCATATCAAGAATTCACTAAAATCAATCGATACATATTGACAGTGAGTCACTGGCACACTTCATCTAATGTCACTGGCAGTGATATTAGATGAAGTGTCCCCAACGTAGGATAGTGATAATAGGAAGTCTCATGCCGTGCTATGGAAGTCAAGACACGCGGTATCATGACGCCGCTATCGACATGAGTCGCGTGATATTTGACTCAATGACTCCTTGATACTTTCTATATTGGTCATTTTCTTCCCAGCAGCCTTACCGCTTAAGCTGAAATATCTATGGGTGAACGTCATTATAGGACCTCTCTTTTCTCTTTCTTACTTAGGTAATCCATTGTATTGAATCCTCAAATTTATAAAGGGTCAACAACGCGCACGTGACTGCTTGGGCGTCTATAGGCAGCAGTGTCCGCTTACCATAAGGCATAAGCTGGACCTGGCCTGGCTGTCCTGGTTTGCCACCGTCGTTGTATAGAAACAAAATGTAGTAAATCTTACCCAGCCAGTTTGTTTCTATGGAACCACGGGTAGCGGGTCGCGTTCCTGTAGTCTTTAGATCCGGTGAACGTGAGCGAGTTGTACGTGTTCACAGACGGGTGGTACGCCACCATTATGTCGAGGTGTCCGCTGAAACGAGACAACATTTTGTCAAGCCGCGATTTGATGAATCAGAAAAGATCTTAAGTAAGAAAAAGTCTGAAAATATGCGATTGTCTTGGAAATACAGGCGTTCAATCTGATTTAGGCTCGGTGTTTATGTCGGTACCTAAGTTATGCCAAAAAATGTACTGAGATACCAAAAATTGATCAGACATTTGGTCCAACGTGGTCGCTCACCATGGGCCTCATAAGAAGGCTCAAAGCCACTTAGAGGGTAATGGAGAGGGCTATGCTGGGAGTTTCTCTTCGTGATTGCATCAGAAATGAGGCCATCAGTAGTAACCGATATAGGTAGCCCTTCGAATCGCTAAACTTAAGTGGCAGTGAGCCAAGTACATCCCACTTAGAACAGATGGCCGTTGGGGCCGAAAGGTTCTTGAGTGGCGACTACGGACCGTAATGCGCAGCGTGGGTAGAGCCCCCGAGAAGGTGGACTGATGACCTGGTAAAGGTCGCGGGAGTCCGCTGGATGCGGGTGGCGCAGGACCGGTCATTGTGGCACTCTTTGGGGGAGGCCTATGTCCAGCAGTGGACGTCTTTCGGCTGATATGATAATGATGGTCTGAAGCATATTTATTTGACCCAGCATTAATATATCATCATCGGCTCTCCTATCTTGGTCCCCTTTCATACCTATAAAGCCGTTAGCCGACCAAGATTCCGTGCTGCACTTACTTATAAAGCATAACCCTATAGTTATTTATCAGTTGCTCCAGCCACGTTTTAGCGCTGTTCATCATGTCAGGCACCAGATTGTTGTACGCCTCTAGGCTAATGAAGTCCATCTCTATGTCACCGACGTGCAACGCGCGACGTATTTCGCTGCGCGCAAGGAACTCCAAATGGGGACCAACGAGACTTATCTTCGGCCGTAGGAAGTTGAATAAGTGGTTCAGTTCAGTTTGTGACATAAATAAGTATAAATTGTAGTTGTAGTACTGAAACAAGTTGTGTAGTAGATTAAAGTCTGTTCTAATTTGACTGATTGATTGATGATTGTTATTTCGATTGATATGATTATTTCGTAAATAGGACAATTATTAAAATTGTAACTAGTTTCACTTTTTAAGCAAGTATACAGCAGCTACTTACTTAAAAAAGCAGTTGTTAATCGATAAGGTGTTAATATTGAAATGGATCCGTTTTATCCGAAATATCCGGATATCCGGGTCCTACGAATTTTAAGATCCGAATTATCGGGATCCTTAAAATCAACGGATCTTGCAAACCCTAGTTCTACATCATTAAGTGTCTGAAAGTGTAACTTTGTCAATTCAAACAGCCCCATCGGCTTCTATTAGCAACTTACATCGAAAGCTTTTATCATTTCTCCCTGGTCGATGTATTTCATGACTTCCAGCTCCACCTCCCGTATGTAGTCAGCGACGTGGTCGTCCACCAGTCCGACCTCGCGCAAGAAGTAGCTATGGCGCATCAGCGAGTACGGGTCGATGAAGCCGTTGCCTATGGCCAGACCCTGGAAATAGTTCATCATCAATATCATCATCCTCCTATCAACCGAAAGAGGTGCTGTTGGACATAGGCCATAATGACTGGTCCTGCGCCACTCTCATCCAGTGCACTCCCGCGAACTTTAATAGGCTATCAGTCCAATTTGTGGGACAGCTGTCATCCCACTTCAAATTATGTCATGTTTACCTTTTAAGGTTATATATTGTACTGAGATGGCAGCTAAAAGGCAGTGTCACCTTACCCAAGCAGCAGCTGTAAAGCACTGTAGCCTGTCCCGTACCTGTAGATTAATCGGCATGTCTCGGTCCTTGTCCCTGTTGTTCAGGATCTGAATTCCAATGGAAGGTATATGCTTGCCAGCGTACGACTCGCCGGCGATCGTCAGCGGCGCCTCCCGCAACTCAGGGAACAAAGTCAGGAACTGCTGAATAGCTGCGTATAGGTTCTCACCGATCTAAAATTAGATAAAAAAAATCAGGATCAATTTTCTACTTTCCAACACATTTCAACGTACCTGAGTAAGTTGAGTAACCTAATCTACTCCGGTTAATTTGTAGACTAAAATGCTGTTGTCACACTGAGATTTTTGTTTTTGTTTTTCATTGAGCACAATTGTCAATTTTTTAAAGTCAAGTTTTAATGCACCAGAATCTAGGAGTAGGCTGGGCCCAGGATTTAAGCGCAGTAAAAAAACATTCCGAATTATTTGGCATGAGGTTATGAGTGCTCCTGCTGCGAATGAAGAAAATTGTCGTGCAGCCGTGCACTCATGAAGTTACAGTTACAGTACATACATATCGCAAATATCGGTGCTCAACCACAAAATTTACACAACAATGGTTCTGTTCGGGATCAATGAGCCCTTTTCTAAGAGTTTCTATATTTTCATTATTACCGTAGTCTGGTTAGTGGCGTATCCGCGAGGGTCAGTTGTAAAGCTGAACCCAGTCCCGACGGGGTTGTCTATGAACAACAACGAGTGGTTCTTTCCCCATGAATACTTCATTTCTGAAACAAATTTTATCCGGTAGGTGTTTATAACACTTTAAAGCCCTACCAAACACCAACACATTTAGAATTGAGACTACCTATATACTCGTATGTATAGAGTTCCATAGTATTTAATTCTTACTAATAATTGTGTAAGAGCGAAAGGAAACAGTAAGGGACAAGGGACGTGAGTTTTGATATAGGTACGTCCTACATAAACGCGATACTTTGATTGACCGAGTAAAACGAGGTCTCTGTTTTAGCTTCGACAAAAATGCTTTCGTATGTCCGGCCGGATTTTTGTATGTCCTCCTCTACAGGTCGAATCAACCGATTTTCGTGAAATTTTGTGAGCAGGTTCGGTAACTAGGTATATAGAATCAGGTTCCATGACTACATATAATTTATTTGTAGAGTAAATTTTTGTAAATTTAAAAAAAAAATTTTTACGTCGTTGGCTGATCTCCTCTACAGGTCGCATTTATCAACTGATTTTCGTGAAATTTTGCGAGCAGGTTTGGTAACTATATAGAATTTTTTGTCGAGTCACTTTTTTGAAATTCGAAAAAACAAACTTTGTATCAATGATTTCGTATTTTTCTGCGGCCGTTTTTTCCTCTACAGGTCGCATTTCTCAACCGATTCTCGTGAAGTTTTGTGAGCAGGTTTTATGATTACATAGAATTTTTTAGGCAAGTAAATTTTTGTAAAATTATTTTATTTTGTTTTATTCATTGGTTTGTTCTCCTCTACAGGTCGCATTTATCAACCGATTTTCGTGAAATTTTGTGAGCAGGTGCGGTAATTCTATAGAATTTTTTTATCGAGTCACTTTTTCAAAATTTGATAAAAAACAATTTTTTTATCAATTATTTTGTGTTTCTGCGGCCGAATTTCGATTTGTTCACCTCTAAGGGTCGCATTTCACAACAGATTCTCGTGAAGTATTGTGAGCACGTTCTTTGATTACATCGAATATTTTTGTCGAGTAATCTAAAAAAAATCTATGGTTTGTCCTCCTCTACAGCAGCGGTCGGCAACAGGCGGCCCGCGAGCCCCTTCCGTGCGGCCCGCGAGCCTCCCTGGCTTTATTGTTTGTAAAGGTAAAATTTGAAATTCTTAACATCGTGAAAGCGTCTGTATCGCCAACCACGAATATTTTCACAGTTGGTCAGGACGAGATATGTGTTTGTAAGTATATTTTACAATTAAACCTATCTAAATTTTTTTTCAAAAATTTCGCGCTCGCCGCGTTTGCGTTAGACAGTATGAAGTATTTTCCACACCTGCATCTTAATGTTCAAAAAATTTCGCGCTCGCTGCTCTCGCGTTTGCGTCTACATGACTTGATGCGTATGAAGTATTTTCCAGACCTGCATAATAATATTCGTAAAATTTCGCGCTCGCTACGCTCGCATTTTCATCTAGATGTTTTATGACTTGATGCGTATGAAGTATTTGCCGCATTTGCATCAGTGTTCGAAAAATTTCGCGCTCGCGTTTTCATCTAGGTGTGTTATGACTTTATGACCCGTTCCTCCCTTAAAGTTTCTATATCTGCTATTCTATATGCTTGCATTGATCGAATGAATCGCGAAATTACGATGCGCTTGATATGCGAATTATCTGGGTTTCGTAAGGAAACTAGCTGGTTTATCTGTGAAAAGTCGGTTTTTTCGTCTTTCTCGTTTTTCACGTAAAAAGGGGTGCGAATTTTTACTACGTTACTGTCGCGTACGGCGTACCAATTTGTTTCGAGTTGATATCAACAGACAGTGATCATTATTATCATCTGCGGCCCGCGAAGATTTTTTTAGCTACTATGTGGCCCGTGGGTGCTAAAAGGTTGCCGACCCCTGCTCTACAGGTTCGATATCTAACATAGTTTTGGAAATAAAAAAAACACTCACGAGGTCTACAGCTAGAGTTGCCAACCGTCCCGCCTCAGGCGGGACGTCCCGTTTCCAGCACCCTAGACGATGCGTCCCGCAAAGGATGCGTGCGGGACGCTAATTGTCCCGCTTTCAAGCCTCGGCAGAATTATAGGAACTGGAGCGAATGTTTTGTTTCATTTCAGGAAAGAGTGCACAACTCCGATAAATGAAAATAAGTAATTTGTATCCCGCTCCCGGAGGACCGTACTCGTAATAAGATAATTTTTGGTTCGGAAATCATCCACTAAGAACGTATATTATCTCGCGGGAATAAATAATGTATCCTACATTCACAATTATACGTTCACAATATTGATACGAGTGCGCGAGTCCCGCATTTTTTAGCCAAGTCCCGCAATTCTACAACCAATGTCCCGCAAATCGGAGCACATAAGTTGGCAACCCTATCTACAGCTCACAGAGCCACTAGTACTAGTGTCTTCTCTTGGAGATTGACAAGAGACATCACCCTGTTATGGATTAGTTTTTGTTGTCATTGACTCTGAGAGATACCTCTATATATTATATTGAGGTTTTTTTTATATTTAAATCTTATTATTTTTATTTTATTTTGAAGCTTTGAGACCATGTACATCTCTAAGCATGTTAGAACAGTCATTATTATTAATATTTTGACGCTCAGGGACCATTTACAAATTTACATCTTTGGGATATTATATTAAATTTTGTTATTCAGACGAGACCTTATACATCTCTAACTATACCGATATTGTAATACTTGTAATAGATAACTGATATTTTGATATTTAAAATTTATTATATTCTTATTGTCATATCATATTTCTTAAATTGTAAATTAATTTTTCTCATGAAAAATGTATCATTGCCTTATATATATTGTCAGACTTTATTAAATTGTAATAGTACATTACTTAACAAGGGCGGTAAAACAAAGAATGTCTCAGATCGCTGGTATTTGACGCCCGAGCCGAAGGCAAGGGCGATAAATATGCGATATGAGGCTTTCTTTATTACCGCCCGTGTTAAGCACAAAATTTTATGTCACCCCTGGCCAGGAAGTGGGATCTCCCGCGCGCGGAGCGTGCGGTAATCGCCGCTTTATGACCAGGTGTGACATAAATTAACATTATGACATATAAAAGTGCCCTTGTAGCCTATTTGCAGAATAAATGTTTGAACTTTGAATTTTTGGTATTTTTTGAATCATTCTACTCATAAAAATTTACCTTCTACAGTGCCGTTTTTAGTGACTTTAATGGGTCCGATTTCACTAAAAAGACCATACATAGATGAGGCGCCGGGGCCGCCCGCGCCCTGCAGCCAGATAATCCACGGAGTCTCTTCTACCGTTTTGTTGGCCACTGGGAAGTACCAGAACCAAAGGTGTGCATTGTATTCCTCGTTAACCTAAAAAACAAAGTTCATTATTATACCTTAGATTAAGACACTGGTTTTTTTTTTTTTTTTTTTTTTATTTAAAGGACACTATGGTCTAATCTAAGAAAACAAGGTCTGACAATCCGGATCGTGACACAGTGACGTCACTGTCGACGACACACTCACACTTACGACCGCATATACTTAATAGTACATTACTTAACAAGGGCGGTAAAACAAAGAATGTCTCAGATCGCAGGTATTTGACGCCCGAGCCGAAGGCAAGGGCGATAAATATGCGATCTGAGGCTTTCTTTATTACCGCCCGTGTTAAGTACAAAATTTTATGTCACCCCCTGGCCAGGAAGTGGGATTTCCCGCGCGCGGAGCGTGCGGTAATTGCGGCTTTATGGCCAGGTATGACATAAAATCATTTGAACTGTCCGAGTTGTATCAAATTAGGCCGTTCAAAAAGCGACTTTACTGTCCAAGCGTGAAGATTCAACATCCAATGACAAGTTTTATAAAATGTCGGACATTTTAAATAATTTCTACTATACCATCGATTGGCTTGTAGTGTAGCCGTTTAGTGTCACCCCACACTACCAACCGATGTACCGGATTACCATACCTGGCGCAGTATATAACTGTATCATGAAGGACACATGCTGGGCAAGTTTTTAGGGTTCCGTACACAAAGGGTAAAGCGGGAAGACTCCGCTGTCAGTATGTCCGTTTGTCCGTCTGCCCGTCTGTCACCAGGCTGTATCTCAAGAACCGCGATAGTTAGACAGTTGACATTTTCACAAATGATGTATTTTTGTTGCCGCTATAACAACAAATACTCAAAAACAGAATAGAATTAATATAGAGGGCTCCCATACAACAGACATGATTTTTTTTGCTGTTTTTATAGATAATGGTACGGAACCCTTCGTGCGCGAGTCCGACTCGCACTTGGCCGGTTTTTTTATATTGGTACTACGCTACGACGATGGCAAACAAGCGTACGGTATGATGGTAAGCTCAAAATATGAGCAAGAAACGGTACCTGTCTACGTTAGACAGCGTTACCAACGTATGGCGGGTATGTTTAGTGGCGTCGTTGATCGGATCGCCACCTTCCCTAACAGATGGTCGAGGGAGGCGATGGCTGAGCTACGCGTCACACTCGTGATCGGGTGCTGTTTGTGGAGTCCGGTCGTTCGTGCTTGCAAGGACTATTAATTACGTTAATACTAGTGTCCTTTTATTGAGGATTGACGAGAGACATCATCCTGTTCAGGATTAATTTCTTTTTATTCTTCTTAAATTTTATTATTTTAATTTTGACGCTTTGAGACCATCTCTAAGCACGTTACAATAGTTATTATTAATTGTATTTTATACTGTAGGTATAGCGCTGATATTACTAACAGTACTTATAGAGAGCTGCGGATACCATCTTTACGCAGACGACTTGCAGCTCTACTTCTAAAGTGCACTGTCGGACATATCTGTTGCCTTACAGAACATTAACGCGGACTTAAGTCGTATTTCCACTTGGTCGGAGAAGAACTGCTTGGTCCTTAATCCTGCCAAGTCGAAGTATGTAGTTTTTGGTTCTAAGCATAAAATCCGCAATACTCTTCATGCCCTTACTTCCGGTAATATATTTGTCATGAATGAACCAATAGAACGGGTGGTAGAAGCAAATAACCTCGGCCTTCTCATGGACGGGAATCTGCGCTTTGAGAGCCACATACTTAGTGTTGTGAGCAACTGCTTCTATTGCCTTAAAGTCCTATATAATATACGTGATTACCTTAGTGTTAATTTGCGTGTCGAGCTTTGTGAATCGCTGATATTATTTAGACTTAACTATTGTGACGTTATCTATGGCGGATGTATTGTTGGTCGTTCTAAAAGGCTCATGCAACGAGTCCAAAACGCATGCGCTCGTTTCTGCTTCCGAGTCCCTCCCCGGTCCCACATCACTCCGTACTTGAACGCCGCTAACGCGCGCCGACGCCTGCACCTCGCGACTCTTGTGTTTGGGCTGGTACACCATGAGTCCCCATCGTACCTTTTTAAGAAAATCCGATGGTCAAAGAGTGCGCGCAGGTTCAAGGCGTTGGCTATTGTGCCTATGCACAGGACCGCAGCTTTCCAAGGCAGTTTCAGGTTTGCGGCGTCTAAGTGCTGGAATGACCTCCCTCCCTCCTATCCAGGGGGCGCCTAGCAAGTATTCCTTTAAGCGTAAGCTTAGTAATAGATTGTTTGACAAGGGTCTAAAGTAAGCCATATTACCACGAGATGGTTATTTTCCCGAACGTAGTGAGGGAAAATTGTTCGTGTGGTAATATGGCTTTTAGGCCCGAGTTATACACTCTACTTTTCACTTCGATTGCGAGAAAACACATAATAAATAAATAAATATTTGTGGACGATCTTACACAAATCAACCTAGTCCCAAACTAAGCAAAGCTTGTACTATGGGTACTAAGTGAGGATATACATACTTATATAGATAAATAAATACTTAAATACATAGAAGACATCCAAGACCCAAGAATAAATATTCGTGCTCATCACACAAATAAATGCGCCGGCCGGGATTCGCACCCGGGACCTCTAGCTTCGTAGGCAGGGTAACTACCAACTAAGCTAAAGCGGTCGTCGATTATCCACATTAAATGAATAATTTATCTCTTGGCGGGCGTATGTCTATTTCACAGCATGTTTTTTTTCTAAGGCCAGGACCATGCTTCGCTATGCGTATTCGCCTCCCTTTCTTTTGCTATATTAAACAAAGAGATGCAACATGCGCTTTTTTTTCTTTAAAGAGGCGCAATTGCTTTGACCACAGACACCGCTTAATCTTTAGAGAACTGAAAAACGTCTTTCCTGATTGGTCGATTTTAGTACAGCTGTATTCTATGATTGGTTGATTGATATTTTTACCAAATGTTTTTTCATTTCTCATACTCTGAAAGTGGGTCATTGTTCATCTAAGTAGCGTGCTGAAAGTGGTCCATTTCTGCTCTAGAGCAGAAAAGTATTAAAAAATTGTATGGTGAATCGGAGTTAAATTGGGCAACGGCACCAACCTATACAGACAAACATAGTACAGATTCTACAGAGATCCTATACTTGTTCAAATGCCTGACTGCTTACCATAAACAACCTCCTTAATTTGTTTGTTTGTTTTTTTCTTGCCACAGTCGAAAGTAATATCAATAGTTTGTGGCATAAAAAAAGGGAAACTCGCTCTTATATAAAGTTGTATATGCCCATCTCGTTCAGTAGGTATTATTATTTGATGTCGAGTCTAATTAGTCTGAGCGTAAGCCGATTATTTTTTTATTAAAAATAAATGAAATAAAATGGTCCATACACGAACACCATTAACGTCAGTCAACAGTTCAGTTTTTTTCACTGATTCAGAAAATGTTTGTCAAGTGCATATTGTTATTGAATTTAACAAGTATTTCGCGTTGCAAATAACACAGTTCTTAATTTTTAGATCATATCAATATTGTTTTACATCTAGTCTTTTGTGAAAAATGAAACGAAAATGTGCATATTTGATTTTTTTTGTCTACGAAGATGGAGGTCCCGGATTCGATTCCCGGTCAGGGCATTCATTTGTGTGATGAACACGTATAATTGTTGTGGGTGTTTTATATGTATTCAAGTACGCATTTATCCATGTATGTATATCGTCGCGTTAGTACAAGCTTTGCTTGGTTTGGGACTAGGTCTAGGTCGATTTGTGTAATTTTGTCCACAAATATTTATTTATTTTTAAATATTTTACTTTCCTCGTATTCGAAATGAAAAGCAGAGTGTTTAACTCGGGTGAAATCACCCATTTCAGCCCTTGGTTAACAATCTACTATTTTATCTGTTAAATTACTGTTCTGTGATTAGTGGATTTATGTCACACCTGGCCATAAAGTGGCCATTATCGCACGCTCCGCGCGCGAAAAAACCCACTTCCTGGCCAGGGGGTGACATAAAATTTTGTACTTACCACGGGCGATAATAAAGAAAGCCTCAGATCGCATATTTATCGCCCTTGCCTTCGGCTCGGGCGTAAAATACCTGCGATCTGAGACATTCTTTGTTTTATCGCCCTTGGTAAGTAATGTACTATTAATAAGTGAAGTATTTTGATTGGTCAAATTAAAATGTTTGGAAATCATAAATATGTATACATATTTTCCCTAGGGCTTAAATGTACTACTTTAGCCCCGCTTCACAAGTCTAATATGACACACTTTTCGAGCATGAGAAGTGAAATAGTAGTTTATGCAACTGGTACATAATGCCTAATTATGTACAGTTGCATACATTACTTTATCTACACACATATTATAACTACTCTAAGATGGGTTCAGAAACCGTAGTAAATAAATACAATAATTGTTTTAATACAACCTTTTTTGCACGGTTGCGGAAATATCGAAATCAGAACTGGCAACCGATACCTGAATGTTATTTTAAAAAGTAAAGAGTCCCTATTCTGATGTAATCATGTCTTTCTAGCTCAAATTTCGTGCGATATATACTAAAAAAACATCGAGCTGACATTTCGCATCGACTGAATTTGAATTTTCAGTGATACTAGAATAGGGACATGTCAACTTTGACATTTAAATTTTGACAGTTTTGTTTGACGTTTAATATTTTAACATCATATTATAATATATGAGATTAAAATGAAAATTATATTACTGCTGTAGCCTTAGCCACAGATAAGAAAATTGCCATAAATTCATTAAATGTTGAAATGAGAGTAATTTTCTACGGTTTCCGAACGCATATTAGAGGATTTATGATATGTGTGTAGATGAATACATATTGTATGCCGGTTCGTGAGTCACTGGCTGAAAATCAGCGCTGTACAGTGTTGCCAGAGCACTTCCGTCAAAAAGCACGGTCGGGTGTCCAAAAAAGCACGTTTTTGGAATAAAAAGCACGTTTTTAGGGTTCCGTACCCGAAGGGTCGAAAATGACTCCTATTGCTGTCACTCATGCGTCCGTCCGTCAGTCGTCTGTCGCAATATTTTGTTCATAAGATTATTTTTTCTTCCCATTGACCCATAAACTGGTGATACTATTCATTATTACGGGTATTTTACCAAGAAATACTTATATTTTGATAAAACAGATTTTTTGATTGGAAATTGCCTTATTTTTCATGTTAAAACCAACATACTTTTGCGGTTGGTTCGGAAACCTAAATGTGCGAAGTCCGATACGCACTTGACCGGTTTTCGTCACATACAGAGTATTGAGCCTTTACTACATCGTGTACACATCAAGTACACATTGCACGACACGAACGATAGAGCTTGCAGTTGCAGGACAAGTTCTTTCCTGCAACCACAGGTAAAACATAACTTTTAACTTTAGGATATCAAAGCTTAGGGTAGAAGAGAAAGATTGTTTAATACAATGATTGTTAGAAAAAAAATTACTGTTTTAGAGAGTACCAAACTAACATTACCTCCCCATTTTTAGTAGTAAAATCATAAAGCACCATAGCATTTAAAAAGCACGGTTTTAGCACGTTTTTGAAGAGCGCACGTAAAAAGCACGTTCGTATTCAAAAAAAGCACGTAAAACCGTGCTAAAAAGCACGTTCTGGCAACACTGGCTGTAGGTGTCTAACTGCCGCGGGGACACACGGTCGTGTGCTTTTGTGTATGTTTTTCTTCTTTTGTTTTTTTTTTTGTAATATTGTGTATCTTCTGTGGCAATGAATAAATGTTTATCTACACACATATCATAAATCCTCTAATATGCGTTCGGAAACCGTAGAAAATGACTCTCATTTCAACATTCAATGAATTTATGGCAATTTTCTTATCTGTGGCTAAGGCTACAGCAGTAATAAAATATTTCATTTTAATCTCATATATGATGTTAAAATATTACGTCAAACAAAACTGTCAAAATTTAAATGTCAAAGTTGACATGTCCCTATTCTAGTATCACGGAAAATTCAAATTCAGTCGATGCGAAATGTCAGCTCGATGTTTTTTTAGTATATATCGCACGAAATTTGAGCTAGAACGACTTGATCACACTCGCCTTCGGCTCGTTTCATAAAACACACTCGTGTTTTAATGCCCCTCATTATGTACCAGTTGCATAAACTACTATTATGCAACTGGTAACACTCGTGTGACCTTATTATGAAACTCGCCTTCGGCTCGTTTCATAAAACACACTCGTGTTTTAATGCCTAATTATGTACAGTTGCATACATTACTTTATCTACACACATATTATAATTACTCTAAGATGGGTTCAGAAACCGTAGTAAATAAATACAATAATTGTGTTAATACAACCTTTTTTGCACGGTTGCGGAAATATCGAAATCAGAACTGGCAACCGATACCTGAATGTTATTTTAAAAAGTAAAGAGTCCCTATTCTGATGTGATCATGTCGTTCTAGCTCAAATTTCGTGCGATATATACTAAAAAAACATCGAGCTGACATTTCGCATCGACTGAATTTGAATTTTCAGTGATACTAGAATAGGGACATGTCAACTTTGACATTTAAATTTTGACAGTTTTGTTTGACGTAATATTTTAACATCATATATGAGATTAAAATGAAATATTTTATTACTGCTGTAGCCTTAGGCACAGATAAGAAAATTGCCATAAATTCATTGAATTTTGAAATGAGAGCCATTTTCTACGGTTTCCGAACGCATATTAGAGGATTTATGATATGTGTGTAGATAAACTACTATTCTAGCTATCTATCTATCTATTTTGACGCTCAGAGACTCTTTGTTATTCAGACTGAGACCTTATACATCTCTATATAACTGATATTGTAATATTTGTAACCGATTATTAATATTTTGACATGAAAGATGTAGGTATTATATTTATTCTTAATTCTTATTCTATAGTCTTTCTTAAACTGATAGATAGATATAAAAGAGAAATGGCAGCCTCATTTAAGGGCCTTTGCCAATGACACACGAAGGGATAAATTAGTTAGTTAGATATAAAAGAGAAATGGCAGCCTCAAGGACTTTTGCCAATGACACACGAAGGGATAATTAAGTAAAATTGAATAAAACCACTTAGTAGGTAAGAAGAAAAAGATGTGACTCTCGCCAAGATGGCGGCGAAAGTCTTTCTTAAACTGTATATTAATACCCATCAAAAACATTACATGTAAAAAGATGCCAGTCTCGCAACACAGTTCTTCTACAACAAAAAAGTAATGATATGTAATGTTAAACCAAGTCGGTTATATTTTAGTCAATAGCACCGGAGGGGTGTCCACAGAACAAGATTTCCACCGACTTGCATCGTCGGCATTACTTTATTTTTTTAAATATATAGAATGACTTGGCCATCGCACACAACGCTTTACTTATACATGTGTATCGCTCAAACTCGCTCAAGCTGCATGTCATTAGGGCGCTATGTTTAATTAGGAATATTTTAATAATCAGCTGACGATTGTTCTTTTACCATTATGTAGCCGTGAGATGGCCAAGCCATTTTATATATTTAAAAAAATAAAGTAATGCCGACGATGCAAGTCGGTGGAAATCTTGTTCTGTGGACACCCCTCCGGTGCTATTGACTAAAATATAACCGACTTGGTTTAACATTACATATCATTACTTTTTTGTTGTAGAAGAACTGTGTTGCGAGACTGGCATCTTTTTACATGTAATGTTTTTGATGGGATCTCATCTCTTTTTGTAGGCAATCCTTCTTTTTTCTTTTCAGGTAAGACTTCTTGTAACGAACATTCAAACTGCAAAAGTAACTTTGTAATCGCATGTATTTTGTATAGAATTACAAACTTACTTATGCAGTTTGTGTTTCTTGTCAGGGTCACCAGGTACTCCAGATTTTATAGTTTTCCATTTATGTGGCCATTAAACCCTAACTCTGGTCCAAATTTCAGCTCTCTGAGTTTATGGGAAGTACTAGTTCTATTCTTATGATTATGAGTGTGTGAGTTTCGAAAATGCGAAACTTTGCTTTCGCTTAACTTCGGAACTAAATGACCTACAGACTTGAAATTTTGGATTTTAGGTATGTGATTATAGCTTACTGGATGTCGAAAATTTCTGCGTTCTGGTCTTATCCAGAGGTTCTCAAATAGGGGCTTGAAAATGCGGCGAAATGGTTCCAGTAAAGGATGGTACGGCAGTGTTTGCTTCGCGCTCGACTTGGCGGGGGCACTGCCGTGCCCCCAGATTGTTGATATGACAAATGTACTGTACTATGCTTTTTGTCAGACTTTATTAAATTACCTATAAATTTTGACATTATGACAAATGTAAAAGTGCCCTTGTGGGCTATTTGCAGAATAAATGTTTGAAATTTGAATAAATGATTCAAATTTGAATTTTTGTATTTTGAATTGTTTTTTTTTAAAACCTGACTGAGCTTTATAGATTGGGCACAATAAAGAGATAGGTGTGCGCGGTTGGCGAGTAGCCTGGGTGCCGATTTTTGAGTGTCGAACGCTCGACTTTTCACTCGAGATCTGTCAAAAAACTATGACGTTTTGACAGATGTCGTGTGAAAAGTCGAGCGTTCGAAACTCAAGAATCGGCCCCCTGGGGAAAATCCAGAAAAAACCTCACGACACGACCACCCGGGCCGTTGAAAGCCTGGAATTTACTCTGAGTTTGCGCTCTAGTGAGATTGGTTCAGCAGTTTTAACCAAATCTGTGGTGTGAGTGGATTCGAGCTACTGGGAGATTAGTCTAGCTGAGAAGAGTCCAGCAAGAAACGCTTTGATTGTGTAAAAGCGTGAGCAATCCACTTACCGTCAGATAACCCGCATAGCTCTCCAAGTCCGGCAGTATGTCAGTAGGGTCGACCTTGGCCGCATCTCTGGCTTCCTCCAGCTTGTTCTGCTCGATAAGTGGCGTGAGCAACAGAGGCTCCCCTGCCTCCCCGTCGGACTTCACTCGGCCGGCCTTAAGCCGGCTGCTCTGGCTTCGGCTTTTATACGTGCTTTCCAAATGCTTGAAGAAAACGTCCGGGGTTCCGCCGTGCGGCAGTTCCGGCACAGAGTACCGCTCGGAACCAGATGCTGCACAACTAGAATAGCAATCTTCAACTTTTACTTTCGTGTCCATCAAACTTATTAAACAAACGAGCGAAGGGAGCGAAATTTTCCAAGTCCACTGGAACA
Source organism: Cenopis cana (assembly GCA_951800055.1). Lineage (NCBI taxonomy): Eukaryota > Metazoa > Arthropoda > Insecta > Lepidoptera > Tortricidae > Cenopis > Cenopis cana. Next base: position 20,918,053 of record OX637477.1, on the reverse strand, counting down.
ATCTGGATCGGTATATCAGTTATAGATTGGTATGTGTGAATGTAATTGTTAGACGTCCCGTGCTTTACCAAATAACCGAAAACGGCATTAAAATCTTTATCCGAGTTCGACAAAACAGTGACCACGAAAGTGATTTGGAACAAACGCCCGAATAATGACCCACTTGGTTGTTATCCTCGATGACGGACTAGTTTTCGCCCACGCATAGAAACACTTGCTAGTTAGAATCCGGAAATTGATGTACATTTTTAAACATTTACGTTCGTTATGTTGCGAGTGCTGATATAATCAAAATGGTCTAATGGTCTGAATTCTCTAATGGGGTGGTGCTGCAAATAATCATTTGATTCAGCTGGAACGTGCTCGACGAGCTTTACTCAAATTTAGCTATTGCAAACCGCATCGCCACCATACCGATGAGCTTTATAAAGTTTGTGGAGTGCTCACAGTTCGGCAACTATTTATACAGCTAGCAAATAGTAGCTACGCAACATGCTGAAATCTACCATCCTATAACACCCGACCCGACCCTACTACTACGCAATGATGTACACGCAAAAAATTGGTTTCACGTAGTGTAATCTGTATAAAACTGCCTTCAGAAAAAGATTCTATTAACTTCCCCGGTTGTTTCTTATACAATAAGATAATAGTAGTTTATGCAACCGGTACAAAGAAAGTGGTCTACCAGTTTTGACAAAAGTTTCTGTGAGATCTAATTATCGCTAGGGTTGACTTTTCTAACGGCGTGTAAGAGTTGCACGTTGCATTGACGTAACGTAATGGCACCAATTTTATGGACGGCTTAAGAACTCTGTCGACATCTTTTGGCTATAACTCTCTTATTTTATAAGTTTGATGTTAGTTATTTCAAAGAAAATGTAGCTTAATAATCACTTATTATAATAAACATACAAAAGTTTTGGATAAACTTGTAAGTTCCGAGAAAATTGCTCAAAATCTGAAAGAGTCGAAAATCTTCGAAAATCCTATGATGGACAGACAAAATCCAATTATGGACACCCAATCTTGGACACCTTAAGGTTTAAAAACATTGTAGACCGCCTGCAATTTCACATATAAATCCTTTATTTGTTGAATTCCAAACTTTAAAAAAAAGTAGTAACTGTCATATAAAAGGAGGCACAGGTCGTATTCAGCCAATTCAGCTCGTATTTTTCTGTTGGAAACGCGACGTCTTTTTAAGTCTTGAATAATTTGCGTTTTTTGGAAAAACAATACACTTGCGATTCTGTTAAAAAAAAATAAACATCCCGCTGTTTATTTTTTATCGAGCATGATGTTTTTGACGTTTTAAGGTTATGTTTATCAAATATTCATCCAAATTTTGTCGTATTTCCTCCATTTTTGAGAAAAGTACTATATTAGCCTCGGCCTATTAGTCTCGGGGTAGCCTCATTCCCTAGAGACCGCGTCCACAGGTGGCGGATGGTGGAATGCTCACTGGGTGTAAAATCCCAGCGGGTAGGAGGGAAATAAAATACCTCCCGCGGACCACAAGGCCGGAGATGGAAACTCCGTTATCAAACCCCGCCTATGGGCTTCTCCGACGTATTCGGAGTAGAGGCTATGGGTGTGATGCTGGTTTGGACTGGAACTAGCATGGGGACAGGCGGCGGATGAATCTCACGAGATCAACGGCGGCGTCCAAGCCTTGATATAAGGTTACAGTCGGTGTAGAAGGATCTGGGGCCCCACTACACGCTATTTTGCTCCAAGAAAGTCACCATGCAAAGTCAACCAATTGAGCCAGTTCGATGCAATCCGGGCCCGACCCGGCGTCACAGGATTTCCGGGTCTTGTGATGGGAAATATACTACCGTGAGAGAAGAAACAAAGGATGCCAGGACAGGAAAATTCAACGGGGGATTAAAACTAATAAGGAAGAAGAAGCAATACTTAAAATTTGCGACGTGGAATGTAAGAAGCCTAATTAAACCAGGTAAAATTGAAAACACTATGCAAGAAATGAAAAGATTAGATATTGACATAATGGGCCTCAGCGAAGTAAGATGGAAAGACAATGGAAAGTACACTACTGATGACACCGTATTTTATTACTCAGGGAAACCCTCGACGGAAGAACATCATTATCATGGAGTAGGAATAATGATCAAAAAGGAACTGAGCAAATTTGTCACCAACTTTCTACCCGTGTCAGAACGGTGTATATTATTACAGTTAAGTGGTCATCCATTTGACATAAACGTCCTTCAAATCTATGCTCCAACAGCAGAAAAAGTAGCAAAAGATCCATCCATCTTAGAAAACTTTTATAAGGAGATTGATATGGTGATGAAATCATTAAAATCCCAGCAAGTAACACTAATTCTAGGTGACCTAAATGCAAAAATTGGCAAGGGTGCGGTGGGTAAATATGTAGGACATCATGGCTTAGGTGAAAGAAACGAGAGTGGAGACCGCCTACTACAGTTTTGCATGGAAAATGATTTTATCATAACAAACACTTGGTTTGAACACCCGCCTAGGCGATTGTATACGTGGACCTCACCTAAGCATACACCAGATAATATAGTACGTAACCAGATAGACTACATATTGGTTCCTGCCAGATTTAGAAACTCAATAGCTAACGTAAAAACATACCCCGGAGCCGATATTGGGTCTGACCATAACCCGGTTGTGGCTAAATTTAACATTAAACTGAAAACGGCGAAAAACAATAATACAAAATATGGTAACATCGCAATAGACAAGTTAAAAGACAGCGATATAAAATTAAAAACTTCAGCAAGTATCAACAATGAACTGAGAAAACATTTTGAAGACACAGATTTAGACAATAATAACATCATTAACAACGAAGAGATCTGGGATAAAATAAAAGTCACTATACTCGATACTTGTAAAGAAGAGTTAGGTTATTCAAAAAAAGAAACTAAAAAGCCCTGGATTACCAAAGACATACTTATAAAAATGGAAGAAAGAAGACAATATAAAGAGGTAGACAACTTAAAATATAATGCGATAGATAATGAAATCAGAACTAATATCCGCACTGAAAGAGACAAGTGGTTGGAATCTAAATGCTCGGAAATAGAAGAATTAGACCTTAAGCATGATAGCTTCAATTTACATAAAAAGGTTAAAGAGTTTACAAACACAGGAAAAACCAAGACCACAGAAAAGCTGTTTAACAATAAAAATGAGCTCTTGATTGAAATAGACGAACAAAAAGAGGAGTGGGAAGTCTATATATCAACACTTTTTTATGATAACAGAACTGATACCCCCCCTAGCATAAATAATAACTACTTAGAAGGACCACCTATCATTTATAACGAGGTAGAAAGAGCAATTAGTAGCATGAAATCCGGAAAAGCTGTAGGCCCAGATGGTGTACATGTAGAATTAGTCAAATTATTCGACGATTTTGGAATAAACGTGCTGGTAAAATTATTTAATAACATTTATAATACTGGCAAAATACCTAACGACTGGCTAAAATCGTCTTTCTTACCAATCCCCAAAAAACCCAATGCTAAAACCTGCAACGATTACCGACTCATAAGTCTTATGAGCCAGGTCCTAAAAATTTTCCTGAAAATATTACACAGCAGAATGTACAACAAAATTGATTTTAACATTAGTGAAACCCAATTTGGGTTTAGAAATGGACTTGGAACCAGAGAAGCTCTGACGGCAGTCCAGGTACTAGTGCAAAACTGCTTAGAACATCAAAAAGACGTATACGCGTGCTTTATAGACTTCGAGAAAGCTTTCGATACTGTTAACCATGAACAACTGGTCGAAGTTATAAATCGTACAGATGTCGACAGCAAAGACCTAAGAATGATCATGAATCTATACTGGGACCAAACGGCACATATCAAGTTCGGACAATCTGCGACAAAAGACCTGAAAATACTGAAAGGGGTACGTCAAGGCTGCATATTATCTCCAAATCTATTTAATCTGTACTCAGAAGGCATATTTGTAGAAGCATTGGACGGTGTTGAGTTGGGCATAAAGTGTAACGGCAGATACATCAACAACATAAGGTATGCAGACGACACTGTAATTCTAGCTAACAGTATAGAAGAACTACAACAGCTAATGGATCGCTTAAACACCAAGGTAAAACAATACAACCTTAAAATGAACGTCAATAAAACGAAGGTGATGGTAATAAGTAAATCAAATCCACCAACAAGCAATCTACTTATCGATGGCAAACAAATAGAAAGAGTTTCAAAATACAGGTACCTGGGCTGCTGGCTGAATGAAAACTGGGATCCAGAACAGGAAATTAGAGTTAGAATAGAAATAGCCCGTAGTGTTTTCATAAAAATGCAAAAATTATACACCAATAAAGACATTAACTTAAAACTAAGATGGAGATTAGTAAAATGCTATGTACTATCGATACTTTACTATGGTGTTGAAACATGGACGCTGAATAAATCAATGGAAGACAAAATTGAGGCGTTGCTGAAAGTTGCTGAAAGTTTCTTGGACGGCAAAAGTAACAAACTTAGAGATCCTCAAAAGAATGAAGAAGAAAAAGGAGATACTAGCCACAGTCAAACGGAGAAAGATAGCTTATTTTGGACATCTACACAGAAATGAAAAGTACAATCTTCTGAGAATCATATTAGAAGGAAAAATAGAGGGTAAACGGGGAAGGGGAAGGAGGAGGATGAACTGGCTCGACAACATCAAAAAATGGACAGGCATTAAGGACGCGGCCACGCTCGCTAGACTGGCCAAGAACAGGAAGGACTTTGCAAGGCTGGCCACCGACGCCCGCTAGGGCATGGCAGAATAAGAAGAAGACTATATTAGCCTCGGCCGGAATGGCAATTGCAGGGTTCGTATTATAATTAAACAAAAACTCAGCCTGCAATTGCTTTTTTCCCCGGCCACGGCAATAATGTATTATTTTTTTTCGGGATAAGGATTCATGGATAAGGAATTCAAATTTTACATTTCTTTAGAATTTTAAGTAAATTTTTTTTTACGAAAAATCGTCATTATACTCGATTTCGACTAATTCGGGGATGAGGATTTCAAATTTTATATCAATTTTGAATTTCAAGTTAAAAAAAAAATATTTTTTTTTCGAAATATCGTCATTATACTCGATTCCGACTAATTCGCGGATAAGGATTTCAAATTTTACATTAATGTTGAATTTTAAGCAATTTTATTTTTTCAAATATCTTCAATTTACTCGATTTCGACTAATTCAGGGATAAGGATTTCAAACTTTACATTTATTTTGAACTTTAAGTTAAAAAAAAAATTTTTACGAAAAATCGTCATTATACTCGATTTCGACTAATTCGGAGTTAAGGATTTCAAATTTTACATTAATGTTGATTTTTAAGTAAAAATTTTTTTTTCAAATATCTTAAATTTACTCGATTTCGACTAATTCAGGGATAAGGATTTCAAACTTTACATTTATTTTGAATTTTAAGTAAAAAAATATTTTTTTTCAAATATCGTTTAGTTTACTCGATTTCGACTAATTCAGGGATAAGCAGTTCAAATTTGATACCTATTTAGAGCATCTATATGTTACCGGTAGCACTGGTAAGCAATGCAGGTCATTTGCCTTCGGCTTCTGAACACATCTTAGAGTACTTTTAATATGTGTGTAGATAAAGTAATGTATGCAACTGTACATAATTCGGCGTTACAACACTCGTGTGACCCTATTATGAAACTCGCCTTCGGCTCGTTTCATAAAACACACTCGTGTTTTAATGCCCCTCATGATGTACCAGTTGCATAATAGTAGTTTATGCTATTCATAATAAGGTCACACGAGTGTTGTAACGCCTAATTATGTACAGTTGCATACATTACTTTATGTCACACCTAGCCATAAAGTGGCCATTATCGCACGCTCCGCGCGCGAAAAACCCACTTCCTGGCCAGGGGGTGACATAAAATTTTGTACTTACCACGGGCGATAATAAAGAAAGCCTCAGATCGCATATTTATCACCCTTGCCTTCGGCTCGGGCGTAAAATACCTGCGAGCTAAGACATTCTTTGTTTTATCGCCCTTGGTAAGTAATGTACTATTAAAAAAAAATGATAAAACGAACTTTATTCTGTAAGTAGGCCGCAATGGCACTTTTACAAGTCAAACCCTACTAGCGTTTCACAGAGGCCACTGCCGAGAAGAAACGCCGAAAGAAACTCGACAGTCAGCCATTTTCTCACAAAAATATGCTTATTACAATGATAATACTTAACCTATTATCTACACACATATTATAAGTACTGATGGGTTATTGGGACCGTTCACGACGACAGCGCCACGGACAGGTGGCCATTATGGACATTATGTCATAGCTGTCAAGCGAGAAGTAAGTAAATATTGTGAAAAATATAATGAAATCTTGTATTATTTTACTATATTAGACAATATTGGACGATGGTAGTCAGTAACATTATTGCCAATAACATTAAAATTGTTGTTTTCAGTTGTTGTTGTCAGGTTACGAGACTTACTTTTTTTTCTTATGGCAATTATCCACTTATTTCTTTGGTCTCGTTTCCACCACGGTCTTGAAAATTGGTAAAAGTTACAGTCGCTATTCTGGGGTGTTTTTACAATTCACAATAACACATTTTACTAGGGCCATATTAAATTTATCTCAAAAACGATTAGAAAATGTTTACTGCAATATGGATTTGACAGCTCAAGTCACCGACAAAATGTAAATTTTAGCCGTAGCGAGCGCTGTGATCGTTTAGGCTACCCCCTCCACCCGATTTGCACCCTGCCAATAGTAGCCGGTTTTATATAACATTTGAAATCCTTATCCCCGAAATAGTCGAAATCAAGTAGGTATAAAGACGATTTTTCGAAAAAAAAAATTTTTTTTTTTAAAACACAAAATTAATATAAAATTTGAAATTCTTATCCCCGAATTAGTCGAAATCGAGTATAATGACGATTTTTCGCAAAAAAAATTTTTTTCACTGGAAATTCAAAATTAATATAAAATTTGAAATCCTCATCCCCGAATCAGTCGAAATCGAGTATAATGACGATTTTTCGAAAAAAAAATTTTTTTTTCTTAAAATTTAAAATAAATGTAAAATTTGAAATCCTTCTCCCTGAATTCTTATCCCAAAAAAATAACCTATATCGAGCTGGCCTTTCGTATCGACTGAATTTTAATTTTCCTGTTCCAAATTAAAAAAAAAAAATTATGGTACTAAATAGGACATTATAATGAATATTATATTACTGCTGGTAAACTTCACCACAGGTAAGAAAATTTTCATAAGTGCATTGATGTTAAAAAGAAGGTCATTTGCCTACGGTTTCTGAACGCATTTTAGAGGATTATGATATTTGTGTAGATAAACTACTATTATAATAAAACTGGGTGGCATTGTTCAAACATTTACCTCGCCAATAAATCCGACCAACATTGGGTGTCCATAATTGGGTAACCAGAATTCAGTATGAAAACCAATCATGGAGAAATTGACCATAATTGGAGATTAACAAAAAACAGGAACCAGTAATGTACATCCTCTCTAAATCATTCAAATTAGATTCTAATGCAATAAACACTTTAAAAAAGTATTGTTAAATATGTAACGCTTCTCACGAAATCATATCAAAATAATATTGTTTAGAGAAAATAAAGTTTACAATCAAAAACGTAAACCTACTTCCTTAGTTATTTCTGTAAGAAACTTAGGTTATTCGTGAAAAATGCCAGAGCACACTTTTTGCCGCCGCGCCGCGCCATTTTTAAACAAAATGACCGAGGTGTATGTCATTTGTCAATGTGATACATAGAAGCCTATTCTTTATGCTTAAAGTGTTGCCATGACTATAATACTTTTCCGTTGCTTAATTTCGACCGTGAAAGATTTTTGCGTCCATTACTGGAGCCAGGTCCATTACTGGTGCCACTACGTTACGTCTGTTATCTGAGACATATAAAGTCATGGGCTATTTTATTTTGACCTTTGTTATCAATGCAATAGGCTATTTTTTGCAATAATGTTATATATTCTTCTCTTCAATTAAAACCATTACGATCTTTTTCAAGAAAATCTTTTTGCAGCTGAAAAATAAAGTATCACTGACAAATAGTGTCAAGTATTATTGTCAACGTAATATTCAACAATCGTGTTATTATATATTATTCTAATTTCTTGATTTCCTGCTGCTGTAATGCCTCGTAATTAAATAACAAGAGCCAATAAGAGTGAGATTTCTAGACATCTGGACTTGCACAATATGACGCAAATACATGTAATAAATGAAAGGAGCAATTGTCACTGTCATAATATTACATTGCAAGGGGAAATCAACCTCGACCGTAGGGTGGTAGACCACATTTTTTGCTAACTGTACATAATGAGTGGCATTAAAACAAGAGTGTGTTTTATGAAACCACCCGAAGGCGAGTTTCATACTAAGGTCACACTCGTGTTTTAATACCTAATTATGTACAGTTGCATACATTACTTTATCTACAGACCAGTGACGGAGCATCCATACAACTCGATTCCCACCGGCTTGCCTAGTTTTCAACCAGACGAGTTCTTTTACTACGGCTCATGAAGAATAAGAAAGGGAAATGATTGCCGGCTTTCCTAAGAATATTAATGACGCGCCGCCACTGCTACACACATATTATAAACTAGCTTTTGCCCGCGACTTCGTCTGCGTAGAACTCGCGTCATCGCGTTAGAATGTTATTTCATTCTTCTATTTCATGCGCTTACCTAGTTATCTCTCTTCCATTCTAACTTAAACCCCGTTAAGGGATGATTTCCGGGATAAAAGTGTCCTATGTCCTTCCCTAGGACTCAAACTATATCCATAACAAATTTCATCTAAATCGGTTGAGCATTTTAAGAGGAAACAGGCAGACAGAGTTACTTTCGCATTTATAACCCGCCCCAGTTTCGCACGGGTAGTCCAGTTTTAAATTTATTTATCTAAGCTTTTGCCCGCGACTTCATTCGCGTGAATATCCATTATCCATATCAACTTCTACACCGTATTTCGCCGGGTTGTCTCGCCAAACATTGCGCACGCCGGCTCAATGCGCCCACATGAAACATGACAGAGGACTAAATATATGTTATTAACTTATTATAGATGTAGATGAAAACGCTCGCGAGCGAAGTGAGCGCGAAACTTTTCGGATATTCTGATACGGGTGTGGAAAATACTTCATACGCATCAAGTAATGAATATGAAAACGCGAGCGCAGCGAGCGCGAATTCTTTCAAACATTACGATGTAGGTGCGGAAAATACTTCATACGCATCAAATAGTGTAGATGAAAACGCGAGCGCAGCGAGCGCGAAATGTTTCGAACATTGATGCAGGTGTGGAAAAGACTTCATACGCACCAAGTAATGAAGATAAAAACGCGAGCGTAGCGAGTGCCAAATGTTTCGAACATTATGATGCAGGTGCGGAAAATACTCATCAAGTAATGTAGATGAAAACGCGAGCGCAGCGAGCGCGAAATTTTTCGAACATTCTGATGCAGGCGCGGAAAAGACTTCATACGTATCAACTATAATGTAGATGAAAACGCGAGCGTACGGCGCGCGAAAATTTTCGAACATTATGATGTAGGTTGTGCGGAAAATGCTCATCAAGTAATGTAGAAGAAAACGCAAACGCAGCGAGCGCGAAATTTTTCGAACATTATGATGCAGGTGCGGAAAATACTTCACACTCATCGAGTAATGTGTATGAAAACGCGAGCGCAGCGAGCGCGAAATTTTTCGAACATTTTTATGCAGGTGCGGAAAATACTTCATACGCATCAAGAAATGAAGATGAGATCGCGAGCGTAGTGAGCGCGAAATGTTTCGAACATTATGATGCAGGTGCGGAAAAGACTTCATAAGCATCAACTATAATGCAGATGAAAACGCGAGTGTAGGGCGCGCGAGAATTATCGAACATTATGATGTAGGTGCGGAAAATGCTCATCAAGTAATGTAGATGAAAACGCGAGCGCAGCGAGCGCGAAATTTTTGAAATGATTCGAACATTCTGATGCAGGTGCGGAAAAGACATCATTCGCATTAACTATAATGTAGATGAAAACGCGAGCGTACGGCGCGCGAAAATTTTCGAACATTATGATGCAGGTGCGGGAAAAACTTCATTCTCATGAAGTTATGCACATGAAAACGCGAGCGCAGCGAGCGCGAAATTTTTCGAACATTATGATGCAGTTACGGAAAATAATTCCTACGCGTCAAGTAATGTAGATAAAAAAGCTAGTGCGAAATGATTCGAACATTATGATGCAGGTACAGAAAATACTTCATACGCATCAAGCAATGTAGATGAAAACGCGAGAGCAGCGAGCTCGAAATATTGAACAAAAAAAATTTGTTGACCTATTAAGTGGCTTTGTAAAGAGGTAGTTGAATAGATATTTTTTTTGTTCATAAATTATTGGAATTTACGACATTTTGTTCCGATGAATTTGAAATTTGGTAATAATGATTGTTATTACGTATTTTTTACCAACGAATACTAATATATTGATAAATTAGATTTTTTTTTTTGAAATTTCCTTATTTTTCCTATAAAAACCAACTTAACTTTGCGGTCGGTTCGGAACCCTTTAGGGTTCAAAAAAAACCGGCCAAGTGCGAGTGCGCACTTGGCCGGTTTTTTTTTGCTTTCCAATCCGCCTGTTCGAATTTGGTCATACTTGATGTTTATTGTTACGTAGGTATGTATGTTTTAATAACGAATACCAATATACCCTAAATTTATGTCTGTTACGCGCTGAACGTATTTTATACATTTTGCTGACGGAAAACGCAACTAATCGGCACCTCGAAGAACCTCAAAGATGAAACTCATATCGATTATTAAGAAAAGTAAATAAGTAAATGTCCGCCATCTTCAATTTGAAAATGGATAAGTATCATTCTTGTAATGAGCACCTCAAAAAACAATATTTTATACAAAAATGCGCATACTTAATATATAGGTAGGACATGTCGCAAGTGCTACCTTGCAACCGAGAGCCCGCCGCTCTGCGTAGGTAAAGTACCCTCCATCGAAAACAAAAAAAAACCAAGGTTGCGTAGTAAGGTTTGTGAATATTGATAGCGACTGACTGACCAACATAATTAGATCTCTCATTTCAAACAGTTAATATGGTTTGAGGGACTTTTGTATTTTTGTCTATAGCCTTGAGAGGCAGAGGTATTGTTATTTCACCCCCCATTTTTTCAAATACTATCTGTTTATTATACAATGTTTGAATGAGGTTCTATTTACTTTGCGTCCATGTATATACTTACCAACTTTCAAGCCTGTAAATCATGAACTGAAAGACTTCTCATACAAAGTTTAACCCCTCTTTTCACCCCCTTTCATCCCTAACCTGTATGATTTTTATAGCCTATAACCTGGCCGAAGATCCAATAAACATATTAGTGAAGGCTGTATTCAAATCCATTCGCTAGTTTTCGCGTGATAGTTAGACATATAAACAGACAGACAAACAGACAAACAGACAAACAGACAAACAGACAAACAGACATGAATTCTAAAAACAGTTGAAACGTGTTCTGTTATCGATTCTTAGACCCCTCCATCGATTTTTTTACTAATATCTTCAATGTACAGATTTTCGACCCTCTTCTGCTTTATTATATGTATAGATATACTCTAAGATGGGTTCAGAAGCCGAAGGCAAATGACAAAGGCACAAAAGTACTTATAGTAGTACTTAATGGTACAGTCAGCAGCAATGGTTGCTACGCGGGCGAGGTGTTCAAAATGATCTTCACACGCTCTTATCCCTTATAATAAATATGTGTGAAGATCATTGTGAGCACCTCGCCCGCGTAGCAACCATTGCTGCTGAATGTACTCGTCGTTTTGATCGTGACTTTAGCACCGTTTCATATCTAGTCTATCTTGAATTACACGTACTACTACAGATAAGCCATTGATATTAGTGACCCTAAGGTCAGGTTATTACCAAGATGTGTCCTTTTCGAGGTGTGCAATAAATAGTACTTATTTGTATTTGAATTTGACAATCGAACGTATTCGTACTGGCCACCACAAGCTGAATGGAACACATTTTAAAAACAAACATCCCGAATGTTACAAGCAGTTACAAGACTGCATTGTACAGAGTAAAACTGTTAAGTGAGCACTGCCTTACTGCGTTTACGGTGCGTCAGCGTCTTTTAAACAGCAGCGGTGTGGTCGAAGCTTTTTACCAAAACTTGACCCGCGCGTAAAACTGTCTAAAGAAGTAAATCTGTTTGAATATAGGTACCTATAGGTAAGTTCGTACTTACCTTAAGCTAAAGGTAGGCACTTTAAAGACACAAAAGACAACAGCTTCAACGAAATTATTATTTATTTCAACTCCTAGTTAGTTATTTTTTTTATATTTATCCAGTTTATACCAAAATGTAACTAGACAATCACTTCATGACTACTAATGAGATAAAAAATCCTAATTTTCTACAGAAAACTACAACATTGCAATAAATCACTAAGGGGTAATCTTGCAGATGTATGGCAGGGGCCTAGTACAGGAGATATCATTTAACAGTCCGTCGCGGAAGATGGAGCCACAGACCTCGTTCCCTCCCGCGTTGTTGGGCTCGCCGGACGACCACTGGGTGAATCCGGCTTGCGCGAGCGTGTTACCTGTACACACAATGACAACTTAGTAATAAGACCATTTGAAGTGTGCTGTAAAAGGTAGATGATAGACCCATTAATTGGATGCGCTAACTGTCAGAGCGAGCTGAAGTAGCGTCGTACGGCACGGATAAAATTAAATTATCTATTGTACCTAGTTACAAGTAAAATGCAGGCTCAGTCTTTTATTGCCAGGTCGAAATAAAACTGGCCTTATACAACCCAGACTTTAAGTAATCTTGTTCTCACCGAATAGAGATCCCCACTCGCCGTCTTCGTATTTCCTAAAACCCACTAAGGCATAGTTAGGGTCGTCTGAGCCAGTGATCACGTCAGCTGGGTTCTTGCGGAAGATTTCCCTGAGCACATTGGATTCGTCGTCATTGTCGATGGACGCCAACAGCCCGCCCTCGTTGTGGCACGTGGCGAGGGCGGGACGGAAGCCGAGCGCGATCCGGTGGAACTTGTAGCAGCTGCCGGTCCTGGGCTCATACTCGTACCCTGCAAGAATTGATCTATTAACACTTTCGCTGTCAAGATTTTTCGTAGCGGGGAACACATTGTGTCTGTTTCTGTCAATGAATGTGTTGATATCACACACGGCACATTTTTTCGGGTGATGCGATTGCTTGGGTGGAATATATAAAAAAAAAACCGGCTAAGTGAGAGTCGAACTCAGCGGATGGTTCCGAACCAACCGCAAAAATAAGTTTGTGTTAATAGGAAAAATAAGGTAATTTTAATGAAAAAATGTGGCATATCAATATATTAGCATTTTATGTTAAAATATACGTAATAATGAACATTGTCACAAAATTTCAAGTTCAATGGAAAGTCAAAAAATTCTTCGGGACAAATTTTCTGACAGACGGACGGACGGACGCCTGGGCGACACCAATAGGGTTCCCGTTTGACGCTTCGGGTACGGAACCCTAAAAATGTACGTAATGCCTGACATTGGTAGTTTTTGGTATAAGTTGGACCTGTTACAACGGTGCCGTCAACTATAATTAATTCCTAGTATTCCTACGAATGGATGATATGAGACTTGCCATTGCCCTTGGGTCCGCACTTGTTGACAGGCTCCTTGCGGCAGAAGTAGGGCTGCGCGCGAGTGCAGCTGACTTCAGCCAGCGTGCCGTCGCTGTTCAGAGCCAGGCACTGGTCGCCGGGGGCGCCGCTCGCTTCGCCGGCGGCCTTTTGCAGCGATGCTTTGCCGAGAACCAACTCTGTGGTGCACATTAAACAAAAACATTTTATGAGAGGTAGGGCACAGCAAAATGTTCTCTTGCTCGAATTTGGAACAGCCCAACTGGGGAAGTACCACCGCCTTGCAGAAGACCATAATCATAATAGGTAACATTATTTACAATACAGGGTGGGAAAAACTATGAGCCCTGGAATGAAACTACCTTTAAGGCGCAGGGTCGGGCAAGGCCTTCCCCATACAAACTTTGTGCAGGTTTTATTCGTCGGTTTTGGCACTAACAAATAAAAAAAATAATAAAATAAAATTTACATCACGAAATAGCTATGAGAAAAATAAGCCTACTGACCAAAAATCATAATTTTAATGCAAACACAAACGAAGTAAATCCTGCACAAAGTTTGTATGGAGAGAGCTTGCCCTACCCCTCCTCTTAATCCTTGAGATAACTCATTTACTTAAAGGAAACATTCTTTTATTTTTGAATGCAGTTTATTCAACGATTTTCTAAGATTAAAAAAAAATCGACTAGTGAAATAAAAAAGCGAATGTTTATTTTTAAAAAAAAATTGTTGGGTCGATTCCCGGTGAGACAGACGAATTTTAGAAAATCTTTGAGCGCAGTATTGTTCTTTTAAAAATAAAAATGTTTCCTTTAAGTATAACGAGCTAACTTAATGCCACTGTCGTTGTATTAAAACAAAACACATTTTAGGAGACGGGCGTTAAATAATTATTAATAAAATTCAGCATAACAAGTGGCACAAATCAACGAACTTACTGTTAGTGGACTCGTCTCTTTTGGCCTCTGCGGCGACCCCGGCGAATACGCTGCTAGAAGTCAGCTTGTTGTCGCTTAGCGTGGAGCGGATCGCTTGGACCAGTTCGTCGCTTGTGGGGGACACCAGGACGCCTCCTGTAAATCATAAGTTATGTATATACTAGCGACCCGCCCCGGCTTCGGACGGGTACAAATAATACATATAAACCTACCTCTTGAATCACTCTATTACAAAAAAATACATTCGTTGCGTAGGCAGGAAGCGACTTTGTTTCATACTATGTAGTGATACAACATTACCCAGAAGAACAGAGACCAGAAAATGGTGATCTGTCTGGGTAATAAAAATCCGATTCGAACTTGAATTCCTCAGGTTAGTTTGCGTTAGCAGAGTTACTGCCTATTACAAAATTAACATACCCTCTTCTTCGCAGTGCTGACGGGCGTCCCAAAAGGCGCGGGGATTGGAATGCAGCCTTAGTTTTGCATCCAAGTCTCGGTGGTACACGTAGTTTGTGCTGGGGACAGGATCGGCGGCGACATACTGCGACCCTGAAAAAAGTGTTGCTGCTACTTATTCGTTCCTTCTAAAATGTATCTAATTGCAATTAGACTCAACCCCTGTCTACTCGTAATACACTTTCATGGCAATGGCTTACGCGGACGATTTTCTTAAAGCTGTTTATTGTGGTAAAATGTTATTCTAATTTTTAGGGTTCCGTACCCAAAGGGTAAAACGGAACCCTATTACTAAGACTCAGCTGTCCGTCCGTCTGTCACGGCTGTATCTCATGAACCGTGATAGTTAGACAGTTGAAATTTTCACAGATGATGATGAATTTTCTGTTGCCGCTACAACAACAAATACTAAAAAAACAGAGTAAAATAAATATTAAAGGGGGCTCCCATACAACAGACATGATTTTTTTGCCGTTTTTATAGATAATGGTATCTACGGAACCCTTCATGCGCGAGTCCGAGTCGCACTTGCCCGCTTTTATTTTTGATTACTACGAACATAGCAAATCAGACGCATACAATTATGTTTTCATCTCTCCCGCTCGGAAAGGCTTTCTTTATCGTTTCAAATCTGCGTGCAAAAGTCCACTTTCCACGCTAGCGTGGAAAGTGATTTTGAAATTCGAACGTTACGCAGTTCCATGAGTTCCAACTTTTTTCTATAAAGTGAAACGACAGGTCATTCCTAAGCGTTTAGAAGTATACATATCATGTACCTAATGGTGCAGTTTATTATTGTTTTGTTTTTTATAATGATATTAATAATACTTTTCCCAGCTTAATTTGATGATATTCAATAATAATTTAGTTTTATTTATAAAGATATTTCTTTAGAAAGAAGGAACGTATTTGAAATGTTTTCAACAATTTACGCTCAGTGCAATTTCGGAACGCACCGTTTAAAAAGTTAGTTTTTAAGAAAAAAACTCGATGCGTGAGATTTAGATATTTATATTGTTTTGTTTTGTTGTTGAGCTAGAATAATATCAAAATAATGAATTTAATTAATTGATTTCAGTGCAGAAGATATTTATATTAAAATTTTAACTCCTGATAAAGTTTGGAAAGAGTGAAATATATTTGTTTTAGCCGTGAGCCGTGAGTATACATACTCAACAATAATATGACTCGTTTAATGTAGGAATAGAGGCTCTTTGACGCATTTAAATGTTAATAATCCACGAAATGCTTTGTAATGGATGGAATTTAAACAACCCTTTATTGAACATGAGTACATATTACATACGACTTGAATTATACATGAAAGTATTTCCTCGCTATGGTGAGATGAAAAGTTGTGTGTTGCGCTCGGCAGCAAAGTTGTTTGGCGTCTCGTGCCTTGAGAGCCTCGCTACGCTCAGGATTGTATTTTTGAACCACTCGCTTCGCTCGTGGTTCAATCTTACAATCCTTCGCTAGCTCGGCTCTCAATACAAACACTCGCGCCAAAAATCAACTTTGCAGCCTTGCATAACAAATAACTATTTTCAATGTATAAAAATTGTATTTGAATAGAAAAATATACTTACCCAGATATAAAGCGACACATAAGACAAACCGAAACATTTTTACAATATTTAACGTGTTTGTGATGTTACTTTTGTAATAAGTTCTATTGCACAAATTATTAGCAAACTACTTAACTCAAAGCTTGGTGAAGCTGAAGTGAATAGATGAGAGTTTCAAGCGCCTTATATAGCTCCTCTAGCACTAATAAGTGCTTACGTAAATCGGGAATATCCTAGTTTTCCACTGAGACATGTTGGGGTCTTTCCAGATTATCGCTGGCGCGCATATTCTGTAGATGCGGATGCAACAATCTGTGTATCTAAGCGCAAATGAACAGATTAGAGACAAGATTTTTCTTAACAGTTTTCATGGCATTGACTTTAAATTTCATTTCATCTGGCTAAATGGAAAAGGTCTTTTTAGAATATATTTACCGGATTGAAATATTAATTGAAATGTAACCTAACATATAACAATAATCGATCGTTCCCTCTCTGCTGAAGATCAAATAAAAAAGTCTTTTACTTATTTACAATTATTTTTAAGTTCCAGTAATTGTTTTTCACTTTCAGTACTTATTATTTGTAACGTTGTTTTTAGGGTTCCGTACCCGAAGGGTCCAAACGGAACCCTATTGCTGTCACTCAAGCGTACGTCCGTCCATCCGTCCTTCGTCTGTCACAAAATTATGTTCCTAAGAATTTTTCAACTTCCCGTTGACCTATGAACTTGAAGTTTGGTGTTTGTAGACGACGGCCTTTTCAGAGTGCCGCTGGCACATAGAATTTTTATGTTTTTACAAATGTCACTTGATTTTTTCCTGTCACATCTGTCATCCTATGTCGTTAAATACATTCGCACATATTTTCTAACTTTGCGGGTTTTTATTAAGCGTTGTCGGTTTCAAAGTGGTCTTCGAGCCGTTTCAGAGGTTAAATTGAACCGCACCGCACGTACGCCGCGAAATGTTTCGCACTCCAAGTGGAATGAAGACCCGTAGCGTGACTCGCGCTGAACGCGAGGAGAAGGCAAATGTGTCGACGCCTGCAAGAGCACCAGGCTCTTCCCCAGCATCACTGACACGCCGTGCCGCAGACACAACTTTCGTGGCTGGCAGCAGCCGTATGGTAATACAGCCGCCGTCGTTGAGGGACGACGGTGTGCCGCATCCGCTGTCACCGCACGACAAGGTACCGTCAGCATGCTCATCCGTGTCGGCCCGAAGAAAAAAGCTGGAATTAGAGGCCAAAAAACAAAAGGCTCTGATTGAACTTCAGTTGATCGACATACAACTGGAGACCGATATAGTTGACCTCGAAGAAAAATACAGTTCACTCATCAGTAATGCTAGTAACCGCACACGTCACGACATCGATGTTTGGATGCAACACAGTGAGCACGAACTGGGAAAGTCGCAGCTCGCCCCCGAGGAAGATATGAATAAAGGGGTGCATCAGTCGACGGCACCCGTCGTCGGCTCCTCCGATGAAACCATCCAGATGCTCGCTGCTGCAGTAAAAAACTTAACTGTTGCCTCCACCCACAGTAAATGTGACGCAAACCTATTTAGTCGTATTTGTATGCCTAGAGATCTGCCAGAATACCACGGCGATCCACTAGAGTGGCTACCGTTTAAACAGGCGTACGAAGAATCGACCAACGTGTGCAAATTTAGCCCTAAAGAGAATTTATGTAGGTTACGAAAGTCCCTGCGCGGACAGGCTAAAGAAACCGTTTCAGCCTTGCTTATAAGTGCCGCATCACCTGACCGCATTATGGCTACGTTAGAACTACGTCACGGTGACCCTGAGTTCATAGTAAGCAGGCTTATACAAGATGTGAAAAAACTTCCACCAATGTCAAACGAGTACCAAAGAGACATTGTCAACTTTTCTGTCAAAGTCCAAAACTTCGTGGAATCTGTTAAGGCGGTGGGACGCGAAGAGTACGTGCAAGGTTTAAGTATTGTCCCTTTACTCATATCTAAGCTGCCGACAGTACTCATTTCTAAGTGGTCGGACTATAGCTATCCGCTCATCAAAGCTGGAACAACGTCCCGTCTCAGTATTATGTCGGACTTTCTCAACGCGGAAGCTGTGAAGATAGCCACCACTGCTAACGTTTACCTGCAAAGTTATCGCACTGAACCGAGTAAACATAAACAATACGACAACTTCGTTCGCCCGCAACCTGTGCTACTGCAAACTGAGCAACGCAACGACAGTGATAAGCGTGATAAGTGCCTCTTTTGCCGCACACAGCAAAGCCACGATCTACCGGATTGCAAGAAGTTTAAACGTGCTTTGCGCAAAGATAGATGGCGCCACGTGAAAAGGCACGGACTTTGCTTTAAATGTCTACTGCACCGTCACGACCGTGAGACATGTACTGCGCCTGCGTGTGACAAAGAAGGATGCGGTGGTGCGCACCACAAGCTGCTGCACTACGAGGTCGACGACAGCGCTCGCCGGTCGAACGACGTGAGCGCCAGCGCCCTACTGCTGCCGGAGCCTACGACATCACCAGTCACGGAGCCTACACCATCGAGTACGTCAGCACAGACACCGAGCGCGACGGGAGCAACGTGTTTCATAGACAACGATAAGCGCGTACTGCTGAAGGTGGTTCCTGTTAACGTACACGGTCCGAACGGCGTGTTTAGTACGACTGCACTCTTGGACGATGGTTCTTCAGTGTCTCTCCTGAGCGCCGGGCTAGCGGCGCGCGCCGGCCTGCAGGGCCGTAGCGAGACCATGCGCGTGAGCGGCGCGTGGAACAATAATGTGCTTGTGTGTGAATCTACTCTAATGACTCTAAGTATTTCTAGCGTTGTTGCTGACGATACTATGCACGCTCTGACTGTACGCAGTGTTAAACAGTTAGACTTACCTGTACAAAATGTAGCATTAGTAGATTGCGATAAGTATGATCATTTAAGAGCGCTTAAGCCAGTGCTGCATTCTAACTCTTATTGTAAACCCGAGTTGCTTATAGGTCAGGACAACTATAACTTGTTATTGCCTTTAGAAATATGCATAGGTCGAAACAATGAGCCGTCAGCTACACGAACTCCCTTAGGTTGGTGTGTTCACGGGGCGGTACAGGTGGAGCGCACGTCGCGGGCCGCGCGCTCGGCGCACGCCACGCTCAATCTCTGCGTGGTGCCCGAGGAAGACGCCGTCACGCACGCCTTGCGCGCGCTACACGAAGAGGTGCGCCGCTCCTTTGCTATCGACGCTATGGGTGTTTCAGGTAAGCCTAGACAAAATGCTGATGACGTGCAGGCACAAGAGATGCTGGATAAGTCTGCCGTGCTTGCTAACGGCAGGTGGACTGTGGGTCTGCCTTGGAAAGATCCGCACTGTAGCTTGCCCGATAGTTTTCCTAGCGCATTTAAAAGGCTACAGGGTGTAGAGAAAAAGATGCGCGCCGATAAAGCTTACGCACACAGGTACGAGGAACGTGTCAACCATTTGTTTGAAAATGATTTCGCCCGAGAAATGGCCGACACGTCACTCACGCCAAATACATGGTACTTAAGTCACTTTGGAGTTGACAATCCGAACAAGAAACGACTTCGTTTAGTTTATGACTGTGCTGCTAAAAGTCAAGGCAAGTCGTTAAATGATTTTCTACTGACAGGGCCGGATTTACTCGCTTCCTTGTTCGGCATTATGGTTCGTTTTCGAGAGGACAGGATAGCAGTAACCGGCGACATTAAAGATATGTTTTTGAGAATCAAAATTAATTCTGTAGATCAGAATGCCCTCAGGTTCCTGTGGAGAGGCAGCAACCCCACAGGCCCAGTGAAGACGTACGCGATGACGTCACTGATATTTGGTGCTAACTGTTCGCCCTTCACAGCGCAGTACATCAAGAACAAGAATGCAAGCAGGTTCGAGTCGACGCTACCGGCTGCCGTCGCCGCTATACACCACCAGCACTATATGGATGACTATATTGATAGTCTGCCGGATGAGCCTACCGCCATCGATATGGTTAAGAATATTCGTGATATTCACAGCGCGGGAGGTTTCGAGATCCGCAACTGGACGTGTAATAGCGCTACAGTGCTCGACACTATATCTAAGGATATTTTAGGTACTACTGCTGTGACGTTTGGACTGGACGAACACGACGAAGGTGAGCGCACGCTTGGATTGATTTGGTATCCCGCTAAAGACGAACTAGGCTTCGATGTATCATTTAAGCGTATTCCTGAAAGCGTGATGAAAGGCGAGCAAAGACCCACGAAAAGAATTATGTTACGTGTCATAATGTCTATTTTTGACGTGTTCGGGTTCTTGACACCTTTCACTACGCAAGGCAAAATCATGCTTCAGGACACTTGGCGTCTGCTCATCAATTGGGACGATATTATTCCAGATGAATTGTATAAAAAATGGTGTAGTTGGCTAGGACTACTGAAAGTTATTGGTGATATTCGCCTACCGAGATGGTACCAATCATGCGCTACCAAATGTAGAGAGTCAGAAGATAGTTTGGCCTCTAGCGCACGTAGCCCTTCTGCTAGTGTTGTGACCATGCAAAGCTATGCCGATTTGGAACTGCATTTATTTAGCGATGCGTCTCTCAAAGCAATGTCCGCGGTCGCATACTGGCGCTGGAAGAGTAACGATCAGATATTTGTCGCATTTGTTGCCAGCAAGTCCCGAGTGTCGTCCGTGAAACCGCAAACTGTGCCACGCTTGGAACTTCAGGCTGCACTGCTAGCAGCGCGGCTCGCCGATTCTCTAGTAAAGGCGCATCGCTTACACGTCACCCGGCGATACTTTTGGTGTGATTCCAGCACGGTGCTTCACTGGATTTATAACAACACGCGACAGTACAAGACTTTTGAAGCTAATAGGTTAGGTGAGATAGACGACCTCACGAAAGCGTCCGAGTGGAGATATGTGCCCACGGCACTGAACGTAGCAGACATTGCCACTAGAGAAACGTTCAACTATGACTCTTTTCTTAATGAATGGTTTAAGGGGCCTACGTTTCTATACGAACACGAGAGTAAATGGCCAGTGAACGTCATAGAACCTGAGAACAGGGACACTTTCGAAGCTTGCGTGACAGTTGTACAAAATTCACCCGTACGCTTACCCGTTCCCGACCCTGAGCGCTTCTCTTCCTGGCTACGGCTTGTTCGATCTGCTGCTGCGGTTCTGAGATTTACAGATAAATGTAGAGGTCTTACTTCACTCGACGACTACCTACTGATATGGCAAGCAACGAGATTGGTTCTGCGACAAGCTCAAGAAGATTCGTTTGCGTGCGAGTTGCAAACAATAAAGATGGGAAAAGGCTTGTCCCGCGAAAGCAGATTGATAAATCTCTCCCCTTACTTGGACGAGAATGGTGTTCTCCGCATGAGTGGCCGTATAGATGCTGTTTGCGACGTACCTCAGGAAGCAAAAAGACCCATAATCCTTGACGGACGGCATCCAACTACCCGACTCTTGGTTAAGCATTATCACATAAAGGCTGCGCACGGACACCAAGAAGCGGTAGTGAACGACTTGAAACAGCTATATTGGATAATCCAGTTGCGTCCTACTGTCAAGACTGTTGCATCACGTTGCATGTTCTGCAGGTTGAGAAAGGCTACTCCACAGGTGCCTCGAATGGGTGACTTGCCTCAGGCACGCATGGCGCATCATCAGCGCGTCTTCAGCTTCTGCGGGATTGATCTATTCGGACCCATAGAAGTTACGGTAGGAAGGCACCGGGAGAAGCGTTATGGCGTCTTGTTTACTTGCCTCACCGTTCGCGCGGTTCATATAGAAATCGCGCACTCACTTACTACCGATTCCTTGATCATGGCGCTGCGCAGGATGGCGTCCCGACGCGGTTGGCCGGCGCACATTTACTCGGATAACGGCACCAACCTTCGAGGCGCGGACGTAGAGCTACGAAGATCCATAGAGCAGCTCGACGAAGAAGCCTTAAGAGCTGAGGCCGTTAATAATCAAGCTCAATGGACCTTCATTCCCCCCGTCAGTCCCCATTGGGGTGGGGCATGGGAGCGCTTAATTCGGTCTGTCAAGAGATCACTCCATGTCATTTTGAAGGAACGAGCGCCCCGAGACGAAACCTTAAGTACCCTTCTGGCCGAGGTAGAAGCAATTGTGAACGGACGGCCATTGACACATGTCTCAGTAGAGCCAGGCTCTGCGGAAGCGCTTACGCCCAACCACTTTCTATTGGGCTCTTCATCCAAATTGCCACTGAATGGAGTTTTTGACGATTCGGACTTAGCCTTGAGGAAGCAGTGGCGTATAGCGCAGCGATTGGCGGACATGTACTGGCAACGTTGGCTAAAGGAGTTCCTTCCACAACTGTTGCCCAGAAAGAAGTGGCAGCAAGAGCAGAAGCCACTGAGTGTCGGTGACCTCGTCCTCGTCGTCGATCCCGACTCGCCTCGGAACGTATGGCCTCGGGGCATAGTTAAGAGTGTGGTGCCTGGCAAGGACGGGCGCATCAGAGTGGTTGAAGTAACCACCGCTACTGGCGTTCTGCGAAGGTCCGTGGCGCGCGTTGCTCCTGTACCATTGGCTGTTTAGTGCTAGTTTCGCACTAGGGTGGGGAGTGTAGACGACGGCCTTTTCAGAGTGCCGCTGGCACATAGAATTTTTATGTTTTTACAAATGTCACTTGATTTTTTCCTGTCACGTCTGTCATCCTATGTCGTTAAATACATTCGCACATATTTTCTAATATATCGGGTTTTTATTAAGCGTTGTCGGTTTCAGTGTTAATGTTTATTATTACGTATATTTTAATAACAAATACTAATATACTGATTAAATCACATTTTTTCTTTGAAATTTTCTTATTTTTCCTATTAAAACCAACTTAATTTTGCGATTGGTTAACACGCACTTCGCCGGTTTTATACTGTTGTTTTAAATGCATAAATAAATATGTCAATCAAACTCGTGTGTGTCGTTTAATAATGCGTTGGTTTAGTAGGGTGAGTAAAAAATGGAAAATAAAGACTCAACTTTGGATTATTTTTCTATCGAGAAATTTTTAAGAAATCATATTTCGGCTATTGTCAAAAACACAATCATATAGTCAAGAATCATATATCTTAAAATCAATCCCTATTGTTTCCTCGTCTGGGCAGAACAGCGTTTTAAAGATCGCGATATTTCTCGTTGTAGCGCCTTAAGATGTCGTGTTTCGGCGGTTCCGGGGCAACCTACCGAACCCTTCATCGGAGCTGACGACGTGGACGGTGTGGACCGTTACGTCGCCTAAATAAATTCTTTATTTTATTTTATCCTCGTAAGTCCCAAAACAGATTTTTGTGATTTTGAATTTGGAACCTTCATTAATTTTGTTATAGTTTGAAACTCCATTTGAATTTGTACCTACATTGGGCCTTATAGTGCGCGCCATCCACGAAGGCGCGCCCCTCCACAGCCCAAGCCGTGCAACCACGTACAACTGCGCACAGATTAGTATGAGATTCGCTGTGGAGGGGCGCGTCGTCGTGGATGGCGCGCACTATACGAGGTTATTATAGATATGTACCTAAGTATGTTAGTCTGTGGTATGTAAATATTCAAACAAATGAATAAATAAAATAAGGCATTAAGGTATTAAGCACTGGAATTACCTTAACTTTCAAACTGTTCTCATTTTATCTATTGGAATTCCATCTAATTTTCTAAAGACGCGTTTCTAAACTGATTAGCTTCGGGTTAACACCAGGTTATCTCAACGGTTTCCCGAGCAATAACGCGACCTAGCTGCAGTTGTTTACTTGATTGTGATAATAATGTTTCTAATTCCAGATTAGTTGTTGTTGGTTGATTGTTGCTATGTAAGTATGGGTGAGCTCGCTTCATCGTCGGCCTCATCTTTGCCCCCTGGCTAGATGCTGGCCTAGAGCAATCCCATAATTAATTTAAAAAAATGTCATTTAATGATAATCACATCAATCATAACCGTATTTGAATTATCGCTGAAAACCTGTCTTGCAATAACAAACAAACAGCCATAACATAAGTGCCGTGAGTTCCCTACCATTAAGTATGCAACTTTTTTGATTCGATGTATTAGATAGAGTTCCATATCATGATACAACTTTTTTTGATTCGATATAATTATTTATTAGTTTATTTCAGGCAACAAAGGGCCCATTGATAGCACACACAATTATATACTTAAAACTAAAAACATTATTTAGGCGACATAACGGCGGCATATATTAGATAGTGGTTTCAAATGTGGACTAGTAGGTGTCGGTTCCTTCATTAAGCGTGATTCCACACGCACTTGGCCGTTTTTTTAAATATACGAAGACACTGAACAAATCATGCTTAGGAAACCAACAACGCTAATCGGTTTTTCCATACAATTTTGAAAATGGTAGTTCTCTTTTCGATACTAGGTAACACTAACGCAATATTTTTTATGAGAATCATTTAGAATTTGTTGACGTTAGTGGTGCGAGACCAAACTCTTAGTTACAGTCCAAAAGTGGTAGAGAACTTTCTTTGCTGAGTGTACCTAAGTAGTTGAATTCATTTTATGATAACGTTTTAAATCTTATGGATCAGTGATACTCAAATTAACACATTCAATTGCCGACGAGTGCTACGGTACGCTGGTAGTCGATAGCATGGGTTTCCGCTTTGTAGCGAAAACTGTCTACGAACGGAGATCGCGACTATCGGGACCTCGGCGGTGAATGTGTTAAATGTTACATAGTAACCTAGGTACTACTACACTACTACTTTATTTTTTGTTATAAACATACACAGTTAATAATGAACTATCTGTCTGAGTTCCATTAGGCACCTAATTCCTTTGAGTTGTTGGTTAGATAAAGTTTATTCTTAACTCACAATTTGGAAAAGCATAAAAATAGAAATAGTATTGAGTGACTTTTCATTTTGTAGTCGCTCAAAATGGATCATGATCCTCAGCAGATAGGGAACGATTGACAAGAATGCAATCAATTTTTCAATCCAGTACTGATATTCTAAAAAGACCGTCAATGCCATGAAAACATGCGCTTACACACACAAATCGATGCATCCGGATCTTTTACGGAATATCCGCGCCGACGATAATCTGAAAAGACCGCAACATGTGTCAGTGATTAGGATATTCCCGATTTACGTAAGCGTTCAGAGGGCTAGAGGAGCTATATAAGGCGCTTGAAACTATCTCATCTATTCACTTCAGCTGCACCAAGGTTCGAGTTAAGTGGTTTGCTAATAATTTGCAAAAGCAATAAATTGAACTTATTATAAAAATATTGTAAAAATGTTTCGGTTTGTCTTATGTGTCGCTTTATATCTGGGTAAGTTTATTTTTCAATTCAAAATTTTTTTTTAATACATTTAACAAACACTTCCAGACAGATTGTATGCTTATTTTTCGTTTGCTATGCTCGAAGTAATAAAAAATCAGAATAACATTTTACCATAATAGATAGCTTCAAGAATGATGTGTAAGCTACATCATCTGCGTATACCATTGTCATGAAAGTGTAATAGACAAGGGTTGAGTCGAATGGCGGCTACGTTAAAACGTGCCTCAGTGCCTCGTCTAATTGCAATTAGATATATTTTAGAAAGAACGAATAAGTAGCAGCAACGCTTTTTTCATCAGGGTCGCAGTATGTCGCTGCCGATCCTGTCCCCAAGACAAACTACGTGTACCACCGAGACTTGGATGCAAAACTAAGGCTGCATTCCAATCCCCGCGCCTTTTGGGACGCCCGTCAGCACTGCGAAGACGAGGGTATGTTAATTTTGTATTACCTAAGCAGTAACTTCTAACGCAAACTACAAATTTCTAAGGATTAAGTTCTTATCCTGCTCGGAGCCTAAAATTTTTCAAATTTCCTTTATTTAGAAAAGAGGGTATGTGTCAAATGTCTCCACGCCTTGAACACCCAGACAGATCACCAGTTTCTGCTCTCTGTTCTTCCGGGTAATGTTGAATATATATACATATACATAACTTATGACTTGCAGGAGGCGTCTTGGCGTCCCCCACAAGCGACGAACTGGTCCAAGCGATCCGCTCCACGCTAAGCGACAACAAGCTGACTTCTAGCAGCGTATTCGCGGGGGTCGCCGCAGAGGCCAAAAGAGACGAGTCCACTAACAGTAAGTTCGTTATTTAGCGCCCGCCTCGTAAAATATGTTATTTTTTAAATCAACGACAGTGGCATACAAGCATACGGTCCACCTGATTGTAAGCGGATACCGGAGGAAATGAGCCACGTGCGCGTTGCTGACCCTTTATTTAGAAGTTTGACAGCAGAAGAGATAAATTTAGGTCCCCCGCTCTCAACACAGTGCATCTTCGGGAGCTCTGGCAACGCAACACTACATGTATAGTAAATAATGTTACCTATTATGATTATGGTCTACTGCAAGGCGGTGGTACTTCCCCAGTTGGGCTGTTCCAAATTCGTCGAAGAGGACATTTTGCTGTGCCCTACCTCTCATAAAATGTTTTTGTTTAATGTGCACCACAGAGTTGGTTCTCGGCAAAGCATCGCTGCAAAAGGCCGCCGGCGAAGCGAGCGGCGCCCCCGGCGACCAGTGCCTGGCTCTGAACAGCGACGGCACGCTGGCTGAAGTCAGCTGCACTCGCGCGCAGCCCTACTTGTGCCGCAAGGAGCCTGTCAACAAGTGCGGACCCAAGGGCAATGGCAAGTCTCATATCATTATTCATTACTTGTAGGACGCCTTATGTAAGATGTCCTCCAGCTAGGTGGAGCGATTATAGAAATGTCGCTGGCATAAGCTTGATGCAACAAGCCGGAGAGAGGGTAAAATGCAGGCTGATGATTCAAAGACTCCTGATAGTAACTTACCATTGATAGATACAGCCCTGGGCATTAATTTTGTGTGTCGACTAATGAACTCCATTGCGCGCCATTACTATAGTTGACGCCACAACGCGCTCAACTTATAACCAATAATATACTGCGACGCGCCCCTCCACAGCGAATTTCATACTAATCTAAGCGAAATTGGACAGATTGGTCTGTGGAGAGGCGCACCATCGTGGATGACATGCACTATACCAATTTAGGAATTATGTAGATTTTTTTATATCTTCCACTCCAGTAGTCACCAGATAAATTGTGCCCAGTGTGATATTAACACATTTACTGACAGGAACCCGCCTAGCAGGCGCTCTGCTCATAGACGCGTGCGTAACCGACACCATGCGTTCCCCGCTACGAAAATCTTGACAGCGAAAGTGTTAATAGATCAATTTTTGCAGGGTACGAGTATGAGCCCAGGACCGGCAGCTGCTACAAGTTCCACCGGATCGCGCTCGGCTTCCGTCCCGCCCTCGCCACGTGCCACAACGAGGGCGGGCTGTTGGCGTCCATCGACAATGACGACGAATCCAATGTGCTCAGGGAAATCTTCCGCAAGAACCCAGTTGACGTGATCACTGGCTCAGACGACCCTAACTATGCCTTAGTTGGTTTTAGAAAATACGAAGACGGCGAGTGGGGATCTCTATTCGGTGAGAATCAGATTAACTTAAAGTCTGGGTTGTATAAGGCCCGTTTTATCTCGACCTGGCATTAAAAGCCTGCATTTTACTTATACAATAGATAATTTAATTTTATCCGTGCGATACGACGCTATTTCAGCTCGCTCTGACAGTTACAGCACACTTCAAATGGTCTTATTACTGAGTTGTCATTGTGTGTACAGGTAACACGCTCGCGCAAGCCGGATTCACCCAGTGGTCGTCCGGCGAGCCCAACAACGCCGGAGGGAACGAGGTCTGTGGCTCCATCTTCCGCGACGGACTGTTAAATGATATCTCCTGTACTAGGCCCCTGCCATACATCTGCAAGATTACCCCTTAGTTATTTATTGAAATCTTGTAGTTTTCTGTAGAAAATTAAGATTTTTTTTTCTCATTAGTAGTCATGAAGTGATTGTCTAAGTTATATTTTGGTATAAATGGATAATTATATATAAAACATGTAAGTAGAAGTAGAAATAAATAATAATTTCGTTGAAGCGTTGTTTCAGTGTTTTGTGTCTCACCTACTTAGCTTAAGGTACGAACTTACCTATAGATATATTCAAACAGATTTACTTAGGCGGTTTTACGTCAAGTCAAATCTTGGTAAAGAGCTTCGATTATATCGCTGCTTGGGATTGGATATGAGGATATCAGGTATCATTTGAGGCATATTTGATAAAAAAATATACGACGATATCATATCTGGATGAACCCAAACTTGGTATGTTTTGAAAAATATTTTTATTTTAATTTAAATTAGTGACTGAAATGTAATAATGTGATATATTTTTAGAACCGGCTTAAACAGTCCTTTCATTTGATACCACACACGATAGGTTTCAGGACAATTTTTGTTTTTTCCCCATACAATAAAAGATGACGTCATAATCTCGGCTATCCCACTTCTGAGGTGTAGGGGCTTTAGTGAGCGTCATCCTGAAAGGTGTCCGAACATATCCCAAAAGGTCCCAATTAGTAATTCTCAATGTCCGGGTAAAAACCTAATTTCCCCGTACTATCCGTACAATGCATCATGTAACATTCCGGATTTTTGTTTTTAAAATAGGTACCATTCAGCTTGTGGTGGCCAGTACGAATACGTTCGATTTTCAAATTAGTTCGACGCAGAGGCCAAATATAAATAAATACCTACTCTACCTCAAAAATACCACAGTACAGAACGTTAGTGTAAGTGTAGAACCTGAGTGGATGCTCGAGCGTTGCGTTCAGCGTTGCGTCCAGCGGGGCGTGCATGTCAAACAATTGAAACTCATACTGGTGTCCTGAGTCGCCGCCGCACAAATAGTATGGACGCTCGGTCGCAACGCTGGACGCATCCGACCAGGCGTCCATACTATTTGTGCGGCGGCGACTCAGGACACCAGTATGAGTTTCAATTGTTTAACATGCACGGCTGCTGGACGCAACGCTCGAGCGTCCACTCGGGTTCTACACTAAGGCGGAGCGTTCGGCGTCGCGTCCGCGTCCAGCGTTGCGGCTAAGGTTGCCAACTTGTGGGCGCTGATTTGCGGGACACACGTGCTATATTTGCGGGACGTTGCTAAAAAATGCGGGACCAACGAACCCAGGCTAACTTACCCAGATGCAGATGATTAGGTACATTTTTAAAGTGTCGGCAGCGTTCATGCGACACCCCGCAGTCGCAGGCGTCGGTTTCGGTGACCGCTTACCATAAGGTGGGCTGTATTACGCTTGCTTGCCACCGACGTGGCAAAAAGGTGACGATCCCAAGCTATCCAAATACCTACTCAAAACAAATGAATGTTCGCTCCGGATCTTACAATTCTGACCAGACCTGAAAACGGGACAATCGGCGTCCCGCACGCATCCTTTGCGGGACGCATCCTCTAGGATGAAGGAAACGGGACGTCCCGCCTGGGGCGGGACGGTTGGCAACCCTAGTTGCGGCCGAGCGTCCATACTATTTGTGCGGCGGCGACTCAGTACACCAGTATGAGTTTCAATTGTTTGACATGCACGCCCCGCTGGACGCAAGGCTGGACGCAACACTCGAGCGTCCACTCAGGTTCTACACATAGGCTTAAAAGAAGAGGTAAACAACAAGCAGTCTTATCGCTAAAGAGCGATCTCAATAGTTAGGTTCGCCTAACAAAAAAAGTTTGACCAAAATTTTTGCATCTGAAGTGTTCAGTTGCTCATTTTACACCCGAACAATTCATCGTCCCGCATGCAGTCGAAGACTCACTCAAAACAATGTCGATAGTGATATTCATTACATTTAAAACGGATAAGAAAACCACTTCTACATTATCAATTAACCTTGTGTGCTTCGTATCTGACCTGCGGTCCGACACATCTCGGTAATACCTAACCTTAGGGTCACTAATATCACTGACTTATACCTACCTACCTAGTAGGTGTAATTCAAGATAGACTAGAATCTATTCACTTGCCAAATAAAATATTATAGATTTAGATAATTTGGTTGACCGTTTGGGCCACCGTTTACGAGCTTTTTACAAAAAACTAAAAAAGGGACCTTTGCACCCTTCCTCCCCGTTAGCTCCACCCCCACCCACCAGTACATTTTGTATGCTATTCAGGGCATCTTCATCTACAACTGTGCCAAAATTCGTTAATACACGAATTATTTCCGCCAATTTTCCTTCGTTGGGGGAACTAAATAACTAGGACTTTTTAATGAGTATTTTAATGCTACAATCTATACATATAATAAAGCAGAAGAGGGTCGAAAATCTGTACATTGAAGATATTACTAAAAAAATCGATGGAGGGGTCTAAGAATCGATAACAGAACACGTTTCAACTGTTTTTAGAATTCGTGTCTGTTTGTCTGTTTGTCTGTTTGTCTGTTTGTCTGTTTGTCTGTTTGTCTGTCTGTTTATATGTCTAACTATCACGCGAAAACTAGCGAATGGATTTTAATACAGCCTTCACTAATATGTTTATTGGATCTTCGGCCAGGTTATAGGCTATAAAAATCATACAGGTTAGGGATGAAAGGGGGTGAAAAGAGGGGTTAAACTTTGTATGAGAAGTCTTTCAGTTCATGATTTACAGGCTTGAAAGTTGGTAAGTATATACATGGACGCAAAGTAAATAGAACCTCATTCAAACATTGTATAATAAACAGATAGTATTTGAAAAAATGGGGGGTGAAATAACAATACCTCTGCCTCTCAAGGCTATAGACAAAAATACAAAAGTCCCTCAAACCATATTAACTGTTTCAAATGAGAGATCTAATTATGTTGGTCAGTCAGTCACTATCAATATTCACAAACTTTACTACGCAACCTCGGTTTTTTTTTTTGTTTTCGATGGAGGGTACCTTACCTACGCAGAGCGGCGGGCTCTCGGTTGCATGGTAGCACTTGCGACATGTACTACTATGTATGTGCATTTTTGTATAAAATATTGTTTTTTGAGGTGCTCATTACAAGAATGATACTTATCCATTTTCAAATCGAAGATGCCGGACATTTACTTATTTACTTTTCTTAATAATCGATATGGGTGTCATCTTTGAGGTTCTTCGAGGTGCCGATTAGTTGCGTTTTCCGTCAGCAAAATGTATAAAATACGTTCAGCGCGTAACGGACATAAATTAGGGTATATTGGTATTCGTTATTAAAACATACATACCTACGTAACAATAAACATCAAGTATGACCAAATTCGAACAGGCGGATTGGAAAGCAAAAAAAACCGGCTAAGTGCGAGTCGGACTTCGCACATTTAGGGTTCCAAACCGACCGCAAAGTTAAGTTGGTTTTTATAGGAAAAATAAGGAAATTTCAAAGAAAAAAAACTAATTTATCAATATATTAGTATTTGTTGGTAAAAAATACGTAATAACAATCATTATTACCAAATTTTAAGGTTTAAAGGTGTTTGGAAAGTTAAAAAATTCATCGGAGCAAAATTTCGTGAATTCCAATAATTTATGAACAAAAAAAATATCTATTCAACTACCTCTTTACAAAGCCACTTGATAGGTCAACAAATTTTTTTTGTTCAATATTTCGCGCTCGCTGCGCTCGCGTTTTCATCTACATTGCTTGATGCGTATGAAGTATTTTCCGTACCTGCATCATAATGTTCGAATCATTTCGCACTAGCTTTTTTATCTACATTACTTGACGCGTAGGAATTATTTTCCGTAACTGCATCATAATGTTCGAAAAATTTCGCGCTCGCTGCGCTCGCGTTTTCATGTACATCATGAGAATGAAGTATTTCCCGCACCTGCATCATAATGTTTGAAAAATTTCGCGCTCGCTGCGCTCGCGTTTTCATCTACATTACTTGATGAGTATTTTCCGCACCTACATCATAATGTTCGATAATTCTCGCGCGCCCTACGCTCGCGTTTTCATCTGCATTATAGTTGATGCTTATGAAGTCTTTTCCGCACCTGCATCATAATGTTCGAAACATTTCGCGCTCACTACGCTCGCGATCTCATCTTCATTTCTTGATGCGTATGAAGTATTTTCCGCACCTGCATAATAATGTTTGAAAAATTTCGCGCTCGCTGCGCTCGCGTTTTCTTCTACATAACTTCATGAGTATGAACTATTTTCCGCACCTGCATCATAATGTTCAAAAACTTTAGCGCCCGCTACGATCGCATTTTCATCTAAATTACAGATGCGTTTGAAGTCTTTTCCGCACCTGCATCATAATGTTCGTAAAAATTTCGCGTTCGCTATGCTTGCGTTTTCATCTGCATGACTTGATGCGTATGAATTATTTACCGCACCGGCATCACAATGTTCGAAATATTTCCCGCTCGCTGCGCTCGCGTTTTCATACACATTACTCGATGAGTGTGAAGTATTTTCCGCACCTGCATCATAATGTTCGAAAAATTTCGCGCTCGCTGCGTTCGCGTTTTCTTCTACATTACTTGATGAGCATTTTCCACACAACCTACATCATAATGTTCGAAAATTTTCGCGCGCCGTACGCTCGCGTTTTCATCTACATTATAGTTGATACGTATGAAGTCTTTTCCGCACCTGCATCAGAATGTTCGAAAAATTTCGCGCTCGCTGCGTTCGCGTTTTCTTCTACATTACTTGATGAGCATTTTCCGCACTTACATCATAATGTTCAAAAAATTTTAGCGCGCCGTACGCTCGCGTTTTCATCTACATTATAGTTGATGCGTATGAAGTCTTTTCCGCGCCTGCATCAGAATGTTCGAAAAATTTCGCGCTCGCTGCGCTCGCGTTTTCATCTACATTACTTGATGAGTATTTTCCGCACCTGCATCATAATGTTCGACACATTTCGCACTCACTACGCTCGCGTTTTTATCTTCATTACTTGGTGCGTATGAAGTCTTTTCCACACCTGCATCAATGTTCGAAATATTTCGCGCTCGCTGCGCTCGCGTTTTCATCTACACTATTTGATGCGTATGAAGTATTTTCCGCACCTACATCGTAATGTTTGAAAGAATTCGCGCTCGCTGCGCTCGCGTTTTCATCTTCATTACTTGATGCGTATGAAGTATTTTCCACACCCGTATCAGAATATGTGAAAAGTTTCGCGCTCGCTTCGCTCGCGAGCGTTTTCATCTGCATCAATAATAAGTTAATAACATATATTTAGTCCTCTGTCATGTTTCATGTGGGCGCATTGAGCCGGCGTGCGCAATGTTTGGCGAGACAACCCGGCGAAATACGGTGTAGAAGTTGATATGGATAATGGATATTCACGCGAATGAAGTCGCGGGCAAAAGCTTAGCTAAATAAATTTAAAACCTGGACTACCCGTGCGAAACTGGGGCGGGTTATAAATGCGAAAGTAACTCTGTCTGCCTGTTTCCTCTTAAAATGCTCAACCGATTTAGATGAAATTTGTTATGGATATAGTTTGAGTCCTAGGGAAGGACATAGGATACTTTTATCCCGGAAATCATCCCTTAACGAGGTTTAAGTTAGAATGGAAGAGAGATAACTAGGTAAGCGCATGAAATAGAAGAATGAAATAACATTCTAACGCGATGACGCGAGTTCTACGCAGACGAAGTCGCGGGCAAAAGCTAGTTATACATAATGGGTAACACAGCATATTCAAGTAGACCGGTATACTGTATTAAACAAATCGTAATACAATAATTAGTAATTTCTAAGCGAGATTTAGACCAGCAATTAAGAACTTGAGCGCAATTTTCAGTGACTTTTCATTACAGGTTTGATCGTATTTATCTTACCTCGGTAGCCCGCAATACAGCAATGTAATGAAACTTGCGTGCAAGTTCTTGCTAATGTAAATGGGCCTTTAGACACCCCCCACCTTTTGACGTCACCCCTCTTGGCCCTGGCCCATCGCAGTTACACTGCAGGCCTAGAACATTGTTAACTACTTGTAATTCTGCAGTTTTTTTTATTTCCAAATGATAAAGGTGCGTCGTAACAATAAGGTCTAGTTTCCCCACGGGTTGGATTGGAAGGTCTGATGGCATTCATTTCCGGAAAAACTATTACCTACGCCAAATCTTGGGATTAAGTAGCTGCAGCATATCAAAATATATCAATCAGATTTAACAAAACATTATAACATTAATTAATTCTTCTACATTTAAAACTCTTCTTATTCGAAACATATTCGAACTTATTCCAATAAATGAAATCTCCATGGTAACTAAACTTAGGTACCTAAATCTTCTCCACTCCCTACTGAACACCAAAAGGATAATGGTAGGATATCCTCGTAATATCATCAGAAACGTAGTGCAGGTCCTGATAAGCCTTCACCATCATCTGCTGGTTCATCAGGGCAAACGGCCTGGGGGAGATACTCTCGATCGAAGGCAGAGGCCGCAGGTCCAAGCTCGGCAGCGTTTCCTCTTTAGGCCTCGCTGGCATGTAGGACGCCTGTGGCACCGCTGGCACTGTGTAACTTATCATGTTATTGTACATGATTTGGTCCGAGTAGCTCAGAGGGATCTGGTATGTCTGCTCTGGCCTAGGCTCTTCAGGCTCTCTGTACATCGGATTGAAGACAGCTATGTCTGGTCGGTTCTTCCGCCGCGGACGGTATTTATAGTCCGGATAGTCCTGCATATGTTTTATGCGGAGCCGCTTCGCCTCGTCTATGAACGGTCGTTTTTCAGACTCGTTCAAACTCTTCCATTCCAATCCGAGACGTTTGGAGATCTCCGAGTTGTGGAGCTTGGGGTTGAGTAAGGAAATCTTCTTTCTTTGCAGTCGGGACCAGACCATGAAGGCGTTCATTGGGCGCTTGATGTGGTAAGGGTTTGGGTTGCGTGAGAGCTTCTGCACTGGTTTTGTTATGGACGCTTCTATCTGGTACGCCATGACTGACAATCACGTGACTTTGCGGAAGATTGGCGACATTTTTTGCTCTAATTTAAATTATAGATTGCTGTTATTTGTGTAGTCAGTGTCGAATGGTTTCGATGACCATCCGTTGGCAGCCGGGCCTGTACTGCTCGATCTGAACGCTGTCATTAGACCAACAATGGCCACCATACAATAGGAATGACAATTTTCCGTGTATTATTTGCCGTTGAATAAAGAGCGGCGACAATGCACTGATTGCTCACAAATTGTCAAATGATACTTCTGTATGTTTTGTGCGAGGCGCGCCGGCGGGCTGGTTTATTAAAAGATGGTCGTGTACAGTCGGCGTGAAAACACAAGCAAAGACTTTGAGCTAGTGGAAAATTACTATTTTTAGGGTTCCGTAGTAAACAAGGAACCCTTATAGTTTCGCCATGTCCGTCCGTCTGTCCCCCGTTTTTCTCAGTAACCGTTAGTACTAGAAAGCTGTAATTTGGCATGAGTATACATATCAATGACGCCGGCAAAACGGTGGAATAAATCTGTAAAAAAATTTTTTTTTAGGGTACCGCCCCTACATGTAACATGGTGGTGCATTTTTTTTTTCTTCCAAACCCCATCGTGTGGGGTATGGTTGGATAGCTCTTCCAAAAATATTATAAGGTTTCTAAATGCATTTTTTGATTAAAGAATTGGTTGGCGTGATATTAAGCTTTGAAGTGATAATTTTTGTTATGGTCAAGTGTCCCCCCTCCCGCCCTGCCAGCTAAACGGTGGCTTCTAGGCATGTGAAAAATATCATGGTAGCAGTATATACGATGAATTTAAAAGGAAAACTACCACAGCTAAGTAGACATTACTAGTTAACGAGTAATAGTCGAACTTCAGAAATGTACTTTGCAAAAGCAAACTTTCGTACAATTTCCATTGATACCTTAGATAATGCTGTCAAAAACATAATAAATATAAGTTTGCCAACTTTTTAGTCCACATAATGTAACGGGTCGACGACTACGGAACCTTACCTTGCGCGTGGCCCGACACGCACTTGGCCGGTTTTTAGTTAGTTACTTACTACAAATAACGCTTACATGAATATATTTATGTAGGTGCACTCCTAAAGCTATATAGAATATTGAAAAGATAAGTAGCTACAGGTGAATAACCATGGTCTAAGAAAACAAGGTCTGACAGTCCGGATCGTAACACAAGTGACGTCACTTTCGACGTCGCACTCACACGACCGCTTACCATCGATAGGCTGTTGTATCACCCACACTGCTAACCGATGTAAGGTCAACCAATTTGATTTCTGGGCCACTTCTTACCTTGTCACATTAACTACTAGCGGCTTTCGTACCTATATTTCACTGTGACAAGGTACGAAGTGGTCTAGAAATCAAATTGATTGGCTGTAAACCGTACCGGATTGCCATACTTAGCGCAATATACAGAGTGAAATTTTATAGACCGTCCAAATTTTCACAGTAGATTCCTTGACGAAAATTAAAATATATGTGTTTTTTCTTTCAGTATCTTTCAGTACAAAAATGTTGATATACAGCAGCTGAAAGATATCCTAAAAAAAATTTCGTTCGTGGTTTCCGCCGAAGTGGGTTATCTGGGAGGCAGCAATAATGATCGCCCAGGCCCCACGATGAGTCACCGAGACAATTTTCGCATAAAAAACGCTTTTTGACGAAAACTACCAAAAAAATTTTTTTTTCGCAAATTTTTCTTCTTACTTACTTTTACGGGCTTGGGTCTCTTGGTCCGTAATCATTGTTGTTTCATGTTCGCGAAAATTGAGATTTTTTTTTACCCGATTTTTTTTCTGTAATTGCATCTTTTATTGATACCTAATGCCTAGGAAAAATTTGAACGGTCAATAATATTTCACCCTGTATAATTGCATCATGCCTTTTATTTATGCAAAGACTTTTTAATTAGACAATTTTAAAATGCCTGTTAGACATTGTTACCGACTGTACTCACATTTTCGCTAAAGCCGCCCATTCATGTACAATCTATGCGCATGCGCATTGTACGGATTAGAATCGAAGGCGCGGTGAACAGGAACTAAAGTACCTATGTAAATAGTTGTATTGGCATTCATGGCTTTGGTTTCAGAAGGCGAGGCCTAACCTAACATAATAGCCCAATGGCCTAATGGCACAGATTAATCGTGGTACTTTATAAAGACTTGTAGGTATTGAATCAATATCGCATCAATAGTATTGCGATATGCGGCACTCATCGGAA
The DNA here is from genome assembly GCA_951800055.1 of Cenopis cana. Lineage (NCBI taxonomy): Eukaryota > Metazoa > Arthropoda > Insecta > Lepidoptera > Tortricidae > Cenopis > Cenopis cana. Next base: position 20,880,219 of record OX637477.1, on the reverse strand, counting down.
CACTCCCATTATTACCTTTAGGTATATAGATATTTCACCTTTGACTGTTTATAAGCACAATAATTTAGTTCACTTAGTGTAACGATCCTTTAGATATCTTTAACAGTTAATTTGTTTCTTAATTATGAGTAATACCTAGTATTGGGTGTAGGTAATAGGTAAATGAGTCGTTTTCAAAAAAATTGTACCTAGTTAAGGCCGGGTATTACCACTTTTGCGTTTTTAAAAACCATCTGAGACATAGAATATAGTGTCTTAAAATTAAAAAAAAAAATGTGTTACACGAGGATCTTGTCTAGTCAAAATCGCAGTCAGTTACATGATCTGATGAATTTCACTCGATAGAAAAAAATCGCGAAGTTACCCCTTTTTGGAATGTATTTTCAATACTACGGCTATATTACTGATATTTAACGTTTAATTTTTGTACTCAATTAAAGATCGTAAATAGTTATAGACAAATTCGCAGGGTTTGCTTTAAATAAAAATAAAAATATAAAAATTGTTTATTTTTAGATCAGTTGATCCATAGGTTGTTAGTAACAATCAAATCTTAAAAAACTATGTTAGTAAAAATAATATAAACAATAAAAAACAAGTAGATTCATTGATAAAATGATTGGCAGTCAAAGCTAAATATTTACAAAACTGCGCGCAGAGCTTGCGTAGAGAGCGGGATGGTTAATTGTAAACTCACGCGTGGGGATGCCTCCCCTTAAGGGCTTTAATTAAAACAAAACTTAACTATTGATTCCTTTGTGTAACGACGTCATATATTTTGTATGGCTAACTTTCGTTACACAAAGGACGCGATCGTAATTTTGTTTTCATTCAGCCCTTAACTATGTACACATTTTTTTAAAATGACTCAAATATTTATACATATATTTTTTTTCTAATAACAGTAGATAATTAAGTAACTAATAAGCAAGTTTACGAATACCTAAAGGACACGGTAGTTTAATTTAACATAAGAAACGAACATTTCTAGAGACCCACACTCCACAGCTACAGGTGTTCATAAAAAAACCGGCCAAGTGCGAGTCGGACTTCGCACATTTAGGGTTCCGAACCAACTGCAAACTTAGCTAAGTCGTTTTCAAAAAAATTGTATATAGTTAAGGGCTTAATTAAAACAAAACTTAACTATTGATTCCTTTGTGTAACGATGACTCATATATTTTGTTTGGCTAACTTTCGTTACACAAAGGACGCGATCGTAATTTTGTTTTCATTAAGCCCTTAACCACGTTTGGACCCTTGGGTACGGAACCCTAAAAATGTAAAACGACTGAGCAAAAGTTACCAAAATTTTATCGGATATTTTTAAAACCCGACCTATAATTCGCTGCATGGCGGGCATTGACAACTCGAGATGTTTTTTGTCGAAATTTGAACTTGGAATACATTGCATAAGGTTCAAATGTCTTTAACTTTTCATCTCGAGTTATCAACTAATTCCCGCCATCTACGGAACTAGTCGTTACTGACCTTAGCCTGAAAATAAAAATTATTTCCAACGCCATCACACATCAGACTCACAAACCTTCAGGGATTATCTTGGCTTTCCGGACTATTCGCTTGCGTAACTCGCTAAATAATGCCGCGCGCGTGCACTAGATGGCGCCGTTTCTGGAAGTTGTTTTATGGATAAATAGATGGCGCTCGAAATTAGAAATATCCCACTGAAAAGAATAAAGTAGATACATAAACCAGTAATTATTTTAAAAGAGAAATGGCAGCCTCGGGGGCTTTTGCCAGAGCCAGTGAAAGGATAAATTACCTACGAAATATTGAATAATATAATTTTGCAAAATTAAATCATCATCAGCCCACTTTCGTCCACTGCTGGACATAGGCCTCTCCCATGGCACGCCACTGAACTCGGTCTTGAGTTTTTTGTTTCCAACCGCTGCCAGCCACTTTGCGTATGTCATCGCTCCACCTGGCTGGAGGGCGTCCTACACTACGTTTACCAAGCCGTGGTCTCCACTCCAGAACACGCCTACCCCAACGGTTGTCGGTTCTGCGACAGATGTGACCGGCCCACTGCCACTTTAGCTTGCTAATCCTTTGGGCTATATCGATAAGTTTGGTTCTCTGTCGGATCCGATCCCTCAGAGAGACACCGAGCATAGCACTCTCCATATAGCTCGCTGAGCGACTTTAAATTGGTGAACCAATCGCACCGCCAGTGTCCACGTCTCGGCTCCGTATGTCATGATTGGTAGGACCACACTCATTGAAAACTTTCGTTTACCTAAATTAAATAAAGTCCAAAAAAAAATAAGCAAAAACACGTAAACCAGTAAACTAATATTTTAGTTTGACAGTTGATCTAGGGCCTATAAGCCAGCGTTACATTGTCCTGAATTTAGCATCCTGAATAGGAGAGGGGAGTGGAAGCCTCTCGCTCTAACATATTGCGTTGTTGGTACGATTGCTAGTCCACTCACTATCGCATAGTGTTAGCCGTACAATTAAAAAAAACCGCAAATCGATGTACAGTTTAGCCGTTTGGCACACGCATACTAGAGGTCAAAACAAATTTTTTGACCCGCAGTTCCTAAAAAAAATTCCCTTAGGGGGGGAGTGCCGAGACATTCTTTTTTTTGTATGGAAAAAAAATATATTTTTTTTAGAAACCTATCGTGTGTGGTATCATATGAAAGGTCTTTTTGAGGCGATTCTAAAAATATACCACAACATGACATTTCGGCCATTATTTTTTAATTAAATAAATGAAATAAATGAACTTTATTCTGTAAGTAGGCTGCAATGGCACTTTTACAAGTCAAACCCTACTAGCGTTTCACAGAGGCCACTGCCGAGAAATCAAAAATAATTTTCGAAACATACCAAGTTTGAAGTCCTCCAGACACGATATGGCTGATTTTTATTTTGTTCAATATACCAAAAATGATACGTTATATCCTCATATCTAACCTCAAAAAAGCAATTTTGAAATGATTTTCATTAAGTATTTTTTTTTAATTTTTCAATATTACTAAGTGACACGGTTCTACTTCAATACCTATTTTACGTGAGTTATGGAACTTTAGTGCAGATACGGTACATATTTATCATAAAATGTCAAAACAAAAATTTTGAGCCGCAGTTCCTAAAAAAATTTCCCTTAGGGGGGGGGGGAGTGCCGAGACATTCTTTTTTTTGTATGAAAAAAAAAGATTTTTTTTTTCTAAACCTAGCGTGTGTAGTATCATATGAAAGAGCTTTTTGAGGCGATTCTGAAAATACACCACATCATTACATTTCAGCTATTTTTTTTTAATTAAATCAAAAATAATTTTCGAAACATACCAAGTTTGAGGTCCTCCAGACACGATACGGCTGATTTTTATTTTGTACAATATACCACAAATGATACTTAATATCCTCATATCTAACCTCAAAAAAGCAATTTCGAAATGATTTTCATTAAGTATTTTTTTTTTAATTTTTCTATATTACTAAGTGACACGGTTCTACTTCAATACCTATTTTATGTGATTTATGGAACTTTAGTGCAGATACGGTACATATTAATCATAAAATGATACGTAGTATAGTATCCATATATCCAACGGGAAATACCTCTTTAACCCTTTAACTGCACCTTTTCATCAGTTGGTATAGTGGGTAGGTGGTGGGTGGGGGGGAGGTAAAGGCTTAAAGAGGTATTTCCCGTTGGATATATGGATACTACGAATCATTGTATGATTAATTTATGTAACGTATCTGCACTAAAATTCCATAAATCACGTAAAATAGGCATTGAAGTAGAACCGTGTCACTTAGTAATATTGAATTTTTTTTAAAAAAACTTAATGTAAATCTTTTCAAAATTACTTTTTTGAGGTTAGATACGAGGATATCACGTATCATTTGTGATATACTGTATCAAATAAAAACCAGCCATTTCGTGTTTCGCGGGCCTCAAACTTGGTATGTTTCGAAAAATATTTTTGATTTTATTAAAAAAAAATAGCTGAAATGTAATGATGTGGTATATTTTTAGAATCGTCTTAAAAAGCCCTTTCATATGATACCTCACACGATAGGTTTCTGAAAAAAAAATATTTTTTCCATACAAAAAAAATAATGTCTCGGCACTCCCCCCCTAAGGGATTTTTTTTTAAGAACTGCGGGGCAAAAATTTTGTTTTGACCTCTAGTATGCGTGTGCCAAACGGCTAAACTGTACATCGATTTGCGGTTTTTCATTGAAATTGGGCCTGAACCGCTACCACTAGCAACTCAAAGTAAATCTCCGCCCCCGCAGTTATCCTCTTCTGGCAGTGCCTAAGACAAGCACCGTGTCCCATAGAATGTCTCCACTTGTACGCGGTCTCCGGTACATCAACGAGATGCTCGCATCAGCACCGGAGTGTGATATTTTTGCAAGTACTTGGATGAATATATGTGTAGAGTGCATGAAGTTCTGTGAGGTGATGGATAAGCGACCGTCTTCTGTATTTTATTGATTTAAAACTGTGTAATTCTTTGGAATAATAAAATAAAATAAAATATATTATGTACGTCCAGCTCTAATGATTCTGAATTCAAGAAGAAGTAATACCCGCTATAGAGCTGGGTGATTTATCATTTCCACTGCCAAGCTTTTAGCAGCGCGATGCAATTTTCTCTACATAAGTACGTGAACATAGGAAAGACTCTTTTATAAACAACCTACAGAGGTATCACCCAAACATTCAAAACGACAAAGCGCACAATCTAATCTGCTCCGCAATGGCGACACTTTGTAAATCACTAGCGACATAAAGGCCAAGTGTTTAGCCGCCATATTTATGGAAATAAGACGCCGTAAAGCTATAATAGAAAATACAAAACCGACCGCCGTCGGGCGGGAAGGCTCTTTATATGACACGACGCGTTAATTTTTCAGTCTACAAAGAGGTAAATAGGCATGATGACTATTTTTTTCTCATGCCAATCGAACCAGTTTTTAGAGATGATCAAGTTTTTAGAGATGATATAATTACTCGTAGGGCAACAGAAATGACGAAAATGAGAAGCAAAGTACAGAATAGCAGACGACCACTGAAAACGCTCCACCTTGGCTCCACCCTGATTGACCGACAGGCGAGACGTCACACCTGCTTCCACGTATTTACTACCGTTGCATGGAAAAAAGGGGAATTTGCCGTGAAATATTGCGTTTATGTATGCACATAGTTGCTATACAATTACTTTTTTATTGAAGCATGCGAATTTTATTGGTAACTTCTTATAAGTTAATCATAATCTATGCAGTCTACTTTAAAGCCTAATGTGTTTGTACTTACGATCTTTTTGAGGTATGCAATAAAGAGTATTTGTATTGTATTGTATTGAAGTTGAGTTTATTCTGCAACCGGGTGCTAGGTGGGTCCTGCGATGGCTCGTGTCACTGCTGGGACGGGCTCCTGGCCGTCATTTAGGGGCAGTGGAAGTAGTTAGCTGGAGTGGAGTTGCGCCGCGCGGGCCGCTCGCCGCCCGCTGCCACGTCTATATGGTTTTTTTATACAACGACAGTGGCAAACACGGTACGGTCCACCTGATGATAAATGGACACCGCAGCCTATTTATTTATCGAATGGCATTTATTTCGAACCGTGAGATCTTCGAGAAAACAGTGCGGTTGCCAGTTTTTGTTGCATTTTTAGAACCACCCAGGGGTCACGTGTAGGGTAGCGGTGGATACTTTCCCTACGGACCTATAGACGTCCGCGACACCAAAGTATAAAATTTGAGGATTGACTGTTGACAGCAGACGGGACAAATTTATGTCCCTTGATCTCAACACAGTGCATCCTCGGGAGCTCTGGCAACCCTGCTCACCTCCAGGAACACAACACTACATACCTGTAGGTAGTAAATAATGTTGTTATGGCTGTGGTCTTCTGCAAGGCGGAGATACTTCCCCAGTTGCGCTGCTCCAAATTCGACAAGATGTCATCTTGCTGTGCCCTACCTCTCATAATAATGATCTATAATAAAATCGTGAGTAGTAAATGGCGCTGTAAGCCGTAACTTATTGTTATGGCGCGCCCAAGCCTGTTTTATGTGGGCGGCGTTGTTTGCGGCCCGCTCAATTATTCGCAAAATGGCGAAAGCACTCTATGTATTGAGGCGTTTGTGTTCTTATTTCCAAAATGACCTTTAGAATTTAAATTCAAAGTTTTTTTAGGCTTTTTCTTCAATGGAGGTAGTCGGCGGGTTGATCTAATAAGAGTGGGACGTACATTTCAAAATAATCTAAAACACTCACTCGCGCGCAATTACCTATATTGCGACGCCAATAAAATTGCGCGCGAGTGACACAGACAAGTAATGATGGGTCAATGTACGAAATTCTCTCTATTCGTCGCGCGCGCTTTAGGTATTCTATCCTTTTCCCTTACATTTTAGCTCTAAAATCTAATTTTTCACAGATGGCAGCATTTCAATAATACGAGAAACTACCGGCATCATGCTCTATATAGGTGTTCAGATGATAAGTAAAAATAAAAAATCACATAAGATAGGAGTTCCCTTTGTAAAATGTTTAATAATCACATCAGTTGTCGCCAGCAGCTTATAACGTCGTTATTTAGAATTTTCTCCCATACAGTGTCACATTGTACGTACAAAGTTATGTAAATAGTGTTACAAAGCGCTTGTATTGAGCGGGAAATAAAAATATCGTATCAATAGTGGCATAAAAGACCCGCGCGTGACCGCTACAGGGGCATGCGCGCCTTGAGATGCGTCTCAAGATAAAGTTACAGTTGATTTTCTCGCAAAATTTTCACCGCAATATTAAAACTTTAGGGACACTAAAAAATTGTCATTGGGTTCCCGATAGGAGTTTGCCTGGAGTCCATTATGGCACGTAATCCCAAGATTTGGCGCAGACGCTACTTTTACGAAAACGACTGCCATCTGATCTTCCAAACCAGACCGAAAACCAGACCTTCTTGCGGTTAGACCCGTTTCGTCTCTTCTCAACTCCATATTTTTTTAGGGCTCGGTACCCAAAGCGTAAAACGGGATCCTATTACTAAGACTCCGCTGTCCGTCCGTCCGTCTGTCTGTCTATCTGTCCTTCTGTCACCAGGCTGTATCTCATGAACCGTGATAGTTAGACAGTTGAAATTTTCACAGATGATGTATTTCTGTTGCCGCTATAACAAAAAATACCAAAAAACAGAATAACATACAACAGACATGATTTTTTTTCCGATTTTATAGATAATGGTACTGAACCCTTCGTGCGCGAGTCCGACTCGCACTTGGCACCGGTTCGCGGTTTTGATTTTTTTTTAAGGCGGGCTCATTATAAAATATGTGATTCTAAATACGGTTTTATTTTGAAATACCACTTATTAAAAATCCAAAAAAATATAGGGTTATATTTGAGACTTTCAACTAGTACAGTCGGGACTCCGTTACGTAATTGGACAAACTTTGTTCGATAGAAAAAAATGCCAAACATACCTCTATTCTTGATCTTAAAACTCATTTTATTTCAATCTTACGTAACTTTATGAATTGGAAATTACACCAAATTAAACGTCTTTGATGGTGTGAGGACACTCGGGACTAAAATTTTTAATATACTTATTTTTGTATTTTTTCACCCAATAACAACGAAATTTATGGTACATTCACGCCCGCTCCGCGCTTGCTCCACCGCGTCAGTCCCGCGCGGAGCGCATTGGAGGTCGGACGTACGCAATTTTTTTTCAGCGCCACGAGCGAAAAAAAAATGGTTTGCAACCGAAATAAAAAGAAGATATCGTCTCTGAGGGTCTGGAGATTGAATAAACAGAAAAGGTTAGTATCTAGAAAATCTACATTCCTCTATTTAATACATCAAACACAAACAGTAGGTGCCTATACACGGCACATCGTACAGTTCCACAGTATCGAGTAAAACAGTACAAGCACTACCTACTAAAAGTATTTTTCACTTCTCATGCTCGAAAAGTGTATCATATTTAGACTTGTGAAGCGTGTATATATATTTATGATTTACAAAACATTTTAATTTGACCTCATTTTAATTTGAATCACAAAACAGTATTTGACTGATTAAAAAAAAACAACGGGTTGCACTCCGGGAGTGCCGGCAGAAGTAAAAACTTGATGACATGATAAAAAACGTAAATAACAAAGATATTCATATTCATATTCGCAATAATCGAATAATCCATCTACATACATACATATATGTCCCGAGTATCATTGTGGCCACAATACTTTACAATGACCAGCCAAGTTGACCCCTCCCAACATGGTAACCACGACACTAGGAGGGGTCAACTCAGCTGGTCTGTCGATCTGTCGCGAGTTTAACAATTTATCCTCATCACAAAAAGTGCTCAGCGCTGCTAAAGAAGTTTTCACTTCAAAAATATTTGGTATTGGGTACCAAGAAGTTTAGATACATCTTGGAGATTGCGTGCCGAACATTCGTTTGAAGCTAGAAAATATGGCCTTGAATGACGTCACTGTTGTATTGCATCTCTTTCATTAGATCCATCTTATATTAGAATGAAAGAGATGCCATATAACAGTGACGTTATTCAAGGCCATATTTTTAACAGACTTCAAGATTTCAAAAGAGGTAATCAATTCGGATTCGGTCGTATGTTTTTTATTTTACCGACTTCAAGATTTCAAAAGGGGAGGTTTGTATGTTTTTGAAGTGAAAACTTCTTTAGCGGCGCTGAGCACTTTTGGTAATGGGGAAAAATGTTTAAACTCGCGACAGATCGGCAGACCAGCTAGGTCGACCCCTCCTAATATCATGATTGCGATGTTAGGAGGGGACTTCTCCTAGTGTCGTGGTTACGATGTTGGGACGGGTCAACTTGGCTGATCATTGTAAAGTATTGTGGACACAATGATACTCGGGACAAATGTATATATGTAGATGGATTATTCGAATATGAATATGAGTATGAATATTAATATGAGTATGAATATATTTTACGAAAATTCGTCATTATACTCGATTTCGACTGATTCGGGGATAAGAATTTCATATTTTATATATATTTCAAATTTTACTTATAAGTATATGACATATGATTTTTAATTTATATATATTTTGAATTTTAAGTGAATAAAAACGAAAATTTCAAACGAACGAACGAGTACTTGAATTTAAACTTTCGTGAGACATGTTATAACTTTATTGCAATCGGCGCGGGTCGCAGATGCACTCATCCTGATGAAGAACTCCCGAAGAGTTCGAAACATGTCGCCCGAAGTGACAATTAATACGAACGAACGAGGATTTAAAATTTCATATTTATTTTATTTTAAGTAAAAAAAATATTTCTTTTCCAAAAATCAGCATACTCGATTTTGACTAATTCAGGGATACCTAAATGTCATTGAGTTTTCACTTCTGCCGGCACTCCCGGAGTGCAACCCGTTGTTTTTTTTTAAATGTTTGTTACTCCAGAACTCGGGCATCTCTGAACCGATTTTGAAAATTCTTTTTTAGATTGTAAGTATACAAGTTGGTCCCGTTTTTGTCAAAACGCAGTTCTCATGGATCTGAGGAATCGAGGGAAGTCCTCAAATCTTAAAGGCAAACACATAGTGATTTTTGTATTTTTATCTACAAATCAAGCATTTTCATTCAAAAATGTGACATTTGATGAAGTGGAACTGCTGATGATGATCAGAACAGAACTCTTCAACGACGAAAAGTTCACGTTTGTGCGATTTGTCCTCCTAGCTGTGTTTGTTAAGCAAGTTCTATTTTCGCGGGTAATTTTTTTCATGCTCGAGTTTTGATGATGGGATCCATAAGGAATCGAGGGAACTCCTCAAATGTGAAAGGCATACATATAGTGACTTTAGTATTTTCAAACAAATCAAGCATTTACATTTAAATAAGTGACATTTGATGAAGTGGAACTGCTGATGATGATCAGAATTGAACTCTTCAAAGACGCATAGTGCACGTTTGGAGATTTGTTCTCTTCGTTATGTTTGTCAAGAAAGGTACTAGGTAGGTACAATATGGGGGTCTTCAAGAAAGGAGTGTATAAATATTTAAAAGGGTCGGCAACGCGCATGTGACGCCCCTGGGGTTGCAAACGTCCATAGGATGCAGTGACCGCTTACCATCAGGCGGGCCGCAAACTTGTTTGCCACCGACGTGGTATAAAAAATATGCATTTTTTAAAAGTTCAAAGTCATTTATTTCTTTCAAATAGGCATATAAATAAGCACTTTCAAAATGTCAAGTAGGTACACATGTAAAAAAAATATAAATAACATATTTATACCATGTTAGTGGCAAACAAGCGTACGGCCCGCCTGATAGTAAGTAGTCACCGCAGATTATAGACGCTTGCACCTCCAGGGTGTCACGTGCGCATTACCGACCCTTTAGAAATGTAGATATACACTCCATTCTTGTAGGGCCTTATACATACCTAAAAAAATTAAACTAAACATGTAAATTAAAATAACTCCTTTTGCAATTACGTTAAATTTTATCAAATGTTAATACAATATAAATATGTATTATGTACTACAAACATACACGTATGTATTTGATTGATTGGACTTGAATTCAACGTATGTAACTAACTAAATTCGCGCACTATTTTCTGTGACGTGACGACTTGCACTAGTTGCGCTACTGTAATTACTACACTGTGGTAGACGCACCGGCATGTGACCTCCGTCCTTGTATAGGACGGAGCGCTCGGACAAAGTGTTGTCTCTCTCGCACACGATGCGGGGTGCGGGGTTGAAATTTAGCATTGCGCGGTACAAGAACCTCGCCTTAATCCAATTACCCAGTGGTCTAACCAGCCTGAGTACAAATCGACCCCATGAGCTAAAAAATAGAAAGTCACGTACCTACAATACAAGTCTTACAACTAGCTATAGAGGCTTCCTTAAAAAACTTTGGTCATTATCCAGTATCAGATATCTGGTAACATTCAATAAATAATAATGTAGGTGTAGGCGACAGCACCCGCGAGGCGTAGTATATATATATAAGCGAATTTGTATACTTCAGGCCGTCGTCGGTGAATAAAACGCGAAGGAACTTATGTACACTTTATATATATTTACAAAAATATGAAAAAAGTCACAGAATATAGATACACAATAACTATTTACATTTTAAAATAGCAGTTTGACATAAGTACGCCTATATTTTCGAAGCGAAGGAAAAATCAATAAATACAAAAACAAAACACTCGCGCTGATCTGGTTGGCCGCGCCGCCAGCCAGCCAGTCAGCGCGCGTGGACCACTGAGGTTGGTGAGCACGTCGCCAACAGTTATCATCAGACACGTCTTGATATATAGAATGCCCGTGTGCCGTCCCGTCCCCCAAGACATTCTATTATACGGCGGGAATAACATTTTCCATTCTACCCGTTGGTTGTTTGTGCGCACTGGGAGCTGATATTCGTTTCTCTCTATCATTGCATTCAGTATTTGAGCTGTGTGTGAAAACAACGGTATTTTTTTTTACATTTTCCGTCGTAATCGTAAATCGAAAATTACCCAACGAAAAAAAAATGTTTCAGAATGTACAAGTCAAGCCCCTTCATATGCCACCCCACTCGACATAGTTGCCAGACTTTAACAGTTTGAACCCCCTTTTATCTGTCATTATCTCATTATTCATAGAAAATAAAATAAAATCCTTTAAAAAACCATCTTCTATGTATCTGGGTTACCCTTGTTCATAACTATTCCAAATTTCAAATCGATAGGATAAGTAGTTCCTGAGATATTTAGCGATGTGACAGACAGACAGACAGACAGACAGACAAAGTGAAACCAATAGGGTTCCTTTTTTACCTTTTTGGTACGGAACCCTAAAAACTGATACGTATCTATCTGCTAGTCGATTACGTAACTTGTAAAACTTAGTTTAAGTAGATCCAACTGTCATTTTTATTATGGATACTAATGTTTAAATCAAAATAATTTTTCACTTCTCATGCTCGAAAACTGTGTCATATTAGACTTGTCAAGCGGGGCTAAAGTAGTACATTTAAGCCCTAGGGAAAATATGTATACATATTTATGATTTACAAAACTTTTAAATTTGACCAATCAAAATACTTCACCTATTAAAACCACCAATCACAGAACAGTAATTTGACAGATAAAAAAATATTTGGTAAAAATATCAACCAACCAGAATACAGTTGTACTAAAATCGAGCAATCAGGAAAGACGTTTTTCAGTTCTCTAAAGATTAAGCGGTGTCTATGGTCAAAGCAAATGCGCCTCTTAAAAGAAAAAAAAGCGCATGTTGCATCTCTTTCCTTAATATAGCAAAAGAAAGGGAGGCGAATACGCAAAGCGAACACGCACAGCGAGGCATGGTGCTGGCCTTAGAAAAAAAACCATGCTGTCAAATTAGACATACGCCCGGCAAGAGTTAAATTATTCATTTTAGGTATATAATTTGTGTTTATGTGTTTTCTCGCAATTGAAGTGAAAAGTAGAGTGTATAACTCGGGCCTAAAAGCCATATTACCACTCGAACAATTTTCCCTCACTGCGTTCGGGAAAATAACTATCTCGTGGTAATATGGCTTACTTTAGACCCTTGTCAAACAATCTACTATTGAAGATATTTTTGAAGTGTCCTAATAATGTCAGATGGACACGTGACGTGACCTATATATAGAAGATGGATATTGGTAACAGCGCCACCTATGAACAAACAAGCGAAGTTTCAAGTTACAGCGTTCTGTATAGTTAGTGCCTTGTATTGTTCGTGGGTGGCGCTGTTATCAAAAATGTATTAGTTAAGTGAAAACTTCTTTATCATGTCATTGTGTTTTCACTTCTGCCGGCATTCCCGGAGTGCAACCCGTTTTTTTATTGTTTCTTAATTTTGAACTCTGCGCCCGCTCGAAAACGTGATATTAAATCATTATCCTGAATATAAAGGTATAGAACACTTTATTGTATGTGAAACAAAAATATCTTAACAACTAATGATAACCATAAGAATAAATGTGTCTCTTTCTTTCTTGTTACTCTTATTCATCATCAGTTCCATAAGGGGTTAAAAGGGCTGAAGTTTGTTTGGAAGAGCGATAATTACGATCTAAGGCAAATAACTAAAAAAATCAGTTGTGATCGGAAGCAACGAACAAAAGTAGACCTGATCTTTAATGGTTTAGGGCTGCGCTTAAAATGATTAATCTTAGGCAAATTAATAATAAAAAAAATTGTTGCGATCGAAAGCAACGAACAAAAGTAGACCTGCAATCTTTAATGTTTTAGTAGAGGTGCATCAGTCACCACTTAAAGCTATACCTCCCACATCAAAGCGTGCGTAAATCTGACACGTCCTGCCCTAGAAATAGAGGCGTAATTCGCCTTGCTGTGGCAGATAGATGCTGGTGACTGTACACTAAAACATCTTTTCTGAAAACTTCGCCAACACAACCGCGGCCCGCGAAGAAGCGGTAATGTAGATTTATAGTGGCTTGGAGACAGTAATTGCGCTGGACGAGAGCCTAATTGCTATCGGCACCTAACCGGGCGACGAGGGGGTCGACTAGACACTTACGTTTCGCATTACAAAGTTGCTTCGACGCCCGACGCAACAATGTTTAACGCGTGAAACACCGAGGATGCACTGTGTCGAGTGCGAGGGGCCTAAAGGGCTGAGGGAGGGGGCTAAGGGCACAGATTATATAATAGTTCTTCGAACAGATACGTATGTTCTAATAAAAAAGCTCATACCTACCGTTTTAAATGCCTACTAAATTTAACAATGGAGCGACCTTCAACGCTCCGGTCATTGACTGCACGCGCCGAGCGAGCGACGCTAGGGTTGTCACCACTTAGAAATAAACTTTAATGTTGGTTCTCTATAAGAGCTTTTCTAAAATTCAATGCCAAGTATATCTCTCACCCTGTCTATGGTTACGTTACAACATACGACAGAAAGTACTTAATGAATTTAATCTACCACAAACATATTACAAAACAAAACACTTTGTTTAGATAAGTACTAACTACCTATATTCCGACGAAAGCACTAAAGTAGTCACCTGTCTTCGTTATTTATTTATAACGTGTATAACGTAAAAACGTGTTTAACGTAATAATAGTGTAAAAGTAGCACTCCAAACTTGAATTAGTCACTAAGCAAAAAATATTTTAATATAAGTATTCTGATTACGCGTCTCACTTTTGAGGGTGAATTCCAGCCCTTCCAAAAGGTCACAAGTCCCTATAGTAACGGCGATGTTTACGCCCTTTCTTAGTCCGTACAATGCCACTACAAAACTTGACTCGGAAATCATAGTAAATAAACTATATTTAATACCACTTACTACCCAAGGATAAATATAAACATAAAAACCAATACAAACAACTAAATAATTTGGATATAATGGCAGTTGCGGAGTAAACTTGCTAATTCTTTTGCATCGAAGTAATTTTAGATTCGGTACAACTTTATTACGCATGGCAGCGTCCGGTCGTGAGCGCGTGTGCCAGCCAACTGACTGAGCCTACCGCGCGCGGCTGGCGAAGTGTAGGTATAATTCTCGGTTCCCACGGTGCAGATACATACCACTGCTAAGGGGGCTTTGTTCCTTCTGCTGTTAACGCAATGAATCCTTAAATTTTCTAAAGGGTCGGCAACGCGCAAATGTCTTCTTCGGAGTTGTCGGCAATAGGCTGCAGTGTCTGCTTACTATCAGGTAAACCGTACGCTTGTTTGCCACCGTCGTTGTATAAAAAAATAATATCTGGGCGACCGAGCTTTGCTCGGCGTTTTACCGTGCATGAGACCTAGCTAGATCGATTCCCCGAAAACCCCCACATACCAAATTTCATCAAAATCGTTAGAGCCGTTTCCGAGATCCCCGAAATAAATATATAAATAAATAAAAAAAAGATAAATATAATAATAATTTAAATTCTTTAATATCTGGGCGACCGAGCTTTGTTCGTCGTTTTCCCCGGCATGAGACCTAGCTAGATCGATTGCTCGTCCCCGAAAACCCCCACATACCAAATCTCATCAAAATCGTCAGAGCCGTTTCCGAGATCCCCGAAATAAATAAATAAATAAATATAATAATAATTTAAATTCTTTATTCAGATAATTTAGATCCAATTGGTTAGCAAAATACATGTGAATAAATCTAGTGTTAGTGACTTTGAATTTATTAACTTAAAACTACTTAAGAAATACCTCTTGTCAACAATTGATTGACTAGCAATCAGTTCCGATTGCTAATCATTTAAGAAATATACAAGAATTGCTCGTTTAAAGATATAAGATAAGATATAATATTTTATGAAGGTTTTTTTAACCTGACCGGGCCCAATAAAGCGATAGGAGTGCGCGGTTGGAGAGTGGCCTGGGGAAAATCCGGAGGAAACCTCCGACACGACCACGCGCCGGTTTAAACACTGGAATACTCTAAAAGTTTGGGCTACAGTGAGATTGGTTATATGAAGGTGTGCGATCGAGTGTAGGTATTTTGTATTGTATTGTATCTAACCTCTACCTAGAGGTATGTCTGTGGTATAGCAGCTCCATTAGGGTGCATTCACACGGGGTGTTTGCGGCAGCGTCATGCTAATGCGACCACACGGGCTGATGACGGACC
Source organism: Cenopis cana (assembly GCA_951800055.1). Lineage (NCBI taxonomy): Eukaryota > Metazoa > Arthropoda > Insecta > Lepidoptera > Tortricidae > Cenopis > Cenopis cana. The sequence continues at coordinate 20,864,589 of OX637477.1, read as the reverse complement.
TAGTGTGGGTTTTGAGTAATAAGATTCAAAGAATACAATACGTTTGTGTCGTTTTGAAGAAAAAGTGGAATATTCGCTTAATTGCCACCGACTTGGTAATAAAAAAGGTTATTTTAAGGCGATATATCGATTGAAAGACACCCTTTGTTTTTCGCTCACGACAAAACGGGATGCAACCCTCTCCGAGAATGGCTTTTTAGACAAATCTCGTTAAATATCTGACTGTGTGCAGGTTTATTAAATTTCCTCTTGTCAGTACCTAGATGTGGTAAAATACCATCATATTAACTTAATCGTGTCTTTTAATAATGCGTTGTTTTAGTAGGTAGGCTGAGGAAAAAAAGGAAAATATAGACTCTACTTTGGATTTATTTTCTATCGAGAAAATTTTAAGCAATCATGTTTCGCTATTGTCAGTACCACAATCATATAGTCAAGAATCATATATCTGAAAATCAGCCCCTACTGTTTGCTAGTCTGGGCAGGACAGCATTTCAAAGTCTCCAAATTTCTCAGTGTAGCGCCTTAAGGGTTCCGGTACCAAAGGGTAAAACGGGACCCTATTACTAAGACTCCGCTGTCCGTCTGTCAGTCTTTCACCAGGCTGTATCTCATGAACCGTGTGAGTTAGACAGTTGAAATTTTCACAGATGATGTATTTCTGTTGCCGCTACAATAACAACAACAGAACAAACAGAATAAAATAAGTATTTAAGGGGCTCCCATACAACAGACATGATTTTTTTACAGTTTTTATAGATAATGGTACGGAATCTTTCGTGCGCGAATCCCACTTGCACTTAACTTTATTTTACTAAACGGTTAAAACTCACGTATTAATTGTCACTTCGGGCGACATGTTTCGAACTCTTCGGGAATTCAGTTCGGGGGACGCACTCATCCTGAGGAAGAACTCCCGAAGAGTTCGAAACATGTCGCCCGAAGTGACAATTAATACGTGAGTTTTAACCGTTTAGTAAAATAAAGTTATAACATGTCTCACGAAAGTTTAAACTCAACCACTTGCACTTGGCCGGTTTTTAGGTTACATTTCATTACTGACGCAATAATATCGACACATGCCGAGTGGATGCCAGTTATGCTATACTTGTTACTTTAGGCGACTTCCTGACTTGGCGGGGCGGGATCGATATGTGACATTTTCTTCTTTGACGTAAACTTACTGACGTCGCAAAGATTCCAACTTGACGGAATACTGTCAAGTATTACATTTGCGCAGTAGTAATATCATGCGCAGAAGCGGACCAGCACTGCCTTCGTATCGTCCCGCTACCGCACATCCCGCGCCAGTCAGGAAGCACTCATTTAAATGTAGGGGCGCAGTAAAAACCGGTACTGCTTCGACTGACAGTTGACACTGACATTTGACAGCTTGCTCATATCGTACCGCCTCCGCACCGACAAATCAGGAAGTCGTCTTAGTCGCTAAGTCTAGTCTACGTTTACCAGTGTAATGGTACTAATGGTAATGGTTTGCGAAATATATTTTCTTCCTCTACTTCTCCAGTTGGGCTGCTCCAAATATGGACGAGAGGACGTAGCGCCGTGCCTAACATCTCTTAACATTTATTAATCAAGTTACTGTACTATTCCTCCACATAGAACCATTGATGCGGACCATACCATAGTCAGACAGAAGCCGCATTAGGGCGCATTCACACGGGGTGTTTGCGGCGCCCAGTCTCATGCAAATGCGACCACACGGGAATTAATGATTACGGCGATGGATGAGACTAAATGAATTTCAAGGCACAATTCTGTTGTTATGCATAGTAGAATGAGACGGCTGCAGCCGGAGTTTACTATAGGGATGTTGAATTGTTGACACCAAATGAGAAAATCAATGAACGTGAATTTTCTCGAAAAAGGATCAAATTCTCAATCAAATAGCGAAAGAAGTAATTCAAAAAAATAATTAATTACGTAATTATGAGTCTTCGAAGTTTTAAGAGTGGGTATTTTCTGTCGCTTTTCCGCAAAACGCACCTTTGTATTGAACGATCGTCATTTACTATGGAGCTCTAGGTCAGTGACGTCACTGATCTGTAGCGCTTTCTCTCTCAAACTAAAAACATTGTAACGGTTGTAGTTTTGTTATTTTTTGAGATATTTGAATAGGATTTTCACTATTTGGCATAGTTTTATGTATTCTTTCGTATGGAGTAATAATAAATTTTGAGTCAACATCCCTATTGTTTCCAAGGTGTAAGAACGGGTTTCATATTATTGAAGTGAAAACTTCTTTAGCGGCGCTGTGCACTTTTTGTGATGGGGGAAAATGTTTAAACTTGCGACAGATCGACAGATTCGTAACGTAAGATGGTCACAATATAGTGAAGTAAGACGGACAAACGTACAAAAGTGTTACTTAAATTCGCTAACACTTGCAGTAGCCGGCGTGGCCTAGCGGTACAGGTAGCGCCTTTTGTGCACGAGTTCTTAGGTTCGAGTCCTGCTATAACGGTGACCTTTTTGTGTTTTTTTTTTTTTTGTATTTTTGGTTTTATGCCTTTTCTTGTATTATTTAGCGGGAAATAACGCCTAATTTCAATAAAATAAAAAATTTAAGAGTTTTTAATAATTAAAACTACAGTTTCTTTACTTGTCGTGTCTGTTGGGGTTTTGTTTTGTAAAGCCCTTTTGACCCAACCGTTAGCAAAATGAAGCCGAATAGAACCCTTGTGAAATAACTAGATCACGTGTCTACGGCGTAGCTACGTGCGTAGCCGCGGGGCGCAATATCGTGCTACGAGCCGCCATGTTTGTTTCCGTCTACGAGAGGTCTGCGGATAATAAAGGATGATATGACTTTTGTTTGATGATAGAGGAAGACAGAAGGACTATTCTAGTAAATCTGCGGTTCAATTACGGGAAGTTTTGGATTTGTAACATGTCACAAGAGGCACAAGTGGTTTTCTTTGTGTAAATAAGTTAACATACGCTAAGTCAAATATATGTACAAATATTTGTGGACAATCTTACACAAATCAACCTAGTCCCAAACTAAGCAAAGCTTGTACTATGGGTACTACGTGGCGATATACATACTTATATAGATAAATAGATACTTAAATACATAGTAAACATCCAAGACCCAAGAACATATATTCGTGCTCATCACAAAAATAAATGCCCTGGCCAGGATTCGAACCCTGGACCTCCAGCTTCGTAGGCAGGGTCACTACCAACTAAGCTAAAGCGGTCGTCGTAATAAGGTGTGGACGAGTGCGCAGCATAAGGGGGAGAGGGAAGGGAATAGTCATTATTAAGAATATTTTGACGCTCAGAGACCATTTACATCTTTGAGATATTATATTAAATTTTGTTATTCAGACTGAGACCTTATACATCTCTCAATTTTACTATTATTGTAATGTTTGTAATAGATAATTAATATTTTGACATGAAAAATGTATTAAATTCTTATTGATATATTTCTTAAATTATAAATTAATATTTTCTCATGAAAAATCTATCATATGCTTATATTGTAAGACTTTTTTAAAATTGTACATTAACATTATGACATGTGATGTGCCCTTGTGGCCTATTTGCAGAATAAATGTTTGAATTCTGAATTTTGAATTCTATGTGTCTTAGATTTCTTGATCTTAAGTAGGTTAAGTATTATCATTGTAATAAGCATATTTTTGTGAGAAAATGGCTGACTGTCGAGTTTCTTTCGGCGTTTCTTCTCGGCAGTGGCCTCTGTGAAACGCTAGTAGGGTTTGACTTGTAAAAGTGCCATTGCGGCCTACTTACAGAATAAAGTTCATTTATTTCATTTATTTCATTTAGGGGGGCAAGTTTTAATAGAAGCCAATTATGAATATTTCAACGTTTATCGTGTCAGAGAGTGGTTTATCGACGTATTTTACATTTTTTATCTAGCCAGCATGAAATGGCGAACGGAGAAACGCAGATTGGAACAGAGCCGCGCCTGATTCGGTTACTGCCGACTACTGACGCGCACACAACTGCTACTAGAAAGAAATATAAATGGACTATCATCGTACTTATTTCCTACTGAAAAAAATTGAGCGTAGATAATTATGTTGTCAACTTTTTATCTGGCTCTATTGCCGGGGCACGGTTACTATCATAGTAGACTGTTTGGTAATATATATTGTAAAAAAAGTTATGCCAAATAGGTAATAATAATATTTTTAAGGTTTCGTAGCCTAAAGTGAAAAAAAAAACAGAACCCCCAACAGAACAATGTAGCCATAATAACACCACTATATTTGCTTTTAGTAGGTATAATTATGGGGTCCTGCGGGGTAATCACGTAACTGTTTCGAACGGTAGTACGTACGATTTAAATGTCAAATACCAAATTAAAAATTACATTAAAATATGCCTACCGTACGTTCGAAAAGTTACGTGATTACCGCGCTGGTAGTGATTAAGGTTGCCGGACTGCCCTCTCACGGCAAAATAACGTTATCCGAAAACAAAAAAATATTTTTGATGGTCTATATGGTAGATGCTAATATCAGGAATGGATTAAGCTTAGTTACGACAAAACAACGTAACCCGGATTACGTGGTTCTACCATGAGAGGGCAGCGGAATTCCCGAGGATGCGGTGTGCTCAATAAAGAGTTGGCAAGGCAGGCCGTAGGCTTGTTTGCCCCCGTCGCCATAAAAAAGTAGACACTTGCGTGCGCGACGGTACCGGAGACAATCCGGCGCGGACAATATCACGTTACGCGCCATTTTGCCGCCGCGCGCGCCGCAAGCCTGCCGCAAACAGACACAAATCGTCACATTTTATACAAAACGCCTGGCTTTTAAGAACATTTAATAATAATAGTTTTCACACCACCTGCTCGTCAATGCCCAATTATATATCATGCAAACCTTACCGAAAGCAAATCATTATAACCCTTGGCTTAAGCCGGGTAGTAATATCGTACTGAATCTCATTATAACCCGCCGGGTAATAATGTGATTTCACTTTTCATAGTTCTTATAGTTCTGTCATTAAAGTCTAATGTCGTGAAGTCCACTAAGCGGCGAGGAGGCGGCACACCAGCTCCGTGTTTTGTTTGGAACGTCGTGTTCGAAACAAAAGACTGCGTCGTCGGCCGCCGCCTGTAGCGCGTCAAGCGCGTGGTTTTAGTACTGAATATTTGTATAATTACATTTTGGAGTTTTCATTATTCTCATATTTTATTACATTTTTAAATAAAATCACTATGTAATATCCGTGCCTCGCACGTAGCTAGGGCTGGCCTTCCTCCCTTCGCAGCAGTTGCAGCAATGTAAATAAATACATCCTTACGTATTTGTGGACAGTCTTACACAAATCTACCTAGTCCCAAACTAATCAAAGCTTGTACTATGGGTAATAGTCGACGATATACATATACCTATAAAGATAAATATATACTTATAATACATAGAAAACGTCTAAGATTCAGGAACAAAATACTTGTGCTCACCACACAAATGAATGCAAGCAGTCGTCGATGTACTAGGTATTAAATACCAAAAACAAGATCCGCGTGGGTTACAAGGCGCTTAATTATACGGAGTAAAACAGATTCTATTAAAATAGATACTAAAATTTGCTGCGATTGACTGATTTAATTCTGTTTTTAGTAGCCTTGGTTTTTTTATTGCCTCGCAAGAGGTGAGAAAACTAGAATATACTCCTCGGGGATAAAGCTGTTTTTGTCTTGGGAGCGCTTAAATCCCTCACTACACTCAGGACTCAGTCTTAATTCCCTCGCTTCGCTCAGGAATTAAGTCATTACTCCCTCGCTCCGCTCGGGAGTAAAATTTGGAGTCCTTCGTTGCCTTCGGGATTCAATATCGCACCCGTGACATAAAACAGTGTTTTATCCCCATGGTGTATAATCTACTATTATGCAACTGGTACATAATGAGGGACATTAAAACGCGAGTGTTTTATGAAACGAGCCGAAGGCGAGTTTCATAATAAGGTCACACGAGTGTTTTAATGCCTGACGGCCGCTTTAGCTTAGTTGGTAGTGACCCTGCATACGAAGCTAGAGGTCCCGGGTTCGAATCCCGGCCAGGGCATTTATTTGTGTGATGAGCACGAATATTTGTTCTTGGGTCTTGGATGTTTTCTATGTATTTAAGTATCTATTTATCTATATAAGTATGTATATCGTCGCTTAGTACCCATAGGACAAGCTTTGCTTAGTTTAGGACTAGGTTGAGTTGTGTAAGATTGTCCACAAATATTTATTTATTTTATTTTAATTATGTACAGTTGCATACACTATTTTATCTACACCCATATATTAAATCCTCTTTCATTTGTTTCATGTGAGCACGTCTCGCCGGCGTGCGCCATGTTTGCCTCGACAGGCCGGCCCGTGCGTGTCGTTAAGGTTGTACGTGATCTCGTAAAAGTATTATATTTGGTGTTCTTATATAGGGGTCGAGCGCAACCGCGAGAAGCTTCCTGCACAGTATATTATAAAGCGGGGTCTTATCTACGGTTTTGTAGATAAAGTATTAAACCTCATAATCGGCAGTCGTATTCTGATAACAAGTAGGATAAGGTTACATTCATCCTTAAACCGAGAAACCCAATTGAACAAAACCAAAATCGACTTTAATGAGAGTTGCTGAAAAATTGTCAATTAGAGAAATCCTAAATGAACAAAACCAAAATTGTCTTTAATGACACTTGTTGAAAAATTGGCAATTATAATAATTGTAATTCGATCTCACAATATACGTTAGTATCTTCTAAGTAATTTGTGCTCACAATCGTTTCAATCCGGGTGTAGGTATAAGCTTTGAAATGACACCTCACACGTACCGATTAGTAAAATAGAGCCCTAGATTTGGGCAAAAATCAGCCGCCATTTTCACAGCTATAGCTATTCCCCCTCCGTTTCTTAATATCGGTAAATTCGTATCCTGGATTTGTATTCTGAATCTCCGTTAATAGTAGGCCTAAAAATAAGGTTCATCAACGAACTTTTAGGGGATTTAATGCTCTTTGACTTTGTCATACATGTAAAGCAAAAATGTTCCCACACCTCAAGTAAGCAAGGTCCTCGAGGTGGAAAATTTAGGATAGTCTTCCTAGTGTAGCCCCAAATAACCCCTTAAATTCTATTAAGTTCCGAACACTGCAATGGTAAGGCCTACTCATATATTAATATTAATATCTGGGCGGCCGAGCTTTGCTCGGCGTTTTCCCGAGCATGAGACCTAGCTAGATCGATTGCTCGTCCCCGAAATTTTATATACCAAATTTCATCAAAATCGTTAGAGCCGTTTCCGAGATCCCCGAAATAAATAAATAAACATATATAGGTAATAAATAAATAAATATACAAGAATTGCTCGTTTAAAGATATAAGATTTTATAATAGGTAACTTTGTCACGCATGTAACACATTGCCTGACTCACCAGTTTCACCGCGACATCGCGTGGCACTAACAAAATTGGCATTTTCGCCAACGCCCGGGGCAGGTAACCGCGTTACACAAAACCACATTATGTCACGGCGATCCGGCCGTCCACTACACACAATCAGGCTGGTGTCGTATTGTGTCTAACAAGGCAACAACATATAATCTAACAGCAAATTATAGTATGCGTGATAATATGCTAAAGTGATAATTTTTGTTGTGGTCAAGTGTCAACCTCTTGCTAGCTAAAAGTGACTAAAAAATATAGTCTTTTTATATTAAGCTAATTACTAATTAGACATAATTAGTAAATGAGTATAAGTCGAACTTAAGAAATGGGACCGCAAACTGGCGTACAATTTCTATTGATTACTTACATTAATATTTAATTTTTTTTTTTTTTTGTTTTAATCATTATTTTATATAATCATTTTTTTTTTTTTTATATTTAATTAGGTATTTAAGTTTCATGAATTATTTTGTAACTCCACCCATATTTGCAAGTTTCTGATTGTTTTATATTATTTATATATAATTATGACAGGTATGCTTGTCAATTACATACAATAGGTATACATATATTGTTTTTTTTCATAATAAATACAGGTACGGACGCCAGTCATTGCGGGATATTACCGTAAATTTTCCCTCGCGCTCAACTCTCACAGACAATCCAACAGTACACCCGAAAATTCATCTCAATTCATTTCATTACGCCACCTCTCCAAATAAAATCAGCGCGCGATCCCGCCAGGTTGCGGCTTAAAAAGAAATTTAATCTGCTAATAAACATGCAAACAAGAACGCACCGACTACCTGTTGCAAGCGCGCGAGTCGGCCGGCGTCTCAGCCAATCACAGCGCAACGGCCGCCCATGCCGCGCGCTGATTGGCCGGCGAGAGGTAGCCGCGCAAGGGGGGAACCAAGCTCGAGGTGTCGTCGTTTTAAACATGACATTGCCAAGAAAAGCGCCGCATTGAGCTTTCGGGAGTTTTCACGCGCCGCGTTCGAAAACAATTTGGAAAATAATGCGCAGTGTGTTCGATATTTGAATTTAAATTGAAAATGTCGTTGGGCAAGCAGCCTGCGGAGCACATAAAGAGGCCTATGAATGCTTTTATGGTGTGGTCGCGGGGGCAGCGCCGTAAGATGGCTCAGGATAATCCGAAGATGCACAACTCAGAGATCTCGAAGCGGCTGGGAGCGGAGTGGAAGCTGCTGACTGAAATGGAGAAGAGGCCGTTCATAGATGAGGCGAAGCGGTTGAGGTAAGCGAACTACCTAAATATATTAGTTTATGTAAATTTATCTTTTATGAAATAAACAGATTTATTTTTTTTTTTTTTTAACTGTTCGGATCGAATTTTTGCTTTTCCATTTTACGCAAGATTTTTTAAATAGGTAGGGTATAATTGATTGAATCAGTCGTTACTTTGAGGAATTCCATAATAAGGATGGGTAGGGTATACAGGTCAGGTTAGCGACCAGTTATAATTTAGTGTGCCGGTTTGTGACCACTTTGATGAACTGGGAGGATTATTAAGGAATCCCGTTTTTTTAATGTATTCCATTCAATACTTAAATAAAAAATAAAGTAAGAACGAGTAACTGTTTTTTTAGACTGTAAAAATATTTACCTAATGTCTTTCATTTTTAAAACTTCACTGTCGCGAACTGACGCTTGCTTGTAGAGAAACAGGCGAAGCTTATCTAAAAATTGTGAGTTATAAATTGTGTTCCAAGCAACTTATTTGCATTATACTTTATACCTATCAAAAACCGGCCAAGTGCGAGTCGGACTCGCGCACGAAGAGTTCCGTCCCATTATCTTTAAAAACTGCAAAAAAATCAAGATTTTTGTATCGGAGCCCCCTTAAATATGTATTTTATTCTGTTTTTTAGTATTTGTTGTTATAGCGGCAACAGAAATACATACATCATCTGTGAAAATTTCAGCTTTCTAACTACTTATAACGGTTTTTGAGATACAGCCTGGTGACAGACGGACAGCGGAGCCTTAGTAATAGGGTCCCGTTTTACCCTTTGGGTACGGAACCCTAAAAAGTGATTATTAGGTTACAGAGTAGGGAGATTTTATAAAGAGTTACAACGCGAACGTGACTGCTTAAAAACTCAATAGTATTTTATATTAGCTTTTGCCCGCGACTTCGTCTGCGTAGAACTCGGTCAACGCGCAACTTTTATTTCAGGCGCGTACCTAATTATCTCTTTTCTAGGTATACAAACTTCCGACCCTTTAAGGCGCCTGTAGAGGCAAAGCCTTCTCCATACAAACTCCGTGCAAGTTTTATTCGTCGGTTTTGGCACTCCTGCATATAATTTTTTTTGCTTGTTAATTTATATGAATATACGAAGGTTAAGGGGTCCATTTTGTATGGAGAACATACTTATAATTATTTTCATGATAGAAACTTAAAACTTCCCGAATATAGACGAAAAAAACAGATGAATGAATAGATGGAAGAAAACAGTTTTCAGCGTTTTTCGAAATTCGCTCTCTGAAGGGGTTAAAAGTTTATATGGGGGTTTTTTTTTAAACGAGTGAATTGACCCGAACCGATTTAGATGAAATTTGGTATGGAGATAGTTAGAGCCCCAGGGATGGACATAGAATACTTACTTTTTATCCGGGAAATCCTCACTTAAGGCGCCTGTAGAGGCAAGCTCTCCATACAAACTTTGTGCAAGTTTTTCTTTGTGTGTGCATTACACTTATGATTTTTGATCATTATGCTTATTTTTCTGTTAGCCAGAACCTCAAGAATTTTCTTTTAATATTTTTTGTACTTCGTTCATTTTTATTTATTTTTTAATTTTTGATTTTTTTTTCTTGACTTTCTTAGTATATCCAATATAAACAAGCAAAAAAAAATTATAAGCAGGAGTGCCAAAACCGACGAAAAAAACTTGCACAAAGTTTGTATGGCATTGCCTTTACAGGAGCCTTAACTTTGATCGGTCTGTCAATCGTAAGATTCGTAAGTAGGCACAACCCACCCAGTAAGCTATAACGACTAACGACACAACACATCCATTGTCTTTTCTGTGCCCCCCTCGCGAAAGAAACAACGCCAAGAAAGGCGGGGCGGGGAATCGCCCGGCCCGCGCCGTCCGCCGGCCGCCATTGTTAGGGATCGTCCTAATACAAACGCGATCACGCGATGATAATACAACGCGATCAAGACCGCGCGTTCAAACATATTGAACGCGAAAGCGGGGTAATCAACTAATCACGTAACGTTATGTACTACCTATAGAGCATATTTAATGTCAGATACTGCGGAAGGTCTGCAAAACTTAGTGACGAATCTCAACGATGTTTGCACTATGTTTGGCCTTAAAATTAATGTGAGGAAGACGGAAACCATGGCCACCATGGATGTCCCTCACAGGGAGCCTAATGCTGGTGTGAACATCGATGGAGAAATATTGACGAAAGTCGATAAGTTTAAGTACCTTGGGAGCACAATAACATCGAAGTGCGACCTAGAGTCAGAAATAAACTGCAGAATTGGTGCTGCGGCTGCTGCCTATGGCAAGCTCCGACCCAAAGTCTTTCGCTCCCACGATCTTAAACTTTCCACAAAAATAAGTGTTTACATGGCTGTCGTGCTGCCTAATCTCTTATACTCCTCCGAGACATGGGTAGTCTACCGTAAGCACATCCGCACACTCGACAGATTTCACCTCAAATGTCTCCGAGACATCATGAACATTAAGTGGACAGACCGCGTCAGGAATACGAATGTCCTGAGGCGCGCACTTATCGGAGGCATTGAGGTGTATCTGATGAGGCGACAGCTGCGGTGGTGTGGACACGTGTCTCGAATGACAGATGATAGAGTGGCGAAGCGCATCTTCTTTTCGGAACTCCAGAATGGCAAACGTAAATGTGGCGGCCAATACCTACGCTACAAAGACGTTCTGAAAAGACATATGAAGAGATGCAATATTGAGCCCTCTAAGTGGGAAGAGATGGCAGCGCAGCGGCCCGAATGGCGACGGCACATCCACGAGCAGGTTAACACATTTGAAACTGAGCGTCGTAACGAGCTTGACAGAAAGCGAGACGAACTCAAGGCCCGTCCACCTGCAGCCGTGAGGTATAACTACCTCGGTGGGGTGTTAACCTGCCCAAGGTGCGCTCGTACCTTTGTTAACAAGATTGGGTACGTGAGCCACTTGCGAGCGCACCAGAGAGCGGACCAACCTAATACTCATACCTAAACCAGATCACACAGTCGCTGTGGCCGAAATCGGCTATGAACATCATCATCATTTAATGTCAGTTTTGACGTATAAATCTAGATAGATAGATATAAAAGAGAAATGGCAGCCTCATTTAAGGGCCTTTGCCAATGACACACGAAGGGATAAATTAGTTATTTAGTTAGATATTAAAGAAAAATGGCAGCCTCAAGGACTTTTGCCAATGACACACAAAGGGATAAATTAAGTAAAATTGAATAAAACCACTTATTAAAGAAGATAAAGATGTGACTCTCGCCAAGATGGCGGCGAAAGTCCCGTATAAATCTATGAGCATGTCGAAAAATGACATTAAATATGCTCTGTGTCCTAATTGACAATCGCGCGTCCTAATTGATCCCTTAGGGATCGTCCTAATACAAACGCAACTATGCGATGATCGCGCGATCGCGCGACTTTTACTTAGAATAGGTATTTATTAGTAAAAGTCGCGAGTTCGCGCGATAATCGCGTAGTCGCGTTTGTTTTAGGACGATCCCTTTAGGACACCTATTCGAGGTCAATATATTCGCGAATTTCACTCGCGCGATTGCGCGACACTGAGAAAACAGTTCATCAATAATTTAGGTGATTCACATAAAGAGGGGATCAAAGTGACAAATCACCAAAAAGTATGATGAAAATTTTAAATATTATGGTGAAGCTAATCACACAATTGCATTACTCCATGATTATGTGATTAGCTTCACCATAATATTGATGAACTGTTTTCTCAGAGGATTATCGCGTAGTCGCGTTGTATTAGGACGATTCCTTTAGGACACCTATTCGAGGTCAATATATTCGCGAATTTCACTCGCGCGATTGCGCGATCATTGCGTAGTCGCGTTGTATTAGGCGATCCCTTTAGGACACCTATTCGAGGTCAATATATTCGCGAATTTTACTCGCGCGATTGCGCGATCATCGCGTAGTCGCGTTTGTTTTAGGACGATCCCTTTAGGACACCTATTCGAGTTCAATATATTCCCTTAGCTGCCTCAGAGTGCACGCGTCGGAGGAATTCCGTGTTACCTACACTATATATTTATCTATTTATTATATCTTTATTGTACAATAGAAAACCTTATCGTACAAGAGGCGGACTTAAGGCCGTATGGCATTCTCTAACAGTCAACCTTAAGGCGAAGCAGAAAATGGTTATCGAGATACTTATTTAGCTGAAATCTTAAGCGGGTCTAAATAATTCTCTAGTCGTGGAAATGATGTTTCAAGTCATTTCAAAATGCGGCAGTTGACTTTTGATCAAAACATGTATACCGTGCGTCAATAGAAATTTGAAATAATGTTAACAAATATGGCTGACTGACAATTCATTTGTCGTCATAATGGATTTGTTGTAAAATAGTAATGAGAAAAGTCTATAACAATAATTAATCAATCCACTTGACAGTCGAGAAATTATTTTATTGAATATTCATTGCGAGTATTTGTGGCCCTTAACTTCATGGCAGCAAATAAAAATAAATAGCAAAGTAAATGGAAAATGATGAGAAGAGAATATTTGTAATTGAATCTATAATGACATTAAACTTTTTCGATATACTGATATTCCCATCACTTAAACGAACTTTTTTTTCAATGACAATATAGATTCCTAGCATTTTTATGAGTTAAAAAATTGACAAGCTATTGTCACATAACTAATAATTGTAAACGAAAATTGTTTTTATTGAAATATGAATAATTAAAAGATATTTTAGCTTAAAAGGAATGCAAATACAAGGATTATGTCTATAAATTGTTGGTAAGACCGTGTTCGTTCTTTAAAAGTGCGTGATTACGAAGTCTGTTTACATCATTTCTTATTTCTATTGACCTGGACCTTAAGTAGGTACCTATTTTTGTTCAATATCAAATATTTAATTTATTCCGCACTGCAATCTCAAATGCATCTGCAATTAAATGACATGATCAATTGATAACTTTTCCATAAGTACACATAATTATAAATTTAAATTTTCAAACTCGACTTAAATTTAATGCTCGTTTCCTAGTAGACATTTACAGTGTGTGCGTTTCTGTGTTGAGCGCCTGTTCATGCCAGATGTGAATGGAAACGAACAGCAAACACACTTGGACAACTTAGACAAACATGACAATAGAATGTCACCCACTTTGCACCCTTCACACTAAGAATATTTAATCTAATAATTTGTCACAGCATCTCTCTTATCTCGAACACACAGAAAGACAATCACACCTGTTCTTATCATTATTTTACAACAAAAACTATTTAATTAGTACCTACGGTACACTAAAAAAGAGCTTACGAAGGCCAGACGAAATTCAACCTTATATCAATGGCATGAAGACTTTGAAATGAAACTTTTTCTCCCTAATACATCCGTAATACAAACATACGTTTGCGGGTGGCCAAAAATAAAACTAACCCCACTTGATACTATTTACCATCATAGTTTTAATGTTGTCGACTTCTTTAGATACATCATTAAGTTGGTAATATGCAGTGTGCGAGATACTAATAGTGCAGCCGGATGTTTTTTTTTAATTTGATAAAGACGTCATAATAGCCGTGGCTTGAGATTTAGGCTTCCAACAATAAACCTTATAAGCCTATGCTTTCGTTTGATAAGGACAAATACAGTGTTTTTTTTAAGTAGGTATGAATGTGATAAAACAGTCGAAAAAGGCAGAGTAAACATATTTGCCTATTTCAACTGTTTTATCAACATATACATAAAACGAGCAGGGAGTTTTGTTTATACGAACTTAAGGTAAACGTCCCAGTGCTCGACAACTTAGTGCGCAATGGAAGACACCTATATTAATCACCTCTGTCGTCACGACATAAGATCGATTTTACCATGTATTGGGTCAATCAAATCGCGGGGTCGAACCCCGGCACTGGATTTTTCAAGAAATTTATATGTATTCATTCGTTTACGAATTATCATTTGATTGGCCGAGTAAGCGATCGTAGGTCACCGTTTCAGCTTGGGCAAAAATGCTTTCAAATGTCCGGCGAAAAAAATACTAGTACTGTTTATTGCGGGGCGTTTATTTGTGTGATGAGTACGAATATTTGTTCTTTGGTCTTGGATGTCTTCTATGTAGGTATCTAAGCTAAGTACTCAAAAAGAACACAGTACAGAACATTTAGGCTTAAAGTAGAGGTAAACAACAGGCGGTCTTATCGCTAAAGATATTACAATCGATTCTTGTGAAATTTGAAGAGCATGTTCGATAATTGCATGGATTTTTTTCTTAAGAGGAGGGGTAGGCCAAGCTCTCTCCATACAAACTTTGTGCAGGATTTACTTCGTTTGTGTTTGCATTAAAGTTATGATTTTTGCTCTGTATGCTTATTTTTTTCTCATAGCTATTTCGTAATGTAATGTTTTTTTTATTAATTTTTTTTTTGAATTTTTTAATTTTGATTTTTTTTGAAATATTTGAAAATTTTCACATCACGATCTTCGCATATCTAATATTTACAACCAAAAAAAATATTATATTTGTTAGTGCCAAAACCGACGAATAAAACCTGCACAAAGTTTGTATGGGGAAGGCCTTGCCCTACCCTGCGCCTTAAGAGGAGGGGTAGGGCAAGCTCTCTCCATACAAACTTTGTGCAGGATTTACTTCGTTTGTATTTGCATCAAAGTTATGATTTTTGGTCAGTATGCTTATTTTTCTGATAGTTATTTCGTGAGGTAAATTTTTTTTATCAACTCTTTTTTTTAATTTTGTTTTTTTTAAATATTTGAATATTTTCACATCACGATCTTCGCATATCTAATATTTACAACCAAAAAAAATATTATATTTCTTAGTGCCAAAACCGACGAATAAAACGTGCACAAAGTTTGTATGGGGAAGGCCTTGCCCTACCTTGCGCCTTAATTCTGTTTTAGGAAACTATTAATAGTAGCCATGGGGGTAAAACCTTAAAAATGTCACTGACTAGATCCACAGCTCTCATAGCTACTAGTTATATATACGATACATGAAATAATAATGTACCTACTTTACCTATACATATATATGCCTTTCGCATCCTGCTAAAATTACCACGTTTCTGCAGTGCGAAAGGTATGTTTGCCGACGCGAGAGTACCTGACTTCTTCGCCATCCTGAGAGCCAGGTCTGCTGCCTTCAGGGAGAGACTAACCCCCTTATTCATAAACGTCCATCAAACCTATATTAGTTAAGACCACGTTATTCGAAATCATAGTATTTTTCATTCAATTTTAAACCATTAAATACTAAATAAAGCTACTTATTTGTGGCTGACTTTGACTTTTTGTGTCGAGTCGTGATAAAATTTAGCCCTTATTTAGTGAAGTGAAATCTGTCAAAACTGCGCAACAGAGACAGAGATATGCAATGACAAGTCTACACTCTTTTGCATGAATGTCATAACAATCTGTTCTAAAGTTAAATGGTTGACAACCTAATTATCACGTGCGCAACTCTGGCTTATTCTGGTTAATTTGACAAAGAAGGTCTGTCACATATTCAAATTCTAAGTTACAGCAATCATTAAAAAAAACGAGGTCAGTGACCTGTCACAGTAAGGTGAGATAGTGTGTGTAAAATGTAATTGTGTTTGTTACTGGGGAGAATTACGATAATGTTGCGCCGCCTAGCGGATTTTTTGTGTCGCGTTTGTAGTTTCGCTGCAATAAGAAAGCCTTAACAAGCCGCTAAAGTTCGTTTGTCCTTATCTGTAACTTTGACATTTACGTTTGTGAGAAAGGGACAAACAACATTTTAGTTAGCAAAGGTTTGTTAAGTTTTATGAATAAGGGGGTTAAACTCTAAAAACGAAATTATCTCGTTAGTAGCCAGGGACTATAACGATGCCTTCAACAAACACTGGCGCAAGCTGCACTGGTCTGAGAACGGCAGAGTATAGACCTAATAGAAATCCTAAATTTTATTACTTATTATTTTATTTTTTACTTCCATATTGTTTTTTTTTTTGTCTTGTACTCATTATTAGTACATTACTTACCAAGGGCGGTAAAAACAAAGAATGTCTCAGATCGCAGGTATTTTACGCCCGAGCCGAAGGCAAGGGCGATAAATATGCGACCTGAGGCTTTCTTTATTATCGCCCGTGGTAAGTACAAAATTTTATGTCACCCCCTGGCCAGGAAGTGGGTTTTTTCGCGCGCGGAGCGTGCGATAATGGCCACTTTATGGCCAGGTGTGACATAAATTATATTATATTGTATTCTTTATGGGTTTCTTGCCTGTCAAATAAAGGAATTTAATTATTTATATATAGTCCTCCAAACCGGTTTCGATGACGTTTCGATATGGCTTGCAAGACCAAACTTGGTCTTAAAGACTCTATGACATTGTTGACAGTAGAGTTGCCCTGCTGAGTTGTACGCGTATGTATATGAGGGCTTAGGTCTTTCTTTGCGTAATTGGCGATTGAGGTCCAAGGTTGAGATTCGCTTTTCCTCGAATAGTTTGACTGTACCTATACGCAGTCAATGAAATAAACTGCTCTCACACCTCAGATTCGGTATAAGCCGCTCAACAACTCTTAGAGTATTCCAGTGTTTAAACCGCCCTTGGGTCGTGTCAGAGGTTCCCCTCGATTTTCCCCAGACCACTCTCTAACCACGCATTGATTGGGCCCGGCTTATAAAGTCACAGTCAGGTTCAAAAATACTGCTCTCACCGAAGCTCTTAAGCTTAAGCCACACACAGAGCGGGCGGGCGTGAGCGGCGCGGGAGCGGGCGGGCGTTTTCACACTGCATTCACGCGCCCGCCCGCTCACGCCCGCGCGGCTACCGCCCGCTCCCGCGCCTCTCAAGCCCGCGCGCTTACCGCCCGCTCCCGCGCCGCTCACGCCCGCCCGCTCTGTGTGTGGCTTGAGCTTTAATGTCATTAAAGACACAAAGAAACAAAACTAATAAAGAATCATTCATTCATAAAACAAACTATGTATAAACAGTCCACAAATTCTAATCCGCAACACAGGCTTCGTCAGGTGCGTACATAAACAAACAATCACAAAACAGAGACACCAGAGATGAAATCCGCCACAGACTTCGTCAAAAGGACTTAACATAAAGGACCGCCCCGGATCGTAGATGGTTCAAAAGTTCCCATAATACTGGCGGCGTTGCCGCGCTGAATGGCCAGCGAAATCAAAACTAATTCAAAAACAAAGTCCCCTTACAAATCAATTTAATATCCATAAGTAGAGCCAACCCCATCAGTAGTTAGATATGTTATAATATCTTCATTGTGGCTCTTTGTGCCCTATCGCCGCGCGCAGGGCTATAAAAAGGGGCTTACGGTTCTAAACAGAAAACAGATTAGGGAGCAATGGGTTTCAAAGCGGAGTATAGGTAGATGGTAAATCAAAACTTGGAGAAAAGTTATGTACCTAACTTTATCCCTAAATTTGTCCCTTCTGCTTTAACACAGTGAATCCTCAAATTTACAAAGGGTCGGCATCGCGCACGTGGACGTCTATAGGCTGCGGTGTCCGCTTGCCATCAGGTGGATCGTACGCTTGTTTGCCACCGTTGTAGTATAAAATAAAACCGGCCATGTGCGAGTCGGACTTATAGGGTTTCGAACCTACCTCAAAAATCTGATTTATCAATTTATTAGTATTTGTTGGTAAAATATATGTAATAGATAATAAACATTTTCACCAAATTTCAAGTTCATAGGTCAATGAGATGTCAAAAAATTCTTCAGAACAAAATTTTGTGACAGACGACGGACGGACGCGTGAGTAACAACAAATAGGGTTCCGTTCGGACCCTTCGGGTACGGAACCCTAAAAAACTGACACTTAAATGGCACACCAGGCTGTGCTGCTTAGTTCCTACTACCGTACTAAAGTCTATGAGCCTCTTGGCTCTACGATCCACCGAGTCGAGTGCGGCAAGTTGGTACAGACACAGCACACCACTGACTATGGTGTTTCACACACGCACACGCACGCACACGCTCGTGTCACAGCACAAAAATGCGCAATACCTACTGTAGTGATCAGCAGCTGCAGGTTTACCACACAACGTTTCTGCCGCCTTTCCTAGCTAGGTACTTCTCATGCCACTCGACGAGTGTGTAGCAAGCGTAAAAGCCCTTTCACACGATGCAAAAACCAGCATGCTATGCCGGGTTACCTAGATAGTCCACAGCCCCCAATTTAATCAAAATTACATGCAAGTTCTGGCGCCATTTAAATCGGCCTTAACATATTTGAGCAACATCCGACGTGTAAACCGTGCCGTTGCACGCATCACCTCTCCATTTTTTTAAACACAGCCTATGTTTACTCAATTCTCAGCCTTCTGCTGACGTGTTTAAAATCGCAAAGACCATTTTACCCTGAAGCTCTGTTAAAGAATTCGAACCCTCTTTTCTGCAACAGGAAACTCCGTTATCGGTAGCTCATGTTTCAAGACATTAGGTTGTACACGTTCGCCATCAGATATATTACACACATGAGGGTGCCCAAAATATTTGAAAGTGTCCTAATTCCTTGACAATGCTGCATACTTAGTATGCCATTTGGCCACAAAACAATAACCGGCCAAGTTCGAGTAGGACTCGCGCACGAACACGCAAAAAAAATCGGCCTGGGATTATTATTTATTTATCGTATGGCATTTATTTCGAACCGTGAGATCTTCGAGAAGACAGTACGGTTGCCAGTTTTTGTTGCACTTTTAGACCCACCCAGGGGTCACGTGTAGGGTAGCGGTGGGTACTTTCCCTACGGACGATACCGTGGGATGATATCGTGTTTTAATTACTGGCATCAATTTTCATTTGTTTTACATAGATACATACACGCACTCTCTCTGTAATGTACATGCATCTTCTTATTGTTTAATTTCTGTTTTCTTTCGGTCATCACGACACAGATTGGACATGTACCTACTTGTATTTTATTGTGTTGTGTTGGTTTATTTATTGTGTTATACTTCTGTTTGTTTTAGCGTGTAGTCTGACTTGACTAATTAAATTTGATAACTTAATTATAAGGAACAATAATATAGTAATAATTAGGGAGGTACGTAGAGAGATGAAATCTCGTGATATAAAATTTGTACACCGTTTAATCGGCAAAAAGTGGAGATCTTTTAAATTTTACCTGCTTTTTGGCCAAATAAACGATTGAATTGAATTGAATTGAATATAGGGTGAGGGCCACTGATAATGTACATCTGTCTATTGTTTTGCTGTTATGGGAAAATAAATAATTTTGTATTTGTATTACGAATCATTACTTGCCGGGACATCACCTCAAGCTCCAAATAAAGTTGATAACAAAATCAAAATACAGGAAACATGTCGCAATGCATATCAAACACATTGTTTGTGGAATTATTTTAAAGTTCCCATATCCGTTATCGGTCACAATGGCGACGCCTGTTTGTCCACGGTGTTTATCGTGTTTGATCGACATACAATATCCATGGATGTTGGTTTTCTGATACAATTGTGGGTTTTTGATGCACAACGCAATATTATTCCGAGAAACCTAACTCAAGTATAACTACACGCCCGTTCTACAAGTACCTATGTAACTTATTGTATAAGTAGTTATTATTGTATGCCCGAAATGGGTTGCCATTGCACAGTACTTTTATGTCACACCTGGCCATTAAGAGGAGGGGTAGGGCAAGCTCTCTCCATACAAACTTTGTGCAGGATTTACTTCGTTTGTGTTTGCATTAAAGTTATGATTTTTGGTCAGTATGCTTATTTTTCTGATAGCTATTTCGTGATGTATTTTTTTTTTTTTTTTTTTTAAGTTTTTAATTTTGAATATTTTTGAAATATTTGAAAAATTTCACATCACGATCTTCGCATATCTAATATTTACAACCAAAAATATTATATTTGTTAGTGCCAAAACCGACGAATAAAACGTGCACAAAGTTTGTATGGGGAAGGCCTTGCCCTACCCTGCGCCTTAAGTGGCAATTACCGCACGCTACGTGCGCGGAAAATCCCACTGTCCACGATAAAATCTATGGTTTCATTCATAAATAGACTTTAGACTGGGTGCTTGCTACGGACGTGGTGCAACTTCGATCCCCTCCCCCGTTGTAAATTGAGTGGGCAACTTGACTGTTAGAAGTTCTCAAGCCGCCCGAAGGCCTCCAATTTGGCTTAACGGCTGCTGCCATAGACAGCAGCCGGGATCAACGGCTTCACGTGAACGCAAGGCACGAGAGCGCTCAGTTAGTAACCACTCAAAGCTCATCCATCCAAGAACTGACTCCGGCCGACGTTGCTCAACATTGCATACTTACTGCACGGTTACGGCACGGTACCTACACGGGCGCCGCTGGTCCACGAGTGCTCCAAAATCGTGATAAAACTCACTGAGAATACAGCTCATTAACATGTATACCTATTTAGTATTGTAAATGGAGTTAAAAGGCTTCGGGTTGCTTAAGAACTTCTAAAAGCAAAATTGCAAACTCAATAACGTCTAGTTTTCCTATTTTTGCCTTGCCTTTGCCAGTCGTCTCCGCAAACTTATGCTTGTCTATGGAATAGGTAAAAAATTGCATTAGAATGCAACTGGGATGACGTTATGATGTGGGGGGGGGGGGCTATCACATTCTTAATAACGGAAAATACAATATCGAGGAAGCGCCGCAGGCGCTAGAGGCGGGAGGCGATAATTGCATTGTTTATCTCATGTGACATGTATATTATTTTAGCTTGTTATTGTGTACAGTCAAGGGCATAAATGTGTATACATTTTTGGACCTTATTTCAATGGAGTAAGGTGAAAAAGTGTATACAAATTGGTGCCCTTGACTGTACAATAAAGTTATTTGATTACATTAACATACATCATACCTACATATCACAAATAATTTGCAGCTTGCGCTACATAGTCCAGGATCTTGCTCCCTGTAGGAAAGTTCGCGTATGGAGTTTCTTTTTTCCGAAAATGTGAGAAGGAGTCTAAGTAAGTATTTTAGACACAGGTGGACAGCTGTTACCTACATTTTCATGGTGTCGTAAATTTAGATATTTAGGTACGTGAAAAGTGTAAAATCCATTTCCTCATGCCAAACGAAAGTCAATGTTATGTCAATAACATAACAGACTGTGACAAATGAACGTTTGCTTATTTGTTTGTAAAAAAATAGCGAATGCACGAATTGGTAGATAATCATATCAGACGATTCATCCCCTTTCACTCTCAGACATGCGCTCCAGACAAACAACTAAAACTTTTATCCCTCGACGATATCAAATTTTAGCAACAAAAGTGCCACAATGAAACGTCACCGGCCGAAATAATATTATTTATGCAATAAAGCGTACAATTGTCGCGCGCGCCGCCCTTAAAACAACAATGTCGGCCCAACAATGCGCGGATTATTGCATTGTCCCAGTCACAATCGAGTGTTATTGCGTTCCCATCACTATGTCACTCGGCTGCGCAATACAAAAGCGACCTTCCACGATCGTGTTAAGGCTTAAATTTGATTGTATATTTTGGTGTTTTGGGCATCTAGTGTTGCGGGGGCAGTCGACATAGTGTCCGATTATGCGCGCTTTGTGATAGAATCGCGATTGTCAGCGAGTCGATTGTAATTATCCGAGTGGACGGGGCGATAGTTCGCGCCCGCGATGTTTGTGGCGCATGTTTTGCGGATGATTAGGATCATTGTTCTGAGTGAATCACGTCATAACGATGCCGTGCGATTATGGGTATTGGCGGATATGAAGCTGTACGTTCGGGGTAATTTCGTAACTAACTAATTTGTGAACGTTAGTACATTTTACCTTGTAAAGACGATTGGGCCGAAAATAGACGATTGGGCCGAAAACAAACTACCGCTCATCCCGTAAGCATTAAAATGACATTATTTAGGCCTGTACCTACTTGTCCCAATATTTGTGAAATGTTTTACAGCAATTATTTTCTAATCAAACCATATATTTATCTATTGAGCATAAAAAATAAACGAAAATTAATGTATGACTCCTCTGGAGCCGTAAGCGTCCATAGGTTATGGTCTACTCAGTGTTATGCTGATTCTTTTATGCCACAGTCATGTTAAATATGTCCTTAAGGCGCTACAGTGAGAAATTTAGATATTTTGAAACGCTGTCCTGCCCAGACTAGCAAACAATAGGAGCTGATTTTCAGATATATGATTCTTGTGGTACTGACAATAGCCGAAACCTGATTGCTTTTCTCGATAGAAAAAAAAATTCAAAGTTGAGTCTATACTTTCCTTTTTTAACTCAGCCTACTAAAACAACGCATTATTAAAAGACACGATTAAGTTAATATAATATGTATTTTCCCTCATCTAAACTCTGTCAAGAGGAAATTTAATAAACCTGCACACAGTCAGATATTTAACGACATTTGTCTAAAAAGCCATTCTCGGAGATTGTAGCATCCCGTTTTGTCGTGAGCGAAAAACATAAGGGCGTCTCTTTCAATCGATATATCTCCTTAAAAAATTCAAACCCTCCCCTACAAGGAAAGCCGACACCAAAACAGATACGGTACATCCTCTATTATTTTTCGCAAGACCCATAATATTGACTCTTTATCACTTTTTGTTATCCTCGTTGACATCGTAAGATCAATTTCCGACAAAAACTCAGGTCAACGGCCGCCCACTATCAATTCCTTCATTACTATGTTGACAAAGCAAACACGATACGGACAAAATACACAATATCTCCAGAAAAAACGTATCTTTTTATCGATATTTTCGTCACGCTAATCGAAAACGGTAAATAAGTGATATGATTCGATATGAAGGAACGCTTTATGTGGGTCTTGGAGGCAATAACGTTGTGATCAGTTTTTTATTGCGTGGAGAATAAAACGTTATCGTGCGAAATTGTTATTATTCCATGTGGTCTTATGCG
Organism: Cenopis cana; assembly: GCA_951800055.1. Taxonomy (NCBI): domain Eukaryota; kingdom Metazoa; phylum Arthropoda; class Insecta; order Lepidoptera; family Tortricidae; genus Cenopis; species Cenopis cana. Next base: position 20,840,994 of record OX637477.1, on the reverse strand, counting down.
TTTTGGCCAATGATTTGATTTTTTCGTGTGATCCCTGTGAAAAAGGGGCCCAGTGCCGTATTGACCGAATTTAATAGGACTTCTATTTTCTACCCCTTTTCATTAGAGCCACAGATTTATTATATATATCATAGATAGTCAATATTCATACCGACCCGGTTGACCTTAGATAAGTAAATATAAAAATGTTAACATAGCATTTCAGAAAATGCAGCAATATGTCAAGTTGTTGAAAAAGTCATTTCAGATTCCAAGTATCATATGCGCATTGCTGGCCTTTAAAACATATACAGATATACTTCTTTCATGAAGAACCCCTTAACGGGAAGACCTCGACTTGCAGCGTCAGTAGGCTGCGGTTATTGCTTAACATCAGACGGGTACTTATTTGGAAGAAAAAAGATTCCAAGTTTTGATTCATTCGAAAACTAATCATATTAGGTACATAAATATACAATCTTGTCCTACTAGTAGGTATGAATCCTTAAGTGGGAGTTACAAGTCGTGATAAAGTTTGGCCTCACGATGGAAACTGTTCCTTAGGCTACTTGTAACTTATACTGAGCGAGGCCAAACTATCCACGCAAAAAATTCAAAATGGCGGCTATTTTAGTTTCCAAATTTTTTTATTTTTTTTAGAACTCAAAAATACTTCGTGCTACACAAAAACTTTGTATGAGAATTATGTTTTGCATAAATTTATCTATAACTTTGGTTATTATCATTTTCTCGATATATCTAATAGTTCATGAGAAAAATGATGTTCAATATTGCGTTTCTTGTTAAAACAATATTAGTCAAAAGGCTTAGCAAAATCAAACTGCATCGTATGCAGAAATCAATCCATTTTCTCCAGTGATACTAGGAACCAATATAAAGGATTTCATCCGGCGAAATGAAAATTTCATCGACGGGAATTCAAAATGGCGGTCATTTACCAAAGGGGGAGCCGCATTTTTTTTAAAGTGTATAATTTAGTTAGTTCTTAAACGCAGAAAAAACAAAGTGTAGGATTTTACTGAGTATAAATATTAAAAAAATAAAAATAAAATAAAAAGTTTATTGCTAAACACAGAAAAAAAATTTTTCTTAAGTTTTGTAACAAAAAGCGTATTTTTTTTAAGTTGAACAACATTTTTCTCTATCGATTGCCACATTTATTGTCCAAATCTGTCTACCTTTTAACTTAGTAGAACGTTTTAGACTTATAATTTTGAAGTGGCGTAGTCTCGGTTACTAACGGGTGAAAATTAGATATTATCGAAAAAATAATCAAGTTTGGTCTCTTCACTAATTCCATTGTGCAAAAGCGACTTGTTTTCATTACAAAAGTGCAGTTTGTTTCTATAACTACTATGACACAGTCGCCGAGGCTCGTTTGTAATTCGTATACGTCAAAAACTAATCGACGGATTGTCATCATTTTTGTTTTGTCGCGTAGATAATACTATGAGAATTTATGTAAATATATAAATTGACTATATCATTGGACATTTAGTTGTTATTTTTAATATAACGAAAAAAAGAAGAATGAAAAGTTTACAATTTTGTTATAGGTGGCCGCCATCTTTAATTTTTTACATGGTATTTTTCTTATTTTAATTAATGGTGTCAATACCAATCGATTGATACCCATATTACTTAAATAGCAGATGCCGTTTTGAAATTATACACTTTTAAAAAAATGCGGCTCCCCCTTTGGTAAATGACCGCCATTTTGAATTCCCGTCGATGAAATTTTCATTTCGCCGGATGAAATCCTTTATATTGGTTCCTAGTATCACTGGAGAAAATGGGTTGATTTCTGCATACGATGCAGTTTGATTTTGCTAAGCCTTTTGACTAACAGTGTTTTAACAAGAAACGCAATATTGAACATCATTTTTCTCATGAACTATTAGATATATCGAGAAAATGATAATAACCAAAGTTATAGATAAATTTATGCAAAACATAATTCTCATACAAAATTTTTGTGTAGCACGAAGCATTTTTGAGTTCTAAAAAAATAAAAAAAATTTGGAAACTAAAATAGCCGCCATTTTGAATTTTTTGCGTGGATAGTTTGGCCTCGCTCAGTATAAGTTACAAGTAGCCTAAGGAACAGTTTCCATCGTGAGGCCAAACTTTATCATGACTTGTAACTCCCAAGATCCATTTATATGGGGATTCACACCTACTATACCTATTCGTTATTGTCTTGAGTACTGGTACTTTATTCTGGTATCATCAGGTACACAAATGAAAAAAATTGTTTCCAATTTTTTAGAATAGCTGTTATAAATACTTACTTACTCCGCTGGCTCAGCGACCCAAAGCACAGAACAAGCACTACGTACAGAAGTTGCACTGTTAACAAATCGCCAACTTATAACCCCAAATTATAATAGGTAGATAACAAATGTTGACCACACCAACCGAATGACGAGACGACGCGACCGTCCGGCAGCAATTCGCGGCCGCCACTGAATGAGTACCACCTGGGGATGTACTTGCAACGGCGCGGCGAACTGACGGAGTGAAAGCCCCCTGCCAAAAGTGTGTCTTGGCCTCCAATACGAGTGCACGCCATTGATCCCGATCTTGTACTATCTCTTTCCACGACTCAGCTTGAAACTCACGTAGATCAGCCTCCACAACGTGTTACAAATAATATAAACTAATTATCCCCTTCCTTCCAGAGCCCTCCACATGAAAGAGCACCCAGACTACAAATACCGGCCCCGACGGAAGCCCAAGGCGCTCGTTAAAAAGGAACCCAAGTTCGGCTTCGGTATCAGCGGGCTCATGGCCCCAGTGCCCCGCCTGCATCCAACCATGCCTCCGCCGCTGCCCATGCCGCTAATGTCCGATAAGCCGGAGCTGGGACGTGCGCTCTTTCCCCCGCTGCCGTACCCGTTTTATCCCTTCGCGAAGCTGCCAGCTGATGATGGGAAACTGGCAGCGGAGTTAGCGCATTTGCAGGTAATGGCTAATGTATGTGAAACCTTTATTTTGTTTATTAGATTCATTAATCAGTATAGCACTAGTATAATATTTATCATGCATGCATAACTAAAAACTTATATTAAGCTTGTTTTTCTACGTAAAATTAGCATCAATTGACACTGCTGCATTAAGGCGCTACCCTGAGAAATTTGGAGACTTTGAAACGCTGTCCTGTCCAGACTAGCAAACAGTAGGGGCTGATTTTCAGATATATGATTCTTGACTATATGATTGTGGTACTGACAATAGCGAAACATGATTGCTCAAAATTTTCTCGATAGAAAATAAATCCAAAGTCGAGTCTATATTTTCCTTTTTTTCCTCAGCCTACTAAAACAACGCATTATTAAAAGACACGATTAAGTTAATATGATGGTATTTTACCTCATCTAGGTACTGACAAGAGGAAATTTTATAAACCTGCACACAGTCAGATATTTAACGAGATTTGTCTAAAAAGCCATTCTCGGAGAGGGTTGCATCCCGTTTTGTCGTGAGCGAAAAACAAAGGGTGTCTCTTTCAATCGACTTAACTTTATTCAATAAAATTTTCAATATTTTGGTGTGATGAGACTGTGGTTAGAGCTGTCGGAATCTGACAACTATTTAATACTTTCAGTACCAAGAACTCCCCTGGGTAGTTTTCTGCTCTAGGACGCGTATCCGATAACATGCGTTTCCTCGTATGTAGAGAAAATTGTGCAGCTCTACATTTCTTCATCAGTAATGTAAATTATTATAATATGGGACTAATCATATCCTTTTTTGTCCCTATATCAGTTCCCCTATATCCTAGTATCAGTACTTCACTCTGATATTACCTACATTGAACTATATCCTGCCCTTAGGCCCTCTACGGCGGCGCGCTATACGGTAGTGCGCTCTACAGCAGCTCCCTCTCCCCCTGCGGCTGTCCCCCGCGGCGCTCGCCCTCGCCCCCCGCAGACGTCAAGCGGCCCGTCGCGTACGTCCTCATGAAGGTAGGCGGTTGTTATACAACCAGTGTCCTGGAGTTGTAAGGTAGCAAACTCTAGCAGCTCCCTCTCCCCCTGCGGCTGTCCCCCGCGGCGCTCGCCCTCGCCCCCCGCGGACGTCAAGCGGCCCGTCGCGTACGTCCTCATGAAGGTAGGCGGTTGTTATACAACCAGTGTCCTGGAGTTGTAAGGTAGCAAACTCTAGCAGCTCCCTCTCCCCCTGCGGCTGTCCCCCGCGGCGCTCGCCCTCGCCCCCCGCGAACGTCAAGCGGCCCGTCGCGTACGTCCTCATGAAGGTAGGCGGTTTTTATACAACCAGTGTCCTGGAGTTGTAAAGTAGCAAACTCTAGCAGCTCCCTCTCCCCCTGCGGCTGTCCCCCGCGGCGCTCGCCCTCGCCCCCCGCGGACGTCAAGCGGCCCGTCGCGTACGTCCTCATGAAGGTAGGCGGTTGTTATACAACCAGTGTCCTGGAGTTGTAAGGTAGCGAACTCTAGCAGCTCTCTCTCCCCCTGCGGCTGTTCCCCGCGGGCGTCAAGTGGCGCGTCACCTACGTCCTCATGAAGGTAGACTTTTGTTATACAACCTTTCCACCAGTTTCCTCTCCCCCTGCGACTGCCCCTCAATGACGTCTAAAGGCCCATCGTCGTACTCATGAAGGTATTTGGCTGTTGTTTGAACTTCTAATCGAGTCAGTGTTGGATGAATGAGAGCGTCCTAACTGGCGTGTGATTCGCAAAGTCGGGGCAGTACTCATGAATGCAGACTACCTGGCCTCCACACAATAGTAGTTAAAAATACTGACATTATACCGAAAGGTAAAGAAAATTTAGTATCACCCGAAAGAGTATTTATGTAACGTTTTCTAGCATGAGTGAATTAGTGTGAATTCGAATTAAATGTCAAATCTACCTAGCGTAAGTGAGGCATGTTACGTAATCAAGTAGCAGATTTCACCTACCAACCAAGTCACAAAGTTTCCCCAAATGTATTGGTAAAATGTGTCGCGTAGAAAATAAACGACTATTTTGAATTCCGTAGGACGAGGAACCGCCGCAGCACGTCATATGAAGGCCGGTGGCGCTCCCGGCCCGGGCCTGGCCTGGGCCCTGGGAGCGGCCTTCCACGTCCATGCCCGAGAGAGAAACCGACTCTCCTGATAGCATCTAAATTGCCTCGTGGTCCTGACGAACGTTCAAAGTATTCGACCAAGCGAAGTAGACAACTGGCTGGTGGGGTAAGATAGACGAAAAATTAAGAGTAATTTTTTCTCTTACCCCCTTTATCTTTTGATACCTATTTGGCTTGGTCGGTAGAACGAGTTTGAAAAAACTTTCAGGAATAGTGGGAGCTAAGATCATTCTGCCGTACTATTTTCAAAGTTGGTTTTAGATTATGAGCCTTTTGATTCTAATTTTCTGAGTGATAATTTATACTGTAAAAATCACAAATATTTTTTACGCGATTGAAATAAAAATCAAAGCTGACGATCAAGGATTTAATAATGACTTTTACAGTTATAAGAAAAAGTAAAAATAAACAATTAAAAAATAATTACTTTTCACTGCAGTATAGAGAAAGACCATGTAGTTTTTGCGTATTGAGTATATCACAAAATTATTCCAGGCAATCTTATTTAAGAACCATCCCTGAAAGTATCTGCTCTCCTCTGCCAATTGCCTACATTCATACTGTTTCGTTCTAACATATAGCAGCGTCCTTTAACGAACGTCACACGCACGACCATGCAGGCTTGCAAAGACTGAACCTTCTTAGAGCAATGGCAAATAGACACCTTCAAAGTGCTTAAAGTGCTTAAGTGAATGACAAATCAAGTGCTAAGTGCAATCTTATGAACTGTGCAATGTAAGTATTGAATAGATAACATATCATAATTAAATTTAGTATAAGTGTTAGTAAAGTATATGTCAATTTGTAAAAAGACTTTCAGCAATACTCTGCACTGTACATTTAGAAGTAATTTTTGAAAATCTTAACTGGTGTTTGTATATTATTCAGATGTTTCGCTCTAATTGTTTTATTGTGTCGCTATTATCTAAACACATTCAGTGGGTTTAGGCGGGCTAGGCCAGATTCAAATTGAGCCAGTTGAGCTGTAGGTCTGATTTAGTACTATTCTGATCAGGTCAGATTTGTCATAGATTCGTTTCTGAATGAGACAGTTTCAGGATACGACTTATGAAATTACATTTAAATGTTATTTATATTTAAATATAAATCCATTTCGGCGATCTACTCCTGTTTGTCATTTTTAAGTAGCGACACATTTATAGGAATCATTTTCTTTATCCCTTGGTTACATTTATTCAAAAAAGCAGAGTTAATTGTGTTAAAATTATGCAAGACCATTAGTCAAAGACAGTTAATATGTACATAAGTATTACACAATTACAAGTTTAGTAATTAAATTAAATAATAAGTAAGTTATTGTTAATGAGATAATCGTTTTTCAGGTCAAGTATGGTGTAGATAGTGTGACATACGTACTCGTATTTGGGCATTTTTAGAAATATTTGTCCGATAACGTGTTGCTCGGATTTCGATAAATTTTAGGGTTTTCCTACTCAGAATCACGAGCTCTATCGATTCTGCTAGGAGAAAAAAAGTGTCCTAAATTTTACTACGCTACGCAATTTCCTTTACATACGGGGAAACGCATGTTATCGATACGAGCAAGGCGTCCGCTACGCGGGTTCCTGGCAGTGAATCGGATAAAATATGAAACGTAACAACTGTGTATAAAGTTCAAATTCCTTTGCCTGGAATCTAGTGACGCGCTCAGTTTCGGGCTGTTTTATGTGAATCCTACATTAGAAAGTACCTCTCAGAGCGTTTCAACCACCGTGACTTCGGTGGTCGTATTATTTACGATATCCACATGTTTCTGTGGTCCATTTTAAAATGGATTATAGCCCTGCCCGCCTGTTATACTAAAGCCTGATATGGTCTGCCGCTCTGAAATAATGTCTTCAATAATGCGACCAACGAAGTCACGTCGTTTGAAATTGAAACGCTCTGGGAATTATCCAGGAGCTATTTGGACATCGTTGATATGTTAAACTATCTAAACCGTGTATGACAATCTTCACGATTACGTTATGAGAGCAAAATATGACATTACAACCTTAATTTTAAGTTTTGTTTGGGTACTTACGAGTAATTTGCAAGATATTGCTTTCCCACCGAAATAAATCACCGGAATGTTTGTAATAAAGACTTTATTATATTGATGTTAAGACAATATCCATTGGTTTAACATCACCTCTCAGGGGAAAAGTTTCAGTAATCGTAGTTACTGTACTACTACGATAATTAAGGTAATGTGGGGTAAACCTATCACCGGGGCAAAATTACAATACAATACAAATACTTAGAATACGAATATTCTTTGTTGTTTACCAAAAGAAAAACAACATTAAAATTGTAGAGAACAGGCGGTCTTATAGCTTAAATAAAAAGCGATCTCTTCCAAAAAAAATTTGGGTAGCGGAGACAAAACAGAAAAAAATTACACGAGTAGGTGAAACAGAGATTAAGTATAAACAGCTGAACCATAAGAAAGACCATGCACTTACACAAATACACACAACACAGAATACATAGACTACAATACTTACATAAATACATATATAAAACCAATAGACCAAAAGACTACCTCAGTTCTATTAACTCTTTACTGTTGGTTTTGCCCCGCCTTACAATAAAGTATGTTAATCTTACCCCACATTACCTTATGTAATTTTAAATTGTTTATTACCTATGTTGATGTTGTGAATGATTGTTTATTGTTATTATTTTAATTTTGAATATTGGCTTCCAAAAGCAGGAAGACATTAATGTTTGTTATGTTTTACGAGTTGTTTAAGTTTCTCTTGCGTTTACATCAGGGTTTTAGTTAATGTAAAAATAATGCAATAAAATAATAAGGGAAATTACACGTCTTCTTATTTTCACATTACTTACATTTATCTATAATGGTAATTAATCTGTAGGTACACTACCATACTATCTACTATAAAAAAGAAGTAATATTTGTGAGATTACAAATATTACTTATTTTTTATAGTAGTATGGTAGACGATTTAGTCTAATGTAAAGTCCAATTAATAATTTTTTCCAACACATTCGGACTCACAATCTCAATGCTAAGCTACACATTGGCTGTTTTTAGGCATCTTGCTCGCCCCAAGATGTGATCTATAAAATTCGATAGAGGCTCCGAGAGCTGCAGACCTCGCTAGCGATTTCACTCCAAGCTCCATCCAGATAGATTAAAAGCTACAATAAATCTCCTACCAATGGATGGAGCCTGGAATAGCAATTCTATTCATATATCTATGTAATAAATGTGTCTCCTGTTAACACGTTTAGCTAGACTGTAAGTGTTAGCCTAAGGAATCAATAAATAAATTAAATAAATTAAATTAAATAAATTAAATTAAATTTCCAAAAACTTCACGAGAATCAGTTGATGAATGCCACCTGTAGAGGAGAACAACACCACCGGACATCATCATCATCATCATCATATCAGCCGAAAGACGTCCACTGCTGGACATAGCCCTCCCCCAAAGAGTGCCACAATGACAGTTCCTGCGCCACCCGCATCCAGCGGACTACCGCGATCTTTACCAGGTCCTTAGTCCACCTTGTGGGTCTACCCACGCTACGCCTTCCGGTCCGTGGTCGCCACTCGAGAACCTTTCGGCACTAACGGCCAGCATCGGTTCTATGTGCAATGTGCCCCGCCCACTGCCACTTAAGTTTTGCGATTCGAAAGGCTATGTCGGTTAATTTGGTTCTGCTACGGATGGCCTCATTTCTGATGCGATCACGCAGAGACACTCCCAGCATAGGCCTCTCCATTGCCCTCTGAGTGCCTAGGCCTGAGTGACGAGACATACCAAAGCATTATTTCCCAAGAACCGGAGACGCTATGCTCGCGCGGTCAATTACATGATTACCTACTTCGTTATAAATTTAATTTAATTCCATGTAATTACTTAACTCATATAGTAAGAATATTCAAAAGTCGATGCGTAGTTATATTTGAGTACGTTAGTAGCATAAGGTGAACGTCCCTGTGCTTGACACTGTCCCAATACATGACACTTTCAATATTATGTCATGATGATCTGTCATCATGACATAATATCACCTCTGGGTGATGGTGTCATTTATTGGGCACTAGCGTGTTGAGCACTGGGACGTCTACAGATGTCTTTACCATCATCATCATCCTATTAGCGTTATCCCAGTACAGTTGCATCCTGAAGGATGCCTGGGGTCCGCTACCTAATCCCAAGATTTGGCGTAGGCACTAGTTTTTACGGAAGCGACTGCCATATTTATATTGGGATTAGGCTTTGTCAAGTGAGTGGGCAACTTGACTGTTAGAAGTCCTCCAAGAAGGCCTCCAACTTGGCTTAACGACTGCTCCCATAGACAGCAACCGGAATCAGCGGCTTAACGTGCCTTCCAAAGCACGGGAGCGCTCAGTTAGTAGCCACTCAAAGTGGTCACCTATCCAAGTCCTGACCGCTGCCCACGTTGCTTAACCTTAGATACCGCAAGCGGTACGCAGGCGCCGCTGGGCCACGAGCGCTCCATCTACAGATGTCTTTACCACTGACTGTTATATGTTTAGAATTTCAGCGGCAATCGAATAGCTGTCTTATTAAGTTAATTAGTAAATCGGATTTGAGCCGAGCTCGTTGACTCGAATCCAATTATAGCTCGCGACTCGCGAAGGTAAGTAATTATTATGTACTTTCCTCATATTAATATAACATGGTGTCACTATATACTTATTGATAGTAAACCATCAAAAATCGTAACGTAATTCGATTTTTAAAATTTGAAAAACTTTTTTTTTTCTTTGTCCCAAAGGAAAATAAAAAATACCAATAGGATTTTTATGTAAACGTAAAAAATAATATTGTATAGGTATGACAACCCATGTACTAAAGATTGCAATTCAATACTTAGTACTGAAGATTTCGCCAGTATCATGCAAAAAAATGAAGATCGATTCGAGGAAAATTTCTTGAGCGGAAAGGGTTTAAAAACAAATCTGAAAGTATCAACAAAAAAAAATAAACAACTAAAACTAGACTTAGAAATAAAACTAAATATATTTAAATAAACTAAACTAAAACATAATATGTAAAAAAAGGGCCCCCGTGGCATGGTACCGAAGAAGCTGGCAGCATTTCCTCGCTGTATTGCAATACTAATGCGTTGAGCGAGGAAGCTGCCAGCTCTTCGGTCACGTTGATCACAAAAAAAATTAAAAACACTTGCAACCCCACCCCGTATCACCTGAAGCGTACCCTAATAAACTGCTGATTAAAATCAATATCAAAATCCATTCATGGCCAAGATTAAAACTATAATGGAGAACGACATGTGTGCGTCGGCGGCCACTCGAGAACGCACTGGACTTTAAAAACAGGGGCTGCGCTCAATGATTGCCGAATAAACACTCGGTTGAGCGATGAGTGCGTATGATTCACAACTGCATTCAACCAGTGCGCCACTACAACCAGTAAATTGTGACCTCTAAGAGCGACTAATATACGACGATAGGATTAAAATTTAAATTTTGAAAAAAAACACGAAAATCTGAATAGATAGATAATAAATTTTCATATAAAAGAATCACGAAGATCGGTTGATAAATACGACCTAAAGAAAAACAGCTGGTCATCCGCCGGATATGGTTGAAAACGTAAAGAATATCTCGCTAACTGCACAGTAGAATTTTTTATTTGTCTGAATATTTTCGTAATTTAGACATTGTTTCATAAAAAAACATGTTATATCCGGTGATATCAAGAGTAACTTGACTTGCTCTCTCTCTTTCTCTCTCTCTTGCTAAAAACAGATATTTTTGAATAGGGCTTTTATTATTTGGCATAGTTTTATGTTTTCGTTCTCTTAGAGTACCTAAAAGGTAATACATTTTGAGTCAACATCCCTTAAATCATGTCCGATGTGCCCGTACGTCAGTTTAAATACTTGGTCAAAGTAATTAAAAATTCTATTCTATTTCACAGTGTCACTATTACTAGAAACAGCATCGCAGTCAAGTATTCATCGCTTCGTGAACATAAGCGGTTTTAGACGCAGGGCGAGACAGAGGCTGCTCAGAATTAGTTTTAGGGCAGATAGATTGGATTTTATCTAGACGGAACAACATCACCGGCTGTCGTAGTTTCAAGTGACACCTCAAACAAACAAATAAATAAATATTTGTAGACAATCTTACCCGAAACCTAGTTAGTCCCAAACAAAGCAAAGTTTGTACTATTGATGGATACTAAGTGACGGTATACGGATTAGGTTAGATATATGGTAAGATATATGTTTATACCCTAAAACTTTAATGAAATCATGTTTCAATTTTCACTTTATTAGTATTATCAATAGTTTTGTCATAAGTTACTTAAATTCAGTGTTTTAAAATTTGTAAGGCCATTGATGTCTGAAGTATTTCTTTGAATGTTTAATAATAACTTGCTTTTTAAATAAGTACATAAATATAAATAGTGTGTGAGGGTATATAAATGTTTTCTGCCAACAAACTGTCATACAGTTTGGCAGATCAGTAAAAATGTAATTATGTTACTCTTTATTGTAATAAATAAAAAATAAAATAAAAATACCTGTAACTTATGTAATAGGTACTTAATACATAGAAAACATCAAATACTCAAGAACAAAATATAATCCGGTCGTTCATGCTTGCAAGGACATAGTAACTACTTTAATACTAGTGTCTTCTCTTGGAGATTGACGAGAGAGAGACATCACCCTGTTATGGATTAGTTTTTGTCGACATTGACTCTGAGAGACACCTCTATATTAAATTGTTTTTTTTTCTTTTATATTTAACTAAATCTTATTATTTTTATTTTGACGCCTTGAGACCATGTACATCTCTAAGCACGTTAGAATAGTCATTATTAAGAATATTTTGACGCTCAGAGACCATTTACATCTTTGAGATATTATATTAAATTTTGTTATTCAGACTGAGACCATATACATCTCTCAACTTTACTATTATTGTAATATTTGTAATAGATAATTAATATTTTGACATGAAAATTTTATTAAATTCTTATTGATATATTTCTTAAATTGTAAATTAATATTTTCTCATGAAAAATCTATCATATGCTTGTCAGACTTTTTTAAATTGTACATTAACATTATGACATGTGAAAGTGCCCTTGTGGCCTATTTGCAAAATAAATGTTTGAATTTTGAATTTAGTGAATTTTGAATTTTGAATCGTGGTCGTCATACAAACAAATGCCTTGACCCAGATTCAACCTTGACCCTTGTAAGTAAAGCTGCAAAAAACGGACTATTTCCGATACAGTGATTACACGTTGTACCTAAGTATGAGAAATTTACTACTACAGCCTAATAACTCAACTCAGCCTTAATCAAAACAAACATTTCCAAGGCACTTCGCATGAAGATAAAACAATAAAAATCACTTATCGGTGAATTAAAAATTATAAAGCGTCAATAAAAAAACAATAATGACAGTTTATGTATGAAAGCGGCCCGCTTAGCGATTAGCGAGGGGAGCAAGCAGTAGGGTGGCCAGGATGCAAGTATTTTGCGGGACAATAATGACATCAGTCTCTTTTTTTAATGTGAACTGTGTTTTTTATAAACGAGGCACAAGTACATATTCATAATATTTAGAATATTTTTTATACAGGGTGGAAAGGTATGGGCCCTGGAGGGAAACTGCCTTAAATCATTAAGTTAGCACGTTTTACATACTGGAAACATTATTTTATTTTTAAAAAGATATAGATAAGATTAGATTAGATTATTTATTTCATGATAAAAAATTACATTATAAATTGTCATACATGTCAAAGTTATAAGAATAGTTATCATGATCGTCAAAACAGCATAAATAAAAATAAAACAATGTCTACAATTAATAATCATAAGAAAACAATAATCAAATTCAAATATATCTCCCGCTAGGGATCGTCATTCACTTAATAATATATATAATGTCAATTTCAAAAATAACATAAAAACAAGTGAATGGGTACCTACACATTACACAATTTTAATAACAATAATTTACATGTCAAGTTCAAGGTAGGTACTCTTTAACTGAATATAATGGATTTTTCAATAAAAGGCATAAAAAATATAAAACTTAATTCAAGGTTTTTTTTAAGTTTTTTTTTTTAGTGTATAGGGCCCATATTTCTTTCCACCATGCCTACGACGCTGTCAAACAAGGAAACCTGCTTGATGGTAACACCATGGCCTATGGACATTTGTGATCGTAATCATAAGCGCACATCGACCCTTTTTTATGCGAGGATTCATTGTTTTGACAGCTAGAGACAAATACAGGTCACCCCACTCTCAACAGCGCATCCTCGGGAGATCTGGCTACCTTACTGACCACCAGAAACACAAACCTACGTATACGTATATCTTCGGATTTCAGTACCTAAATGTAACCAGTTCACAAACGGAATAAGTCAGAGGGCGTTTTAATTTTTTATTGTAATTTTAGTTTTTTCTACTGATAAGTTTTGGTTTATCCCGCTCTGAATCATGCATGGGTCATCATCAAATTTAAGAGTTATGCTACTTTATACAGTTATATAGTTATGGACCATAAAGCATTCGACATAAATGCATCTAGGTAATACTTCATAAACAACGAATCTGGATTGATTGATTAGTGCTGTTGAGTTTTTCTATGTTTTGGGGTAAAATTCCACACATAATAAACGTAATTGATTTATATATAGTATTTAGCACACTGAAATATAGCACGCATTACCTTTGCATTACATTATATCAATATCTTATTCAACAATCTAGTGACATACTTTTATTGAGAGACTATCCCGCATTTCCCCGCAGCATGGTTACCCTACCTCCCCCGATACACCCTTTGGCAACTAATTGTGGAGGTGGCGATCCAGTTTTTATCGCCTATAAATCGTCTGATTTACTCGGTAGCTTTATTTGCGATAGACTGTTTACTGTGGCATCTATCGCTTGTATCGAGATCCGAGATAAAAGTGCGAATTTATCGGGCTCTTGAAAGATACGATTTTTATTTTAATGTTCTTTTAAAAAGATCATATTTTTTTATAAATATACGAAAAAAATGGCTGAGGGTGATTTGCACCAAACCGTCTGCAGTCGTAAGCCATGTCCGTTAAAATCTGTTTAGTACGAAAAGTTGGACGAGGGATGACCATATGGGTGGGGTCGGTGCAACCCACCTAGAGTTTTCAGTTCGGACCCAACAGCGAAAACATCAAACTTCAACTTATTTAAGTTCTATTTTTTAATAAGCACAAATTGATCAAAAAGACCCTGTTTGACTACATTAGATACCTATACCTATGCAAAATTGTGACGTTACGTGTCATATTTTCCTACATGCTCACATAGGTATTTTTATCTCACGAAGGCGGCTGAGCCACGGTTGTGTGTTGAGCTATACATGCATTATCTTTGTGTGCGTCAGCGTAGGAACTATGATTTCTCATTGTCTATGTGTTCGTATGTGTCACAACTACATTTATGGCTAATCCGCGCACTTGAGTCAAATGTATTGTACCAACCGAACATTTTTCACGTTACCTACATAAAAATGTGCTAATAAAGCTGGGTTGCACCAAACCGTCTGTAATCGTAAGCGGTGTTCGTCAAATCTGATTGTATGGAAAGTTTGACAAGTTTCTATGGGATGACAGCTGCCGGCGCCATATTTGACGATGACCGGCCTGTGTTCGTATGTTGGTGCAACTGACCCTAAGACTAGCAGTCAAATACCGTATGTCAGTGGAAACTTCATTAAAGCAGCTACTACAGAGCTAGAGCGTGCAGACCATGACTACACGCTCTTTCGGTCGTCAATGGGCAGGTAAACGGTCCGGATTGAGCGATCGGCGCGTCATTTCGCAAATCACCGTCGTCCCCTGTCTTGGATTTACATGAAATTGTGGTGATACTAGTGCCACAGATTATAGTAGTATCTAGGACCGCTATTTTAGTAGTTGAGTTTTCAGTTGTGTATGGTTTTAAAAAGCTTGCTCATTTACAAATATGGTAAGAAAACATTACCAGAAATGGACCATATACCTAACAGTTGTTTTAACGAACACGTTCACAGTTGTTTCAATAAATCGCAAACCGGCACACAAAATTGGCTGGTCCTAATGTCTTAAAGCTAGCTATCCAACCTAAGTAGTTATTATTATACGCGAAAATCGATATCGATATCGATATTGAAGTAGAGTTTTAAGAATATTTGAATAATAGCCCAATGGTTGGCTGGTAGAGAATGCCATTTGGCATTAAGCCCGCCATTTGTACAATTCTGTGTATTATTAAATAAATAAATAAATAATGAAGCAAAATTCAAACAATTTTGAAAACTAATTTTGTATTAAGCAGTAACGCTACTAACGCACACTAGAAGCCTGAGTCTTCTGGTAGATGTCGCTGTACGCCTCCCTTAAGGCGTTGTATAAATGAAGGAAGGATTGACAAATTTCAAGCCGGGTAGCAATCGCACCTATAGCTCAGTTGGCTACAGCGACTGGCCACGAGTGCCGGGAGGTCGCAGCTTCGAATCCTGCTCGGTGCCTAAGTTTTTAAATTTTTCCTTTATTTCTAAAAATTTCTAATTTTGAAAACCGTGATCATATTCACATTCACAGTATTGTGATTTATAATATTAAAATATTTATAATAATCACTGTGTCAAGGCCTATAAAATTAAGATTAAAATTGATTCTCTAACAAATATGTCAGTTTTTCTATTGTATTTGGTACAGGAGTAAGTACCTAATGTATGTAGGTCCAAACAGGAATTAGTAGGTACATAAGGTCTAAAAATTGAAAGTAAAAATTAAATATGTATAATATTAAATTACTGTAGTTGTTCAAAAACTATGTATAAACTATTACATTACCTATTAAAAATGTCCTTATAATATATTTAATACTTAAGTGAATATTAATTTTAATGAAACTCGTCTAATTCGCGGGAGTGAAACAGCTTCAAAAACTCATTTTCTCATCACCAGCCTCCAGATTAAAGAGGGATATTGTGAAAATGATAAAAATTGCCTCGCCGGCCGGCCTAATTGCAATTTGCTCACAATTTTCACTTAACTTCTTTATGTATAGACTTCAAAAATATGTAAACAGTATTAGCCTTATTTACCTTGGAATAAGGTGCTAGTGAGGAAGAAAAATCTTCTTGGAATTCGACCGTATTTTCAGAGACGTCTTTCAAATAAACCAGCCAATGTCAAAAGTAGATTATGCTCGGCTATTGCGATTATGTAAATGACTATAAATGATTTGATTTTTTAAATAGTTTATAAAAGCAAGAAAATGGTACATTAATTTTAACAAATAGTTCGCGAATAGGACTCACTTTTACATACTATTTGTATTTTAAAAAAAGAATGTGAAAGAAACGTTTAGAAGTGGATATTTATATAACTTTATATTAAACAGTTTCTTTCTTCTTTTCTTTTCTTTCTAAGCGAATCCCGGGCTCTTTACAACATAACCGGGGAACCGTACGGTCGCTTGTTGCACCAATCAACACGGCCTATATTTGAAATAACAAGAAAAAGTCAAGAAAATTCTCTACCGGTTTTTGATGCTATCAGTTGAACACTGAACGTGAACTGAACACGTGCTCTACCGAATTACGGTGATTTTATCGCCACATAATATGTTCAAAAGTGGTAGACCATTTTATTGGCCAACTGTACCCTAACCTAAAATAAATATCAACACAATACAGTACTTACCTTTGTGCCAATTACAATTCATCATCATCATCATCAGCCTATATATGTCCCACTGCTGGGCACAGGCCTCCTCTCATAGATGAGAGGGATTGGGCAGTAGTCCCCACGCTGGCCCACAGCGGGTTGGGGACTTCACATACAACTTTGAATTTCTTCGCGGATGTATGCAGGTTTCCTCACGATGTTTTCCTTCACCGAAAAGCTAACGGTAAATAAATATCAAATGATATTTCCGTACATAAGTTCCGAAAAACTCATTGGTACGAGCTGGGATTCGAACACACGACCGCCGCTTGACAGCCGCATGCTTGAACCACTGGGCTACCGTAGCTTCAATTACAATTACACAACAATTAATTTTGATAATATTTTCGTAACTGTCAATTCCAGCAACTTAATTAATTCCATTAAAACAAATGCTCTAATCAATTTCTTACCCTTTGTGCTGTTTGTTCACAAATACATAATTATTTGGGCCGATTTTTATCGTGACACCCTTTCCAAAGTAGGTAATAAAATAGTAACCACAGAATAGCAAATAAAAGATCGTCAAACTAGTATAAAACCCCCAAAAGATTTCCTCTTGGCGTTCATCTGAATATTAAAGCGTGTATAAACTGCACCCGGGTCCGAACCTGAACCCTTTCATTCCCATTCCGGAGCCGTCGGCGCTCGGGGCGTCAAACAAATAATACAAGTTCAGGAATCACTATGATTGAAGGAGGGCGCTCAATACGTGTCGACATAGACTTACATAGAGTTTGGAGCGCTCGCACTGAGCGAAAAATAGTACATTACTTACCAAGGGCGATAAAACAAAGAATGTCTCAGATCGCAGGTATTTTACGCCCGAGCCGAAGGCAAGGGCGATAAATATGCGATCTGAGGCTTTCTTTATTATCGCCCGTGGTAAGTACGAAATTTTATGTCACCCCCTGGCCAGGAAGTGGGTTTTTTCGCGCGCGGAGCGTGCGATAATGGCCACTTTATGGCTAGGTGTGACATAAAATACTAAATTTTAATGAATCCCGAGAAGATTATATACTAATGGTTACAAACCAGTTTTTAATAATAGTAGTTATTTACTAACACCAAAAAAAAATTGTCCTTGTTAATAAACTCATTTGTATGATATTAAAAACCGGTTTGTAACCGTTAGTATTTATATACTAACGGTTACAAACCAGTTTTTGGTGTTAGTGTTTTCCTTCCTTGTCCTGGGATTCACTAAAAGTTACCTACTAATAATGAGTTTTTTTTTCCGCTTAGTGCGTTACCCAGTTGCGTCCGCGTGCCGCGTGCGGAATGCGTCAGTACGGTCAGTTCTAGGATGGGTGACCGCTTTGAGTGGTTACTAACTGAGCGCTGCCGTGCTTTGGAAGTCATGATAAGCCGTTGATCCCGGCTGCTGTCTATGGCAACAGTCGGTAAGCCAAGTTGGAGGCCTTCGGGCGGCTTGAGAACTTCTAACAGTCAAGTTGCGAGGTATGGCAATCCGCCGGTGGAGCCGTCCAACGCGCGATCACAACAACACACACATATAGTCCCTATTTGTCCCGGTACCGGCGCATACCGGGTAGAGTCAGTCCGACCCAGATCGCTAGGTTTAGTGAACCAGTGAGAAAACTCCCAGTAGCTCAATTCCACTGACACCTTCGGTTCGGTTAAAGCCGCTCAACCAATCCTACTCTAATAATCAAGCTCTTAGAGTGTTTAAAACCGCCCGCGTGGTCGTGTCGGAGATTCCCCTGGATTTTCCTCAGGCCACCCTCCAACCGCGCACTCCTATCGCTTTATTGGGCCCGGCCTAATATAAAGTATAGGTATAAAGTCACAGTCAGGTTAAAAAAAAAAACAATAGCGCCAGGTATGGCAATCCGGTACATCGCTTAGTAGTGCGAGTCACACAAGCTACGGCATCAGCCCATCGATGGTATGCGGACGTGTGAGTGTGTCGTAGACAGTGACGTCACTTGTGTCACGATCCGCACTGTCAGACCTTGTTTTCTTAGGCCATGTGTCACACGTAATAAGTCCTTGTCCAAACTCCATCGTGCACAATCCAACCGCTGTGGCATGCGCGTCACGTCCCCGCCGCGCGACACAAAGGCCTCAAATTTGCACGTCGCGGCCCGATTACGAGGCACAGGCATTCAGCGCATTCAGCCGATGTATACGAAAAATTGCCATTATGCCGCCCCCGCGCGCGGGCATGACACCCCGCGTCCGTTCGGAAACGCCTTTGTTGGAAGAAAAAAGTTATTGTCTATGGTGTTGTGAGGTTATGCGAGTTAGGATGCTTTTGGGGTTGTTTAAGCTTATTAACGGGAATAGGTAGTAGATTAAATTGCTATGTTTATTTATTTTTAACTTCTATAACACAAAAGAAAACTTCCTACCATTATGCCACCCCGCGGTAATCGACTTCGCAAATTAAATAGAACTTAGCTGTTTTTTTTACAAACATTTAAGAAATATTGTTATATCCAAGCAAAAATTTTACAGCCGTCTTCGAGAATAAATAGACAAATATTTCTCGTTTATTAATAAAACAAAAGACTATTTTATTGACGATAATATCATTTTTCGCCCGGTTTCTTTGAAAACTCTCTGTTATTAGTGTTAAATACACAGGCAGGAGATGCAATGGGGATGCATTCAAATTCAAAAGCACAGTGTTTTGCATTTCTCTACACTCACGCCCACCATATCACGACACTGCGTTTAGTCGTGCGTTCAAAACAAATTAGACTTTAATCCTACAGCAACAAGAATCATACGTGCACTAAACATAAACATCACAACCCTATGCTAATTGTCTGGCAACAAAAACAAAATGCTAAGTCAATTACCGGGCCACAATTCGTAATGAAAGAGCCTTTATCGAGTTACGCGACCCATTATGGGAAGAATCGGCACAAACGAAGCATTGTCGCCTACACTGGCGGGTATTGTCTGCTGTTATCGCCCCAACTCGGGTTTTGCCGGTCTTCCGTTGTCTATGGTGCACAGACTGGCAATTTGGTTCGTTGTTTTATGTATTTATAAATTTTATATGACGATAATGCTGCCGTATATTACGGTATAATTACCTATCATAACATGGATGTAATATGCGGATCGCGGATTTCAAAATTACTTATACCGATTTTGCTTCAAAATATTCAGGTAATATTAGAGATGTAAACATAAAGAAGTTAAGTTTAGAACTTTACCAATTACGTAATTAATGTGTTTTTTATCAGCTACGGATTACCACTTCCCTATACCCGTACTGACCTATTTCTGAGGAAACGAGAATGTTCTGTGGAAACGAGTACCTAGGGTCTTTACGCCTGTTACGCGACCAACATCAGTTTGCGATCACTTGAAATACAAGGAATTTTCAATTTAAGGTACCTATTTAGCATTTCAGAAAGTTTTATAGCCATTTTGTTTAATAGGTTAGGAGAGCGAAAATATCCTTTCTGTCCACCAAGATCCAAGTGGTCTCAAAGCGGCAAACTAAATTAACTGGTCGCTAACCGACTTAGCGTGACACTATAATGAGTGTTTTTAGCAGTTCAACTGTAAAATACTGTAAGAAGAAAAAGCTGGCAACAAGGTTAGAAGTTTGGCTACTTTAACTCTACCAAGCAAATGAACTGTCAAACAAATATTTGGTTTGGCAACACTACCTCACACATCACATTTCCATAGAAATATGACGTATAATGCACAGTGTTGCCACAAAGTAAATAGCGGCGGCGCGCGCCGGAGCAGAGAGTCCGCTTAGTACAAAGCGCCATTTTCGCCGCACGCACACAGACGTAACATTTACAGGCATTCTCGGTTGATTTCGGACGAGCTTAGTCGCGACTGTCACTGTCGCGTCGCGAGTGCTAGTTGTGCGCGCGTTGATCACTTGACGTCGCCGCCGCTACGTAGGTACTTTGTGTCACGTATGTCAAAATGAATAACCGATATTATTACAGTTGGAATGTATTTTATTGTTTAAATACGACAAAAAACTGTGCCTACACTTTCTTCAAAGTTTTTAACGATATTGAAAGGTAAATGAAACGGTTTTCTCATTTTGGTAGTTACAATACTTGAAACTAGCCGCTTTGATAACGACGATCAACCATTACACATTCATCTTATCGTTCGCTAGTAAAACGCCAGTATTTAAGTACTATGGTTTAGTTAAGTAGGTACCTAATTAATTAGGTACTTATATTCTTTGTTGGCGCTCTCGACCGCCGCCGGTCACAAGTCACAACTCGCAGCGGGTCACGCATCAATTTATTAGGGTTCCGTACCCGAAGGGTCAAAACGGAACCCTATTGGTGTCGCCCAGACGTCCGTTCTTCCGTCCGTCGTCTGTCGCAAAATTTGTTCCGAAGAATTTTTAGACTTTTCATTGACCTATGAACTTGAAATTTGGTGACAATGTTCAATATTACGCATATTTTAACAACAAATACTAATATATTGATAAATCATATTTTTGAGGTTGATTCGGAACCCTAAATGTGCGAAGTCCGACTCGCACTTGGCCGGTTTTTTACCAAGATATGCATGCTGGTTCATAATTAAATGTCATGTTGAAGAATGTTTATTATACCTACTCCTTTTTAAAATTCAGAATCAATACAGAAGCAACCCTGTCAGTCGGGCAAGTTTAGGTATGTATTTTCAAGAACGGCGGGAACGGACCTTCTGTATATTTTTTATTTTGTGGTGTTGCCAAATTATATTTGTTTGACAGTTCATTTGCTAGGTAGAGTTAACGTAGCCAGACTCTAAGTATGTGTCAGTGTCAAGAGCACTTAGGCCTCATCCTCACAGATGCCGCTACATCGTAGGCACTAACACGGCCAAATATAAAGTTACCACCGCAAATATTTATTCCTCTCGTCATTGAGCGTCGACCTCGCGCCCTTACAACCTTATCGCGATATTTGTTCAGTTTTTATTTTCACGATACACCTAGACAAATACCACCGATACACAAAGCGAAGAGACCGCCTTAAGCCAAACAGTTAAGTTTCAGAATGGAGTGGCTTTTCTTCTGTTAAGGGTACAGTATAATGTGGTTTTTCATAGCCGTAGTCTGAGCGGAAATAAGCTTCTTTGTGACACTATCGCGCCGGATCGTCACCCGTTTCCTTTCTAAAGATTATTGTAGTCGAGCAAATAAAAGTTATCGTTGGTAGTCTCGTGTTTGGTTGGCCTTTTGTGTTTTGTTTAATGGAAATTATTGGGCGCGGCGCTATCGGGCAAACAAGACTGGTGTTCGAGGTGTCGAGGGATTCTTTGAACGAGATAAAATACAAATCGTTATAAAACAATATTCTATTGGACTAATTTGAAAATTTGATGGTATCTAGAATGCTATAAGAACTATGTATTCAAGCCTTTGCGGAGTTTTGAGGAATTCGTTTGTCTTATGATGTTCGGGGAATGAAATCCGCTATTAAACTTATTTTTTTCATGGTGCCATTCGGACAGACGATCAAATGTCTATATGTATAGGACCAACTAAAATTAGAGCGCAATAAAGGGCAAAAATTAGGGACAAACCTAGCTGGACACTAGCGGCCGTCAACAAAGCCCCTACAAATTGGCACTGGCTAATGACATCACACGCACAGTATTGAATCAACCATTGTATGGGAAAATAAATTTTTGCTATTTTACTAATACTACTAATATATACTCATTTTACTGTACTAATGTCTTTATTGCTTGAAAATAGTTTACATTACATAGCATATGAATGTTTAACATAGTTTAAAGTTCTGACAGCTTTATTGCCACGTGTGCCTATGATGTATAAAATGGAATATGTACCTATTCTTATTTTATCACCTATTAATACTCAACTGACAAAGAATATATTGACATAATTAAATAAGAAAATACAATAATAATAAAATAACATTTTACTTACTTATTTTATTTTATTTTATTGATTGTAATGACATGTATTATGGAATTAATGTACTGAAATAAATTATTTGAATTGAATT
This sequence comes from Cenopis cana, assembly GCA_951800055.1. Classification (NCBI taxonomy): domain Eukaryota; kingdom Metazoa; phylum Arthropoda; class Insecta; order Lepidoptera; family Tortricidae; genus Cenopis; species Cenopis cana. Next base: position 20,818,151 of record OX637477.1, on the reverse strand, counting down.
GAATTAGTCGTGAAATAATTCGTTTAGGTCAATAGCCGCCATACAATTTACTCTTTAATTTTACATAAGCATTCTATTCATACCTTTTATTAAGATACGGACGATAAAAAAACATTTTGGATGTTCTGAATTGTTGTAGTTGTTTTGAATTTTGGAGTGCATACCTATTGTTAGTTATAAGATTGTTACAGTTAAGTTATTTAAATAAACTTCAAATGTTTTTGAATGATGTCACTTGACGCCAGGGTTGCTATATTTAAGTTATTTCAAAAAGTGTAGAACAGTCTTTTAGTCAATGCTTCTATAATGGAAACACTGCGTTAGTGACATCATTCAATCATTCGTTCAGTAAAATGTTCGTTCACGATGTAATAAAAGTGGCTGGAGCATTCAAATCGCTCTCTTTCCGTTGGTTAAAGTGGAAGAATAAACATCTATCCGTACTCCGAGTGTTATTTCAATTATATTCTCTAATAATTCAGAAGTGTTCTCAATGTTAAATCTCACGCGCTAATATCGTTTCGCATCCTAATTAAAATGAGTGTTCAATCTGAACGATTACAAACCAGACGACGACGAACCCTCGATAGCGAAGAAGATGTGGAAGAAACTGCGGCCTCGTTATCTAAAAAGCCACGCAAACCACGTGCTCCAACCAATAAGGACCGCTTGGATCGATTGGAGAATATGCTGCAACAACTTCTCGAACAAGGAAGGAGCAACGCACATGAGTCTGTAAATGCAGGTACGTGTACAGATGTCAATATTAACCGCCCACCTGTTATTGAAACTGCACCATGCCAACCATTTACTGCTCCGATCGAGACGGCTGGTGCGCCTAGTACTGAAATTACCACGTGCCAACCATGTGCAACCCCAAACAACACAGTACCGTCAACCACGTGGGCGACACCTCCACCGTCGCAGCACATTGAAGTCAGTGCCTGTGTACAATCTACCGGTACTGTAGCAACGAGTACGCCTATTCTGGTATCCGAACAAAATGTTATTGCAAACAATACTCTCAATTCAACTGAAAGTCGACCATCAGTCTTGGATTTCGGAAATAATGTTAGATTCATCGGGAAACCCGATAATGTACCTAAATTTGATGGTAATTCCACCACTTTTTCTGTTCACGCATGGCTACATCGCCTGGAGTCGCTTGCAAACATCTACGGTTGGAACGAAAAGACCCTTATTTACCACATGACTGCGAGTTTGGAAGGCAACGCGCTCCTATGGTTCGGGCATCAACAAGACATCAACATCTCTTGGGCGGAGTGGAAGAAGAGGCTGATAGAGTACTTCCCGGCCGGACGGGGCCTCGCTGCCAAGCTACATGACTTCGTGACCGTCACCAAGCGCAAGGATGAGCGGGTAATTGACTTTTATTATAAAAAGTTTTCTCAGGGTAAATTGTGCGAACTTAACGATGATATGATATGTGACGTTATAATCTTTACGTTAGGTGATCCATTGTTAAAGGCAGGAGCTCGTGGTACAGGTTGTAGAGATACGCGTAGCTTGTTAAGTTACTTGACTGATTCTGATTTTGATACTGCACCCTCTAGTAAAAATACAGAACCAACTAATGATAACAGACCTAAATGTTTTACGTGTGGTCGTAGAGGTCATACCTCGGCTCAGTGTAGGGATAGTATTCGCTGTGGTACTTGTAGTAAATTGGGACACAAGACTGAAAATTGTAGGATGGCAAAAAAGTGTTCCCATTGCAGCAAGGTAGGTCACGTGCGAGAGGAATGTTACAGCCTTAAGCAAGCCGTTATTCCCACCGTTTCTCAGAATAATACGAAACCTGAGGAAAGCCGCGATAAAAAATCGAAGCTATTTAATATTCGACCGATAGATCAGGGTGATAGGAAATATCACAAAACTGCTGTTGCCAACGGATGTGATTTGACTGCTTATATTGATTTAGGTAGTGCTTGTAATACGATTACGCTATCTGCGGCGAAAAAAATATCTTTGTCGTTCAAATCTCAAACCAGTACTAGCATAAAGGGATATGGCGGTCAAATCATCACGCCGGAAGGTGAAGGTACTTTGAATCTCAGCATTGATGGTGTTTGTATCAAAACTTCGGTTCTGGTGGTTCGGGATGACCTCCAGGAAACCGATATGATTGTTGGTCGTGCATTTAGTGAAATGCCCGGGGTTTGCTTGACAAAAACCACGGATACGTTAAAATTTAGTAGAAGTAACGATTTCCTTGAAGAGCTTCCTTTAGCATGTACCGATGTTTCACTTTCAAAAATTGAGCTCAAAATTTCGCATGATACGGATTTAGTTCAAGGTTTAAATCGAATCATTGTATATACCGAGGAAAATGTTGATACAGACACAATCCAGGTGCACCGGTCTGAACATAGAGAATTAGGGAAGGAAATAGACGTTCCAGCACAAGCTATGGAAATTTGCGGTAACGCAGGTTACATTAACGTCTACAATTTGCAATGCCAACCGCTGACAATGCGTTCAAAGCATTGTGTTGCGCGAGGAGAAATAAATGAAACAACTGAAAATAATCAAAGCCATTTAGATAGTGTCGATAGTTCTCGGCTTGAGAGTATATTACATAAATACAGCCATTGCTTTGACGATCATCCAAGAACAGGATTAGGTGAATGCGACGTCGAAATGCAAATCGAATTAACTACTGACGTGCCTTTTTATCATAGACCGTACAGAATGTCGCTCAAAGAACAAGAGGTCGTGCGGGACATAGTACAAGACCTTCTCGATAATGACATTATTGAACCCAGCAATTCTCCTTACTCTAGCCCCGTCATATTAGTTTCCAAAAAGTCAGGAGAATATAGGATGTGTGTCGACTACCGTCAGCTGAACAAGGTAACAAAGAAAGATCGCTATCCATTGCCAGTTATACAGGATCAATTGGATAGGTTAAATGGTGATAAATTTTTCACAAAGTTGGATCTAGCCGCGGGTTATCATCAAATCAAAATGCACCCAGATAGCAAGAAATACACTTCGTTTGTGACTCCATTTGGCCAATTTCAGTATAAAAAAATGCCATTTGAATTGGCCAATGGGCCTGCTGTATTTCAGAGGGCCACGAATGTTATGTTAGGTCAGACCAGATTTGAATTTGCGACTGCGTATATTGATGACATATTGTTGGCTTCAAAATCTGCCTCAGAAGCGCTAGATCATCTTGAAATGACGTTACAGCTGATAAGTCAATCTGGCCTAGTATTGCGTCGTAACAAGTGTTCATTTTTGAAACCTAGTATCGAGTATCTTGGTCATATAGTTTCGGAAGGTGAAATTAGGCCCTCTACAGATAAAGTAGAAGCACTGATTCACTTTCAAGAACCTACTAACGTACACGATTTAAGGAGGTTTATTGGCCTAGCCAGTTATTTCAGAAAGTTCATAATGTCATTCGCAAATCGAATAGCGCCGCTTACTGCTTTATTAAAAAAAGATCAGCCATGGCTATGGAGAGATCAACAACAAAAGGCTTTTATGGACATTAAAACCTCTTTAACTCGTGAACCAGTACTTGGCATTTTTAATCCGGCATATGAAACCCAATTGCACACCGATGCCTCTAGTCTTGGAGTAGGTGGTATTTTGTTCCAGAAACAGCCAGATGGTTTACTAAAACCCATTGCTTATTTTAGTAAACAGACAACTGATGCTGAAAAGAAATACCATTCATACGAATTGGAGGCAATGGCGGTGGTATTAAGCATTAGAAAATTTAGGGTGTATTTATTAGGACGTGATTTTATAGTTTATACTGATTGTCAAGCACTCAGTACCACATGGACAAAAAAAGATATGTTGCCGAGGATAGGACGCTGGTGGCTGGAATTGCAAATCTTTAATTTTGAAGTACGATATAGACCCGGCGTACAAATGCAGCACGTTGACGCACTCAGTCGCAGCCCCCTTCCTCTGCAACATATCAGTGAAGAAAACTGGGTAACAGCTGTGCAATGGGATGACCCGAAAATTCAAAATATTATTCATAATATAAAACTTCCCGATTATAAAGATAACTATTTGGTTAAAGATAACATTTTACATAAAAAAATAGGTACTGAGTATAAAATTGTAATACCTAAATCAGTTCGCTGGAGGGTGACAAAAATGTTTCACGATGACAATGGTCATCTGAATGAAAATAAAGTTATAGAACTTATCCAGCGTGAATACTGGTTCGAAAAGTTGCGTAGATTTGTCACCAAGTACGTTAGAGCGTGTATATCTTGCCAATTCGCAAAAAAGCCGACAGGTAAACAACGTGGATATTTAAATCCTATAGATAAAGGTAACGTACCATGGCATACATGGCACGTAGATCATTTGGGTCCATTTTGCTTGTCTAAAAATAAAAATAGCTACTTATTAGTCATTGTTGATGGGTTCAGCAAGTTTACCTGGTTGCAAGCAGTACCAAACACGTGCACGGTACACGTCATATCTGCAATCAATCTACTCTCTAGAGCATTCGGTTGTCCAACGCGCATTATTACAGACCGCGGCAAGGCTTTTACTAGTCATGAATTTGAGGATTACTGTACGGTGAAACAGATACGTCACATTCTTAATGCAGTAGCTTGCCCAAGAGCAAATGGCCAAGTAGAACGATATAATCGTACCATTTTGCAGTCTCTTATTGCTTACACGGGTGAAAATGATAGTGATTGGGAACAATATTTACCACAAGTCGAAAGGGGAATCAACACCTCAGTTAATTCTAGTACACAAAAGAGTCCCTTTGAATTGGTGTACGGGTTTAAACCTAGATTTGAAATTGACTTACCTGATAAACAACAAGCAGCTGTTAATTTACCTGAACTACGAGCTCAAGCCCAGAATAGTATGGTAGAGGCGTCTCGAAAAAGTAAAGCGAGATATGATAGTAATAGATTACCTAGTATTAACTATAAGATAGGAGACTTGGTTCAAGTACAACGTAAAATAATAAAGAAAGGACTTACAAGTGGCAAACTAGTAGATAAATATGCAGGTCCCTATAAAATTATTAAAGTTTATGGTAATGATCGCTACAGGGTCACGTCTTTAAATAGTCGTGGTAGAAAGTACAACAACATCATATCTGCAGATAAAATGAAGAAGTTTGTTGTACAGTCTATCAGCGATGATGATGATTAACTTATATCAATTTCGTAAACATGGGTTTTGTTATAATTGAAAATAACGACAATGTAAATTAGTGTAAATTGATTTATTTATGTCATTACTGTATAAAGTTGCATGTTTCTATAAATTAATTATAAGATTGATATTTCCTCTCCTTTGTTATGCATGTACTTACATACTTTTATTGAGATATTACAATGCGAACACAATATTCTACTATTAGAATATTAAAGTATCGCATTGTAATGTCTCCTTGTAAATACTTTAGACGTCGTATGTAGGTAAGATATTTTCATTTTCCGTCGATAACTCTGTACACGAATAGGAATGTCCATTAAAGATCTGAAAAGAAAATAATTAAAATTAAACGTTGAAGTAAATAATAATATGCCACAATAATGACTATAAAGTATCACAAAAGCACAAAATTACAGCTATAAAGATATTATGGCTATTAATTAAATAAATATTAAATTATCACAGTTCCTACCTTCTTGGTGTGTCCGTTGGTAGTAGTAAACAATATTATATATATCTAATGGCATAAACTAAGCTAGATTCTTAGTTATCTATTGGATATACCACATTTGGGTGTGTCCCATTACGTAAACATTAACTGAGTGTGTCCTGTAATGATTACGTAAGAATTCAAAGTAAATCAACATACATAATTTATCAGGCTACGAGGTCGTAAGCCGGTCAGGAAAGGCCGGGCTACCAGTGCATTTTGAGACAATATTTTCTTTACGTCATTATTGTACCATATTTCACTAAGTGTCTGATGGTTAGTTTCTTGACTTAATTAATCAATGTAATGTTAACACAGTTAACGGTGTAGTATTTTTCACTATCGGTTATAAATTATGATGATTGTTGAAACCTACCCTCAATAATTAATAATTATAAAGTAAGTGGAAATTATACCCTCAATTATGTTATAATCGGTATTTTTGTATTGCCATATAAAATATTGTGGTGTGACGTTCATGTTTTAATTCTAGAATTACGAGGGCGTAATCAATTGTCAGGAATAGCCGAGTGTTAGTTATAAGATTGTTACAGTTAAGTTATTTAAATAAACTTCAAATGTTTTTGAATGATGTCACTTGACGCCAGGGTTGCTATATTTAAATTATTTCAAAAAGTGTAGAACAGTCTTTTAGTCAATGCTTCTATAATGGAAACACTGCGTTAGTGACATCATTCAATCATTCGTTCAGTAAAATGTTCGTTCACGATGTAATAAAAGTGGCTGGAGCATTCAAATCGCTCTCTTTCCGTTGGTTAAAGTGGAAGAATAAACATCTATCCGTACTCCGAGTGTTATTTCAATTATATTCTCTAATACTATCTTTAGTTATTTTGGTATCATCATCATCATCATCTTCAGCCCGTAATCGCCCACTGCTGAGCATAGGCCTCTCTTCTTGTACGCCACCCGTCCCGGTCCCTTGCCAATCTCATCCAGGAGTGACCCGCGATCTTTATATTTTGGTATAATACAATACAAATATTTATTGTGATATTTTTATGGTTTACTATCCAAAAAGTGACACCATGTTATAAATCTAAACATGTGTCTAAATACCCAATTATAATTGAACAAAATAATTCCTGGATTTTGTAGTTAACATGCAAATATTTCCCAATTTTTCCGCCCTCCGTTAAACCCCAGACATTGACTGCAACAAAACCCCTTTAATAAAAATACAATAAAACATATCAAATTCGTATTCATACGTTTTGCATACAACCGATCCATTGTGGCATTCACTTTGAGACGCCAAAGCCCTTACGCGCGACTGGCCGTAATCGCTGCGATTAACTGTCGCGACAAAAACGCACAAAGACCTCATGAGAGCGTTCGTATGGAGGCCTAATCGGATGATCGCGTCAAAGCGCCTCTTGTATATCCGGTGGCTTTCTGACCAGAGATAATAAAACTGGATGGAGTAACAACTATGAGCCTATTACTTGTAACTCTTGTAAGTAAGTAGGTACCTAATATGTAAATAAAGTCAACAGTGCAGGTACTAAAGTAGCTCCAAATTTATTTAACTCTGTGATGGTTAAAATATTCTTACCTCTGTTATGGCATGTAGTATTAATTTTCTTATACTTTTCAACTTGACCAACGGAATCTGGTTCGAAGGACCATGTGCGTATTCCTAAGCCTATCTTTAGTAATCCTTCTAAAATGCGCAAGTTTAGATTTTGGGATGTCTGTTACTCAATCCCGCATAATAGGCTGAACGAAATATGATAAAACTCACCATCATTCACATTTCCATCCACTAATCGTCCATTGTTGAGCAATTGGGCATGCCCTTTTTGAATAGGTACGCCACATTTATGTAGGTACTAGGTATGCTTGTTTATACTATGTAGAATGACTAAGCAAATTGAAAGTAATAAGACACAATTTATGTAATTTATTTTGAGTTTATTTTAGTTGTTAGTTGCACTGCCAACAATTTTTCAGCTTCGCCTTAAGGCTGACTGGTAGAGAATACCATACGGCATTATGTCTGTCTTTTGAACGATAATGTTTCTTTTGTGCAATAAAGATTAAATAAACAAATAAATATGCATTTGCTAATGTAAGATATAACTTCCGCCGTCTAATCTGATGGAAAGATAAAACAAAGTCTGAGATGGATCTCTCAAGAACTCACTAAAAAGATGCCTTTCAACGGTGATCGTAATAGACATGACCAATTAATATTGGGGCTCTCTGACAAAAGAATATTCAATGGTTTGCGCAAGCGCCTGGTCGAGGCTTCTCGTGACCAGAAGCCTGGCTTTTACCTCGCCCAGGCGAACAGCATTGCCGTACAACGTAGCAAAGCTGCCAGCCTCCTGGTCACACTACCGTATGGTAGTGATCTAGGGCAAATCTTTTATCTGTAGTTTTGGTTTCATTTTAGTTTAAGAGTGGTGAAGGATACGATGTTTTATTAATTTTTAACATAGTAACACAGCCCTTCAGCCTTAAGCGAAAAAACAGTTTTTACCTCCAAAATGGTCGGTTTGGAGTCATGTTTCACACAATATTTCTTAATGAAAAATTCAAAAAATACATTTAAAGTTTATGTCATTAGGTCGCAATAGCCCTGTTCTAGACAGTAACATTGAGAAATTAATTTCATATTAAATAAACTGCCGGTGCTATTACAAAAAAAGAAGAATATTTTTAATGCCATTTCCAGTGTGTATGTGCCACCCCGTCTTAGCATGGCACACTGGCGCCCCGCATTGACCGCATGGCGCTGGGCCCGATGCGGGAATAAAAAGGTATTAGGGCCCAGTTAGGGACGCGCCTTTGTATGAGGCTTAGCTTAGCTTAGCTAACTATGCGTGCCTAGTTGTATTTTTAAACACATGTTTTCAATGCTGGCCGCTTTAGGACAAAAAGTTACAAAAAAAGCAGTGAAGTATGATTATTTAAAAAAAGCATACCTATTCACTTCTTCTACCACTAAAGCGCAAAAGTAGGTAGGTACATTACTATTGAGCGAGAAAAGAGACTCGATAGCTGATTAATCAATAAAAAAGGTCAAAGCATTCAGTGTACCTAGAGTAGACTACAGTGATTCTCCTTTAAAACTGTTTTTCCTCCCAAGATACATAGTACCTTCAGCTGTCAGTCTTAACAAAGCAGTCGTGGTTATGGCAAAGGAGCCTATATTAGAATTGCCCTCGTATTTCTTCAGACGTTGGTTAGCGGCCAGCGTCAGTTTGCAACCACCTGAAGGACAAAAAAATCACAAAAATAAATAAAATAAAAACATCTCTAAAAACTTGGTAGTTATTGAATTAGAAACCATTAAAGCAATGACAATGCATTTCAGTTCATCCGAGTGATCGCAAATACGGGGGTTAGCGACAAAATAATGACCATAAATATTACACTGAAAAATACAAATATAAATTTTATAATAGTCTTCTCTATAGTCTAAATCTTAAAAAACCAGAGACATTGTCTATGGCACCCGCACTAGCCGATATCCGGATGTTTCGGTCCGGAAGCCCGGGTATCCAGTTTCGCGCCTCCGACAGTTCTCAATATTTTACTCTTATTTACTGATATTATTTATGTTGTTCATTCTTCTCAAGCCGACTTACCCGGGAGAATGTGTCTCTGTATTGTGCCCGCACAATGTTTGTGTTTTCCGTCGCTTGTGTTTGTTAGAAATAGAATAGATCGTTTTATTTACTTTTATGATAACACTGTCGTAATACACGACACATTTAATTTTAAGTCACATTAGTGTATGTGATGATTAGGTGTTAATTATTTAGTGTCTTACATTGGGACCATTACCTTATTTTCACTAAAAAGTAACAGGCATGCATTTCATTCCAAACCTTATGTACCTAGTCGTACACCGGCCTTGGTTTTTTAGACTTTTGAACAAAAAAATTACCTGTTGTTGGGTTAAAACCTGTTGAAATCTTATTGAAGAACACATTGTTATCCAAAATAGACTATTTTAATTAATAGAACTGTTTTTCAAAAATGTTATTCACAGTTACGGCTAATAAAGTTTCCGCAGATCAATATTCTCAAATATTTTCCCTGTTTAATCAGCAAATTACAATCAGTGTCCACAGTGTATTTAAAAGTAAGTAAACATTATTCACAACAAATGGAACGCTGCAACATCGTAAAAACAATTTTCTTGGCAGTGTAAACGTCTTTTTTGCGCGCGTCACAGCCACCCCTCTGTTTCGGCCATATTGATTTCTTTCTTTTTCTTTTTCAGCCCACAACCTAGTCATTTTTATTCCTATTTGTCCATTCACAAAGCGGTCTATCCAAATTTCATTTGGATAAAACTCCTACGTGAGCTGTTTGTACGGCAAACCTTGATGAGAACGGGATTTGTATTTAAATTCCACAGATTGAAGTCTTGGCACCATTCAGCAAATTCACAACTGAAAATCTATGAGACTCAAACTCCAATATTAATTAAAAACTCAACACTACCTTTAAAAAAATATTTTAAAATTATTCGCCTTGGTTTTAAAAAAGGGTAGCATTTAACGAACCACCAAATAAGTTGCCGAATGATGCTCTAAAAAATTACATTGATTACCAATAATACTAGATTCGCACCAAATTTTCAACTCCTTTTAAATATAAAGTGCAACTCAAAGAAGTAACATATCGATAACCTATTAAATTAAATTGTTACCAAATAAATTAGTCACTACCCAAAAATACTTAATGATCACCTAATTTCAAACACCAAATTTCATATAATTTACATCCAAATATTACAGGGCTCGTAATCCTATTAAAATTATTTACACCCAAATAATTCTTTCGATACCCAGAAATACTACATGATCACCAAATTTCACGCGGCAATTGTTTTTTAATGCCCGTCGCGCAAAGCAGTTCCAATCTAGTCTAACCTCATTGCTAGTACACTGATGCGGTTTTCCATACGGTCCGTCTCGCTCGCACGTCGCACCGCGTGCGAGCAAGACAGCGCTTAATGATTTTATTTTATAGAAGCTTCAAATTTTTGTAACCTTAATGAGACACGTACATAACATAATTTAATTTAATATATTTTCAACAGTGCTTTCCTTACTGGTCGCATACAGCTATTTGTTCTCAGATGTTTTTGCCTCTACTCTATTCGCTGATAATCGTCAATTTGCCTAGGTAGTAGTATTTTTCTATGACATCTATTTTTATTTCAAACTAGTTTACATTGGAACAGTATTGACGGATCTCCGCTGGCGCGGAGCTCCTATTATGAGTTGTTTTGGCCCTTCGGGCCGATGCAAAACTAACATAACCTAAACCTACCTATACCTATTTCTACCTATTAACTTTCTTTAATTTTTCCATGAATGTCTATCTAAATTAATAAAGTAAACTCATTTGAGGACCTTTATCCATTTTCATAACAAACTAACAATTTAATAAATCAACATAACTCATATTCAAATAAAAGATTTCAATCAAACGCGCTCACGTCAACCCATTAAAAAAAAAAAAAAAAACTTCTTGCAGTTTGTAAACCATCAGCAATAGGTAGTTAGAATGAAACAGCAATAGGTACCTTTCACTCTAACGACATATCAATAGGTTTTATGCTCCAGACAATTCTTTGTACTTGATTGAGTGAGATAGCAGTATACGTGTTATTATTTCACACAGCCACATTGCGCGTTGCTTTTTAAATTAATTTAGAATTTTACTTTCTAATTTATAACATTTTGGAAATGACTAAAATATTTATAGTGCTAAAAACAATTAATTTGTAACTGTTTACTAAAATGTAGCATGCGATGTGTATAATATTTGGATGTAATTCTAATGAAAAAAGGTGCATGAGATTAGGTGGTAGTTTAGTGTTTTGGGTGGTACTTGACAATTTTTTTGATGCGATTATAAATTTATAGGAACGCAATAAGTAAAATAGGTGCAAGTGCTGCAAAAATAGGTAGAATTTTTTTGGTGACTCGGAATTGCTGATCGATAAATTTTTTTGAGTGTTCAACCTTATTTTAGGGTTCGAAAATTTGATGATATCAAAAGTTATTTAGGTGATCATTTTATTTGTTCACTTTAAAAAATATAACATTTTAATTTTATAAACAATTTTACTATTTAAGCGTTGTGACTTGAAACTGTTTTCCGGCTGAACTGCAAAAGTCATTTACACTTTAAACAAAACGGCATTATCTATGCCCCATTCGCTGGCCGGAACCGCAGGGGAGCGCGCGAGATTTGAAATTGGAACCAAATAGGCGTTAAATGGCGGCGTGCGCTGTCATAACGTTATTTGGCGTTCATCAGGAGAACAGCATCCCGGCTGGTGCAGGTTTTATTAGCGTAAGAAATGGCGCGCACACTGGCCCGGAAATTTGAGATTTGCATGAGGAAAGTGTACTGATTGCATTTTGTGCAGCGCCTAATTCTACGGTCCACGGGCGGCGCTTAATGCAATACCAAATTGTATGTGATATCGGACTTGATTGCGAGGTTTGAGCCAAGGCTAGAACTAGGAACTAAAACTACCTTGAAATAAGGTTAACCTAATGAACCTGCAATGTCAAAGCCACTAAATACAGAGAGAGTAAAGATTAAAGATTAAGATGGCGTATTAATATCATGTTCGGTATCACTAGGAATAAATATGACAATGATAGGTTAGGGTTAGCCATTGGGAATCGATTAATCATATGTATTCGATTTATTTACTGTGAACTTGATATTTACAGGCTGTTCTCAAAATGTATCCAGTAGGATTTACCCTAGTAGGGTGAAGCAAATAAATAATATACAACCTAATTATTAAACGTATTTTTATCAAGAATAAGAGTAAGAACTGGTAAGTACAGTCGCGGCCAATAAAAACTGTTCTCCAAACGCAATCAGCCGCAGCAGTAAAGATCTCATTACGCTCAGCATAAAACGGTGGCGCGCGCTTTCTTCTAAATTTCATTCCGATTGATTCGATTCCTTCACTTGGTTTTATTTAAAATGTGGAGCACTTACGGGAAAGAGTTTTTGAGGATTGTAATCGTACGTGAATATTTCTGGTTCATTGGACCCTTTTATTAAATACTAGACTTTATCGTCGGTTCTAAATGTTCCATTCATAAATAGAGCATAGACTTTAGACTAATTATGAATGAAAGCATAGAGTTTTACCGTTCTGTGGACGTCCACGGTAAAGTATAAAAACGCCCATTCGCTCTTGCATGAGCGCATAGGGTCATTGTGTCAATTAGCGATTAGCTAATTTAGTGTGCCAGTTTGCGACCACGGATGAGTTGAATAATTGAGAGGATGTTAACTCTATTTTTAATGGATCCCAATTCCAAATTCAATAGCTACTAAATTAAATACATACGATTCACTGTTAATTTATTTTTAATTTAATTTCAGGTAGTCGGGTTACACGGGTGTAAGGCATGCTCGCCGGATCAGTTATAATTATAATGCCAAAATTTCAGTTTGTTTCATATTATTTATTTTTCTTTAAAATATGGATTTTGAAGAGAACAATAACGGTACTCTTAATAGTCTTAATGCCCCACAGACAATGATGTATTGTTTTCTGGTAAAGAAGTGTAGTAGTTAATGCATAAAATAGACTAATCATTTTTACTATAGTATTTCAAGGAATAAAACTTAACAAGCGTAAAACAAACCTAAACTATTCAGTACCATTTTCTAAAGTTTGGAAGTCTGCTTTCCGATGAAAAATGCATTAAAATGAAAATTCGACTAATTAATGACATGCTCAACCATGAGAGGATGCCTGTGCCCAGCAGTGGGCCGTACTGATGAAGAGAAAACGAAAATTATAAATAAAACGGCCACGTGCAAGTCAGCCTTCGCACATTTAGGGTTCCGAACCAACCTCAAAAAAGTGTTATCAATATATTTAGTATTTGTTGGTAAAATAAAGGTAATAATAAACATTATTACCAAATTTCAAGTTCATAGGTCAACGGGAAGTTAAGATATTCTTAGTAACAAAATTTTATGATAGACGACTGACGCACGGACGTTTAGTTACGTTTTTGACCCTTCGGGTACAGAAGCCTAAATATGGATACTTATGTATGTTCTCCTGCAGACTGTAAAGAAAAAGGTACCCATCGACACGAAGTAAACAGCTGAGATTATAAAATCCATTGAATCCCCTAACGATAACGCCACATATTGGTTCGGAGGTTACCGCGGCCTGAAGGTTGCCGCTGTACAAACTAATTTACTCCCTGTGTGCGATATGCCTTCGGGCGAGCAGGGGTCCGTGCCACGACCTCGGGAACCCTGGGGTCTGGGTGCAGCTAGCACTAAAATCATATTAAAGAAATTACACTCACGAGCAAAAATAATGCATACATTTTGTATTGAACTTACATAGAAAGTGTACGCGTTATTTTTGCTCTTGAGTGTATTTTTGTAATTAGAATGTACTGGGAAATTATACGGTAAAGGCGGTTCTACCTACCTATTTCGCGGGGATTCGTTGTGTAAACAGCTAGAGACATTGTGTATATTCATCTACTCTACTCCTCATAACTAGCCTTCCAAGGTCATCACTAGGTATCGTCAGGATGCTAAGGGTCCTCCGAAATACAGCGTGACTGGACTTTTTTCCGACTAGAGCAACAGAGTCGCATGAAAGGACCCCTACAAATTCCGCAAACTGCTTCTTTTGGTAGCAAGAGATGAGTACTTAGAGATAATTATTTGTAATGAATATACTGAAACCAAAAATCACAAAAATCATACGCTGGGTCGGTAGAAAGGAGGTAACTTATTTGTTAACTAACCAACTAGCAAACATGAGCCTATTGATTGAAACATAATACAATATCTATATGCCTACTTCCCGCGTGTAAAGCATGTTGGATGTGCCACTTTTCAAAGAATCATAGACATAAGTATGAATTATGATAATAATAAATAAACTTTATTGCCAAAACATGAAATGGGTACAAAACAAGAAAATATATTTCAGATAATAATAACCTGAAGTCTAACTACTCTAAGTTTATACAGTAAGAAGGTATTTTACTATCTAGATTTAAATCAAGTTGGCCAAAGGTACCAACCTCAGCATTTGCTGGCCAGGTTGCCCAGCGCTGGTTTTCAGTTTGGCCCTTCTTTTTTTCCAAATGTTAGTCGGGAGGTTGCCGGGTAGTGTGTAAACTCCTGTAGTGAAAATATTCAGGAGCATGTGTACCTAGCCTAATCGCAGACTCGTGCTTATCGTCCCGTTCTTTAATTTCTTTCTAACGCCTGTTGACTCGGCCGAGTGTCATTAACTGGTATTTGCTCCAATTTGTCCGATAATCAACTTTTGATTCCATTAACTCAGAACCTATTAGATCTTCAATACATTTACCGACACATGTACTTAATAGATTTCAAGTTTAAGTGGGAAATTGGAATAATGATTGCTTGCGTGATAACTTGTTTGTGGAACGGTTATGATGTTATGTAAAGTAGATAATTATACACTGTAGACAGTGACGTTTTAACAAATTGAAAATTGAATAGTGGCAGAATCAATATTTTATATCTATTTGATAACGATAAATGCTGACGAATGTCTTCCTATCAAATGAAAATAAAGTTCCACGCAGGCTCAGCTACTCATCATTAATGTAATTATAGATGTTTCAAGATAATATATAATATTAGAATGCATGATTCACTACTCAAAATAATAATGCATTGTACGATTGTCACTGTGAAAAAAACATTTAGGTACCCGTCCTCTTCTAGCGAAAAAACAAAACAATCTTTCGTTATCCGGCCGGGGATCCACGTCACCGGTCCGGTAGCGGACGGCTTAAACATATCGACACACAATATAAATGTCGTTCCTCTAGTTCTAAAATACAGACCGCCACTGTCAGTACGTGAAAAAGTTATTTTTAGTGTTATTAATTCTATTTCTCTTTCTAACGATGCATTTAATAGCTAGTTAGGTACCTGCTCCGGGCATTTCATGGAGTGTTACAATCGCCGTGAGTTCGGTGGTCGTATTATTAACGAGGTCCTTAGGTGTTTGTGGTCTATTTTGAAAAGGATGATAGCCCGCTATATATCCCCGCTTGCTATATTTCAACTCGTATGGTATCCCACTTTTCAGTGATGATAACTTCAATAATGCGACCACCGAAATTACAGCGGTTAAAACCCGCTCAGAAATGCCCAATAGTTATCCATATCCATACTTCCATACTAATATTATATGGAAGTATGGATATGGATATTGGCCATTTCTGAGTTCTTTCATATAAATGCGAAAGTGTGCCTGTCTGTCTGTTACCTCTTCACGATTAGGTAAACCGCTAAATTTAAATGAAATTTGGCATGGAGATAGTTTAATCTCACGGGGCCTTGGGCCTTGGTATTTTTAGGATACTTTTTTATCCCGGAAATCGTCCCTTAAGGGTGTGGAAGTATCGAAGTATGTATGGAAGAGCGATAACTAAATAAGCGTCTGATATAAAAAAATGCAATTAAATTTTATCGCGATGAACGAGTTCCACTGGGACGAAAAAAACTAGTTTTTTATATATAGGTACACTTATAATACCCTACCCTACCCTATTACCCTATTTTTTTTAAGCATTTGTTTGTCTTTGTGCGTTTATAACAAAGTTTGTGTATTAGTTAAGTGTTATCTCATGTAAGTGAATTGTATAATTCTTTATGAGATTAAATAATCTTAAACCTTATAATAGGTGACTATGTATTTAATCCAAGAAAAATCAATTGTGAACCAATTCGACAACGCCTATGGATCGTATGAATCGATTTCCATTCTGCTAAATCAAATTTATGGAACACATTACCAAACGATATACAGGTGTGTGGCCGGAGGCGGTGAACACAATTTAATTTGTTCAAAATGGGACGGCAGTCTAGCGTCGACGAGGTTACCCCGTGCTGCCTCCATTCGATGGAGGTATAGAGCGATGGCCTAAGGGCTAGTGCAGTGTGATCGTTAAAATATCGTAGGATGGCAAACACTTAGAACGTTATGTCATGAGCAAGCCACTTTAGGTGTTATCCTGTTTGTAAATGGTTCTAGCTGTATGTGCCTTTTTTGTATCTTTTAAGAATTTTTTATTTGATGAAAACAACGTGTAGTGTATGTACACCGATGAAATGAATGTTTTCCGCTGAAGTTTTTCTAAACGTCGATTGCACAATAATTTAGTGAGCTAGTTTGCGCTCACTTGGTGATGAACAGTTTGTGAGCCAATAGGATATTTAACAGGCATTTTAATGACTAAATAAACTGTATATAACTGTCAAAAGTGTGAACTGGTCAAAAGGACTTTTAACCGACAAAAACAGGCAAAACTACTTTTGACCAATTTGTCAAGGTTGACGTTTGTCACATAGGTACTGTCAAATTTCGGTTAGGTTAGGGTTCGCTTGTGTCCCTCAGAGCGGAATAGGAACCCCGCGATAGCGGGGTGCCGTCGACATGCTGGCGAGTCACAAATCTGACAGTACCTATGTGACAAACGCCAACCTTGACAGATTGGTCAAAAGTAGTTTTGCCTGTTTTTGTCGGTTAAAAGTCCTTTTGACCAGTTCACACTTTTGACTGCAACATATACATTACGTACTGCCTTATAAGGGTGTGTAGAAGTATTAAAAGAAACTTTCCAGGTGGTCGCAAACTAACAATGGTCGCGTAGTCGACGCAACTACCCTACCTGCCTATTCTGGGTCTGTCCATTTTAGTGTCTCAAAAGAAGCTGTTCAAGATGACATAATGTTTCCTTTATATAAACATTGGATTTTTTTTCTGCAGTTATATGTTTATACATTACCTACTTACAGTACAATTAACTTACCTTCCTTAGGTATAAATTTGTCGACACCTATTCGGAAAATATCCTCAGAAAGTACAATTTTACTGTCAACTTCTACAGAATAAATAAATCAATTACCGTCTGTCACCGCGGCACCCACTTGTACAGTACAAATTATACAAAATGCGGGCACAAAGCGTATAATTTACCCTCTGTTTGCGCGCGGGTGATCTGAGATTACCGGGCGGTAAATAAATACTTACCGCTTTAATCCATTTGCGCCCTTAATTCATGGAAAAATGGACGGCGATTGTGATGTCTTGGCAGTTTTAAACTTATTTATTATCAGATAATTAAATTATTAATTTAAGTATGCTGTCATAGTTTTTGATTACACTAAGGCTGGTTTTCCACTAAAGCTATGCTATGCTACGTTGCTTACTAACCACAATATGGATCAAAACGGTCTGAAATAAATGATTTTTTTTATTTTTTATTTATGTAGCTATGGATGCGTTTGAAATCCACCAATCACATTCCTTTATTCACATAGCATAGCTCTGGTGGAAAAGGGTTCAGCTAAGCCATGTTTTTTATACGGAAAGATGCGAGCTGCGGATGCGCGGTACGGATGCGTGAGCGCTTCCCCCCACACCGCGCTACCGCTCCCCGCGCCCTCTGTCGATACAACGCATAGCTCAAGCTGCGCATCTTCCTCGCACAGCTACCTCGCGGCTGCGCGTCTTCATAGGGCATCTACCTCGCACAGCTACATAGCGTAGCTTTAGTGGAAACGATCGCATAGCTCGTAGCGCATCCACGCAGCATAGCTGCGTAGCATAGCTCTAGTAGAAAACCAGCCTAAGTACCTGTAAAATTGATTGTTCTGCATCCCCAACCCGGTACGTATAGACATCGTACAGTATATTTTGTGATCAATGTGATTTTTCTGAGTCCTTTTTTTTAATATTGCAAATATTAAGTATCGTTCTGTCAATAAATCGTTGTAAAATTTGTAAATCTAAGTTATGTAAGCTACATAAAGCGTGTACTCACAACACGTGTACTACAGTGGGGCTACATTGAATCGCTATTTTTTTGTGTGTCTTATTCTTAATTCACTTGCACAGTACATAATTGTACATAATGGTTGTTATTCCCTCTCGAAAATATGATACAGACTGATTTTTTTATATAACAATAACTCTAGTACCAAGACTTGCAAGTCAACGATTACTTTCCACCGAATTGAATGCGGATAGTTAAGATAACACCGCCTCTGTGCCCTGAAAGACGCAAGTAATCAAAATAACCTAACCTCTTACTTCTTTACAGTCCTAGGCCAGGATAGAAAGCAAAAACTTTACAACAATGTGCAGAATAGGTACCCATTTTGTTCTCACACCAACCTATTGCGATTTCAAGTATTTGTAGAACTGAAAGGCGAAAGGAAAATGAAGTTGGTCTAAACACGGAAAAACTTGCATTAAACAATGACAAAATTATACTCGTTTTTCATTTCAGCAGCGACCATTTTAGTTGCACCTTAGCTGATTGTAAAACTTTTGCTGCTCTGGCGTTGGCGTTTAGAGGATCCGGTCTTCTTAGGATTCCTGCTCCATCTTCACATCCAAATGGTCTTATATGTCTTCTCGAGCCTCTCACCCTTATTGAGACCGCTCTTATAATTGAAATCTGTACTTTTACTTTCAACCAATACATTACTTGTGAATATGCATTTCCCCATTTCGTATTTAATTTTGATGCGGTTTTTTTTATAAAGTTGTTATATTCTATCCCTAATGCTCCATCGCATGAGATGACAAGTGGAGTAAAGGAGGCTCTTAAATCTTCTGCTGCTCGGTCATATTTGGTGTGTTTCTCTCGGCTATGTCTCTGTGCTGTTTGTTGCCATGTGAGGTTGCTGTAAGAAGAAGCGTCGGCATTTATTATGCGAACATCGAAGAACGCTTTCCTTGCAGGTTCCCAAACACTGTTTAGTAACAAGTCTCCTATGAGGGCCGGTTGAGTATTACTTGCGTCACGCATTATGGGTTCTGTTGTACCTGTTCCCCAGGCTAGTTCAGCCCATTGTTTACAGTCATCTCTATGTTGATCATGACCTTGTTTTATTAGACCACCTTTTTTGCAATTTAGTGCGTGGTTTAGATCGAAGTTATTCTCTCCGCAACCATCGCAGGCTTGAGGGAGGCTGGTAGGTTCATGAGCATATCGAATGGCTAGGGCATCCTTAAACTGAGTGGCTGTGAGATCGGTATTATTGGCGGTAGTAGGGATAATTGTCAGCCATTGTGACGAACTCGTCTCAATGACTCTTTGAACACATCTTTTCATTTTATCTGGTAGTTTAGATATTATGTCTTTGCTGGTTTCGATGTCTCTTATTTGTCTTGCCAATTTTTCTTTTTTTATAGTTTCTGTAGCATGAATTTGGTGTGCCAGTAGGTCTAGGTTTTCAGCATTTTTGATAGCGTTAATTAGTAACCTGTTTGATTCTAATGATGTTTTGTAGCATTCTTTATTTTTATCTGGATCATTAATGCCGAGGCCGCCGAGTTTCACTGGTAGAAAGAACAGCTCATGCTCAAGTGAGGTTATTTCTCTGTCTAAAATATATGGTGTTAGTGATGTTATGATTGTTTGTTTTAAGGAGTAGAATTCTTCATGAGCTTTATCCATTACTGTTTGTAAGTATCTCCACTCACATTGTAGTGACTTTGTAAAGGCTGTATGTACAAGTTGTGGATGCTTTTTGCTGGCTTTTGATAAATGTGTAATACAGTTTGTCCATTCGTTAACTTTTCCTTTGATGTATTCCATTTTCCCATCCTCATCGCCTATGACACCACCCAGAAATCGGTGAGAGAGTACAGTCTTCACGCCTAGATCCCCAAAGAGTCTCTTAGCCTCTTCACTCGAATTATTTTTAACTATAACATAGCTTTTTGAAGGTTCCGGGAAGTAGCCATATTTTGGCCCTTGTTCTATCAGTTTCTTTAACCAGCCCTTTATATTAGTTAGTTTACCAAAACAAGCTGAGTCATCGGCGTACCAATTTTGTATGTATTTTCCAGGGTCTTTGCAACTTTGAATTAGTGGTAAAATCCCAACTGCATACATTAACATTGCTAATGGGTCACCTTGTGTGGTTCCTTCCTTGCTTAAGATGAAATCATTGGAGCCCGATAAACAAATGACTGCATATCCTCTGTAAGTGTTGAAAAGAAATATTGCACAACGTGGCCAGTATATTCTAGCATTCCAAAGAGCGATAGGACGGCTCAGTGCATTGAAGGCGTTTGCTGCATCTATTAAAAGGAGGCCTTCATCATCTTCACCTTCGTTAAAACATTTGGTCATAGCATGGATTCCTCCCTCAATGCCTGATTTTATTCCCGCACAGAGCTGATCGGATCCGCACGCTTGTTGAACGTCTAGCCCTGTTGCGGTGGCCATGGCTTTAGCAATGATGCGTTGTAATATTTCGCCGATGCCGATTGGGCGAACACCTGGGCATTTATTCAGTGCTATCCCTCTTCTTGCTAGTAAAGTTCTAATGCAATCCCATTCGACAATTTCACTGCTAAGTTTTCTGGTTAGTGCTGCGATTGATTCCCTTAATTCGGAGCTATGATTTCCAAACCGAAGGAGGAGTGACTTCCATTGTTCCGAATCTGTACCACTTGGGCCAGCTCCACCGGATAGTTTTCTAGCAACTTTTTCTATATGATTTGAAGTAATATCAACATTCACCATTATAGGTAATTCAGGATTGTCTAGAAAATAGTTTAGTTGGGGGGTTGCTTGGTTGGGATGTTTTTCTTTGAATATTTGATGTACTGTTTTATCTCCTATTTTCTCATTTGGGTCCATTATACCTCCCCCAGATCTCTCTGTTATCCATCTATTTGCTTGCCTGATTTTTCCTTGTAGCATTAGATGACTAAATATTCGGACGGCATGGTCATCGTCTTGTTTCTGTTTGTGTTTTGACGTCAATTTTGAATTACAGAGTATGGCTTCAGCAATTAGCTCGTCATAGTGATTTGAGTTCCACATCTCCATTCTTCTTTGAAGTGTTCGTCTGATATCCTGGCTAGATTTAACCATGGGATCTCTCTGTAGTATTGTAGTACATAAAATGAATATTTTTTCAGAGTTTCCTTCTTTTGGTAGTTAAATTATACTCGTAGATCCTTTATTACTTATAAACTTACTTACTTTTACTTACTACTTACTTACTTTTTTTTACTTTTTTTACTTACTTTTTTTTCTGTTTCTTTGTTTTTCTTTTGTATGTGTGTTTATGTGAGGTGTGCAATAATAGTAGTTTATGCAACTGGTACATAATAAGGGGCATTAAGACACGAGTGTGTTTTATGAAACGAGCCGAAGGCGAGTTTCATAATAAGGTCACACGAGTGTTTTAATGCCTAATTATGTACAGTTGCATACATTACTTTATCTACACACATATTATAACTACTCTAAGATGGGTTCAGAAACCGTAGTAAATAAATACAATAATTGTGTTAATACAACCTTTTTTGCACGGTTGCCGAAATATCGAAATCAGAACTGGCAACCGATACCTGAATGTTATTTTAAAAAGTAAAGAGAAAAAGAAAAGTATTCTGATGTGATCATGTCGTGCGATATATACTAAAAAAACATCGAGCTGACATTTCGCATCAACTGAATTTGAATTTTCAGTGATACTAGAATAGGGACATGTCAACTTTGACATTTAAATTTTGACAGTTTTGTTTGACGTTTAATATTTTAACATCATATATGAGATTAAAATTAAAAATTATATTACTGCTGTAGCCTTAGCCACAGATAAGAAAATTGCCATAAGTTCATTGAATGTTGAAATGAGAGTCATTTTCTACGGTTTCCGAACGCATATTAGAGGATTTATGATATGTGTGTAGATAAAGAGTATTTGTTGTTGTTGTTGTTGTTACTTATATAGAATCGATAGGTGGGTTGGCGGACAGCTAATTTGATGCGCCGGTTTGCGGCCATTTGAATGTGTGAGATGAACTGAAATGATTTTTTTTTTTAATATATTCGCATTCAATAGGTACCATTTAAAATGCATTAACTACGACTCACTGTTTCTGACGCAGGCCGCGTAACTGACCTAGAGACCCTACGTGAATGAAATTTAATTGTTTTGGGTCATAAGTAGTTAACGTTTTTAATTCTAATTTTAGCGTTTTAAATAGATTCCTATACATCTATGTACTTAAAAATTAAATTAGGTAAATTGTATATTTTAATTTATAGGTCTAAAAATGTTATTACATATCTTTAATTGAAAATAGGTTGTTATCCAAGATGGCCGGTAACTAAATCTGATCGCGAAACGGGTGTAATTGTTCCTATGCGTGCTTTATTAAATGATACCTAACCTAATCTTCTAATAGATAGTTAAATAAATATATGGTCGCTAGGTAGGTTAAGCGACCAGCGTTAGTGACTATACCTATGATTGGAATTTTCAATTAAAGATAGATATTAATATTTTTTTACCCCAAGAAACAGTAAATTGTATGCATTTTATTTGATAGTTACCTATTGAATCAACTAAAACAGGAAAATATAGTTTCAGTTCATCAACTCATCCAACTGGTTGCAAACCAGCACACAATAAATTAGCTAGTCGCTAAGTCGACTCATCGACCCTAACTAACCTCCTACTAAAGACATCTTCTTCTTCAATAACCTTCGTAATAACACTAAGAAAAGAAAATCAACCGAACCAACGCTCTAGAAGTTTCCAATTCACATTTTAAAATAAGAATATTCGCCAAACTGCTCAAGAATAAGAATTAATAAGCAGTTTTCTCTTTGGCGCCAAAATTGTCCGCCATAATAGCGGCGCGAGATAGCGCGCGCCATAAAAAGAGATAAACGACTTCTCTCTATTATTTTTGTTCTTTAACAAAGGAAATGTGTGCATACGCTCGTCTCACTCATTCATATGATCCTCGCGTATAGCGCTCCTTGTCTTTGGCGAAAAACAAAAATTGTCGCTTGCCCCCACCGCCTAATGTACGTAAGGTGAAGGAACGCTCGCCTCCTTTGTAATTTGCCCGGGAAACGTAATACGTGTCAATTAATGTTTTATTAAAACCGCAAATTGAGTATACTTCAATGTGTAAGCGTTATTAATGTTTTAATAAGCTGAGCTCGAGTTTGTTTATAAATATAAAATGTAGTAAGTAGGTAAATAAAATACTTGAACGTGATATTGTGTCGGGAAATCTTATGTGCTCAGGGTGGGGCTACAATGCTCTCAGTGTGTTTTAGTAGGTACTCGTAAATAAAGATAAGGACGCATAGACTTTTGTGTATTGTGACTACATAACGTATTTGTAGATAAAGAATAGTCGACTACTAATCGGAATAGTTAGTACCAAGAGGTCATCGGTTCCAAAAGATATAGCCAAATTTTCAACCAATAGGGTCGTTCTATTCGGTCGCCTGATGAACAAAGTTTTTTCAATTAAAGATACATTTTTAGATGCCCAGAAACAGTGAGTCGTATGCGTTTTAATTGGTATCTATTAAATGGCAATATATTAAAAAAAGAGAAAAATACCCTATAATATCCTTTCAGGTTAATAATTCATGCAAGTGGCCGCAAACTGGCGCATCAAATTAGCTGGCCGAAAACCCACCTACCGATCCTATTTAACTTTGTACCTATTCTGCATTTCTGTTGGTGTTTTGGTTGTTTCTTTACCTGGTTACGTCGTATGAAAACCAAATTAACAATTTATGGAAGCTTATAAGATTAAATATCTTTCTTCGGTCTCTTTTTATACTTCTAGTTTATGGAGTCAATACGATATTATACCTAGGAGGCCGATTCGGTTCACCACTTCGCTTTGCAATGCCAATGTTATCTCAAAATGATTCGCGCACTCTCTTCAGAATGTTACATTTTAACATGCCCAATAGTTACTGCTACCTACTCATAAAAATTCAAATTCAGTAAGTTATTCGTATCAATTAAACAGGTACCTAAAGATAATACCTAAGTACAGGCGACAAAAAAAAAGAAAATATTTTTCATACAATCTGAAAAAAATATTCCATTGAAAGACCTTGGTGACAGAGTCTAGGATTTTAATTTTAAGTAAAAAGTTAAGTTATTTTTTCCTTAGCTTAATCTTTATAGGTATGTATAATAGGGATAGTCGCATTTATACGTGTAAATAAATACGAGTATCTTGTAAAGTAAAAAATATACTAAAAACACATCTATAGGTATACATATAGATACAATGAACTTAAATGTCGCTGTGTTATGGCGGTGGAGGAATAAAGGCACAAAGCCGGGCGCCGACGTTATCAGTCGCCGCCATTATGCTGGCATCTTCCTATTCTTTAAAACGATAGGTGACTTTAATACCGGGCTTTCGTCTTTTGTGATAGCTGAGCTCAATATAAAGGCGAGGTAATGCCGTGTATGTATTCTGTGAACTAACGACAGAAGAATGACATAACCATTTTTTTAGAATTTAGGGCGTGGGGCACAGCAAAATGTCATCTTGCTCGAATTTGGAGCAGCCCAACTGGGGAAGACCTCCGCCTTGCAGAAGATCACCGCCATACTTATATACCTTAAGTATTTACTATACAAGTATTAGTGTTGTGTTCCTGGAGGTGAGCAAGGTTGCCAGAGCTCCCGAGGGCAAGGGACCTAAACTTGTCCCGTCTGCTCTGTCAACACAGTGAATCCTCAAATTTTATCTTTATTGCCGACCCTTTATAAAATTTGAGCATGCGGTGTGACAGCAGAAGGGACAAATTTAGGTCCCTCGCTCTCAACACAGTGCATCCTCGGGAGCTCTGGCAACCTTGCTCACCTCCAGGAACACAACACCACAATAAGAATACAATAATATCCAATATCCTATCCATGGATCCATGCCATACCGGTACTTAAGCAAAGCTCACTTAGGGCCGATTTTTCATTCCCCAGATAAAAGTATCTGTCAGATAAATGTAAGCTCTATCTTTTTCTTTCATTTGACATTTTCTTCTTTGACGTAAACTTACTGACGTCGCAAAGATTCTCACTTGACATAATACTGTCAGTATTACGTTTGCGTAGTAGTAATATCATGCGCAGAAGCGGAGCAGTACCGCCTTCGAATCGTCCCGCTACCACGCATCCCGCGCCAGTCAGGAAGCACTCATTTAAATGTAGGGGCGTAGTAAAAAATGGTATCGCGTCGACTGACATCCGACACTGTCATTTGACACTTTTCTCATATCGTACTGCCTCCGCACCGACAAATCAGGAAGTCGCTTTAGTGGAACAACGTTTCACGGAATAGAACAACCCAAAAATCATCATCATCATCATCATCATCATCAGCCTATATACGTCCCACTGCTGGGCACAGGCCTCTTCTCATAGATGAGAGGGATTGGGCAGTAATCCCCACGCTGGCCCAGAGCGGGTTGGGGACTTCACATACAACTTTGAATTTCTTCGCGGATGTATGCAGGTTTCCTCACGATGTTTTCCTTCACCGAAAAGCTAACGGTAAATATCAAATGGTATTCCGTACATAAGTTCCGAAAAACTCATTGGTACGAGCTGGGATTCGAACCCACGACCGCCGCTTGACAGCCGCATGCTTGAACCCAAAAATACTCTACAGTAAATACCGGTACCACAACTCGTACCCTTTCCCGCTAAACGCAACAAAGCGCCACAAAGCCGTTATCAGCGCCATTATGCGCTTATCGCGGCGGCGTCTTCCCTTTTTCTTTTACGGTCACGTCTGGCTCAGGTCGAGATAGCGTACGTGTTTGTTTTCTTGGGATCTCGTAAATTTTGTTTACTTTGGAAGGAAAATTGTATAATATTGTTTTCGGTTGCCGCGATGTGTTTGTTAAGGCGATATATCGATTGAAAGAGACACCCTGTGTTTTTCGCTCACGACAAAACGGTATGCAACCCTCTCCGAGAATGGCTTTTTAGACAAATCTCGTTAAATATCTGACTGTGTGCAGGTTTATTAAATTTCCTCTTGTCAGTACCTACATGAGGTAAAATACCATCATATTAACTTAATCGTGTCTTTTATAAATGCGTTGTTTTAGTAGGCTGACGAAAAAAAGGAAAATATAGACTAGACTTTGGATTTATTTTCTATCAAGAAAATTTTAAGCAATCATGTTTCGCTATTGTCAGTACCACAATCATACAGTCAAGAATCATATATCTGAAAATCAGCCCCTACTGTTTGCTAGTCTGGGCAGGACAGCGTTTTAAAGTCTCCAAATTTCTCAGTGTAGCGCCTTAAGTTTTGTGATTAACGGGGATGTGCAGGTCTTTCGCTCACAACACGTTGCATCCTCAGGAGGTCTAGCGATCTTACTTAAGGGGATATATCGATTCGGTAAACCACGCCCCCGTGAAAGAGACAGGCTTATGTGTTTTGCGCACGGCACTCTTCGGGAATGACTTTTTTAGACAAATCTCGCTGAATATCTGACTGCGTGCAGTTTTATGAAATTTCCTATTGACAGAGTTTAGATTTGTGTCGTTTAATAATGTATTGTTTTAGTAGGCTGAGTAAAAAATGGAAAATAAAGACTCAACTTTGGTTTTTTTTTTTCATCGAGAAAATTTTAAGCAATCATGAGCTCGCTCACTGGATACGAATTAGTTGTATTCGCGTCCAGTGAGCGCGAACGATCCCGCCCTTGAAAGTACTACGGGAGCGCGCTCACTGGATACGAATCGGTCATATTCGCATCCAGCGAGCGCGAACGATCCCGCCCTTGAAAGTACTACGGGAGCGCGCTCACTGGATACGAATCGGTCGTATTCGCATCCAGCGAGCGCGAACGATCCCGCCCTTGAAAGTACTACGGGAGCGCGCTCACTGGATACGAATCGGTCGTATTCGCATCCAGCGAGCGCGAACGATCCCGCCCTTGAAAGTACTACGGGAGCGCGCTCACTAGATACGAATCGGTCGTATTCGCATCCAGCGAGCGCGAACGATCCCGCCCTTGAAAGTACTACGGGAGCGCGCTCACTGGATACGAATTGGTCGTATTCGTATCCAGCGAGCGCGCTCCCATAATAGTACTTTCAAGGTCGGGATCGTTCGCGCGGCTTCGTGCGTGTTCGGACGAGTAATTTCGTACGAAAACGTGTCCAATGTGCGACCGGCCTTAAGCGGGTATTACACTGTCCTGAATTCAGGACACTTAGAAGGGTTCCGACCTATACGTTAGAGCATCAACTCCCATCCACTAGTTAGGACGCCTGAATCAGGAGTATCAGGACAGTGTAATTCCCGCTTTAGGGTTCTGAACTCCGCACCAACCTCAAATTTAAGTTTGGTTGTTTTCGCACTCCCTTTAGCTGTACATGGGCCCCCTTTAAAACATTTAAAAACAAGTTTTGACAATTCGTATGGCTTTGGGTCGCTAAGATGCTTAATCTGTGAAACATTTTAAGACTAACTCCAAGCGTTTGGCTGTAAACATGTGTGACAGACGACGGACGGACGGACGGACGGACGCGTGAGTGACAGCAATAGGGTTCCGTTTTGACCCTCCGGGTACGGAAACCTAAAACAGAAAAAAAAAACTCGTTATATAGGTACCAGGTACAGTCAGCAAAGAAAGTCCTCTACTACTTTTGGACTTTAACATACACATAATAGAGTCGAAAAGTAGTAGACCACTTTTTTGGTCGACTGTACCTATGTCAAAGACCTGTAAAGATATATTTTAGATATTTGTTTCCTTTAGCTTGATGCTAACGTACAGGCGTAGGCGTGAGCGATTCCATAGTGGTCTGACGACACGCGTCTTGCCCCGCAAACGCGTCGCCTATCCATGGCCACGGCCTAAAGATGCTCTTTTGTCGCCTGGTATTCGTAGCACAAAGCTACGACGTAGAGCTTCGTAGCACCTTGAATGGTCATGCAGGCTACGCCGCTACGAATGCCGACACAACTCCATGTATATAGGTACTTACGATAAAATTTTGTGGATATTGGATCATTGCGGCCTCGCTCACACTTACGCGTAATACAAGTCATTTGTAATTGAACCCTGAGACGTATAATAAAAATCACACTTAACTAATTGGTTTCCCCGAACGAGTCTGTAAGGGATTAATTTATTTTTTACTGTTACTTAAATAAAAATATCTGGGCGGCCGAGCTTTGCTCGCGGGCATGAGACCTAGCTAGATCGATTGCTCGTCCCTGAAAACCCCCACATACCAAATTTCATCAAAATCGTTAGAGCCGTTTCTAAGATCCTCGAAATAAATAAATAAATATACAAGAATTGCTAGTTTAAAGATATAAAATATAACAAGAAGAACCTAAATCACATATTTTTTTCTTAAAGTCAAAGTTCAATGCCCCCGTAAATACGGCATTCATCCAAGAAATATTAAACTACGTTCAATAAACAAGATAATTCGGCCTCGGCGTGAATCAGCTAATTAAGGAAAAGAAAACGTCGAGAAAAGCTGAGAAAACTCGGCGAAAACAAGAAATTTTCCGGAGTAGCGCAGGGCCGAACTCGCCCGAGTATTCGGGCGGGAATATTTTCGCATGGTGCCATTATGCTTTTATTTATTTAATGTTTATGGCACAAAAAGAAATCTTAACGTACTTAATATTGGGACCGTGCACGACGACAGCGCCACGGACAAGTGGCTATTATGGACATTATGTCATAGCTGTCAAGCGAGAAGTAAGTAAATATTGTGAAAAAAATTAATGAAATCTTGTGTTATTTTACTATATTACACAATATTGGACGATGGTAGTCAGTAACATTATTGCCAATAACATTAAAATTGTTGTTTTCAGTTGTTGTTGTCAGGTTAGGTGACTTACTTTTTTTTCTTACGGCACTTATCCACTTATTTCTTTGGTCTCGTTTCCACCACGGTCTTGAAAATTGGTAAAATTTATCATACAGTCGCTATTCTGTGGTGTTTTTACAATTCACAATAACACATTTTACTAGGGCCATATTAAATTTATCTCAAAAACGATTAGAAAAAGTTTACTGCAATATGAATTTGACAGCTCAAGTCACCGACAAAATGTAAATTTTAGCCGTAGCGAGCGCTGTGATCGTTTAGGCTACCCCCTCCACCCGCTTTG
Source organism: Cenopis cana (assembly GCA_951800055.1). Lineage (NCBI taxonomy): Eukaryota > Metazoa > Arthropoda > Insecta > Lepidoptera > Tortricidae > Cenopis > Cenopis cana. The sequence continues at coordinate 20,788,461 of OX637477.1, read as the reverse complement.
CACCCTGCCAATAAGGCATTCTCTATCTACTAGTCAACATCAGTCAATCTTTACTTGTAACGGTTATTTAAGTTCAATTACAATTTACAAGTTACAATGGTTTAACTATTAAAAAATATCACTGAGTGGGTGTCAGTTTTTACCTACTGAACCGATTTAATAAGATTAATTTATAAAGTTTTTTTGCGATGAACGAGTTTTAAACGAACAAAGTCGCGGGCAAAAGCTAGTAAAATATAAACTTTGTATTAAATATTAATTTAAAATAAAGACTAAATATTTAGTTATCTCGGGACCTTTTTTAATTTAATTATAATATTATTTTATTTCTTATGTGTATATATTTTGTGTTGTCTTTTTTGTGCTGTGCTAAATAAATATCATGGACGGGGTGTCCATTTAAAATAAACATATAAATGTTAATTTTGTATTAAGTAACGCTGCCAACGCAAAATACGCTTAAATTAGCTCAATGGCTAGAGCGACTGGCCTCGAAAGCCAGAAAGAAGGTCACAGGTTCAAATCCTCATCGGAGCCAAAATTTTCCAATTTTCACTTATTTATAAATGTGTAAAAGGCAGTTGTTAGAGTCCGCGCCCCGCCGGAGCGCCCGTGTCCTCCCTTGAATGCCCGCTAACAAACTCTTTCACAAAAACACAATAATTACTTTAAGCCGTATAAAAACGCTTTCTTCGCGACAAGGGCCGTAATTCACCTCGGCTTTATTATATTTCTACACAAAGACGCTTTGTGACAGCCCTGATTTTTGAATATTTTATTTTGTATTTAAATCATTTATTTATATATATATATACAAGAATACACCAATGACTTAACAGTACATTATTTACCAAAGGCGGTACAAGAATGGTAACGAAACGGTATGAGGCTTTCTTTATTAGATACCGCCCGTGGTAAGTACAAAAAAGTTGTCTCCCCCTGGCCAGGAAATGCTATTTTCCGCGCGCATAGCGTGCAGTAATATACAAGTATTTATATATTGTGTGAGCAAAGTTGCTAGAGCTCCCGAGGATACACTGTGTTGAGAGCGATGGATCTTTTGTCCCTTCTGCTGTCAACACAGTGACTCCTCAAACTTTATAAAGGGTCAGCAACGCGCATGTGACTACTTTGGAGTTGCGGGCGTCTATGGGCCGCGGTGTCCGCTTACCATCAGGTACGATTATTAGCCGTACGATTGTTTGCCACCGTCGTTGTATGAAAAATAATCTAGACACATTTACAAATCACTTACATTTCATCCATTCACTTTATAAACGTGGCGCACGGCCATTTTATAACTACTTGGCAAACTCACAAATGAACCACCATTGAAGCTCTTGAATTTTATATTTATGTCTGAATGCTGTGTTCAGTGCTTACTGACCGTTAGGAATGTTTAGGATAATTTGAGTTTGCAAATATTTGGGTCATAAACAGATTTAAGTTCGCATCTTTCCTGTGGACATGTTAAGGCGATATATCGATTGAAAGAGACACCCTTTGTTTTACGCTCACGACAAAACGGGATGCAATGCAACCCTCTCCGAGAATGGCTTTTTAGACAAATCTCGTTAAATATCTGACTGTGTGCAGGTTTATTAAATTTCCTCTTGTCAGTACCTAGATGAGGTAAAATACGATCATATTAACTTAATCGTGTCTTTTAATAATGCGTTGTTTTAGTAGGCTGAGGAAAAAAAGGAAAATATAGACTCAACTTTGGATTTATTTTCTATCGAGAAAATTTTAAGCAATCATGTTTCGCTATTGTCAGTACCACAATCATATAGTCAAGAATCATATATCTGAAAATCAGCCCCTACTGTTTGCTAGTCTGGGCAGGACAGCGTTTCAAAGTCTCCAAATTTCTCAGTGTAGCGCCTTAATTTTGGATCGGACTACTAACCCGCATAAACGCTGTCTCCCATTCTATAATTACATGCGATAAAAACACAATTTTACATGCACATAAGCCATTAATTACAGGAGAGACGATTTTGTTTTGTCAAGTGTTTATGACCCATTTAGTTATAGCTTTTGTCCGCGATAATTTTTACTTTTAATATTTTAAGTTATTTTTATAATTAGTTTTTAGTTTACTTACTAGTTAGGTTAATTTTAATTAGATATATATTATAAGACAAAATAAGTCTTTCTTAGTGTTACATCAACCAACATCTCAACACGATTAAATCTAATAACTTCATTATTCACGAGTGGATGAGCGCTCGCTACAAAACTTTATAACAACACATTATGCAGTTTGGTGGAGGGAGCGTAAATTCGGCTTGATTCATTACGAGCTCGACAGACGCTAAGTGTAAACTAGGCTTAAGCACTTACAAGATGTTGCGGATGTTCAGATGTGTCACACTAGAAGTGACTTGAAATCTTGGAAGAATTATTACTTAGGTACACGATTTTATTCCGCCTTCTCCGTTACATCAGTGGACGTCCAGACGAGGGGAGCGATGTCATCCGTTTATTCGCACGAAATGATTTGCTTTCTCGTTTCTAATTCGAACAACAAAGGAACGGGACTTGCTCCCGACTTCTGTATTTCGGGACATAATTATAATCTAACCTCTTTAATCTTCAATCTATTACTGAACCAGCGAGATACATCTTAGGCCTTGATCAGTATGGCGATCTTTCACTTGGGAAAGGGAAGTCCCAGTGGTTTAAGTATTTTGTGGTACAAATCGTTCGATTTCCGGAATTGAACCAATACGTTCGATTTACGATTACGCCCACGCGATTGGGCCGCCGCGCCGGTACCAGCGCTATGATATGAAAATTCCTTTCCGTCATTAGGTACGTGCTTCAGACCCCTGAATCGCCATACTGGTACAAATGACCCGAAATTTTGTGTCATCATCTCCCGGCCTACGAGTGTCTCATCCAGCGCGGCTAGAGCTGGGTCCCGCGAATTTCCCCGCGATCTAAATTGCGGTGCAAGTTGGTGCTAATCGGGCGCAAGTTTTTCAATAAACCACCGCTATCGCGCGCTGATTTACGAACGGATGCGCGGAGTAACGCGATCTGTGATCACGTTATAATTTACAAATTGGAATTTATAGAATGTATCTATGCTGATATTTCCGTATCTAGATTGCGTTTGATACAAAATCAAGTCACTGAAAAAGTAGCGTCACGGTGTAAACTACCGTAATGCTTGACAGGCTGAGTGACGATCGAGCGAAGTGAGCGAGTCTCCATTTTAGCTTGGGCATAAAATGTTTCGTATTGTCGAATGTCCGGTTGTTCTCCTCTACGTCTCTCATCTCTCATCTAAACCGGTTCTTATAAATTTTGCGTTCATTCGATACCATATCGAATTTATTTGTCATTCAGTTTCTAGAAATTTTACTATGCTTACAGAATGTTACAAAAATAGTCAGCCAACCCTCCATACAAAGGCCAAAATTTTTTTGCGTCTATTTTCTTCTGCTTTTTCTTAATCAGAACACGCGATACCGAATATGCCCTTAACCCGTTGACCGCCAAGAACCTATAAAGTGGTTGTGTGTCGTCGTGCCCACCACGCCAACAACCACTTAAAAGGTCGGAGTGTACTTTGAACATGAAAAAAAAAACATTTTTGAACTGTTTTCATTTGTTTAGCCATCCAAAGGGGCAACGCTGCCAGCCTTCTGGGCACCATAGCCAGCGATGGGGACTTGGGGGGCATTTACTTTTTATAGGTTTAGCTAGTTTATTAATAGTTTAGTTATATTTAAGTAGTTTTACGTTTTTGTTTTTTTTTCTTTGTTATTGAAATAAAATATTTGTTTTTATTGGTTTAGACATTACACCAATTCAACAGTGCTTGGCGTGGTGGGCACGACACACTACCGCTTTGGCGGTCAAAGGGTTAAACGGATCAACACTATTTCTGTTACATCCTTTACATCGCTTGCGAGGTATCTGCTACAGCCCACAGAGCCACTAATATAATACAAGACTCAATCTATGCACCGCAGTGAATCCGCTAAATCTAACCAGAGTTCGGATGATGGGTAAACTTTTATCTCCTAATTAACAGCGCGGAGATGAAGCGCGATACCATCAAATACATTTCGCAGTCGGTGATTAGTGTTCGTAATATTACGGTATTTATGCAGACAAGTCGGTGGTTTCATAACATAATTTACTGTGTGGTTCATTACCATGCAGAGGCACCACAAAAGTTTAAACTTCGCCAGTTATTTTTGAAGTGGATACCTAAGTAAGCACTTCTTTGTTGACAGCGTATAGGTATATTAGCTGCGTTACATTCACCGTTATCAATTTTAGTTTCCGTTAAAGACGCTATTGTATTTAGTAGCGAAAATAAAAAGGTAGGTAACGAAAGTATAATTATTTTCATTTTAGTATTATAATTACAACCCCAATACAATGCGCTGCTTTTTTACAAAGAAAGTCATTATTTCCGAACAGGCTAAAATAATGTACAGTATTAAACTAGTATGTATAAGGAGTGAGTAATCTTTAGAATCGTTATTAACAATTGTTTAGTTTAGTAGGCTGAGCAGTCAAACCGATAAATCAAAATGATTTCTTTTTGAAATAAGAAAATACATCCATTACGCATAGTTCTATTCAAAAAACTTCTTACACGACTTCTTTCTTCTTCTTCTTCTTGTCTTCTTTCTGATTTGACCTCATACTCCCGATACGCATTCAGGTATTCAATCAAAACAAATGAAACTTCAAACAAAAGAAATTTAATAATGGGCCTCCTAGCCGGATGAGACAGTAATTTACAGGCCCAGCCTAATGTGGAACCGTAGCCACTATGTTGTGAATTTATCTTTTTTTCGTAAATAAATATATTTTCATTTATTTTCATTTAGGGTCCATCTCGCAGATGAAAGGGCATATCTGGTCGCAGGGCGCGTCATTAATGAACCCGTTGCGGTGTATAGACCCGCAGAACTCGTCCCGTAACCCTCCACCGTTACTGGGCTCGCCGGCGTCCCAGGCAGTGAAGCCAGCTTCAGAGAGTGGGGTTCCTGGAAATGGTTTAGAAAGTAGAAGTACCCGCCCATAGTAAATTGACAAACTTCCCATCAGCTTGCCATACAAACAAATTTTAACTAACACCGGTTTGGTGCAACCCACACTTAAATCTTAATCACGAGTTAAGTTCGGGGCGAGACCAGGCGGCTTTCACTCCGTCAGTTCGCCGCGCCGCTGCAAGTACAACCCCGGGCCGCTGCAAGTACATTCAGTGGCGAATTGCTACCGGACGGTCGCGTCGTCTCGTCATTCGCTTGGTGTGGTCAATATTTATTATTTACCTATTATAATTTGGGTTTGTAAGTTGGCGATTAACAGTGCAACTTCTGTTCGTAGTACTATTACTTATTCACATTTTATTTGACTACTTTGACTACTTTTATATTCAATTCTATATTTTGTTATGACATCAAAAACTTTAATACGATTTATGCATGAACTCATTTTGACATGGATGGATAATACGTTTGCCAATACTTTTTACTCATTTTCCTAATTATTTTGTATTTATCAATCAATCAATCAAAGGTGTTTATTTGTTTAGAACTCACTGAAATTTTCACATGCCTGATATGGCCGAATGTACTGGACTGAAATTGCAATGTAAAACATCTATTGTATACTGTATATTCTGGTGAATAAAATCATTCATTCATTCATTCATTCTGTGGCGAGACCCTCACCGTATATAGTCGCCCACTGTCCATCATTCCATTTCCTGAACCCAATGAACGCGTGCCTATGTTCGGTAGCTCCAATAATCACGTCTTCCGGGTTATTTTCGTAGAGCTCCTTCAGTACAGTGGACTCTGTGGCGTCGTTGATGATGGCCAGGTAGCCGCCTTGGTCGTGGCAGGCCGCTACGGCCGGGCGCCAGGTCTTTGCGACCCGGTGGAACTTGTAGCAGCTGCCGGTCCGTGGCTCATACTCGTACCCTGGGGGAATCATTCCTGTTATTGTTATTTTTATTAGGTTTAGTGTTCCGAACATTTATTAGATTTTATTATTTTCATGTTGACGCTTAAGAGACCTTATACATCTCTAACAAATCTGTGTTGTTATTAGATTCTCTGACTTACATCTCATAATATTCTATGATGATTATTGTACCTTTTTATAATTATTGTGACGTTTAGAGACCTTATAAATACATCTCTAAAAAATCTAGATTAATCTTATTTATGATATGTAATTAGTTTTATTTTGAACATTACAAGTATTTTCTGTTGATACAGATAGATTTTGACTTGTAAAAGTGCCCTTGCCTATTTGCAGAATAAATGTTTTGAATTTTTGAACCAAGCGCAAAATTAGGTTCAAAAACATGTCAAAAACCTTTAAAAATAAGTTTTGACTATTCGCATGGCTTTGGGCCTACAAGATGCTCCATAGGGTTTCATAAATATTAAGAAAAAAGACGTAAGTAGGTATGCAGCGTAACAGCTACCGTCGCCGTACGACATGGTAGTACTTAACCCAATTCATAAAACCCGATTCACGCTAGACCGTTCCGCGTCTGGGCCGGCCCGTTGTGTAGTACCTACAAGAAATCGACAGACAAATCTGTGATCAAATTACACAACTTAATTCCTCCCGCCCCTTTCTACCATCGGACGAGCAGGGATACGGCAAGGCGACATCGTTTTACGGTGGCAGTTCCTAAAACTCGCACGAAGCGTTTTGCTTCCGCTTTCATCGTGAGAACAGCCAAGCTGTGGAACTCCCTGCCGGATTCCTTGTTCCCTGTAAACTACAATCTTTCGGTCTTCAAGGCGAGAGTGAATCGTAAGCGCGTTCCATCCTAGACCGCAATATCGCTTACCATCAGGTATAATAAAAAAAGAAAAAAAAAAGACGCGCGACGGCCGTCGATTTCTTGTACTACAAAACGGGCCGGCCCGGACACGGAACGGTCCAGCGTGAATCATCCTTATATCCGCACCGTAGGTTCAAGCCATTGACTGATACATCCCTCGCGACATGCATGTGCGAAATAATTCTCACTGCATTTCTACTTCAGTGTTTAACTCCGCGTTTCGATGTTATGACGTGTGAGTGATGTCATTTGTATATTGTTGAAAAAGTTAAATGCATTCTAAAATAGTCTTCCTCAAGACAAGACGATCTAAGTAAAAATCATCGGAGCTGACGACACAGCGGAGCCACACCGTTACGTCGCCTAAATGAATTCTTTACTTCATTTTTATAGATATGTATGTTAGTCTGTAAGGTATATGTAAATATAGGCCTTGTTGCCTGAGTCAATAAAAAAAACAGCTATATGAGTCAGCTGTATGAGTGATTGGGAGAGGATCGAGCCGTCAAGAAAGCATACTTGGGGCGACTGAGTGGGCGCCGCCCGGTTGGTCGACCCAGGTATCGCTGGGAAGACAGTGTGGAGGCGGATCTGGGGCAGCTTCAGGTCGAAGACTGGCAGGAGGCTGCGCAGGATCGGGAAAGGTGGCGTGCCCTAGTTTCGGAGGCCAAGATCCTCTTTAGTAGTAGTAGTAGTATATGAGTCACCATTATCCTTAGGTCCGCATTTGTTGGCGGCCCCCTTGCGGCAGAAGTAGGGCAGCGCGCTGCCGCAGCTGACGTCGGCCAGTGCGCCCGCGCCGTCCATCGCCAGACACTCCTCGTCTGAGTTCGCGTTGTCTGGCTCGCCGGCCGCCCATTTAAGCTGCATGTCGAAGAGGGGCACACCTATTGACAACATTTCAAATTCTCAAGTCGGCCTTTTTATGTCCTAGATCGATAGCAAATGAAATTTTAAGGTCCACGTGTTTTTTTATTTCTCCCGAAATCCTAATTTTCATTGGAAAGTAGCGAATCGTAAGTGAATTATGACGCAATATTTATGAATTACCTATGTTTGACAGCATTGCTCCTTAACAGTCATAGGAATGACGTCACACTTCCGTTGTATACATTTTGGCGACTTTCTTCAAATCTAGCGAAGAAAAAATTCCAAAAACTATTTTATTACGTTCAGTTAGCATATTTACCGAAATGGTTTTCGATTTACGCATCATTATAAATTTTGAAATGTTGTCAATCCCACTTGCTGGCCAGGGGGTGACATAAAGTTTTGTACTTACCATGGGTGGTAATAAAAAAGCCTCAGATCGCATATTTATCGCCCTTGCGAATATCGGACATTCTTTGTTTTACCGCCCTTGGTAAGTAATGTACCTACTATTAAACGAACAATCCATACTATCCATAGGTACTAATATTATAAATGCGAAAGTGTGTCTGTCTGTTTGTTACCTACCTCTTCATAAACCACTACCACCTACCACTACCACTTTAGAGTTTTTAAAAACCATCTGAGACATAGAATATAGTGTCTTAAAATCTAAAAAAATATATGTGT